>OZ020604.1:67857787-68457787 GCA_963971545.1 Philophylla caesio | reverse complement strand
TCTGAAACAAGGGGTCGCCTGGTTCTGCGCACCTCAGTCCAAGCCTCGTTCTCATTTGACTTGGCAGTGGGCTTAGGTAAATTGCCTTTCTTAGCATCGCATTTAGGGTGAGATTCCGGTTCTCGTGGAGACAATATTCTGGTCCGCTTTCCTGATTGCGGTGGGGAGTTCTCCTTAGCAGAACCCGCATCGTTACGGGATCTATCCTCCTCCCACTACCAAAGCTGGCTTTATCAGTTTGCGAAGCCATGTCTATTTTTACACCTAAGCATCTTTTTGTTGCTGGTTTCAAGCTCTCCGACTTCGCCATTTTCTGTAAGTCAGCCAGTGTTGACACCATGTTTCTAATTTTCTGATTTACGTGCCTTTGGAGTATCATCATTTTAGCCAGCTCATCAATCCTGGAACCGAGCAGGCTTAAAGCGTCGGTATTATCCAAGGGGGGGGCAGCGTTCCCCACTTCACTTTCACCTGCTGGAGAGCAGCTGATGGTTGCAAACTCTGCAGCGGTAGGATCGCTCCTGGACTCGGAGGCTCCTAAGTTATGAGCAACCGCTCTGACAACATTCGGAGAAGTTGTCCTCTCTGGCGATCTTGCCACTTTGACGCTGCGTGCAAATGGACTTACTTTCTCCATTACATTTCGCTCTGCGCGCAGCTTCCCGCACTGTGGTGAACGCGAACTCATCCACTGGAAGCTCTTCTCCCACCGAACTACGATTTGAGATTTCGCACCGCAGTCAGGGCTTGGCTTGATGTTATTTTAAAGTTAGTTTTAACTTATTTAATTTATGTAGTTTATACAAAGATATTTTCAATTATTATGCTGGTTTAAATAAATTTTCTTAAGAATATATGTTTATTATTTTGTTTTGACTTTATTTTTATCTTTATTTATATTTTAGTTTTAATTTGTAGGTATTTTCCTAAGTTTGGTTTTTATTTATTTTTAAATTTATATTTATTGTTAGTTTAATTAGATTATATTATTATTATTTTTTGTTTATATATTTTTATTTATTTATTTTATTTTTTTTTTTATATGACGCACCCTGTCTTAGACTCCTGTGGGTGGTGTGAGTATTAGAAACGCAGGGTAGCTTCGCTATTGTCAAATAGACAAAGCCGATCTGTTCCCAGTGTGGGCGACAAGATCAGCTGTATTTGACAATAATCACAGCTTTTACGGATTTTTATTTGTCTCGTTCGTGTGTGCTTCCAGTATGAAAAATAAAATTTGTGGAAAATCTATGGAAAAAAGGCTAGCAACATAGTGAAAAAACTTAGCCACGGGGCCTGCAATGCCCGCCTGCAGCTTGAAACGAACTCACCGGATAATTCTGGTATAGTCCTGATGATGATCTTAAATTGATGTCGACAGTCAAATACAAAAATAAACAAACATCGAAGTTTATTTAATTTCGGGTCCTCGAGCTTGAAAAATAAAAATTGTTTAAACAATTTAAATTCAAAGGCCGATCATCGTAATACACAAATATGTACACACCGGAAAGACGGTTACGTGTTAAACGTCTACAAAAACATCAAAAATAAGTATGACATATACACCAACAAACGTATCAAACATTACCAACGCACAACACAGCACATCACAAAGTTGTCAGAATCGGAGAGATGCAGGAGAAGCGGTGTCATTCCCAATTTCATCGAAAATGCCACCAAAAATATACACTACATAATCTACAACAACACCAATAATATAAGACTACCAACAAAAATCAAAAACTCCATTTCAACGTACATCAAAAATGTCCAAATGAAACTTCTGAGCCTATTAATTAAAAGTAAACATGATCTACTTATGCATAATAAGAAAGAGGTAAATATCCTAACGACAAAAATTAATCAAAATCTGAGCACACATGACGCCACAACATTCATTGAAAATGAAAAAATACTTACTCAAAATCTGACTGCAAGCATTAAGAAAAGAAAAACAAACAAATTCGAGACGCTAAGAGATAGAAACAAAAAACTTTTAAATATAAAGGGGGTACCAAAATGGTTTTGCAATACTTCAAACACACAAATTCCTAACGATATTCAGTGGCTCCTTTCGCTAGGACCAAAATACGCATATGTATCCAAACAATCAAAGAAAAAGGGAAACAAGAAAATGAAAGAAATCACTTAGCGACACTAATTCATGACCACCTTAATAAGACGACTATGACAATAAGATATAGGTTTATTCACAATACGTTAAAGTCCACGAAAACATTACATAAGGAAAACAAAAACCTTTTAGTTTTAAATGCGAATAAAGGAAATGTCACTGTTATAATGGAGAAGTCTGATTATGACCATAAAATACAGCTAATCGTCAACAATATTTCAAATTAAAGAATTCTAAACCGAGACCCTGGTCGTGCCGGCTGTGGTCGAGTTGGTGCCGGTGCGTGATATAACTCGATATGCCGATGAGTTCGAGGTTCGAATCTCAGTCAGGGCAAGCAAAATTTTATTCATAGAAAAAGTTTTTTTCTAATAGCGGTCACCCCTCGGAAGGCAATGGCAAACCTCCGAGGGTATTTCTGCCATGAAAAAGCTTCTCATTAAATACATCTGCCATTCGGAGTTGGCACAAAATTGTTGGTCCCTCCATTCGGCCAAGCACTGAGCTATATAGTGTACGCGCCAAAATTATTATTATTATTACATATATAAAGCGTGACCCTACAAGTAAGTTGCAAGATAAAAACAACGAAATAGTAGAAAGAATGTTTAAAAACAATCTAATAGACGCAAAAGAAAGGAATCATTTATTCTGCAGAACATCAAACGCACCGCGGATTTATGGTTTACCAAAAATATATAATATACCCCCCTTAGACTTATTTGTTCGTCTGTCAATTCCCCGTCATATAATTTATGCAAATACGTTGTTAATGTCCTTAAAAATATAACAAAGTCTTCGAAATATAACGTTAAAGACGCGATGGTTTTCAAGAATAAAATCAAAGACACTTACATTTTTGATGACGAAAGCCTAGTGTCATTCGACGTGGTGTCATTGTTCCCTAGTATACCGGTAGACTCAGCCATAGATTTAATCGCTTCAAAGTGGAATGAAATTAGGGAATACACAAATTTAAATAAAGAACTATTTCTAGGTATTGTCAAGTTTTGTATAAAAGAAAACCGCTATTTAAGTACAATGGCAAGACATATGAACAACGGTCGGGAATGCCAATGGGATCACCCGCGTCACCCGTGATAGCGGATATAATAATGGAATACTTATTGACAAAGTTTGAAAAAGACTCCACGAGTAAACCTCGTCTTCTGACCAAGTACGTCGATGATTTGTTTGCCGTGGTCAAAACGGAGGACGCGGACAAGATGCTTGACGTACTAAACAACTACAACAGGACAATAAAATTCACAATTGAAAAAGAAAAAGAAGGAGAACTTCCCTTTTTGAACACCCTAGTAATTACGAAGAACAACAAATCAAAATTTGACTGGTATTCAAAGCCTACGTCGTCGGGTCGCTTAATAAATTACTTCTCCAAACATGATAGGAGAATAATTTTAAATACTGCATACAATTTCATACGCAGGGTCCTATCGATCAGCGACAAGGTATTTCATGAGAATAATGAAGAAATAATTAGAAGAATTGTGGCCGCTGTGGTCGAGTTGGTAGCGGTGCGTGCAATAACTTGATATGCCGGTGAGTTCGAGGTTCGAACCTCAGTCAGGGCAAGCAAAATCTTAATTATAGAAAACGTTTTTTCTAATAGCGGTCACCCCTCGGCAGGCAATGACAAACCTCCGAGGGTATTTCTGCCATGAAAAAGCTACTCATAAAATACATCTGCCGTTCGGAGTCGGCACAAAACTGTAGGTCCCTCCATTTGTGGTACAATATAAAAGACGCACACCACAAATGGTAGGAGAAGCTCGGCCAAACACTGAGCTATATAGTGTACGCGCCAAAATTATATTATATTATAATTAGAAGAATCCTGGAACAAAACGAGTTTCCGGCAAAAATTATTAAAACCATTTTGCAAAAATAGAATGCTAGGTATGTGAGAGATACAGACAACAGTGACAAAAAGACATACAAATCTTGGACTTATGTTCCGCGTATATCGGAGAGGATTAGAAACTCCAACCTTTATGATAAAAACAATATACAAATAGCATTTACATACAACAACAATCTTGGAAAAGTTTACAGCAACACTAAGGACAAAATTCCTGATCAGGAGAAATCTGACTTGGTATATAAAATATTATGTAATGGAGACGGGTCCCACTTATGCAATAAGGTATATGTAGGGACAACCAAAACAAAACTCAAGACAAGGATTTCCGCGCATAAATCAAATATTAAATTGAGGAACCAACATACGGACAATAAGACGGCCTTATCAGCGCATTGCATAAATAACGGACACCATCCAGACTTGGAAAATGTTGCCATTTTAGAGGAAGAGAGTAACTACAACAAAATTTGTATTTTGGAAATGCTGCATATAGTGAACACCCCTAATGACAACATAATTAACTACAAAGCGGACACAGACAACTGCGCACACGTCTATCGCAATTTGGTACAAAAATATAAAAACAATTCCTAACGCATGTGTTCGGCGCTCCGGTACTCTTCTACACTCGTTCCAATCCACACTCGTTCCTTGCTCACATACATGGGAAGATCAGCAGCAAGCAGATGTCATACATACATCCATACATACATAAGCACATATGTGTGTGATTACATGGTGATAAAGTAGTGTTTTCTTATGGTCTGCTGAAATAGCGAAAAATTCGCACATTGAGGCAGAGGAAGTTGGCCAATATAGCTTAAAGCCAGAAGGACTTACCCAGAATTATCCGGTGAGTTCGTTTCAAGCTGCAGGCGGGCATTGCAGGCCCCGTGGCTAAGTTTTTTCACTATGTTGCTAGCCATTTTTCCATAGATTTTCCACAAATTTTATTTTTCATACTGGAAGCACACACGAACGAGACAAATAAAAATCCGTAAAAGCTGTGATTATTGTCAAATACAGCTGATCTTGTCGCCCACACTGGGAACAGTTCGGCTTTGTCTATTTGACAATAGCGAAGCTACCCTGCGTATCTAATACTCACACGACCCACAGGAGTCTAAGACAGGGTGCGTCATATAAATAAAAAAAAAACAATAAATAAATAAAAATATATAAACAAAAAATAATAATAATATATTCTAATTAAACTAATAATAAATATAAATTTAAAAATAAATAAAAACCAAACTTAGGGAAATACCTACAAATTAAAACTAAAATATAAATAAAGATAAAAATAAAGTCAAAACAAAATAATATACATATATTCTTAAGAAAATTTATTTAAACCAGCATAATAATCGAAAATATCTTTGTATAAACTACATAAATTAAATAAGTTAAAACTAACTTTAAAATAACATCATGCCAAGCCCTGACTGCGGTGCGAAATCTCAAATCGTAGTTCGGTGGGAGAAGAGCTTCCAGTAGATGAATTCGCGTTCACCGCAGTGCGGGAAGCTGCACAGAGCGAAGTGTAATGGAGAAAGTAAGTCCATTTGCACGCAGCGCCAAAGTGGCAAGATCGCCAGAGAGGACAACTTCTCCGAATGTTGTCAGAGCGGTTGCTCATAACTTAGGAGCTTCCGAGTCCAGGAGCGATCCTACCGCTGCAGAGTTTGCAACCAGCAGCTGCTCTCTAGCAGGTGAAAGTGAAGTGGGGAACGCTGCCTCCCCCTTGGATAATACCGACGTTTTAAGCCTGCTCGGTTCCAGGATTGATGAGCTGGCTTAAATGATGGTACTCCAAAGGCACGTAAATCAGAAAATTAGAAACATGGTCTCAACACTGGCTGACTTACAGAAAATGGCGAAGTCGGAGAGCCTGAAACCAGCAACAAAAAGATGCTTAGGTGTAAAAATAGACATGGCTTCGCAAACTGATAAAGCCCGCTTTGGTAGTGGGAGGAGGATAGATCCCGTAACGATGCGGGTTCTGCTAAGGAGAACTCCCCACCGCAATCAGGAAAGCGGACCAGAATATTGTCTCCACGAGTACCGGAATCTCACCCTAAATGCGATGCTAAGAAAGGCAATTTACCTAAGCCCACTGCCAAGTCAAATGAGAACGAGGCTTGGACTGAGGTGCGCAGAACCAGGCGATCCCTTGTTTCAGAAACGGGCAAAAATAAAACTCCGACCTTTTCGGAAATAGTGCGAAGGGATACCCCAAAATCAGTTGCAAAAGGAAAACCTGACGCTTTTATAATTGCCAAGAAAGGTGAAACGTCCTATGCCGATATACTTCGGAAAATAAAATCTGAGCCTAGCTTATCCGAGTTCGGAAATCTCGTCACCCGTATCCGCAAAACATAAAAAGGACAGATGTTGCAACAGCTTAATACCACGGGGGAGGCAGGTAGGTCCCAATACAAAGACCTGGTTCAAAAGTGCTGAACGACGAAGCTGAAGTGAGAGCCCTCACACACGAGATAACCGTTGAGTGCAAAGACCTGGACGAAATATTTACCAGAGAAGACGTTGTGCAGGCAATTAACGAGCATTTTGCGTCCATAAATGTAGATGTCTCGACAGTGAAAAGTCTTCGCAAGGCATATGAAAGCACACAAATCGCCACGCTAAGTGTGCCTGCGAATACCGCAAGTACCCTTCTGTCGAAAGGTAAGCTGAAAGTAGGATGGGTTGTGTGCCGTTTACGAAAGGTGTTGCAGCCAACACGCTGCTTCCGATGCTGGTCGTTTGGCCACATTTCAAGTTGCGATAGCTCCGAGCTGTGCAAAAGATGCGGTGACGCAGGGCACGCAGCGAAGGACTGCGTAAATACACCTTAGTGCCTGCTATGCCAGCACGGAAAAGAAGAACCGTCTGACCATGTCTCGAGAGGTAAGGTCGACCATAGATGCAATACAGGAAGTAGTCTCAATTGCCACAAATGCTATTGCTGGTAGAAGATGGAGAGGGGGCGATAAACATTACTGTGCCACAGTAACACTCGATATTAAAAACGCCTTCAACTCTGCAAACTGGGAACACATCCTAACAGCACTCCTAAAACTACAGCTTCCGGCATACATATTTAATATCATTAGAAGCTACCTGGAAGATAGAGTTTTGGAATATTCTACCGACGCTGGAACTAAAAAGTATACCGTTACTGCGGGGGTTCCCCAGGGTTCAGTACTAGGTCCAATATTGTGGATCATAATGTACGACGATGTCTTCCGCCTACCGCGCCCCGACGGAGTAGACATAATCGGTTTCGCTGATGACATTGCACTGGTAGCAAAGCAAATATCAGATGTCGAAGTCAAAGTGAACGCCACAATAGTGACGGTCACTAAATGGCTAGATACCGTAGGCTTATCTCTAGCAGCAGAAAAAACAGAAGCTGTTCTAGTAAGTAGTAGGAAGAAACCTGAGGTGGCGGTATTTAAAGTAAATAGCCACACTATTCAATCCTCCCGCCAGTTAAAGTACCTTGGTGTGATTATCGACGATAGGTTATGTTTCGGACCACACGCAGATTATGTAACACATAAGGCGTCAAAAACTTACGGTGCTCTATCAAGAATGCTCCCAAACATAGGCGGACCTAGAAGCAGCAAACGTTCCATTTTAGCTACAGTAATCAGCTCAGCCTTGCTGTATGCAGCGCCAGTCTGGGCTAAGTCATTGAAAGTAAAAGCCTACCGGAAGCCTTACGAGACTGTGTATAGGCTATGCGCTCTACGAGTGACGTGTGCGTATAAAACAACTTCGGATGACGTGGCAATGGACGTCGCGGGTATGACTCCCTTCGATATACTGGCTGAAGAAAGAGAGAGAATATTTCAGCGGAGAAAGCAGTTCGACAACGCAGAGGTAATTGCTGTCCAAAAAAAAAGCGTTATCCTTAGAAAAATGGCAGGAGCGCTGGGATAACTCCGAAAAAGGAAGATGGACACACACCCTTATCCCCAACATTCAGAAGTGGGTCAATCGAAAGCACGGGGAAGTCAACTTTCACCTAACCCTATTCCTTACTGGCCATGGCTGCTACAGAAAATACCTTAACCGCTTCGGGCTGGACGATTCCGCCCTCTGCCCAACGTGCAATGTAGACGAAGATGAGAGGCACGTCTTATTTTCTTGCCCACGATATTCAGCAGTTACGATTAACATAAGTACTCTATCTGTAGATCCGCTTAGTCCGGATAATATAATCGATACAATGCTTAGCTCTATCCGAGATTGGGAAGCAATAAGTGGCGCTATAGCAGAAATACACAAAAAGCTAAGGTACGCGGAGTGGTCCCGAAAAAGCCGGTGAGATTTCCACCACTTACACAGCGTACTGCATCATTCGATTTTGCCCGGAACCACGTCCGTTCCGACAGAAACGATCGCTAGGGAGATTTTAAGTAATTTACATCGTCAAAGTGTGAATAATACATGGGTTGGAACCGAACGCTTTCCTCCCCTGCAATCAGGACGGATCGGGATCTCGTTCGCCGGACCATCCAAACAAAGTTTAGCCCCGTTAGATATAGCTCGGAACCTCGCCCGCTCCGACAGTTACGATTGAAGCCATGCTCTGGGAATGACCAGCAACACTACATCCGAGTTCATCTACCTGCTGAACCGATGCTGCCGTAGAAATTGCGCACCAGGATCTACGGCTGCACAGCATACAACATAATGGGTGCCGCTTGGAACCAAGTTCGTTCCAACGGTTTCTTCAGGTTGTGGACGGTAAGGTAAAGTGAGAAGAAAACGCGGGTTGGAACCGAACGCTTTCCTCCAGCAAACACGATGCGGATCTGGATCTCGTTCGTTGGACCACCCACACAAAGCTTAGTTCCGCTAGATGTTGCTCGGAATCTCGTCCGTTCCGACAAATATGACTGGATACAAGCTCCACGTTTGAGTAGGTAATCTTAAGCGCCAAAGTGAGGAAATTATGAGGCTGGAACCAAACGCTCTTCAGCTCCAGTTTACTGCGGCTCCTGGTATTCGTTTGCGGGACCACCTCGGTCATGCTACTCGCTGAGTCTGCGCAGCAAGGGAACTTGTCCATCAGGCTCGTTTTGTCTGCAGAGGTCATAGCCGAGCAAGAAGCACTCTTTATAGTATCAGCATTTCTGAGTAGGCGGAAATCAACTAACCTGTGAAATTGGCTGCTCGGATTCCCGTCCATTCCGCCAGCCTCAATGAAGTTTAACTTCGAATTATATAGATAATAAAATTAACTTAGAACATTTAAGTAGTGTCAGATGTCAGGCATATAAACGCAATTAGGCGGACATTACATAAGTGGGCGGGGACGACGAACCCGACACGGGTTGGCTAGTTAGACCAACAGAGGTGGTGCCAAGTAGATGCAACTTCCACGGACTACTGCATCAAGACGGTAACGGACTTAGAGCTAAGTGCTCAAACTGCCTCCCGACGAAATACTTGACGGTAGTACCGGGAGGGTAACGGTTAAAGTCCCAGACTGACGGGGTGAAGGCTTTCGATGCTTACTCCTCGTAAAACAAAAAAAAAAAAACAAAAAACACATATGCATATACACAATTTACACATACAAGCCCGCATACGTTTATCGTTTCATATTATTGTTGTTTGTATGTTTTGTGTTTACCATTACGGGATTTTAATTTGTTTACCTCCTTTTTGCTTATATTTTTTCGTTTTCTCATATTCGCTAGTTTAAGTTTTAATTATGCACTCCTAATCAGTCGAAGAGGAACAAACAAGAGTGTAAGTCGTGTTGTATTTTTATGCTTGTTAATAATCTAATTTTAAATATTTGTTTGGTATATGTTTTCACAAATAAATATAGTCCTGATGATGATCTTAAATTGAGGTCAAAATATCGACAGTCAAATACAAAAATAAACAAACATCGAAGTTTATTTAATTTGGGGGCCTCTAGCTTAAAAAATAAAAATTGCTTAAACAATTTAAATTCAAAGGCCGATCATCGTAATACACAAACATGTACACACCGGAAAGACGGTTACGTGTTAAACGTCTACAAAAACATCAAAAATAATTATGACATATACACCAACAAACGTATCAAACATTACCAACGCACAACACAGCACATCACAAAGTTGTCAGAATCGGCTAGGTTCCTGGAGAGATGCAGGAGAAACGGTTTCATTTCCAATTTCATCGAAAATGCCACCAAAAATATACACTACATAATCTACAACAACACCATCGATATGCCGATGAGTTCGAGGTTCGAATCTCAGTCAGGGCAAGCAAAATTTTATTCATAGAAAAAGTTTTTTTCTAATAGCGGTCACCCCTCGGAAGGCAATGGCAAACCTCCGAGGGTATTTCTGCCATGAAAAAGCTTCTCATTAAATACATCTGCCATTCGGAGTCGGCACAAAATTTTTGGTCCCTCCATTCGGCCAAGCACTGAGCTATATAGTGTACGCGCCAAAATTATTATTATTATTACATATATAAAGCGTGACCCTACAAGTAAGTTGCAAGATAAAAACAACGAAATAGTAGAAAGAATGTTTAAAAACAAGCTAATAGACTCAAAAAAAAGGAATAATTTATTCTGCAGAACATCAAACGCACCGCGGATTTATGGTTTACCAAAAATACATAAGGAGGGTATACCCCTTAGACCTATTTGTTCGTCTGTCAATTCCCCGTCATATAATTTATGCAAATACGTTGTTAATGTCCTTAAAAGTATAACAAAGTCTTCGAAATATAACGTTAAAGACGCGATGGAGTTCAAGAATAAAATCAAAGACACTTACATTTTTGATGACGAAAGCCTAGTGTCATTCGACGTGGTGTCAGTGTTCCCTAGTATACCGGTAGACTCAGCCATAGATTTAATCGCTTCAAAGTGGAATGAAATTAGGGAATACACAAATTTAAATAAAGAACTATTTCTAGGTATTGTCAAGTTTTGTATAAAAGAAAACCGCTATTTTAAGTACAATGGCAAGACATATGAACAACGGTCGGGAATGCCAATGGGATCACCCGCGTCACCCGTGATAGCGGATATAATAATGGAATACTTATTGATAAAGTTTGAAAAAGACTCCACGAGTAAACCTCGTCTTTTAACAAAGTACGTCGATGATTTGTTTGCCGTGGTCAAAACGGAGGACGCGGACAAGATGCTTGACGTACTAAACAACTACAACAGGACAATAAATTTCACAATTGAAAAAGAAAAAGAAGGACAACTCCTTTTTTGAACACCCTAGTAATAAGGAAGAACAACAATTAAAATTTGACTGGTATTCAAAGCCTACGTCGTCGGGTCGCTTAATAAATTACTTCTCCAAACATGATCAGAGAATAATTTTAAATACTGCATACAATTTCATACGCAGGGTCCTATCGATCAGCGACAAGGTATTTCATGAGAATAATGAAGAAATAATTAGCATAATTGTGGCCGCTGTGGTCGAGTTGGTAGCGGTGCGTGCTATAACTTGATATGCCGGTGAGTTCGAGGTTCGAACCTCAGTCAGGACAAGCAAAATCTTAATTATAGAAAAAGTTTTTTCTAATAGCGGTCACCCCTCGGCAGGCAATGGCAAACCTCCGAGGGTATTTCTGCCATGAAAAAGCTACTCATAAAATACATCTGCCGTTCGGAGTCGGCACAAAACTGTAGGTCTCTCCATTTGTGGTATAATATAAAAGACGCACACCACAAATGGTAGGAGAAGCTCGGCCAAACACTGAGCTATATAGTGTACGCGCCAAAATTATATTATATTATAATTAGAAGAATCCTGGAACAAAACGAGTTTCCGGCAAAAATTATTAAAACCCTTTTGCGAAAATACAAAGCTAGGTCTGTGAGAGATACAGACAACAGTGACAAAAAGACATACAAATCTTGGACTTATCTTCCGGGTATATCGGAGAGGATTAGGAACTCCAACCTTTATGATAAAAACAATATACAAATAGCATTTACATACAACAACAATCTTGGAAAAGTTTACAGCAACACTAAAGACAAAATTCCTGATCAGGAGAAATCTGACTTGGTATATAAAATATTATGTAATGGAGACGGGTCCCACTTATGCAATTCCTAACGCATGTGTTCGGCGCTCCGGTACTCTTCTACACTCGTTCCAATCCACACTCGTTCCTTGCTCACATACATGGGAAGATCAGCAGCAAGCAGATGTCATACATACATCCATACATACATAAGCACATATGTGTGTGATTACATGGTGATAAAGTAGTGTTTTCTTGTGGTCTGCTGAAATAGCGAAAAATTCGCACATTAAGGCAGAGGAAGTTGGCCAATATAGCTTAAAGCCAGAAGGACTTACCCAGAATTATCCGGTGAGTTCGTTTCAAGCTGCAGGCGGGCATTGCAGGCCCCGTGGCTAAGTTTTTTCACTATGTTGCTAGCCTTTTTTCCATAGATTTTCCACAAATTTTATTTTTCATACTGGAAGCACACACGAACGAGACAAATAAAAATCCGTAAAAGCTGTGATTATTGTCAAATACAGCTGATCTTGTCGCCCACACTGGGAACAGATCGGCTTTGTCTATTTAACAATAGCGAAGCTACCCTGCGTTTCTAATACTCACACCACCCACAGGAGTCTAAGACAGGGTGCGTCATATAAAAAAAAAATAAAATAAATAAATAAAAATATATAAACAAAAAATAATAATAATATAATCTAATTAAACTAACAATAAATATAAATTTAAAAATAAATAAAAACCAAACTTAGGAAAATACCTAATTAAAACTAAAATATAAATTAAGATAAAAATAAAGTCAAAACAAAATAATAAACATATATTCTTAAGAAAATTTATTTAAACCAGCATAATAATTGAAAATATCTTTGTATAAACTACATAAATTAAATAAGTTAAAACTAACTTTAAAATAACATCAAGCCAAGCCCTGACTGCGGTGCGAAATCTCAAATCGTAGTTCGGTGGGAGAAGAGCTTCCAGTGGTGAGTTCGCGTTCACCACAGTGCGGGAAGCTGCGCGCAGAGCGAAATGTAATGGAGAAAGTAAGTCCATTTGCACGCAGCGTCAAAGTGGCAAGATCGCCAGAGAGGACAACTTCTCCGAATGTTGTCAGAGCGGTTGCTCATAACTTAGGAGCCTCCGAGTCCAGGAGCGATCCTACCGCTGCAGAGTTTGCAACCATCAGCTGCTCTCCAGCAGGTGAAAGTGAAGTGGGGAACGCTGCCCCCCCCTTGGATAATACCGACGCTTTAAGCCTGCTCGGTTCCAGGATTGATGAGCTGGCTAAAATGATGATACTCCAAAGGCACGTAAATCAGAAAATTAGAAACATGGTGTCAACACTGGCTGACTTACAGAAAATGGCGAAGTCGGAGAGCTTGAAACCAGCAACAAAAAGATGCTTAGGTGTAAAAATAGACATGGCTTCGCAAACTGATAAAGCCAGCTTTGGTAGTGGGAGGAGGATAGATCCCGTAACGATGCGGGTTCTGCTAAAGAGAACTCCCCACCGCAATCAGGAAAGCGGACCAGAATATTGTCTCCACGAGAACCGGAATCTCACCCTAAATGCGATGCTAAGAAAGGCAATTTACCTAAGCCCACTGCCAAGTCAAATGAGAACGAGGCTTGGACTGAGGTGCGCAGAACCAGGCGACCCCTTGTTTCAGAAACGGGCAAAAATAAAACTCCGACCTTTTCGGAAATAGTGCGAAGGGATACCCCAAAATCAGTTGCAAAAGGAAAACCTGACGCTTTTATAATTGCCAAGAAAGGTGAAACGTCCTATGCCGATATACTTCGGAAAATAAAATCTGAGCCTAGCTTATCCGAGTTCGGAAATCTCGTCACCCGTATCCGCAAAACATAAAAAGGAGAGATGTTGCTACAGCTTAATACCACGGGGGAGGCAGGTAGGTCCCAATACAAAGACCTGGTTAAAAAAGTGCTGAACGACGAAGCTGAAGTGAGAGCCCTCACACACGAGATAACCGTTGAGTGCAAAGACCTGGACGAAATATTTACCAGAGAAGACGTTGTGCAGGCAATTAACGAGCATTTTGCGTCCATAAATATAGATGTCTCGACAGTGAAAAGTCTTCGCAAGGCATATGAAAGCACACAAATCGCCACGCTAAGTGTGCCTGCGAATACCGCAAGTACCCTTCTGTCGAAAGGTAAGCTGAAAGTAGGATGGGTTGTGTGCCGTTTACGAAAGGTGTTGCAGCCAACACGCTGCTTCCGATGCTGGTCGTTTGGCCACATTTCAAACGAATGTACAAGTTGCGATAGATCCGAGCTGTGCAAAAGATGCGGTGACGCAGGGCACGCAGCGAAGGACTGCGTAAATACACCTTAGTGCCTGCTATGCCAGCACGGAAAAGAAGAACCGTCTGACCATGTCTCGGGAGGTAACAGATGCCCGTCATACAAACGAGCAATAGCCAAAATGCTAAAATGAAGCTTTTACAAATAAACTTAAATCATTGCCAAGCTGCTCAGGGCCTACTGAAGCAAACGGTGGCAGAGACGAAGACGGACGTGGCTATTATATCAGAGCCATACAAAATCCCCACAGCTCATGGGTGGGTTGCCGATGCAGCCAAAGGAACAGCAATATGGGCATGCGGAAACTTCCCCATACAAAGTGCACATCCTGAGTTTACAGGTAAGGGTTTTGTTTGGGCGGTTATCAAAGGTTACCACATCTGCAGTTGCTATGCACCGCCAAGCTGGACGCAGCAGGACTTTCAGGAGTTACTGAACAAAATAGTTGAGACAGCATCCGGTCGACATCCTTTAATAATTGCTGGTGACTTTAAAGCCTGGGCTACAGAATGGGGTAGCAGAAGAACAAATGCAAGGGGTGCAGCCCTGCTAGAAACCTTCGCTCCTCTAGACCTCGTATTGGCGAATCGCGGAAATATCAGCACATTCCGGAGAGATAACAGAGAGTCTATCATTGACATAATATTAACGAGTGGCTCACTGGCTGGATGCACAAAGTGGATGGTCAGCGAGCAGTACACTCACAGCTACCATCAAGCAATCCTGCTAGATATCTCTAGAGACAACCGCACCGACCAAAGCGGTCACTGTAATAAACACCGTCACCGCTCTTGGCGCCCGGCAACTCTTGACAAGGACCTGTTTACTCTTGTCTTAAGAGAAGCATCCAACAAGGTGTCTTCAGAACAAGAAGCAGTAAAGGGAGCCTGCGAGCTGGTTTCCAACCTCACAATGGCATGCGACGCAGCGATTTCACGTAAAATGTTTAATACAACCCGTAAACAGGTGTACTGGTGGAACGATACCATCAGGGAGCTAAGAGCGAGTTGTCTTAGAGAAAGAAGAAGAAGTCAGAGGCAAATAGCGATGCCAGGACATGAAAGTAGACGAGAAAGATTAAAAATTTTAAGAAAGAAATTGAAAGATGAAATTCGGAGTAGCCAAAAAGCATCATTTAAGATTCTTTGCGACGAAGCTGACCAGAACCCCTGGGGAAACGCTTATAAGGTTGTAATGACAAGAATTTCTAAGGCGCCTCAGGAAAAATGCCCACTGTTGCTAGACGTAATTGTAAAATCCCTGTTTCCTTATCGTGATACGGTGAGGCTACCACGCGCTCCCGCTTCCGTTAGCGGAATTGTCGGGGTGACTGCTGATGAAGTGATGGAAATCGCCAAAGCGATCGATGACCGCAAAGCAACTGGCCCTGATAACATCCCGAATAAGGCTCTCAAAATGGCCATTGCGGAGGACCCGCAGTTGTATGCCAGAGTGATGGAGTCCTGTCTTCAGCAAAGATTGTTTCCGCAGGTGTGGAAAAAACAGAAGCTCGTTCTTCTTCCGAAACCAGGCAAACCGCCGGGTTTACCTTCATCCTATCGACCGATCTGCCTACTCGACACCTTGGGTAAGGTTCTGGAGAAAGTCATATATAACCGATTGTTACGGTTCACAGAAGACGAAATGGGATTATCACCACGTCAGTACGGCTTCCATAAGCGAAGGTCGACCATAGATGCAATACAGGAAGTAGTCTCAATTGCCACAAATGCTATTGCTGGGAGAAGATGGAGAGGGGCCGATAAACTTTACTGTGCCACAGTAACACTCGATATTAAAAACGCCTTCAACTCTGCAAACTGGGAACACATCCTAACAGCACTCCTAAAACTACAGCTTCCGGCATACGTATTTAATATCATTAGAAGCTACCTGGAAGATAGAGTTTTGGAATATTCTACCGACGCTGGAACTAAAAAGTATACCGTTACTGCGGTAACAGCACTCCTAAAACTACAGCCGACGGAGTAGACATAATCGGGTTCGCTGATGACATTGCACTGGTAGCAGTAGGTAAGCAAATATCAGATGTCGAAGTCAAAGTGAACGCCACAATAGTGACGGTCACTAAATGGCTAGATACCGTAGGCTTATCTCTAGCAGCAGAAAAAACAGAAGCTGTTCTAGTAAGTAGTAGGAAGAAACCTGAGGTGGCGGTATTTAAAGTAAATAGCCACACTATTCAATCCTCCCGCCAGTTAAAGTACCTTGGTGTGATTATCGACGATAGGTTATGTTTCGGACCACACGCAGATTATGTAACACATAAGGCGTCAAAACTTACGGTGCTCTATCAAGAATGCTCCCAAACATAGGCGGACCTAGAAGCAGCAAACGTTCCATTTTAGCTACAGTAATCAGCTCAGCCTTGCTGTATGCAGCGCCAGTCTGGGCTAAGTCATTGAAAGTAAAAGCCTACCGGAAGCCTTACGAGACTGTGTATAGGCTATGCGCTCTACGAGTGACGTGTGCGTATAAAACAACTTCGGATGACGTGGCAATTGACGTCGCGGGTATGACTCCCTTCGATATACTGGCTGAAGAAAGAGAGAGAATATTTCAGCGGAGAAAGCAGTTCGACAACGCAGAGGTAATTGCTGTCCAAAAAAAAGCGTTATCCTTAGAAAAATGGCAGGAGCGCTGGGATAACTCCGAAAAAGGAAGATGGACACACACCCTTATCCCCAACATTCAGAAGTGGGTCAATCGAAAGCACGGGGAAGTCAACTTTCACCTAACCCAATTCCTTACTGGCCATGGCTGCTACAGAAAATACCTTAACCGCTTCGGGCTGGACGATTCCGCCCTCTGCCCAACGTGCAATGTAGACGAAGATGAGAGGCACGTCTTATTTTCTTGCCCACGATATTCAGCAGTTACGATTAACATAAGTACTCTATCTGTAGATCCGCTTAGTCCGGATAATATAATCGATACAATGCTTAGCTCTATCCGAGATTGGGAAGCAATAAG
Organism: Philophylla caesio; assembly: GCA_963971545.1. Classification (NCBI taxonomy): domain Eukaryota; kingdom Metazoa; phylum Arthropoda; class Insecta; order Diptera; family Tephritidae; genus Philophylla; species Philophylla caesio. The sequence continues at coordinate 68,440,418 of OZ020604.1, read as the reverse complement.
TGGCGCTATAGCAGAAATACACAAAAAGCTAAGGTACGCGGAGTGGTCCCGAAAAAGCCGGTGAGATTTCTACCACTTACACAGCGTACTGCATCATTCGATTTTGCCCGGAACCACGTCCGTTCCGACAGAAACGATCGCTAGGGAGATTTTAAGTAATTTACATCTTCAAAGTGTGAATAATACATGGGTTGGAACCGAACGCTTTCCTCCCCTGCAATCAGGACGGATCGGGATCTCGTTCGCCGGACCATCCAAACAAAGTTTAGCCCCGTTAGATATAGCTCGGAACCTCGCCCGCTCCGACAGTTACGATTGAAGCCATGCTCTGGGAATGACCAGCAACACTACATCCGAGTTCATCTACCTGCCTGCTGAACCGATGCTGCCGTAGAAATTGCCCACCAGGATCTACGGCTGCACAGCATACAACATAATGGGTGCCGCTTGGAACCAAGTTCGTTCCAACGGTTTCTTCAGGTTGTGGACGGTAAGGTAAAGTGAGAAGAAAACGCGGGTTGGAACCGAACGCTTTCCTCCAGCAAACACGATGCGGATCTGGATCTCGTTCGTTGGACCACCCACACAAAGCTTAGTTCCGCTAGATGTTGCTCGGAATCTCGTCCGTTCCGACAAATATGACTGGATACAAGCTCCACGTTTGAGTAGGTAATCTTAAGCGCCAAAGTGAGGAAATTATGAGGCTGGAACCAAACGCTCTTCAGCTCCAGTTTACTGCGGCTCCTGGTATTCGTTTGCGGGACCACCTCGGTCATGCTACTCGCTGAGTCTGCGCAGCAAGGGAACTTGTCCATCAGGCTCGTTTTGTCTGCAGAGGTCATAGCCGAGCAAGAAGCACTCTTTATAGTATCAGCATTTCTGAGTAGGCGGAAATCAACTAACCTGTGAAATTGGCTGCTCGGATTCCCGTCCATTCCGCCAGCCTCAATGAAGTTTAACTTCGAATTATATAGATAATAAAATTAACTTAGAACATTTAAGTAGTGTCAGATGTCAGGCATATAAACGCAATTAGGCGGACATTACATAAGTGGGCGGGGACGACGAACCCGACACGGGTTGGCTAGTTAGACCAACAGAGGTGGTGCCAAGTAGATGCAACTTCCACGGACTACTGCATCAAGACGGTAACGGACTTAGAGCTAAGTGCTCAAACTGCCTCCCGACGAAATACTTGACGGTAGTACCGGGAGGGTAACGGTTAAAGTCCCACACTGACGGGGTGAAGGCTTCCGATGCTTACTCCTCGTAAAACAAAAAAAAAAAAAAAAAAAACACATATGCATATACACAATTTACACATACAAGCCCGCATACGTTTATCGTTTCATATTATTGTTGTTTGTATGTTTTTTGTTTACCATTACGGGATTTTAATTTGTTTACAAACAAGAGTGTAAGTCGTGTTGTATTTTTATGCTTGTTAATAATCTAATTTTAAATATTTGTTTGGTATATGTTTTCACAAATAATTATAGTCCTGATGATAATCTTAAATTGAGGTCGAAATATCGACAGTCAAATACAAAAATAAACAAACATCGAAGTTTATTTAATTTGGGGGCCTCGAGCTTGAAAAAAAAAAATTGTTTAAAAAAATTTAAATTCAAAGGCCGATCATCGTAATACACAAACATTTAAGGTTTATTTTTAAAAAAATTTGTAATATGTTAGATTTTAGTTATTAGCATTATACTTTCCACGTACACTACATGATAGTTGAAGTACTATTAAAAGACCTAAGTCATACTTTGTAGTTACTACTATAACATAAATAAATAAAAAAATATAAATTTACAAAAATTTGCGATAGTTGTACGAAGTATGCATAATCAGCGCTTAAGCTGTATTCTGTGTTTTGTTATTGAGGATGGTATGATGTGTTATATATTTTGATGCCTATAGCTGTCGGCTTTCTCTAAATCTCGTAATTAAGTTTTTGGGTGATCTTCTCACCGTTAGATCCTAGTAATTTATTGTTCCCTCCTCTTCCTCTTCCATTTACATCGTAAACTTTATACATCCACGTTTCTCGTTCAGATAATCCAGTATCCGATTTTCGTTGTCCTTGGTGATTACACAGATAATGTCACTCACGTACCTTGTATAGAATACTACGCGTAACTCGGATTTTAGTTCAATCATGTATTTTTCTGATTCATTGTCAGATGCTTGCATAGTCAATAAACAGGAGCCGACTTAAAGTTATTTATTGGCCTCATTGGAGTGTCCGGTTAGTAAACATTTGATAGTGCTATCAGCGGCGTGCCGCCGAATTTCATTAATAAATGCCAGTGTCAAATAAAATCTGTTCAATGCATTTCACGTGTATCCCACGCGAATTTAACAAGATGGTGGTGATCGTATATAAGTAAAACGCGTACATGTATTTTATTTTTGCTTTGCTGAACTGAATGTCAAATTTCTGTAGGTGATTTAAATTGCCAGCCAATCAGAACGAAGCCCTTTGACATTCAGTCCAGCAAAGCAAAAAAACCAGCTGGCACCTCAACACCAACTTGTTAAATTCGCCTTGCCTTTATCGGATTACCAAGAAATTAGCAGAACTTAATGAAAATTTCAAGTCTGTTGCATTTTGATTTGTTAGCGTTTTTCTTAAGTGATATTTTAATGGCAGTGGTGCCAATAGCACTGCTTTTACAGAGTTGTATGTAAAATCTTTTAAGAGTATTCACAACTTTCTTAATGTTATCATGATACTTCTTATATTATTAGTTTTATTTTTTTCAAAAAACCAAATAAATATAGCTGAAATAAATGTACCAATAATATAAGGACTACCACTTGTTTTTTCGCTGAAAGTTCGAAACATTTTTGATAATGGAATGGAATATAGAATTTAAAATAAATATAAAATAATTTTTTAAGTCATTGTAAGAAGTTCCTGCTGAAGTTGAAATAAAGTTTTATTTATTGGCGTTTTTCTATGCAGCTGGTCGTCGTGGGTTTTCAATTTTATATACATATAAATTTAACGCATGAAATGAATGATTATGTTGTACATATATTTGTGTTTTTTGTTGTTTTTTATTTGTGTTATGTATGTATTTTGTGCCAAATTAGAACAGCGGGGCACAGGTCGAAGTAGCTAACATTAGCAAAGGGGTGTCCAAGCCCAGTATAGAGAAGGCTGTATCGAAGCAGTCTGATAGGCGAAAGGCGCATTCCAAACGACGATTAGCGGCTTAAATCGTCAGTCGCTACGGGGGGCAGGAAGCAAAGCAGCTTTCCGAAAAGCATGCTCAGACGCTCGAGTGGGCTCGTAGCATGCAGCGCGAAGATAAGGCGGAGGGTAATTAAGCGGAAGTCAAGGCTGCGGGCGCACCCTCTTCCAACCAGCCACCAAAGAGACAAAGGTCTCTAGAAGGGGAAAACCCTGCGGGGAAAAGGCCCAAGACGGGTGGCCCCCCCTTTTCTTTCAGCGGAATCGCTAAACGGGCGGGGTCGATAGCTCTTTGAGTAATCGACAAGAGTAAGTAGGATGGAGCTATCCCCAAGGAGAACTGGAGGCGGGTGGCCGCGACCATCACCACGGTCTTCATGAAAGTGGTCAGAGGAAACCCTGGGCCTTCTCCAAAATGTGAAGATGCCGGGTGGCACCATGGCATCCACAAACGAATAATTTGTGCCAACGAGCGGTCGGCGAACGTATATAAGGCTGCAGTGGCTCTGGTGGGGGAGGTCTGGAAGGGTGCCAAGCTGGAGGCCGTGAACGAGAGGGATCTACCCTCACGTCCGTGCGCGCGGGTCTGGCTACCAGCAGGGCCATCTACACCAGAGGAAATGGAGGAACTTCTCCGATATTGTAACCCGCACCTCCCGGCAGGCAGTGTTACTGCTGAATGCGGAGTCGCTCGCTTCCCTCTCCGAGTGCCAGGGGGTAGTCAACTACGGCTTCGAAAAGGTGGTCCTAAAGGTCTACCATTCCGATGCCGGGAGGGACGAACCCAGACTTCCAGGGGTGCGTAGGGCGGAAGAGCCTTCTAAAGCTGACTCCATGAGTATGGAGGTGGAATCTGAGATGTCAGATGCGGAAAGCGCTGGTGATGTTCCCTCTGGATGGAGGAATTACTGGATGAAGATCCTACAAATAAATCTCCATCACTCTAAAGCGGCCTCCGCAAACCTTACAATCCACCTGGAACAAGATGGAGCTGATATAGTCCTGATTCAAGAGCCGTGGCTGAGTAGTAGCGGAATCTCTGGCATCAAGATGCCTAACTCTAACCTGATTATGCAGAAGCAAGTATGTAAACCTAGATCTTGCATGCTCGTAAAAAAGGAACTAAAAGCATTTATTTTGCCCAATTTCAGCAATAATGATATTGTCACAGTAAGCCTGGAGGGCGGCGCTGGTAAACTCTGGCTTATATCGTCATACATGGCGCACGATGACGTGGCGGAACCACCACCAATTCTGCTTCGGGAAGTCACTTCCGAGGCGAAACGGCGAAATGTCGCTATCATCATTGGATCTGATGCGAACATATGGCGCACGTGCTGGGGAAGCTCGGACATAAATAAAAGAGGTGAGTCACTTTTTGATTTTATTGTAAGCGAGAATTTAGGTATCTGAGGGTTTGAGCCTACCTTTATAACTGCGGTCAGGCGTGAGGTGCTAGACATCACCCTGGCCTCTCTTTCGCTAATACCACTTATATCTGACTGGAGAGTTCTAGAGTTTCATTCCTATTCAGACCACAGGTATATTGAATTTACCTTGAACGAGGATTGTCCCAAAAACAAAGCCTTTAGGAATCTAAAGAGAACTAGGTGGGATATCTACTGCAAGAAACTGCAAGAAACTGCAGGAAAAGCTGACTGAACCCCCAGTTGGGAGCTCAGATCTTTCGGTACGATCCATCGACGATATGGTAGAGAAATTTACCTCAGCATGCAATGATGCAATTAAAAGCTCGTGCCCCTTGAGCAGAGGTTCACAAAGGGTAAAGCCGAGCTGGTGGACAGCGGAGCTGTCTGAACTTCGGACGGCGAGTAGACGTCTCATTAATAAGGCTAAAACAAGTAATCTCCAGCAGCACTGGGAACTCTACAAAGCTAGCCTCTCAATTTATAAATACGAAATTAGGAAGTCTAAACGCACATCATGTAGAGACTTCTGCGAGACCGTGGAAGGTTGCCATGAGGCTTCGCGTTTTAAACGCATTATATCTAGCAATCCTGTCCCAATGGGATACCTGAGAGCTGAATCGGGAGAATGGGCGTCTAGTAGTGAGGAATCTCTCAGGCTGCTTCTGGGAGTCCACTTTCTTGAGAACCCCGCTCCGAATATAGCAACCGACATGGACATCGGTGGCATCTCGGTCCCCTCTAGTGAACTACTGGGGGTACGCCGCCTGCTCTGGGCCCTGGACTCTTTTCAACCCTTCAGGTCACCGGGACCGGATGGTATTATACCCGCGCAACTACAGAGGGCGAGAGATGTCTCATGTCAGGGGCTTGCCCCCATCTATGCCAACTTCGTGGATAGGGGGTATGTCCCGAGGTCTTGGAGGCTGCTTCTGGGAGTCCACTTTCTTGAGAACCCCGCTCCGAATATAGCAACCGACATGGACATCGGTGGCATCTCGGTCCCCTCTAGTGAACTACTGGGGGGACGCCGCCTGCTCTGGGCCCTGGACTCTTTTCAACCCTTCAGGTCACCGGGACCGGATGGTATTATACCCGCGCAAATACAGAGGGCGAGAGATGTCTCATGTCAGGGGCTTGCCCCCATCTATGCCAACTTCGTAGATAGGGGGTATGTCCCGAGGTCTTGGAGGCTGGTGAGGGTGACTTTTATTTCCAAGGCGGGGAAGAACTCTCACGTGTCCCCCAAGGACTTCAGGTCAATCAGCCTGTCGTCTTTCCTCCTGAACACCCTTGAGAGACTGATAGACCTATACATCAGAAATAGAATTCCACGCGAAAAATTAAGCCTCTCTCAACATGCCTATATGAAAGGTAGATCTGTGGAGTCTGCTTTGCACTCCACAGTTAAAATAATCGAAGAGTCCTTTGAGCATAAAGATTATGCAGTGGGAGCGTTTATCGACATTTAAGGAGCTTTTAACAATGTTCTTCCGGACGCGGGGGAGTGCGTCGGCTCATCAAAAGGTGAGCAGGGGCACTCCACAAGGATGGGTTCTCTCTCCATTTCTCTGGATTGTCGTTATTAACGAGGTCCTGGAAAAGTTGGAGGGGAGCGGATGTCAGGTTGTTACCTATGCTGATGACGTGGCGCTTATAGTGAGAGGAAAGTTCCTAACTACGCTGTATGACCTCATGCAAGGATACCTTAATTTGGTGACAAATTGGTCCACAAGCTGTGGGTTAGCTATAAATTCCAACAACACGGAGCTGGTTTTTTTCACGAGAAAGCATAGGGTCCCGGATGCACAATTACCCTCCATCGAGGGCACTCCTCTTATGCTTTCTGACAGAGTCAGGTATTTGGGGGTTATTCTGGACAGAAAGCTAAACTGGAGGCCGAACATCGGGGATTGGGTCAAGAAGGCGTCGGTCGCTTTATACTGATGAAGGGAAGCCATCGGAAAGAGATGGGGTCTCTCTCCAAAAGTGGTCCTGTGGCTGTATGAAACAGTCATAAAACCAATTATGTTATATGGAGTCTTCATCTGGTGGAACGCACTAGATAGATCTTTTCTAGCTAAGAACTTAGAATGGGTGCAGGGAAGCGCCTTGATTGCCATTAGTGAGGAACTACGCACCACCCCAACACTGGCTCTAAACGCGATGCTTGGCATCATCCCCGTCGACTTGGCGGGAAAAGTTGCCGCCGCTTGCTCTGCCATCAGGTTGCGGAGTGCCGGGTTTTCTTTTACCCCAGGGCATGGGCACTCAGCGATCCTTAGACAATTCGAGTTCATCCCGAAGGAGGTAGATCTGTGCGCGCCGAAGATTGCCCCCAGAGGGTCCTTCAACACACACATCCCATCAAGGGAGGAGTGGAAGGGAGATGACCTCTGGTGTAGAAGCGCAGTGAACCTGTTCTCTGATGGATCGAAATTGGAGGGTAGAGTTGGAGGGGGTGTTTTCCGCGAGGAACTATCGCTCAGTAGTAAGTTCAGGTTACCAAATTTTTGCAGTGTTTTTCAAGCAGAATCAATCTAAGAAGCGGTGGACAGCCTGGGTGGTAGAACCATACCACAGACTGAGGTGAACATCTACTCCGACAACCAGGCCGCAATTAGAGCCCTGGGATCGCGACGGTGAGGTCAAAATTCGTCGGCGAATGCTTGACCTCCCTATCGGCGCCTCAGAGGACTTCCACATCCGGCTAATCTGGGTCCCAGGACACAGTGACATAGCCGGAAACTGCCGTGCTGATGAGCTGGCCCGACAGGGCATAACAGAGGATATCGCTCCGTTGAGGAACGGCATTGGGATTCCCCTTTCCACATGTGGTCTGCTCCTGGAAAAATGGGCCTTCGGTCGGCTCAGCAAACGCTGGGCGGAAACACCGACCTGCAAAGTTGCAAGGTCCTTTTGGCCGGTGCTGGACCACAGGCGGTCTGCGGGGTTACTAAGCACAACCAGGCCACTGCTCTCGGCTTTGATCGGCGTACTGACCGGGCACAGCGCAATGGGAATCCACGCTGTAAGGCTGGGCATTGTCTCGAACCCGAGTTGCGGCAGCTGCGTGGAGGATGATGAGGTGGAATCTTCTCAACACTACCTTCTCAGCTGCCCTGCCTTCGCAAGGCTCAGATTTAAGTACCTGGGATAGCACGTTTTCGATGCTCCAGAGAGGCTCTGTGGGATAAACATAGGTCGGCTGCGCACCTTCATATATATATATTCTTTTAATATATATATGCATCTTACGGTGGGTATCGTCTCTGTTCAGGTAAAAAAATAGGGTATAAATATATCAGTGGTACCCCAATGGACTTTAAATCTAGTCTAAGTGAGCCCCCTCTTTGGGGCTACCACCTAACCTAACTTAATCTAGAACAGCGTTGGAAAAGTGCGTTATCTGCACAAGGCGGCTCTTTCTTAAAAGTGCCGCAAGAGCCACAAAACAGCCGAATTACTGTTAGCAAGAGAGCTTGTGGACTATTTCGCGTGCTGGGTCAACCCACGTCAAGTGTGCACAAGAAAGTTTCACCAACTTTAGATTTGCGGAAAAAGTACTTTTTGGCAAAGGTGCAATGACACTTATGTTACCCTGTGAATATTTAGTGGAAATTGCTTCATTTGTTTAAGTTATCGCCTAATAAACTGTTGACCACAATAAAATAGAAAAATTAATAATCCTTGAACGAAAAAAGATATTCGCATGAAATTTTAAAGACTTTTGCAATAATTTTTAAAAAACAATTGGAAATTTGTATGTGTTCTTCACGATGTAATTAAATAATTATCATATCAAATTATCCGGAAAACACTCACCTCAGAATCTATCGTGCCTTGCACGCACCGACTCGCTCTGGACGTCAAGCAAGCACAATTCAAATTACAAAAAATTCAATATCTTTTGTTGTGTGAAGTATGCATAATCAGCGCTTAAGCTGTATTCTGTGTTATGTTATTGAGGATGTTATGATGTGTTATACATACATATATTTTGATGCCTATAGCTTTCTCTAAAACTCGTAATTAAGTTTTTGGGTGATCTTGTCCACCTTCACGGTTAGATCCTGGTAATTTATTGTTGCCTCCTCTTCCTCTTCTATTTCCATCGTCGATGTCGATATTTTTTGTTATTGATCTTAAAATAATTTTGTCGTAGTGGAGTTCTTAATGTGTTGGTGATTGGGGATATTTTTCTCTGGTTCTTTGTTTTCTCAAGAAAAGATTTTCGTATCATATCTATTGTTACTGATTGTGGGATCAACAGGTACAAATCCTTGCTATCAAATGATACAAGTCTCAGATGCTTGCATACTCAATAAACAGGAGCCGACTCAAAGTCATTTATTGGCCTCATTGGAGTGTCCGGTTAGTGAACATTTGATAGTGCTATCAGTGGAAGTGCCGACGAATTTGGTTAACAAATGCGCTGATTATACATACTTCGCACAACTTTCGCATAACTTTTGAAGTGTCAAATAAAATCTGTTCAATGCATTTCACCTGTATCCAAAGCGAATTAAACAAGATGGTGGTAAGCGTATATAAGTAAAACGCGTCCATGTATTTTGTTTTTGCTTTGCTGGACTGAATGTCAAATTTCTGTTGGTGATTTAAATCGCCAGCCAATCAGAACGAAACCCTTTGACATCCAGTCCAGCAAAGCGAAAAAACCAGCTGGCACCTCAACACCAACTTGTTAAATTCGCCTTGCCTTTATCAGATTACCAAGGGATTAGCACAACTTAATGCAAATTTAAAGTCAGCATTGCTTTTAAAGAGTTTTATGTAAAGGCTTTTAGGGATATTCGCAACTTTCTTAATGTTATCATGATAATTCTTATATTATTAGTTTTATTGTCTTCAAAAAACCATATAAATTTAGCTGAAATACATAAACTAATAATATAAGGACTACCACTTGTATTTTCGCTGGAAGTATGAAACATTTTTGATAATGGAAAATAATATAGAGGAAGAGTTAACAAAATGAATAAAAAATAATTTTTTTAGTTATTGTAAGAAGTTCCTGCTGGGGTTTTTCTATGCAGCCGGTCGTCGTTGGTTTTCAACTTTATATGGCACATAACGTTAGCGACTTCTAAATCACCACTTCCTTATTCGGATTTAAAAATACATGTTAAATTGGGTTTGAGCAAGACAGATTTATCAGGTAACCTCGGTAGCTGGACTCACGGCTTTATACCTATGCGTGGTCCGACAAAACGTTGAGCAGTTCTCTTCCCTTTGGTGTGACAGTTCAGCGCTGGCTTTTTTTGAATATACCTATAATTCACTGCGGCGCACAATTGAGATTCGTTTAAAAAATACTTCAGTTAGAGATGAAATGATTAAAGTAACAAGGGTTTTTTGTTTTTACAAATAAACTTTAAGACTTTAGCACTACCAATCTTGCACTTGCAAATTACAATACATCAAATCTGTCAAAAACAAGCGAAAAAATTACATAAAGCAGCGAGCGAGCAGTATGTCAAATAACTAGCGCACGCGTTGCCAACTACCGTGCATGCATTTTAAGGGTGTTCATAGAAAGTATGTATAATTACAGGTACATATTTGCGGTGCTTATAAATCCAAAGGGTTACATAGACAAATGTATAATGCAATTGTTACATATGTAAGTATAAAAATTCAAAGTTAAATAATCCAACATCTTCGGTGTTTCTGGTCACGACCACCTTTGACCGGAGGGACAAACGCGGGGTTGGTTGAGGGGGGCAATCCATGTTTGTCTGTAAATAAAGTATTTAACACATATTTTAGTAACATGAACAACAATTTCGGTTACTGTGAGTATGGGGTGTGTGTTTATAGTGGGAACAGGGGATCGGTGCGAGAGAGCGAGAACAACAAGCGATTGAATGACTAATAGTAGTAAAAGGAGTCGGGTAATGCAACTTATATTTCATACGAGGTCAATCCTCGTCAGTGAGCGGGACGGGATTGGCAGCAAAGGGCCGAGTGAGGGAACCGGATTGAGTGCGAATATCCACCACTCGTATGTGGCCATCTGACCCGTGATATGCCTTTTCGAGGCGTCCGAGACGCCATTCCGTTGGGGACAGGGTACCATCGTGAATCAACACGCACTCACCGATTTTCGGCGCAGTTTGAGTGTCTCTCCATCGATACCGCTTCTGGAGTTCTTTCAGATAATCTTCTTTCCAGCGCTTGCTAAACTGGTGGTGAAGAACTTTGACCTTTTCCAATCGGTTAACGAGAGAGAGATGTTCCTGGTTTGCCTCGGGAATTGATAGCAAGGGAGCTCCCCTGAGAAAGTGCTCGGGGGTGAGGGCGGTGAAATCCGATGGATTTTGGGAGAGTGCGGATATGGGTTTTGAGTTTAGAACCGCTTCTATTCTTATGAGGAGCGTTGGAAACTCTTCAAACGTGAATTTGTGGGATCCTGCAGTACGTTTCAAGTGCATTTTGAAGCTTTTGACTGCTGATTCCCATAAACCACCCATGTGGGGTGCGCCGGGCGTGAGTATTTCATAACAACTTCTTGTGATACCTCGTTGAGACAGGCTAGGAATTCCTTTTCCGTGCTTCTTTTGGCTCCAACGAAATTTGTACCATTATCGCTCATCATGGTTGCGGGATAACCACGATAAGCGAGGAAATGCGGCGAGAAAAGCGTTGGTCGTAAGATCGGAGCACAGCTCAAGGTGAACTGCCTTTGTGGAAAAACATACAAAGAGAGCCACATAGCCCTTTACAAAAGTGTGCCATCTTAGCAATAAGGCCTTTATATGAAAAGGTCCAGCAAAATCGACCCCGGTGGTTGTGAAGGGCGGAGCGTATGTACACCTCTCAGGGGGCAGGGCTGCCATGATTTGCGAACACATTTGCTGCTTCTCGACAGTGCACGGTTTGCATTGATATATGCATTTTTTAATGAGAGGCTTGAGCCTTGGTATGTAATATTCTTGCCTTACCACTTGCTGCATTATACGAGGTTCCGCATGCAACAGAAGTTCATGTATAAAACGAGTATACAGGGCGGCGAACTGAGACTTTTCCGGGATAATGACTGGATGTCGCTCAATGTAGCTCAACGTGGAATGAGCTAACCTACCACTGACACGGAGTAATCCTGCCTTGTCGAGAAACGGATTGAGAGAGATAATTGAGCTCCGTTTGCCGATTGGAATCGAGTTAGAAAACTTTGCCTTTTCTTGGCCGAAATATCGGGTTTGAGTCACAGCTAGGAGACGTTGTTTTGTTGTACGTAGGTCGTCGTGTGTTAGAAATCGGTGGGGAACAGCATTCACGCCGTTTAGCTTATTTCTTGGTTACTGACAAATCTGAAAACATATGCCATGACTTTGAGGGCGCGGAGTAGGAGGAAAATCGATCGACAAGGTCGGGCGTTTCTTCAGTTGTATGGAAGGCTTCGACTCGGCGTACTTCCGGAGGAGTGATGTCTCGATGTGAAGATTTTGGCCAAGATTCGGGGGGGTTTATTAGCTAGTCCGGGCCACTCCACCATAGAGACGAAGCTGCCAGGTCAAGGGGTTTGCATCCTCTGGTACCCAGGTCGGCGGGATTGTCCTGACTGCGTACATTCCGCCAAGTGGCGTTTCCGACCAGATCAATTATTTGCACGGTTCGGTTGGAGACAAAGGTCTCCCACATGTGTGGTGGCTTCTCGAGCCAGGCTAACATAATTTCGGAATCGGACCACAAGGTCAATTTCCGATTAGAGAGGTCGAGATGGGATTGGACGACGGCGACTAATTCGGCTAGGAGAAGGGCGCCACACAACTCAAGTCGTGGTAGGCGAGTACTTCGAAGGGGGGCTACTTTGCCTTTGGAGACCAGAAGGTGAGAGGAAATACTAGTATTAATCGTAATTCAAACATATATGGTGGCGCAGTACGACTTTTCGGAGGCGTCACAAAAGCCATGTATTTCGACCTGTTGGTCGGGGGTATATCTGACCCATCGAGGTATTTGGATGCTCGAGATGGCTTCAAGATTGTTTGCAAATTGCCTCCATTTAATCAGACGGAGTGGTTTAACCTGGTCATCCCAATCAGTTCCGTCAAGCCATAGTTCCTGCAGGAGGACCTTGGCTTGAATCATTATCGGCATAAGCCATCCTGCGGGGTCAAAAGGTTTCGCCCCAGATGCTTTGTACTAGCGGATGACTCTGGAATGGAATCCACGGTGTATAAGAATGTGTCTGAGGTAGGGTTCCATTGAATTCCTAGCGTTTTGGTGGTGCTTGCTGTTTTAAATTGGAGAAAATGGGTATCAAGTCATCCGCATTAACATTTTTGAGAATTTAGGATGGTTGGCTGTGATTTTTCTCAAGGAGAAGCCTGCCGAATTGAGAGCTTGGACGACTTGGGAGAGGGATTCTTCGGCAGTGAGGAGATCGTGACTGCCAGATAGAATATCATCCACATAAGTATCCTTCCTTAATATAGGAACTGCTTTGGGATATACCGTTTTCAGGTCTTCTGCGAGTTGGTGCAGGGTGCGTATTGCAAGATATGGCGCACAATTTACACCGAAGGTGACTGTTTTTAATTTGTAATCGCGCATGGGAGTATTTGGGTCTGACCGAAATACAATTCGTTGATAGTCTTGGTGGTCTTGGAAGAAGTATTAGGCAATACATATTTTCCAAACAAACTTATACGTCCGTTATTTGAGAATCCACAGCATCAGGTCGGGTTGAAGGGTTGGTCCGGTACAGAGAACATCATTTAAAAAATAACCGGAGCGTGAATTCTTTGATGCATTGAAGACGACTCGTACTTTTGTCGTTTTCTTTTCGGGTTTTACTACGGCATGGTGAGGGAAATAAAACGACCAAAATTTGCCTTAAGAGGAACTTTCATAGGAGTATGTCGCTGTCATATGGTTGAGAGTGGCGTATTCTTCTATCACGTTATCGTACAACGGTTGGAGATCGCTTTTTTTGGTAAGGTTTCTCTCCACGCTGAGAAACTGCTGAAGAGCTGAGGTTCGAGAATGGCCTAAAGCGAGTTCTTGTGGTTGTGGATTTGTACAGATTCTCAAAAATCTCATCTTCGGGAGTAACTAGTTTTGGTATTAGAACTTCCTCTAGCTCCCAGAACTTTCGGAGTTGGGAATCTAGGGTTTCATTCGTGATCTGTTCTACTTGAGTTGAGAAACAGGTTACTTTTTTGGGTATTTGACCACTCAAAATCCAGCCAAATATTGTGTATTGGGCGAGAAAATTTTTCGAGAGTTTTTCAATTCCTTCGAGAATTATTTGTGGGATGAGGTCACTGCCGATGACTAAATCGATTTGAGATGGGGAGTGGCAGTTTGGGTCAGCTAGGGTAAGATGAGCCCATTTTTTGCGTTCTTCGTGAGTTGGCTGGAACTTTGGAAGCATTTTTGTTAATTGGTGTAAAACAATTGTTTGAGCTTTTATTTTTGTAGTTAAATCAGCCGAAAGTAAGACTAGAGAACATTATTTGTTCGAAGTTTGAACCACTCTTCCACCCATGCCTGAGATTTCGAAATTTGAAGTTTGGAATGGTAGTCTTAATTTGGTTTGAGCTTTTGAGGAAATGAAGCTCCTTTTCGACCCCTGATCAATAAGGGCTCTGAGTTTGAAGATCTCTCCCCTGTGTTCTACAGACACTATTGCCGTGGGGAGAATGACATTGCTTTCGTTTTCCGAGTAAAAAGATTGTACCCTTGTGGTGCGCGAGCATGAGGGTTGCTCGTCTTCGCTTCCCGTCTTATCTGGAGATGATGGGCGTTGTCGTTGCCACTTGAGATGAGGTTTTTTGAGCTTTATATTGCTGTTTTTTCTGAGTTGTATTGTCGTGCAGCACTGAAGTGTGCCGATCTCGGCAATGGAAGCAGGTCTGAGTGCTTGGGCATTATTTTAGTGTGTGCCACTGGGAGAGACAGTTGCTACACATATTGTGATCTTTTATGAATTGTCTGCGGTCTCCAATAGGTAGCTTTTTGAACTTAAGACAGCTCCAAAGCGAATGGGATGATGTTTTGCACATTGAACATTTGTACATTGTTCGCTGTTCTGTCATATGAGAATAGACCTGAGACATAGACCTATTGTGAGAGTATTGTTGGTTGGGGGGTTTAAAATTGAGCTTGTTATTCGAGGGAGGTGGTCGAGAGAAGTTTATATTGTTGTGATAGGTGGGTTTGATTTGGCCGGGCGCCATTGATGAACTCGTTCGACCACCTCGTACCGAGTGGTTAGGAACTGGTTCATTTTAGACCAGTTTGGATGTTCTTTATTGGAATTAAGGGATTGTTCGCACAGAGATACCGTGTTCTCAGGCAGCTTTGAGGTAACAAGATATATTAAGATTGGGTCCCAGCTTTCCGTAGAGACCTGCTGGATTGCGAGGATTTGTAGGCTGTTGTTTACAGAGGACTGCAGTCTCTGTATCTCCTCACTGTTTTCAATTGAGATTGGCTTTAAATTCATGAGAATGCGTATTTGATTATCTACGAGTACTCTTTTGTTTTCATACCGAGATCGAAGGGCTTCCCGAGCTAGGTTAAAATTGTTATCGCTCAGAGTGAATTGCTTAACAATTTGGCCGGCTTTGCCTTGACTTTTGTACCTGAGGTGGTACAACTTTTGGGCTTGGGAGAGTTTAGGGTGGTTTATGTAAACCGCCGTAAACATGTCACGGAAAGACGGCCATTAATCATAACTCCCGTAAAATACATCTGTATCGCAAGGTGGCACCTTTAAGCCAATACAACCTTCATCTTTGGATTGCGATACACTGGGAGTAGGCGCGGGAATACTCAATTCGAGAAGTTGGAGTTGATCTTCGATTTGAGCTTTCGTGTCCTCATAAGTTATAAGGCAGGACTTGTATTTATTGTAAGCGGATGGCTTGAATTCTTCGGGTAGGCCCTGATCCTCGGTTTCTACAACTTTGTCATAAGAGTCTTGAACTCGATTCCATATTTTTATTTTTTATTTTTAATGCCGACTCCGTGTTGTCTTGGATTGGCGAGGACCTAAATCGAGCACAGTAATCCCTAAAGTTATCTGTTTCCGAGATAAACTTAGCAGAGATTAACGATTGTTTTGCCTTTTTGGTACTTGAACGCGTTAAGCGTTGAAAATCGGTAGTAGTACCTTGGGATTTATCCTCGTCACTACTCATTTTAAGTCTTTCCTGTGCTTATAGAAAGGTGATTGAATAGACGAAATCGAGAATGGGTATTCGAAAGTGAAATGGATTTGAGCAACACAATGATAATGACTTGGGACTTTAAATTCGTGAAAGATTTGAGAGTTATGGATTTTGAGAATTTAAAATGATTGACTTAGTGAATCCACAGAAAATTTTAATTCCAAAACTCGGAATTCTCAAAGAGTTTTACAATTCCACTTAAGGGAATGTCAGAGAGAGATATAAATAAACAAGATGTATAAATATATATGTATATGAATAAGCAAATTGATAAATAATAATTTAATAAATCATTATATATATATACATATATATTTTTGCGTTATAAATCAGCTTTTATGAACGACACCGGGAACTCGTCGTTTTTTTTTTTGGTTTTATTTTAATATATTTAATATTTTAATATATCGAATAAACAAATAAATGCGGCGAGATGTGTTGCAAGAATTGTTAAAAATCGAGAATGTTAACGAGTTTCATACGATAATTCGATATAAATTGTAATTTGTTGTTTAAAAAGCAAAAATCAAGATGAAAAAGAATATTTTTTGTCTCGTACCACTGTATCGGTTTGTGTACACGTATGAATGACGGTGTGTTTGTAATTTCTATGTACTGCTTTATGCACGGGATGTTTGGAGCACTAGAAAAGTTTGGTATATTTACCACTGTACCGCTGTTATTTACATATATTTTATAGTTAGTAATATTTATATGTAGCTCGTAGGAATATAGGAGATTGAGGAGCGAGTGTTTATAATATTTATTATCGGCTATTTGAAGTGGTATCAAAACTTTTACTTTTAATTCTTTTATTTTCTCTTTATTTATGTGTATGTGTACCGATAATTGAGCTAGTATGTACATATGTATGTACTTTAACAGAAGTTTCTCAAATTTTGTATGTACATATGCATACTATATAACTGCGAAAATATTCGAATGACAGAAAAATATGTACATACATATATAACCACTTATGTAATTACCACTATGGCTACTGCAAATATGTACATACATACAGACATACATACATATACATATATATAAGGAAAAGTACCGCTTTTTATTTTCGCGGGAAATTTAAGTTCTATATATTTTTTGCGCGGGAAACTTTAGCTCTATATATTTAAATTTGGCTTCAGAGTTTAAAATCAGAGAAAAGGTGCTTGTGTGCCGATGTGTAAATATTTAGTACTTACGGCTGTGATGATATGTGCAATTTTTACTTGATTTTCTTTCGCTGGTGTATTATTCACTCGAGGGCGTCGAAGGACCATTAGCTGTTCTCTTCCCTTTGGTGTGACAGTTCAGCGCTGGCTGCCGGCGGATCCCGTGTTGCGATGATCGCTCGGCGTGTGGCTGTTGGACGTGGTGATGGGGCACTGGCTCGGGGCAAGGTGCTGACCAAGCTGATGGTGACCACGGGCACTGGTACGGCGCAGACGTAAACTGGACCGCGGACACACGAACCCGACAACGGCTTGGATTAATTTAGTAGGCTGACACCACGACGCGAGTGTCTCAATGCTTATTTTTGTTTAAAGCCTTCGCTTTGTTAAATAAAACCCTCAATGTTTTTTTTTTTAATATGCCTTTAATTCACTGCGGCGCACAATTGTGATTCGTTTAAAAAATACTTCAGTTAGAGATGAAATGATTAAAGTAACAAGGGTTTTTTGTTTTTTACAAATAAACTTTAAGACTTTAGCACTACCAATCTTGCACTTGCAAATTACAATACACCAAAAAAAATTATTCGCTGGCAGATATATATCTGTCAAAAACAAGCGAAAAAAATTACATAAAGCAGCGAGCGAGCAGTATGTCAAATAACAAGCGCACGCGTTGCCAACTACCGTGCACGCATTTTAAGGGAGTTCATAGAAAGTATGTATAATTACAGGTACATATTTGCGGTACTTATAAATCCAAAGGGTTACATAGACAAATGTTTAATGCAATTGTTACATATGTAAGTATAAAAATTCAAAGTTAAATAATCCAAGTATTTATGAAGAGAGGTAACATGTGCAGGGTTTGTAGCGCTCGCTTAACCACTCGGTAAAGTTTATAATTTGATTGTATTTATTTACGTTAATTGTCAAACTTTGTTTTCATTTTGCGCAGCGTTTTCATTCATTCGAACGACATGACCAAGCCAGCGAAGCCGCTCGATCTTAATTCGCTGCACTATATCTATGTCGTTATAAAGCTCGTACAGCTCATCGTTCCATCTTCTGCGGTATTCGCCATCGCAAAGGCGTAAAGGCCCATAAATCTTTCGGAGAATCTTTCTCTCGAACACTCCTAGAGCCTTCTCATCAGATATCTTCATCGTTCATGATTCTGCGCCATACATTAGGACGGGCATGATGAGAGACTTATAGAGCGTGATTTTTGTCCGTCGAGAGAGGACTTTACTGCTCAGTTGCCTACTCAGTCCAAAGTAGCACTTGTTAGCAAGAGTGATCCTCCTTCGGATTTCGAGGCTGACAATATTAGTGATGTTAATGCTGGTTCATAAGTAAACGAAGTCCTTTACTTTTTCAAAGTTATAACTGTCAACAGTGATGTTTGTTCCCAGTCGTGAATGTGCCGACTGATTATTTGATACTTCCTCTTGTCCTCGCTCACCTCTAGACCAATTCGCTTTACTTCTCTGACCCAGTTTGGAGAAGGCATAGTTAACTGCGCGGTTGTTAAGGCTGATGATGTCAATGTCATCGGCGTACGCCAACAGCTGCACACTCTTATAAAAGATAGTGCCCGACCGATTTAGTTCTGCGGCTCAAATTATTTTCTCCAGCATAAGGTTAAAAAAGTCACAAGATAAAGAGTCACCCTCTCTAAAACCTCGTTTGGTATCAAACGGCTCTGAGAGGTCCTTCTCAATCCTGACTGAGCTGGTGGTGTTGCTAAACGTCATTTTACAAAGCCGTATACGTTTTGCGGGCATACCACACTCACACAATAAGATTGACAGAACCTTGTATGCGATGTTAAGAAGGCTGATACCGCGATAGATCCCAATCAGTAGGCATGCATTCTCGTAGTGTGGAGAAGTGCTCCCTCCATAAACTAAGTATTTTCTGATCGTCAGTCACCAGGTCGCCGTTGTCGTTCTTGCAGGAATTCGCCCCAACTTAAAATCTTCTTAGCCGTCGTACTTTCTGAAAGAATTTTCGGGCGCTTTTCCTGTCGGCCAGCATTTCAAGCTCTTTGCACTCACGCATTTCGGCCTTTTTCTTCTTCTCTCGAGAAATGCGTCCTTCTTCAACTCACGATATCCCTCCCACAAGGCTCGCGTTGCGCCCGCTCGCGACGTGGCCCTGTAGGCAGCATCTTTCCGTTCCATTGCAACGCGACATTCCTCATCGTATCTGTCGTTTTTCCGGGCTCGCTGAAAACCAATAGATATGTGGTCTTGCTCTGAAATATCGCTGTATTGATCAGTGATCTCAGAGAGCAGAAGTGCGAGTCGAGTAGCGAAGTGCGTGGCTGTCTGTTGTGATTGCAGCTTTCCGACGTCGAGCTTTCCTTGTGTCCATTTTCGCACTATTTTTGGACGCACAGAGGCGCGAGCGTATATTGGCTGCGACAAGATTGTGGTCCGAGTCGCTTTGTTAAATAAAACCCTCAATGTTTTTTTTTTGAATATGCCTTTAATTCACTGCGGCGCACAATTGTGATTCGTTTAAAAAATACTTCAGTTAGAGATGAAATGATTAAAGTAACAACGGTTTTTTGTTTTTTAAAAATAAACTTTAAGACTTTAGCACTACCAATCTTGCACTTGCAAATTACAATACACCAAAAAAAATTTTTCGCTGGCAGATATATATCTGTCAAAAACAAGCGAAAAAAATTACATAAAGCAGCGAGCGAGCAGTATGTCAAATAACAAGCGCACGCGTTGCCAACTACCGTGCACGCATTTTAAGGGAGTTCATAAGGGAGTATGTATAATTACAGGTACATATTTGCGGTGCTTCCAAAGGGTTACATAGACAAATGTTTAATGCAATTGTTACATATGTAAGTATAAAAATTCAAAGTTAAATAATCCAAGTATTTATGAAGAGAGGTAACATGTGCAGGGTTTGTAGCGCTCGCTTACCCACTCGGTAAAGTTTATAATTTGATTTTATTTATTTACGTTAAATTGTCAAACTTTGTTTTCATTTTGCGCAGCGTTTTCATTCATTCGAACGACATGACCAAGCCAGCGAAGCCGCTCGATCTTAATTCGCTGCACTATATCTATGTCGTTATAAAGCTCGTACAGCTCATCGTTCCATCTTCTGCGGTATTCGCCATCGCAAAGGCGTAAAGGCCCATAAATCTTTCGGAGAATCTTTTTCTCGAACACTCCTAGAGCCTTCTCATCAGATATCTTCATCGTTCATGATTCTGCGCCATACATTAGGACGGGCATGATGAGAGACTTATAGAGCGTGATTTTTGTCCGTCGAGAGAGGACTTTACTGCTCAGTTGCCTACTCAGTCCAAAGTAGCACTTGTTAGCAAGAGTGATCCTCCTTCGGTGTCATCGGCGTACGCCAACAGCTGCACACTCTTATAAAAGATAGTGCCTGACCGATTTAGTTCTGCGGCTCAAATTATTTTCTCCAGCATAAGGTTAAAAAAGTCACAAGACAAAGAGTCACCCTCTCTAAAACCTCGTTTGGTATCAAACGGCCCGGAGAGGTCCTTCTCAATCCTGACTGAGCTGGTGGTGTTGCTAAACGTCATTTTACATAGCCGTATACGTTTGGCGGGCATACCACACTCACACAATAAGATTGACAGAACCTTGTATGCGATGTTAAGAAGGCTGATACCGCGATAGATCCCAATCAGTAGGCATGCATTCTCGTAGTGTGGAGAAGTGCTCCCTCCATAAACTAAGTATTTTCTGAACGTCAGTCACCAGGTCACCGTTGTCGTTCTTGCAGGAATTCGCCCCAACTTAAAACCTTCTTAGCCGTCGTACTTTCTGAAAGAATTTTCGGGCGCTTTTCCTGTCGGCCAGCATTGCAAGCTCTTTGCACTCACGCATTTCGGCCTTTCTCTTCTTCTCTCGAGAAATGCGTCCTTCTTCAACTCACGATATCCCTCCCACAAGGCTCGCGTTGCGCCCGCTCGCGACGTGGCCCTGTAGGCAGCATCTTTCCGTTCCATTGCAACGCGACATTCCTCATCGTATCTGTCGTTTTTCCGGGCTCGCTGAAAACCAATAGATATGTGGTCTTGCTCTGAAATATCGCTGTATTGATCAGTGATCTCAGAGAGCAGAAGTGGGAGTCGAGTAGCGAAGTGCGTGGCTGTCTGTTGTGATTGCAGCTTTCCGACGTCGAGCTTTCCTTGTGTCCATTTTCGCACTATTTTTGGACGCACAGAGGCGCGAGCGTATATTGGCTGCGACAAGATTGTGGTCCGAGTCGATGTTAGCTCCTTGGATAGTGCGCACATCTAGGACACTGGAAGCGCGCCTTCTGTCTATCACAACATGGTCGATTTGGTTTCGTATCTTACCATCTGGAGACAGCCACGTAGCCTGATGTATGCTCCTATGCTGTAACCTTGTACTACAGACTACCATGTTTCGGGCCACGGCGAAGTCGATCAGCCTCAATCCGTTATCAGACGTTTCGTCGTGGAGACTGAATTTTACGACTGTGGAAACAAAGATGCCCTCCTTACCCACCTTGGCATTAAAATCGCCTACCAAGATTTTTATATCGTGTTGGAGGCAGCGTTCAGACGTGCGCTCCAGGAGTTCGTAGAAGCGATCTTTGGTCCCATTGTCCTTCTCTTCGGTCGGGGCATGGGCGAGAAATCAGGGAGATGTTGAAGAATCTCGCCTTTAAGCGGATTGTGGCGAGACGTTCGTCTACCGGAGTGAACGACAGTACTTTACGGCGAAGTCTCTCTCCCACCACAAATCCGACACCAAATTTTCGCTCCCTTACATGGCAGCTGTAGTATACGTCGCAAGGGCCTACCGTTTTCCTTCCTTGCTCCGTCCATCGCATTTCTTGGATGGCGGTGATATCAGCCTTCGCTCTGCCGAGGACATCTACCAGCCGGGCAGAGGCACCTTCCCAATTAAGGGTTTGGACATTCCAGGTGCATGCCCTCAAATCGTTGAGCTTAAAACGTTTGCCGTTGTCGTCATCTTAAAAGTGGGGTCCTGTCCGAGGCTTTGCTTTATGTTGTATATTTGTGTTATGTTGTTTATGCCCAATTAGAACAGCGTTGGAAGAGTGCGTTATCTGTACAAGACGGGTCTTTCTTAAAAGTGCCGCAAGAGCCACACCGAATGACTGTTACCAAGAGAGCTTGTGGACTATTTCGCGTGCCACGTCAAGTGTGCACAAGAAATTTTCACCAAATTTTAGATTTGCGGAAAAAGTACTTTTTCGTAAAAGTACCATGACACCTATGTCACCTTGTGAATATTTAGTGAAAATTGCTTTATTTGTTTAAGTTATCGTCTAATAAACTTTTGAGCACAAAAACATAGAAAAATTAATAACTTGTGAAAGAAAAAAGATATTTTCATGAAATTTTAAACACGCACAGAAAAACGTATTCGGTCTGTTTAGGCTTCCGGCCTAAATGTCATCGCCACACTCCTTCGACCGACAAACCGGGCGCGCAGCCCTAGTAAATGGTTTGCATGCGCGCACACACACACACATACACACCCACACACCCCATCAAATAAAATTTTAACAAACAAAAAAACCCAATAATAAATAAAATAAAATACTAAACGCGAACTACCAATTAAATTAAAAACAATATAAATATAAATATAATAAAAATATAAAAAAAAAAGAAATACAATTTTATTTAAATATAAAATACAAATAAATAATAAATAAATCAGTAGATAACATATAATAACTATTATAATAAAAAATAAAAAAAACTAATAACAATATTAATAAAATAAAATGTGCACTTAGTTAAGGGGAAAGTTAACGAAAGGGCACTGTTTGGCGGTTCAACGGTGGTTTAAGCAAATTCCGACTTTTCACTTCTTTTCCGAAGACGAGAGCCACAGGTTATACAGCAGCCACCACGCCACTACGAAGGTAACTTATACACTTTATACCATCACATAATCACCGAATATTTCGAGTTATAACGTTTAAGCTGAATAAAAGCAATTATCCGCTAACACCAAATCATTGTTTATTTCTTTTTTTTCCATAAAAACACTGTTGCGTATATTTCGTATACACGTCCGTGTAAATACGGCCTTTTTCTCTTACAAACTGTTTAGAAAATTACATTTGCAATAATTTAAAAAAAAACAATTGGAAATTTGTATGAAGAACACGATGTAATTAAATAATTATCATACCAAATTATCCGGAAAACAGTCACTTTCAGAATCTGTCGTGCCTTGCATGCATCAGACGCGCACCGACTCGCTCTTAAGCTGTATTATGTGTTTTGTTATTGCGTATGGTGTGATGTGTTATATATTTCCATGCTTATAATTGTCGGCTTTTTCCAAATCTCGTAATTAATTTTTAGGGCGATCTTGTCGATCTTCACTGTTAGAACCTGGTAATTTATTGTTCCCTCCTCTTCCTCTTCCATTTCCATCGTAAACTTTATACATCCATGTTTCTTGTTCATATAATCCAGTATCCGCTTTTCATTGTCCTTGGTGATCACACAGATAATGTGATTCACGTACCTTGCGTAGAATACTACGCCTAACTCGGATTTTAGTTCTATCATGTATTTCCTTTTGTGTTCTTGCATAGATCCCTCCTTGAGAATGGCCAAGGCTTTGTTACCAATTCCGAGCCCGTTCGTTTGTCGATATTTTTTGTTATTGAACTTTAAATAATTTTGTCATAGTGGAATTCTTAATGTGTTGGTGATTGGGGATATTTTTATCTGGTTCTTTGTTTTCTCAAGAAACGTTTTTCGTATCATATCTATTGTTTCTGTTTGTGGGAACAACAGGTACAAATCCTTGCTATCAAATGATACAAGTCTGCTGTTACAAAACACAGTCAGCCCAATTAGAGCAGCTCTTTCTTAAAAGTGCCGCAAAAGGCGTGATGAATGACTGTTACCAAAAGAGTTTGTGGACTATTTCGCGGGCTGGGTCAAGCCACGTCAAGTTTGCACAAAAAGTTTTCACCAAACTTTCGATTTGCGGAAAAATAACTTTTTTGCAAAGGGGCCATGACACTTATGTCACCCTGCGAATATTTAGTGAAAATTGCTTTATTTGTTTAAGTTATCTCCTAATAAACTTTCGAGCACAATAAAATAGAAAAATTAATAACTCTTGAACGAAAAAAGATATTCGCATGAAATTTTAAACACGCACAGAAAAACGTATGCGGTCCTCTTCTCTTCCAAATTGTTTAAAAAAATTACTTTTGCAATAATTTTTAAAAAACAATTGAAAACTTGTACGTGTTCCTCACGATGTAATTAAATAATTATCATATCAAGTTATCCGGAAAATACTCACCTTCAGAAGCTGTCGTGCCTTGCATGCATCAGACGCGCACCGACTCGCTCTGGACGTCAACCAAGCACAATGCAAATTACAAAAAATTCAATATCTTTTGAAAGGTAAGAGTTCTCAAAAATTTGCGATAGTTGTGCGAAGTATGCATAATCAGCGCTTAAGCTGTATTCTGTGTTTTGTTATTGAGGATGGTATGATGCTTTATATATTTTGATGCCTATAGCTGTCGGCTTTCTCTAAATCACCTGCAGCGGACACTATGAGAAGAAAGAAAGTCAGAACATGGAAGAAAGAAAAGGTCCGTCCTGGTTAGGTGGAGTCACCCACCCCTCTTACATCTTTTTTTTTTGTAGCCTTGAACCTTGCCGCGACTCCTTTACTTGGCAAGGTCCCCTGAGCCTGACCTTTTGTGTCCGTCTAATGTCCCGTCATTAGTCCTGTACTGTCATTGCAACGCCCACACCAAACCACAAAGAACTAGCAACTCATGTTTTCCATCTTCGTCTTACAAACAAATTTACATTATTGAGTTTATTGATTAAAAAAACTTACACTAAATATTATTAGCAAATAGACTTCATTTTTTTTTCTTCTTTGGGAACAAATAAACAGAAAATCTTATGCTATATACTCTAATGGTAAAAATTAAATTCAGCGCAAAATAATTTATTTGAAGTTATATTTTTTTTTGTTTTAACGTGATTGAGAGAAAAATGCAGACTAACTAGACGAAATCGAAACAAAATCCATAATAACAAGTAAGAAAAGCTAAATATGGGTGAAACCGATTTTTATATACGCTCGCGACGTGGTTATGGTCCGATTTCAAAAATTATTGACGGTGATGCTATTGATATCAAGGACAAATTTTGTGACGATATATTACATCGTTATTGAGAAACCTGCAGACGTTTTTTTATAAGTGGGCGTGGTAAAGCCCATTTTTTAAAATTTCATAAAAATCGAGTTTCTTTATTAACTATATCTCTAAATATCAAATTTTAATTACAATCTATGTTCCAATAGATAAAGAAAAAAAAAATTAGCATTTTTCAAAATTTCCGTTATATGGGAGGTGGGCGAGGTTATGGTCCGATTTCAAAAATTTTTGACGATGATATTGAGGAAAAATTTTCCACCAATTTTTGTATGGTATGATACCTTATACCGTTATTGAGATACAGACATTTATTCCTAAGTGGGCGTGGCAATTCGTTTTAATAGATACCGAAAAAATGAAGTTTTTGTATTTTCCAATTTGAAAAATTGTCTACGGTAATAATAACGATATCCAGGCCAATATGTCCACCAAATTTTCTGACGATAACTTATACCGTTATTGAGATACAGAAAATTTGTCATAAGTTGGAGTGGCAACGCCCATTTTTCAAATTAAGTAAATACCTAATTTCTTAGTTCAAGATCGCTCCAAATAACAAATTTCACTCAATTTGCTTTAATAGATACCGACTAAATGAAGTTTATGCATTTTTCAAAAACATCCATTATATAGGAGGTGGGCGTGGTTATTGGCCGATCTTGTCCATATTCAATACCAACCTAGCCTGTCCAGAGAGCAATCTATGTGCCAAATTTCATTGAGATATCTTAACTTTTACTAAAGTTATCGTCTGCACGGATGGACGGACGGACAAACAGACAACGCTAAATCGACTTCTCTTTTCATTCTGAGCATTTTGGTATATATATGTCTATATCTATCTGGATTATTTTTTGCTGTTACAAGCAACCGTTATGTGATAATACTTTTGGGTATAAAAATTATTAGCTTTTCGTCAGTAAGTTAGCATCGTTTCGCGCGCCACTGTACGAATACCTCTACTTCTCCAACTCAATCTTTTCTCCACTATCTTCAACTTTAA
This sequence comes from Philophylla caesio, assembly GCA_963971545.1. Lineage (NCBI taxonomy): Eukaryota > Metazoa > Arthropoda > Insecta > Diptera > Tephritidae > Philophylla > Philophylla caesio. Next base: position 68,414,184 of record OZ020604.1, on the reverse strand, counting down.
TGCCCTTTGTAATTTTTTATACATGGACACATATGAATATATACGTATATTGGTATGATTGTACTAATTAAAACCTGCACATACTTCTGTACTAGCACTTACCGCTCTCGCATGTGATGTAGGCGCCTGCATACAGGAGATGCTATGCGGAAAACCAAAGTACAAAGCACAGGCAAATGTCAAAAAAAAAACAAAGCTTCCTATGCATACATGCATACATATGTTTTTTGGCTATCTCTATTGAGAGTAACTGAGTGGGAGCAATTTTGGGGTTCACAACACATGGGACGAAAAAACGATGAATTCAATTTCGATTCCTGCCTCTTATCAACGCCAAGCTTTTTCTTGCTCAAGAAAAGGTTCAGAATTTACGCAGAAATTAAAAATAAAAGTGGGGGTTTAACCACTGTTGGTTAAGAACAAAAAAAAAACAAGAAAAATCTAAGGAGAGAAAAACAAAAGGCAGAAAGATAAAAATATGATTTACGAAAAATTTAATTGAACCAAGTAACACTAATTCTACCAAAATCACGAAAGTGAGGTAGCTGTTAACTATAATAATTAGTAAAGGAAAGGATACAATAAAAGCAAAAAATTAAAAAGAGATGAATACTTGATGAAGTGTAAAAATAAAGTATAGATATAATAAAAACAAAAAGGTCTAGTGCTGGATATTTTTTTTTTGTATACTTCTACGTATAGTTTGTAGTGGTGGATGTTCTGTTGTCTGGAATCCCTCAGAGGGCCGTGACATGAGCGCGTGGAAGGGCTGAATCAGGCGTTTCCCGTGTGGAGTCCGACGCTCAGCAGTGGATTCTCTCTCAATGTGGATGTTGATGGTTTCTTCTCTTTGCTTTCTTCCACTTGTTTTCTTGGTGTCTCTGGACTTCCAATTACAATTTGTTTCGATTATTCCACCTCTCATTTGCTCATTTGCGTCCTATCTATTTCCGATCAGTTATCTTGTCGTAAAACGACAAATGTTGGTATTGTCAACTTTCAAGCCCCTCGGATCTTCCTGCCAGATGACAATCTGAAAATTTTAATATTTTGTTACGTTGTCTGTGGTTGTTTGTAGAGTTTTATTTTGTTCATCATGTATGTATTATGTATGTTACTCTGTGTACACATAGTATATCATTTGTCGACGTTCATATATTTATGTATAAGTAGTCAAGCATATGTGTACACAGGCATATACGTGCATATAGCATTACTTCGACACTTTTTCCAAAAATTTATTTTTTATTTTTTTTATTCAACAAGTTTTAATTAATTATTTTATTTTAAATGAGCTAAAGGCCAATTTTTGTTGGAAAAATTAGAGAAAAAAAAACAACACCAAAGCGGTAGAAGTTATAGTACTATTTCGGAAATCACCACATTTCCTCATCAGACTTCTTTCTTCACGGCTTCCGCAGGAGTCGAACCCGCACCACCACGCAACACATAAGCCAGCATCTCAACAGGCTGAGCTAAGCTTACGCTGTGTGAGCTGTTGTTATTCTCTCCTTTTCTTTTACAACTCTCTACAATCAAGTGCTAATCTAATTTTTCCAAGAAAAATTGGCCTTTAGATCATTTAAAAATAAAATAATGAAATTAAACAGGTCAAACCCAACAAAAAAAAACGGTTTTAATTAAGTTTACTTAACTGGTGCCTTTTATCACTTTACTTTTAATTTAATTGTATTTGCTTTAACTTTCATTTATTCTTTTAACTTAAATTTATATATTATGCAAGGTTATTTATTATTTTTGATCATTATCGCCGACTCACCTCAACATAGTGGGATTCACATCGGGAACTTTTTTTGTTGTTTTGTTGGCAAATCTTAAGTGATACTTACGAACAGATTTGTACTTCACGACTCGGCTATGACAACTTTGCGTTTGATTTTGTTGAAACAGCTACCCTGACGATCGTGTCCCCATGCAAGTGCCTGCTGAATTCCTCGGATTTTCACTCATATTTACATGAACATGCACAACCCTCACAACGATACACTGTACGCTTACGTTCACGCACACATTCATAGCATTGAGTTTCCCTTTTCTAACATTCTACCCAACTTGTTTAGCAACATTGTTGGGGAATATTAAGTTGATTTCCGTTCCGGCAGGCGACACCTACTATATGTGTTGTTGCAAAGTGGAAGGCTGTCGTTACAGAGGCTGGGCCAAGTATGAAAAACCACCTAAGACGCGTAATCGACACTACAACATTAATATTTGAAGAATTCTTTACCATTTTAAAACAGGTTGAAGCGTGCTTGAATTCCAGTCCGTTGTCGGCATTATCTGATGACCCTCAAGACTTATCGGCGCTCACACCAGGGCATTTCCTGATTGGAAGAGCATTGACGTCACTACCTAAGCGAAATATTCTGCACGAAAATACTGGCTTAGTGAAGCGTTGGTAATTGCTTAACAGATGCTCTAAAGTTTCTGGCACCGATGGTCCTGTGAATATCTACAAAGCCTTCAAACTCGAAATAAATGGCGCACTCAACAACCAAATGCTACCACTGGTCAACTCGTTTTAGTCCGCGACGACCGCCTGCCAACCAAGAGCTGGATTCTTGGTCGAATAATCGATACTCATTCAGGAGAAGACTTATTGATTCGGGTGGTCACCGTAAAGACGCAAGCTAATGTTCTTAAACGTCCTCTTTCAAATATATCTGTATGTATGAACTCAATAAGGGTTCAGGATGGCTCGTCTATTTCCACGTCCGAGACGGTGGGTGGCGCATTACGGTCACGGTTGACATAAATCTTACTAACAACATCAGTTTTACTTTTGTACATCTTTTGGCGCACTAATAAGATTATGGTAAGCAAGATATATACATATAGTTCCTTCCCAGTTCTGACGGAGCTGGTATAGTTGCTCAACGTTTCACAATTCATTTACAATGTGAATTCTCTCATTACTTGCTTTGGAATATCTCATGGTGTGCTCTAAAACGATTAATAGAGGGTACACTTTATGCTCCAAAAAGTGTCCGATGTTAATGCCAGTTTGATAGATTTTCCGTCATCCCTTGTCAAGTTAGGTTCAATGTTCGGTTTGTATGTTGGTATCTGCGGTTTTACTTAAACCTTTGCAAATAGCCCTTAAGAATGCAAATAACGCATCATACTCGCTGATTATTGGTTCTTATTTCAATTGTTCTCTGTTTATACGAGTATATTTATTTGTTAACGAAAGCATTAAGGCGCTGTCCTTTTTTTCACGCGCAATACCTTAATGGATTTCTTTATGTTTACGGGTGAACATTTTTCGTTAATCAAGTGGTTTGCAAAATTAGACTGAGGTATAGCCATGGGTTTACTTTTGTTAACTTTTTTATCTGTTCGCGAAACCTTGTTCTTATTTTATGCTGTATTTTCTGAAAAAAATTGCTGGTTTGTATTTAATTTTTCTTGTGTAAGTTATTTCTGTCTAAGCTGTTCGTACTTCCCTCCTTCATTTCTTTTTTGGGCGGCATAATTCCATATGAGTTTATTCACGAGTTATTTGCAAAACCGTTGCTTGTGGCTAAGACGCTGATTATGCATACTTCGCACAACTTTCGCATAACTTTTGATGTGTCAAATAAAATCTGTTCAATGCATTTCACATGTATCCAAGGCGAATTTAACACGGTGGTGGTGAGTGTATTAAAGTAAATCGCGTCCATGTATTTTGATTTTGCTTTACTGGACTGGATGTCAAATTTCTGTAGGTGATTTACATCGCCAGCCAATAAGAACGAAGCCCTTTGACATTCAGTCCAGCCAAGCGAAAAAACCAGCTGGTACCTCAACACCACCTTGTTAAATTCGCCTTGCCTGTATCGGATTACCAAGAAATTAGTCCATCTTAATGAAAATTTAAAGTCTGTTGGATTTTGATTTGCCAGCGTTTTTCTTAAGTCACATTTTAATAGCAGTGGTACCAATAGCAATGCTTTTACAGAGTTGTATGTAAAGGCTTTTAGGGGTATTCACAACTTTCTTAATGTTGTCATAATAATTCTCATATTATTAGTTTTATTTTCTTCTAAAAACCATACAAATTTAGCTGAAATACTTATATTTACCAATAATATAAGGAATACCACTTGTATTTTCGCTCGAAGTACGAAACATTTTTCATATTATAAAGGAATATAGAGGAAGAGATCATAAAATGAGTATAAAATAATTTTTTAAGTTATTGTAAGAAGTTCCTGCTGAAGTTGAAATAAAGTTTTATTTATTGGGGTTTTTCTATGCAGCCGGTCGTCGTTGGTTTTCAATTTTATATACATACATATTTAACGCACAATTTTTTTTATGGCCCATAACGTTAACGACTTCTAAATCACCACTTCTTATTGGAATTTGAGAATACATGTTAAATAGGATTTGAGCAAGGCAGATTTATCAGGTAACCTCGGTACAGATTATAATTTGATTTTGTTAATTTATGTGAACAGCGTTGGAAAAGTGCGTTATCTGCAGAAGCCGACTCGTAAAAGGTGGAGTTTTTTTCTTAAAAGTGCCGCAAGAGCCACACCGAATAAATGTTAGCAAGAGAGCTTGTTAGCTATTTTGCGTGCTGGGCCAAGCCACGTCAAGTGTGCACAAGAAATTTACGCTAAATTTTAGATTTGCGGAAAAAGTACTTATATCACCCTGTAAATATCTAGTGAAAATTGCTTTATTTGCTTAAGTTATCGCCTAATAAACTTTAATAAAATAGAACAATTAATAACTCTTGAACGACAAAATATACTCGCATGAAATTTTAAACGCGCACAGAAACAAGTATGCGGTCCTTTTCTCTTCCAAATTGTTTAAAAAAATTACTTTTTCAATAATAAAAAAAAAAACAATTGGAAATTTGTTTCGTTTATTTCGTCTATGACGCCAAAAGCCAACGGCGCAAACTAACACAGTGTATAAACCGAAGCCGAGTCCCATGGTTACACCGGGCCGTGCTTCCAACTCGCTTCTCATCTCTTCGATATAGTGGAGGTTCGTCTCGCTCAACCGATGTAGAAATGGTAGGCTTAGAAGTACTCTATGTTCTGTGATATTAATGGTTGGCATGGACACAATCCCTGCTGTGCGCTGCACCACACTGTTTTGGTTTAGGTACTTCTTGTTGTTGACATAAGCGACATTCTGAAACGTCAGCAAGTACGTCCCGGTTATTGTCCTTGCAGCACCGTCGTCTATGCTAACTCTCGCTAGGCAGTCGTTGATAACTAAAATTCCGTCGTCCACCAACTCTATCGCCCCCAGTTGACTGGGTTGCGTGCTACAGTGGGCTACTCCTCCTGCATGTAACTCTTGAGCGCATGTAGAGCCCAGTGCCTCCTTGCAAAACGTCTATGCTGTCGCCTTCGTGCACTCGGTGACAGCGATCACCCCGGTTACGCACTCTGCTATGATATTATCTGTCAGCTGTAGGACGGTTCCGTTGCGGACAACAGGTAAGATGGTGACCTTGCTGCAGACTCTTTTTGGAATAAGGTATTTAATAAGGAAGTGTATTACATTGTCATTTTGTAAGACCTTAACGCTAGATAATTCAATTAGTTCACTTATACTAGTCCCTGTGATTCGCTCAGCCAAAATTGTCTTTAAATCTACGTCATCTAAAATGATTGTGGTTATTATGTTATTCTTAGCCAAGGTAAGTGACAGCATCACAATTTGGATTTCGTTTATAATAATAGTACCTCATATAGATGGGCCTTGTCGACGTGTTCCCTCTTGGTATTTTCTAAAATCTTGTTTAATGTTTCTGTTAGATTATTTATCTGATTTTGTGTCTGTTATTTAATTGTATTAACTGTATTTCTGTAAACTTTGTCCGCTCTAAGTCTTCGTAATCAGGGGTTCCTGCAATTACTTTCAATGCTGTGCCTAAAAAATTAAGACTCCTTGCGTTTCTGTGGTGTACCCTGACTACGGTCAGTAGTGTCTCCAAATGTCTGACATCGATCTCGATTATTTTTCGCATATGTGATTGAGGGAACATTGTCATCATATGCTAGGTCTCGTTCGTCATTCTTCGGTTTAGCTCCAAATCTGTGGTATGCTTCAAATATCCGTAATCATTCCACAAAATAACGTCTCCGTCTTTAATAGGGATGTATTTCGAGTTGGAATAGTCGGTTAGCTTTGCACTTACGGTCACTAACATGGAAATTATCCCAAGAATATACCTAAGGGGTACCCTAAAAGCAAATATGAATTTAGTTATTGAATAGATAAGGTGTGCGCTGACAGAAAATTGTACACAAGGTCTTTCATGAGGACGGCTTCATCCGATGGCTACCTCAAGTTGTCCTTGTGGATGACCCTCCCCCTAATGAGGACCGTGGATCCCAGGTATGCTTCTACCTTTTCCTCAGTATACAAAGGCGTAATCTTGTTGTCCAGCTTCCTATTCGATTTTACTAATACCTTTTCCCCTACTTCAAATACTCTATTCTGTCTGGCCGGGTTATTCCTTTCTAGTTGCACCTGTTGCGCCTTTTCTATTTTGCTTCTAATGACTTTCCTGAGCTCATCAGGAGCCGCCTGAATTACATCGATTGGCTTTTCGTTGGTAACCGTGTGAATTGTTCGATTAGATTCTATCGTCGCCTGCAAAATCAGTTCGACCGTGTCATCGATTTTTTTCTCGAGCTTCAAGCATCTGGCAATTTCTGAGAGGGTGCTGTGAAAGCGCTCTACTTGCCCGTTAGATGTGCTGTGAAGCGGTGGCGCATTGACTATGGCTACGCCAAACTGGTCCTTCATTAATGACGTGATCGTTTCTGAATTTAAAGATGCCTCGTTGTCGCAATATACTATTTTCGTCTTGGAAAATATGTTCATCAATTGTAGGATGCGAGGCTTTACGTCATTTATCGTCCTAGATGGTAGCGGTTGGACCACCGCAAATTTAGAAAATTTGTCGATACACGTGAGGAAGTGTTTTTTGTGTGTCGAGAATATGTATATGTGGAGCATTTCTCCTGCATATGACAGTACTGGTGTTACCCCAATTTCTTGCTTTTTTGGGTGGCGATCGTATTTGGCCTTGGTGCAGATTTTACAGTTTGTCACCACTTCATTAGCCAGTTTCGTAATTTTTGGGGAATAATACTCGGTTAAGATTCACTTCACATTCTCTTGGGCAGCTCTGTGTGCCCGGTTATGTTCGGCGACTACAATTTCCTTTTGATCCCCTTTATCAAAAACGTCCGGCACCATTTTTTTACAGTGCCAAAACTTTGTTGTCGGGAAAGATTTTATTAATTCGTGTTGGATGGCTGCCAAGATTGGGAGCTTTCAATGTATAGTGTTTACCGCCTTTAGTTTTACAGCTGATTTCACTTCTTCAATCAGGCTATCGTTGTTAACAAAGTGGATTATGTGGCGCGTCTTTTTTGAGAATATCACAAAGTATCGTTTTAGTGGGAATCAAGCCTCCTCCAAGACAATTTGTTTCCCATAACAGTTAATGGGCTTCTCGCTAGATTCGGTCGTATACGTTAATGACTGTTCACTGTGGATTGTGGCGACGTCAGATTCTGGTTCGTTCTGCAATGCGCTCACCTTTTGTCTGGACAATGCGTCGGCTACTAGGTTTTCTTTACCAGGTTTGTAGTAAACTTTGGCACTAGATATTTATGTCTCTGGGGCCATAGAGGTATTGCCTGAGTTTGCCCAGGGCCCAAACTATAGCTAATAATTCCCTCTCGTTTGTTGCGTAATGCCTCTCGCAATCTTTCAGGGCTTGAAATCATCGTAATTGGTCTGCCACTTTGTGACAGTACCGCCCCAATACCATCTGCGGAGGCGTCCGTCGTTAAGTCGAATGGTTTTCTAAAATCGGGGTATCTCAGAGTAACGTCCTCTGAGGCCAAGATGTTTTTAGTCTGTCGAACGCATCTCTTTGATCTTCGTCAAACTCGACGGGCACCTTCCTCGACATGTGTTTGGTCACCAAGCCGTTGTTCCCCTTTAACATATCCGTGAGGGGTTTGGCTATAGCTGCGAAGTCCTTAATAAAGCGCCGATAATAACTGGCTAGCCCCAGAAAGGACCTGAAGGCAAACAAATTTTTTGGCTCTATGTAGTCGTAGATAGACTTCACCTTCTCTGGGTCTGTTTTAGTTCCACTTTAGGTTATAATGAATCCAAGGAACTCTACGCTCTCCTTGAAAAATTTTGTTTTCTCCCTAGAGACCTTCATGTTCGCCTCGCACAGTTTTTTTAGAACCCAGTCTATGTGATTGACGTGATCCGACTCATTTTCGGAGAAGACGATCACGTTATCAACGTAGACATAACATGTCTTGCCCACCTGTTTGCGCAGGACATCGTCTATCGCCCGTTGAAAGATGCTTCCCGCATTCTTTAAGCCGAAGGGCAGCCGGCAAAATTCGTACTTTCCCCATTCACAGAGAAAGAAGTTTTTTCGCGGTCTTGTTCCGCAAGGTAAATTTGATGGTAACCTGATTTCAAGTCAAGCGTTGAGAAATACTTGGCTTTTCCCAGGTTTGCTAATATTAAGTCAATGTTTTGGCATCGGATACCTGTCCGGGACTGTTTTTTCATTTAGTTTCCTAAAGTCAATTACCAGCCGTTTCTTCCTATTACATGACTCATCAAGCCCTTTTTCCGACAACCCAATTAGGATTAATATACGGGGACGTTGATGGTCGGATTATGCCATTCTTCAAAAATTCTTTTACTTCGTTGTTCACGAAGTCAGGCACACCCATTATATAATATATAATATATATATATATATATAATATATAATATAATTTTGGCGCGTACACTATTTAGCTCAGTGTTTGGCCGAGCTTCTCCTACTATTTGTAGTGTGCATCTTTTATATTATACCACAAATGGAGGGACCTACAGTTTTGTGCCGTCTCCGAACGGCATACGTATTTAATGACAAGCCTTTTCATGGCAGAAATACCCTCGGAGGTTTGCCATTGGCTGCCGAGGGGTGACCGCTATTAGAAAAAACTTTTTCTATTATTAAGATTTTGCTTGCCCTGACTGAGATTCGAACCTCGAACTCACCGGCATATCAAGTTATAGCACGCACCGCTACCAACTCGACCACAGCGGCCACCCATTGGATGTGGGTAAAGTTTTGAATAAATTGGGTTATAGTCTTCAGTGCGTATTGTTGCTACGACTGAAGTGTTAAACGGTAGCTCGGCTGTCTAAACTTTGATGAGGTAGGATCTACATCCATTGGTTCGACCCTATCTTGGGTCCCCGAATCTTTTGGCTTCCCTTGCCCTCGGCTAAAATATGGGTTTTTGTTCACTACTCCAGTCTGCACTATCTTTTGTTCACTTGTATTATTCTGATGTCGGTTTAGCGACCGCTGCGGATCGGGCCTGTAAACTTTTCCTTCCACAAATCTGGCGTAGTTCGCTGCGAACGTACATATATCGTTCGTGATTGGCCTCGACCTCCTGAGCCAACGCTAAAGCTGACGGTAAGTCTTCCGGTTTGGCCGCGAACAACACATCTGTTAAATTCCTCCTCAGGCCGGAAATGAACACACGTAGTGCGTCGTTCCGGTACTTGGTGTTCATGCAAGCTGCAATGTTTCTGTCGTAAGTCATTATCGATTTGTTTGTCAACAATGTCAATTTTTTCTCTACCTCGTCGTAGTATTGAAGTATAGTCAAGTTCCCTTGCCTGAGGCAGCCTAACTCCTGCTCGATACGATGGATCCGCCTTTTATCTGCATACGTGAAGGCTAGTCTACTTATTATCGCCCGAAAGTTTAACACGGTGTTAAACGAAGACAACACCGCATCAGCCGACCCTCGAACTGTATTCCTTATAATCGATACGGCTTGGTAGTGTCGCGAACTACCATCGAAAGCATCAAAAATTGTGTAAGCAGCGTGTGCTGCCTGCCGCCATGACACATAGTTCTCTTGGGCACCACCGACTTCCAGTAACGATTTTACCGCATCTAAAGATTCGCTGCACACTGTGCCGTTAAGGCCTATTTCTTCGAAGACCTCTACTTCGGGGATGGAAATGTTAGTCTTCTTTAGCTATCTAGTCATTTCCTCTAACCTCTTGTCCATCTCCTGCTTATGGCTAGCGAGCATGCTGTTCCATGCTGTTTCTATGCCCACTATCTGGGTTTCCCTTTGCGTCAGCGCATTGCTCACTGCTGCGCTTACTATCTCCTGAATTTCTGCAACCTGCATGTTTGCTTCTACGCTTGGTTCGTCGTTAATTTACATTTTAACTTTTAGCTTTTCAAAAAAATTCAACAAGTCGTCGTATATGGGAGTTTGTCTTTATATTTACAATTTCGGGTGTATCAACATCTCACTCTCATGGAGCGGCAAATTGGCAAGGATCACAACTATTAGAAGCCCTGTTAAACGCGATTTATTGTCACTGCCAACTTTCGGCTTTTATAAATTTACCCAGCTGCAGCGCAGAGTAACAAGAAAACAAAATAACAATTTACTTCACAAATTGAAATTAACACTGGCTGGTCGCTTTTATTCAAAGTTTCGCATTTTATGTGTAAGAAAAAATTCCGGCAAAATTTCTGCACTTAAACAATTTTGGCTAAACAAATCACTTACATGTCTGTTGCTGGCTGTTTAATTCTAATCAATCTAGTCCTGCTCCCTCGCCGATGTCAATTATTTGGTGGTATTGTTGCGGCTAAAGCTGTTACTAATGCCACTGTACTTCTTTTAAGCCCTTGTTGGGCGCCAGTTATGAATCCGCTCCTAGTGATCAATAATAATACGGATGGTGTGCTGCTAGTTAATCTTTTATTAACTCCAAGAGTGACTGGACAACTCTTGTGTAAAAGTCTGTAGACGTGGGTAGCTCAGCGCGCATTCCAAAGCAGGGCTCAAGTCACGTTATGCTAGGTCAGCAGACGTCCGTGTCCAACCCAGTGGTTGGTGGCAGTTGGACACAGTTAACTTGCATAATCAGCGCTTAACCTGTATTCTGCGTTTTGCTATTTTCTGTATGCCTCCTGTGATACAGGTTTTTATTGTAGTCTGTTTGTTAGTTGTATAAAGGCGGCGTAAGTTTTTTGGCGATCTTATCCACCTTCACCGTTGGATCCTGGTAATTTATTGTTCCCTCCTCTTCCTCTTCCATCTCCATCGTAAACGTTATACATTCCTGTTTCTTGTTCAGATAATCCAGTATCTGCTTTTCATTGTCCTTGGTGATTACACAGATAATGTCATTCACGGACCTTGCGTAGAATACTACGCCTAACTCGGATTTTAGTTCTATCATGTATTTTCCTTTCAGTTCTTTCATAGATCCCTCCTTGAGAATGGCCGAGGCCCTGTTACCAATTCCGAGCCCGTTCGTTTGTCGATAATATTTAAAATAATTTTGTCGTAGTGGATTCTTAATGTGTTGGTGATTGGCCATTTTTATCTGGTTCTTTGTTTACTCAAGAAACGTTTTTCGTACCATATCTCTTGATTCTGATTAAAGTTATTTATTGGCCTCATTGGAGTGTCCGGTTAGTGAATAAAGAAAATCTTTTCAATGCACTTCACCTGTATCCAAGGCGAATTTAACAAGGTGTTGGTGAGCGTATTTTTTATTTATTGGGGTTTTTCTATGCAGCCAGTCGTCGTTGGTTTTCAATTTTATATACATACATATTTATGGCCCATAACGTTAACGACTTCTAAATCATCACTTCTTTATTGGGATTTGAAAATAGATGTTAAATTGGGTTTGAGCCAAGGCACATTCAATAGGTAGCAGCAGTAGAAAATTAAAAAAAAAAAAAATTTTAGCTCTGTATATTTTGTTTTTGCTTTTAAAATCTAAAATTTCAAAAATATTTTATCAACTACCTTGAATTGTACTGAAAGCATTCTTATCACAACGAAATTCAAAATTTGACAATTCAAATTAAAATAAAATATGAAAAAAGTTCAAAAAAAAAAGTTTGCTGCGGCTACCTATTTGATGTGCCTTGGTTTGAGCAAGGTAGATTTATCAGGTAACCTCGGTAAAGTTTATATTTTTATTTTATTCATTTATGTTAATTATCAAACTTTGTTTTCATTTGATAAAAACAAAAATATTTATTTTCATTTGATTTGTGGTTTTAAGTGAAAAGATAATTTGTGCAATTTGCCCAATTAGAACAGCTTTGGAAAAGTGCGTTATCTGCACAAGACGGCTCGTAAAAGGTGGAGTTTCTTTTTAAAAGAGTCGCAAGAGCCACACTGGATGACTGTTAGCAAGAGATCTTGTGGATTATTTCGCGTGCTGGGTCAAGCCACGTCAAGTGTGCACAAGACATTTTCACCAAATTTTAGATTTCCGGAATAAGTACTTTTTCGTAAAGGTGCCATGACACTTATGTCACCCTGTGAATATTTAGTGAAAATTGCTTTATTTGTTTAAGTTATCGCCTAATAAGTTTTTTAGCACAATAAAATAGAAAAATTAATAACTCTTGAACGAAAAAAGATATTCGCATGAAACTTTAAACATGCACAGAAAAACGTATGTGGTCCTTTTCACTTCCAATACTTTTGCAATAATTTTTAAAAAACTGTTGGAGATTTGTATGTGCTCTTCACAATGTATTTAAATAATTATCATATCAAATTATCCGGAAAACACTCACCTTCAGAATCTGTCGTGAATTATTACAAGAAATTCAATATCTTTTGAAATATGAAATTTAAACCCAGAAAGGAAAAAGCAGAACTTACTGCGCGGTTGTTTCGGCCAATGATGTCAGTGTCGACGGTGTACGCCAGCAGTTGCACAGTCTTTTAAAAGATAATGCCTGACCGATTTAGTTCTGCGGCATCGCGATAAAAAAGTCTCACGACAAAGAGTCACCCTGTCTGAAACGTCGTTTGGTATCAAACATCTCGGAGAGTTACTTCCCAATTCTGACGGAGCTGGTGGTTTTGCTCAACATTTCACAATTAATTTAAAATGGGAATTCTCTTGCTTTGGAATATATCATGGTGTGCTCTAAAACGATTACTTTAGGGTACATTGTATGCTCCAAAAAGTTTCCGATGGTAATGCCATGTACTTAGCTCATGACAGGACTATTCCGACAACGATGATCGAGAGGGTCGCTGAGCAGACGGAAGGAGCTTGAGTTGTTGCAGGTGACGCGAATGCGCATCAATTCGCAAGAAGAACTCAACCTCTGCGAAACTTAAAAAATGCTGACTGGTGTAGATATAGGAATGAACTAGATAAGCGATACAAGCGAACTAGATAAGAATACATGGTAAACCAGTTTACCGTAGCATGTGGTAAGGTTCCTGATAAGGCCTGCCCAATAAAGAAGCCAAAAGGCAAAAAGAAACCACCGTGGTGGAATGCAGATATCGACAAGGCTCGCAGAATCTGTCGGACTTTATATAACCTAGGGAAAAGACCCTAAAGTGAGTCACAATTGGAAATTTACAGGTCTCACTTAGGGGACTATAAAAAGCTCTTAAGGCATTCGAAGAGGTCTTCTTGGAGGGACTTCCGCGGCACTATGGAATCTGTGTCAGAGAGATCAAGGCTGAGAAGGGTTCTCTCCAGCTCCCCCCGAATAGCTCCGAGATGCTTGCTAAGGTCGGACGGGACGTGGACGGGGTCGGCAGAGGACACTCTCAGACTTCTCCTAGAAACACACTTTCCGTGCGCCGTGGATGTGCTCCCTTACAGGTCGACTACAGTGAGCGAACAACCGGTGGTTGCTGACTTCCTTACAATAGAGAAAGTGACCTGGGCAATTGAGTCATTTAAACCCTACAAGGCGCCGAGTCCCGATGAAGTCTCACCCGTGCAGCTTGAACAATCATTGAAGCTAAGTGCAACTTGGCTGTATGCTGTATACAGGGGTGCTAAACCTCAACCACATTCCTAAAATGTGGAAGGAATCGAGGGTTGTTTTTATTCCTAAAGCAGGTAAAATATCCCATGTCAATCCGAAATATTTGTTGCCTATAAGTCTCTGCTCCTTTCAGCTGAAGGTATTGGAGCAGCAATTGATTGCCACATTACAGATTCAATAACGCTCAAACTAATGACTTCCCAACATGCTTACATGAAAGGCAAGTCCACTGAAACGGGGCTTCATCGAGTTGTGTCGTATATAGAGAACTCCCTACACGTCAATGGGTACACACTGATAACATTTCTAGACATTGGGGGTGCCTTCAATAATATAGAACCATTGGCGATCACAAGAGCTCTGGCGATGCTGGGCATTGATCAACATCTGGTGTCTCTGGTGCAAAACTTACTCGTTGACAGCGTTGTGACGGGCCAGTTGGCGCAAGCAACTTTAGAACGCTGTACAAGCAGAAGAACCCCGCAAGATGGGGTCCTTTCTCCCCTTCTGTGGGTGCTGGCTATTAATGACCTACTGAAGGCCCTGGAAGAGGAGGGAGGATCAAAGGTATTAGTTTATGCCGACGACCTTGCGGTGGTAGTAAGGGGCAATTTCCTCAGACGCTGTGCGACATCATGCAGGAAAAACTTAAAAAGGTAGAGAACTGGACCAAAGATAAAGGTCTGGGTGTAAACCCAGAAAAACTGAACTATTATTTTTACAAGAAAATATAAGATCCCACTTCTAAGGTTTCCCGTAGTGGCAAATAGAGTACTGTGGCTAGGGGACGCCGCAAAATATCTAGGCGTGATACTAGACACAAAGCTACCGTGGACACAGAACGTCCAAAACCGCAGTAAGAACGCAAAGGTGGCCCTCTACAGCTGCAAGGGAGCCATCGAAAGAAAATGGGGCTTATCTCCCAAAATTATGAACTGGATATACACGGCCGTGGTCTGACCAATCCTGCTGTTTGGGGTATTGGTGTGGTGGCCATGTGTCGATAAGAAAACCACACAATCAGCATTGCAATGGGTGCAAAGATCGGCGCCTCGGAAGCATTAGACACCATACTAAATATGCTCGCGATTGATATCGCAGGAAACCAATTCGCGGCATGTGCGTATGAAAGTCTAGTCAGGTAGGACACGCAACAATCGCAAACTAATTAAGCTCGCAAGATACGGATTACTGCGCCCCATTCAAAGCTTCACAAGGAAGTTCAACATACTTATTCCTCAAAGATACTGTTGATCCAATGGATCCAATGGATCGGAGAAGTCACTACACTTCTACACTGATGGCTCAAAGCTTGAGAACAGAGTGGGAGGGGGTGTTTTCTCAGCTCAGGTAGGATAAGAAAAATCTATCCGTCTCCCAGACCACTGCAGTATCTTTCAGGCGGGGGTCGCTGCTATACAGGAGACGGTGGACTACCTAAGAACAGAAGAGGTTGAATTCAAAGATATCTTCATATTTTCCGACACTCAAGCAGCACTAAAGGCACTTGATTCGGTCAACTGTAACTATAAAACGGTAGCAACCTGTCGCAAATCTCTAAACGAGATGGCGTAGCAGTTTGCTTTCATTACGATGGAAGGGTTTAGGTTTGCCGATCGCTACCTGCAAGCTCTTTCTAAGGGACTCAACCCTTAAGGAAGCAGGAGACCGCCGAATTTGGTTAATAAATGCGCTGATTATGAATACTTCGCACAACTTTCGCATAACTTTTGAAACGTCAAATAAAATATGTTCAATACATTTGACCTGTATCCAAGGCGAATTTAACAAGATGGTGGTGAGCGTATATAAGTAAAACCCGTTCATGTCCTGAATTTCTTATTTCTGTAGATAATTTAAATCGCCAGCCAATCAGAACGAAACCCTTTGATATTCAGTCCAGCAAAGCGACAAAACCAGCTGACACCTCAACACCAACTTGTTAAATTCGCCTTGCCTGTATCGGATTACCAAGAAATTAGCACAACTTAATGAAAATTTAAAGTCTTTTTAATTTTGATTTGTTAGCGTTTTTCTTAAGGGATATTTTAATGGCAGTGATACCATGAAAATTCTTATATTATTAGTTTTGTTTTCTTCAAAAAACCAAGTAAATTTAGCTGAAATACATATATCAATAATATAAGGACTACCACTTGTATTTTTAATTGTCAAACTTTGTTTTTCTTTGGTTAACACAAAAACATTTATTTACATTTGATATATGGTTTTTAGTGAAAAGATATTTTGGGCAATTTGCTCATGAAATGAATGATTATGTTGTATATTTGTGTAATGTATTTTGTGCCCAATTAGAACAGCGTTGGAAAAGTGCGTTATCTCCTCAAGACGGCTCTTTCTTAAAAGTGCCGCAAAAGCCACGATACACGCTGGTGTATTATTCACTGGAGGGTGTCGAAACACCATTAGCTGGACTCACGACTTTATACCTAGGCGTGGTCCGACATATCGTTGAGCAGTTCTCTTCCCTTTGTTGTGACAGTTCAGCGCTGGCTGCCGGCGGATCCCGTGTTGCGATGATCGCTCGGCGTGCGGCTGTTGGACTTGGTGATGGGGCACTGGCTCGGGGCAAGGTGCTGACCAAGCTGATGGTGACCACGGGGCACTGGTACGGCGCAGACGTAAACTGGACCGCGGACACACGAACCCGACAACGGCTTGGATTAATTTAGTAGGCTGACACCACGACGCGAGTGTCTCAATGCTTATTTTTGTTTAAAGCCTTCGCTTTGTTAAATAAAACCCTCAATGTTTTTTTTTTAATATGCCTTTAATTCACTGCGGCGCACAATTGTGATTCGTTTAAAAAATACTTCAGTTAGAGATGAAATGATTAAAGTAACAAGGGTTTTTTGTTTTTTAAAAATAAACTTTAAGACTTTAGCACTACCATCTTGCACTTGCAAATTACAATACACCAAAAAAAAGTATTCGCTCGCAGATATATATCTGTCAAAAACAAGCGAAAAAAATTACATAAAGCAGCGAGCGAGCAGTATGTCAAATAACAAGCGCACGCGTTGCCAACTACCGTGCACGCATTTTAAGGGAGTTCATAGAAAGTATGTATAATTACAGGTACATATTTGCGGTGCTTATAAATCCAAAGGGTTACATAGACAAATGTTTAATGCAATTGTTACATATGTAAGTATAAAAATTCAAAGTTAAATAATCCAAGTATTTATGAAGAGAGGTAACATGTGCAGGGTTTGTAGCGCTCGCTTAACCACTCGGTAAAGTTTATAATTTGATTTTATTTATTTACGTTAATTGTCAAACTTTGTTTTCATTTTGCGCAGCGTTTTCATTCATTCGAACGACATGACCAAGCCAGCGAAGCCGCTCGATCTTAATTCGCTGCACTATATCTATGTCGTTATAAAGCTCGTACAGCTCATCGTTCCATCTTCTGCGGTATTCGCCATCGCAAAGGCGTAAAGGCCCATACATCTTTCGGAGAATCTTTTTCTCGAACACTCCTAGAGCCTTCTCATCAGATATCTTCATCGTTCATGATTCTGCGCCATACATTAGGACGGGCATGATGAGAGACTTATAGAGCGTGATTTTTGTCCGTGGAGAGAAGACTTTACTGCTCAGTTGCCTGCTCAGTCCAAAGTAGCACTTGTTAGCAAGAGTGATCCTCCTTCGGATTTCGAGGCTGACAATATTAGTGATGTTAATGCTGGTTCATAAGTAAACGAAGTCCTTTACTTTTTCAAAGTTATAACTGTCAACAGTGATGTTTGTTCCCAGTCGTAAATGTGCCGACTGATTATTTGATACTTCCTCTTGTCCTCGTTCACCTCTAGACCAATTCGCTTTACTTCTCTGACCCAGTTTGGAGAAGGCATAGTTAACTGCGCGGTTGTTAAGACTGATGATGTCAATGTCATCGGCGTACGCCAACAGCTGCACACTCTTATAAAAGATAGTGCCTGACCGATTTAGTTCTGCGGCTCAAATTATTTTCTCCAGCATAAGGTTAAAAAAGTCACAAGACAAAGAGTCACCCTCTCTAAAACCTCGTTTGGTATCAAACGGCTCGGAGAGGTCCTTCTCAATCCTGACTGAGCTGGTGGTGTTGCTAAACGTCATTTTACATAGCCGTATACGTTTTGCGGGCATACCACACTCACACAATAAGATTGACAGAACCTTGTATGCGATGTTAAGAAGGCTGATACCGCGATAGATCCCAATCAGTAGGCATGCATTCTCGTAGTGTGGAGAAGTGCTCCCTCCATAAACTAAGTATTTTCTGAACGTCAGTCACCAGGTCGCCGTTGTCGTTCTTGCAGGAATTCGCCCCAACTTAAAATCTTCTTAGCCGTCGTACTTTCTGAAAGAATTTTCGGGCGCTTTTCCTGTCGGCCAGCATTTCAAGCTCTTTGCACTCACGCATTTCGGCCTTTTTCTTCTTCTCTCGAGAAATGCGTCCTTCTTCAACTCACGATATCCCTCCCACAAGGCTCGCGTTGCGCCCGCTCGCGACGTGGCCCTGTAGGCAGCATCTTTCCGTTCCATTGCAACGCGACATTCCTCATCGTATCTGTCGTTTTTCCGGGCTCGCTGAAAACCAATAGATATGTGGTCTTGCTCTGAAATATCGCTGTATTGATCAGTGATCTCAGAGAGCAGAAGTGCGAGTCGAGTAGCGAAGTGCGTGGCTGTCTGTTGTGATTGCAGCTTTCCGACGTCGAGCTTTCCTTGTGTCCATTTTCGCACTATTTTTGGACGCACAGAGGCGCGAGCGTATATTGGCTGCGACAAGATTGTGGTCCGAGTCGCTTTGTTAAATAAAACCCTCAATGTTTTTTTTTTGAATATGCCTTTAATTCACTGCGGCGCACAATTGTGATTCGTTTAAAAAATACTTCAGTTAGAGATGAAATGATTAAAGTAACAACGGTTTTTTGTTTTTTAAAAATAAACTTTAAGACTTTAGCACTACCAATCTTGCACTTGCAAATTACAATACACCAAAAAAAATTTTTCGCTGGCAGATATATATCTGTCAAAAACAAGCGAAAAAAATTACATAAAGCAGCGAGCGAGCAGTATGTCAAATAACAAGCGCACGCGTTGCCAACTACCGTGCACGCATTTTAAGGGAGTTCATAAGGGAGTATGTATAATTACAGGTACATATTTGCGGTGCTTCCAAAGGGTTACATAGACAAATGTTTAATGCAATTGTTACATATGTAAGTATAAAAATTCAAAGTTAAATAATCCAAGTATTTATGAAGAGAGGTAACATGTGCAGGGTTTGTAGCGCTCGCTTAACCACTCGGTAAAGTTTATAATTTGATTTTATTTATTTACGTTAATTGTCAAACTTTGTTTTCATTTTGCGCAGCGTTTTCATTCATTCGAACGACATGACCAAGCCAGCGAAGCCGCTCGATCTTAATTCGCTGCACTATATCTATGTCGTTATAAAGCTCGTACAGCTCATCGTTCCATCTTCTGCGGTATTCGCCATCGCAAAGGCGTAAAGGCCCATACATCTTTCGGAGAATATTTTTCTCGAACACTCCTAGAGCCTTCTCATCAGATATCTTCATCGTTCATGATTCTGCGCCATACATTAGGACGGGCATGATGAGAGACTTATAGAGCGTGATTTTTGTCCGTGGAGAGAAGACTTTACTGCTCAGTTGCCTGCTCAGTCCAAAGTAGCACTTGTTAGCAAGAGTGATCCTCCTTCGGATTTCGAGGCTGACAATATTAGTGATGTTAATGCTGGTTCATAAGTAAACGAAGTCCTTTACTTTTTCAAAGTTATAACTGTCAACAGTGATGTTTGTTCCCAGTCGTAAATGTGCCGACTGATTATTTGATACTTCCTCTTGTCCTCGTTCACCTCTAGACCAATTCGCTTTACTTCTCTGACCCAGTTTGGAGAAGGCATAGTTAACTGCGCGGTTGTTAAGACTGATGATGTCAATGTCATCGGCGTACGCCAACAGCTGCACACTCTTATAAAAGATAGTGCCTGACCGATTTAGTTCTGCGGCTCAAATTATTTTCTCCAGCATAAGGTTAAAAAAGTCACAAGACAAAGAGTCACCCTCTCTAAAACCTCGTTTGGTATCAAACGGCTCGGAGAGGTCCTTCTCAATCCTGACTGAGCTGGTGGTGTTGCTAAACGTCATTTTACATAGCCGTATACGTTTTGCGGGCATACCACACTCACACAATAAGATTGACAGAACCTTGTATGCGATGTTAAGAAGGCTGATACCGCGATAGATCCCAATCAGTAGGCATGCATTCTCGTAGTGTGGAGAAGTGCTCCCTCCATAAACTAAGTATTTTCTGAACGTCAGTCACCAGGTCGCCGTTGTCGTTCTTGCAGGAATTCGCCCCAACTTAAAATCTTCTTAGCCGTCGTACTTTCTGAAAGAATTTTCGGGCGCTTTTCCTGTCGGCCAGCATTTCAAGCTCTTTGCACTCACGCATTTCGGCCTTTTTCTTCTTCTCTCGAGAAATGCGTCCTTCTTCAACTCACGATATCCCTCCCACAAGGCTCGCGTTGCGCCCGCTCGCGACGTGGCCCTGTAGGCAGCATCTTTCCGTTCCATTGCAACGCGACATTCCTCATCGTATCTGTCGTTTTTCCGGGCTCGCTGAAAACCAATAGATATGTGGTCTTGCTCTGAAATATCGCTGTATTGATCAGTGATCTCAGAGAGCAGAAGTGCGAGTCGAGTAGCGAAGTGCGTGGCTGTCTGTTGTGATTGCAGCTTTCTGACGTCGAGCTTTCCTTGTGTCCATTTTCGCACTATTTTTGGACGCACAGAGGCGCGAGCGTATATTGGCTGCGACAAGATTGTGGTCCGAGTCGCTTTGTTAAATAAAACCCTCAATGTTTTTTTTTTGAATATGCCTTTAATTCACTGCGGCGCACAATTGTGATTCGTTTAAAAAATACTTCAGTTAGAGATGAAATGATTAAAGTAACAACGGTTTTTTGTTTTTTAAAAATAAACTTTAAGACTTTAGCACTACCAATCTTGCACTTGCAAATTACAATACACCAAAAAAAATTTTTCGCTGGCAGATATATATCTGTCAAAAACAAGCGAAAAAAATTACATAAAGCAGCGAGCGAGCAGTATGTCAAATAACAAGCGCACGCGTTGCCAACTACCGTGCACGCATTTTAAGGGAGTTCATAAGGGAGTATGTATAATTACAGGTACATATTTGCGGTGCTTCCAAAGGGTTACATAGACAAATGTTTAATGCAATTGTTACATATGTAAGTATAAAAATTCAAAGTTAAATAATCCAAGTATTTATGAAGAGAGGTAACATGTGCAGGGTTTGTAGCGCTCGCTTAACCACTCGGTAAAGTTTATAATTTGATTTTATTTATTTACGTTAATTGTCAAACTTTGTTTTCATTTTGCGCAGCGTTTTCATTCATTCGAACGACATGACCAAGCCAGCGAAGTCGCTCGATCTTAATTCGCTGCACTATATCTATGTCGTTATAAAGCTCGTACAGCTCATCGTTCCATCTTCTGCGGTATTCGCGATCGCAAAGGCGTAAAGGCCCATAAATCTTTCGGAGAATCTTTTTCTCGAACACTCCTAGAGCCTTCTCATCAGATATCTTCATCGTTCATGATTCTGCGCCATACATTAGGACGGGCATGATGAGAGACTTATAGAGCGTGATTTTTGTCCGTCGAGAGAGGACTTTACTGCTCAGTTGCCTACTCAGTCCAAAGTAGCACTTGTTAGCAAGAGTGATCCTCCTTCGGTGTCATCGGCGTACGCCAACAGCTGCACACTCTTATAAAAGATAGTGCCTGACCGATTTAGTTCTGCGGCTCAAATTATTTTCTCCAGCATAAGGTTAAAAAAGTCACAAGACAAAGAGTCACCCTCTCTAAAACCTCGTTTGGTATCAAACGGCTCTGAGAGGTCCTTCTCAATCCTGACTGAGCTGGTGGTGTTGCTAAACGTCATTTTACATAGCCGTATACGTTTTGCGGGCATACCACACTCACAATAAGATTGACAGAACCTTGTATGCGATGTTAAGAAGGCTGATACCGCGATAGATCCCAATCAGTAGGCATGCATTCTCGTAGTGTGGAGAAGTGCTCCCTCCATAAACTAAGTATTTTCTGAACGTCAGTCACCAGGTCGCCGTTGTCGTTCTTGCAGGAATTCGCCCCAACTTAAAACCTTCTTAGCCGTCGTACTTTCTGAAAGAATTTTCGGGCGCTTTTCCTGTCGGCCAGCATTTCAAGCTCTTTGCACTCACGCATTTCGGCCTTTATCTTCTTCTCTCGAGAAATGCGTCCTTCTTCAACTCACGATATCCCTCCCACAAGGCTCGCGTTGCGCCCGCTCGCGACGTGGCCCTGTAGGCAGCATCTTTCCGTTCAATTGCAACGCGACATTCCTCATCGTATCTGTCGTCTTTCCGGGCCCGCTGAAAACCAATAGATATGTGGTCTTGCTCTGAAATATCGCTGTATTGATCAGTGATCTCAGAGAGCAGAAGTGCGAGTCGAGTAGCGAAGTGCGTGGCTGTCTGTTGTGATTGCAGCTTTCCGACGTCGAGCTTTCCTTGTGTCCATTTTCGCACTCTTTTTGGACGCACAGAGGCGCGAGCGTATACTGGCTGCGACAAGATTGTGGTCCGAGTCGCTTTGTTAAATAAAACCCTCAATGTTTTTTTTTGAATATGCCTTTAATTCACTGCGGCGCACAATTGTGATTCGTTTAAAAAATACTTCAGTTAGAGATGAAATGATTAAAGTAACAACGGTTTTTTGTTTTTTAAAAATAAACTTTAAGACTTTAGCACTACCAATCTTGCACTTGCAAATTACAATACACCAAAAAAAATTTTTCGCTGGCAGATATATATCTGTCAAAAACAAGCGAAAAAAATTACATAAAGCAGCGAGCGAGCAGTATGTCAAATAACAAGCGCACGCGTTGCCAACTACCGTGCACGCATTTTAAGGGAGTTCATAAGGGAGTATGTATAATTACAGGTACATATTTGCGGTGCTTATAAATCCAAAGGGTTACATAGACAAATGTTTAATGCAATTGTTACATATGTAAGTATAAAAACTCAAAGTTAAATAATCCAAGTATTTATGAAGAGAGGTAACATGTGCAGGGTTTGTAGCGCTCGCTTAACCACTCGGTAAAGTTTATAATTTGATTTTATTTATTTACGTTAATTGTCAAACTTTGTTTTCATTTTGCGCAGCGTTTTCATTCATTCGAACGACATGACCAAGCCAGCGAAGCCGCTCGATCTTAATTCGCTGCACTATATCTATGTCGTTATAAAGCTCGTACAGCTCATCGTTCCATCTTCTGCGGTATTCGCCATCGCAAAGGCGTAAAGGCCCATACATCTTTCGGAGAATCTTTCTCTCGAACACTCCTAGAGCCTTCTCATCAGATATCTTCATCGTTCATGATTCTGCGCCATACATTAGGACGGGCATGATGAGAGACTTATAGAGCGTGATTTTTGTCCGTCGAGAGAGGACTTTACTGCTCAGTTGCCTACTCAGTCCAAAGTAGCACTTGTTAGCAAGAGTGATCCTCCTTCGGATTTCGAGGCTGACAATATTAGTGATGTTAATGCTGGTTCATAAGTAAACGAAGTCCTTTACTTTTTCAAAGTTATAACTGTCAACAGTGATGTTTGTTCCCAGTCGTGAATGTGCCGACTGATTATTTGATACTTCCTCTTGTCCTCGTTCACCTCTAGACCAATTCGCTTTTCTTCTCTGACCCAGTTTGGAGAAGGCATAGTTAACTGCGCGGTTGTTAAGGCTGATGATGTCAATGTCATCGGCGTACGCCAACAGCTGCACACTCTTATAAAAGATAGTGCCTGACCGATTTAGTTCTGTGGCTCAAATTATTTTCTCCAGCATAAGGTTAAAAAAGTCACAAGACAAAGAGTCACCCTCTCTAAAACCTCGTTTGGTATCAAACGGCTCTGAGAGGTCCTTCTCAATCCTGACTGAGCTGGTGGTGTTGCTAAACGTCATTTTACATAGCCGTATACGTTTTGCGGGCATACCACACTCACACAATAAGATTGACAGAACCTTGTATGCGATGTTAAGAAGGCTGATACCGCGATAGATCCCAATCAGTAGGCATGCATTCTCGTAGTGTGGAGAAGTGCTCCCTCCATAAACTAAGTATTTTCTGAACGTCAGTCACCAGGTCGCCATTGTCGTTCTTGCAGGAATTCGCCCCAACTTAAAACCTTCTTAGCCGTCGTACTTTCTGAAAGAATTTTCGGGCGCTTTTCCTGTCGGCCAGCATTTCAAGCTCTTTGCACTCACGCATTTCGGCCTTTCTCTCCTCTCTCGAGAAATGCGTCCTTCTTCAACTCACGATATCCCTCCCACAAGGCTCGCGTTGCGCCCGCTCGCGACGTGGCCCTGTAGGCAGCATCTTTCCGTTCCATTGCAACGCGACATTCCTCATCGTATCTGTCGTTTTTCCGGGCCCGCTGAAAACCAATAGATATGTGGTCTTGCTCTGAAATATCGCTGTATTGATCAGTGATCTCAGAGAGCAGAAGTGCGAGTCGAGTAGCGAAGTGCATGGCTGTCTGTTGTGATTGCAGCTTTCCGACGTCGAGCTTTCCTTGTGTCCATTTTCGCACTATTTTTGGACGCACAGAGGCGCGAGCGTATACTGGCTGCGACAAGATTGTGGTCCGAGTCGCTTTGTTAAATAAAACCCTCAATGTTTTTTTTTGAATATGCCTTTAATTCACTGCGGCGCACAATTGTGATTCGTTTAAAAAATACTTCAGTTAGAGATGAAATGATTAAAGTAACAACGGTTTTTTGTTTTTTAAAAATAAACTTTAAGACTTTAGCACTACCAATCTTGCACTTGCAAATTACAATACACCAAAAAAAATTATTCGCTGGCAGATATATATCTGTCAAAAACAAGCGAAAAAAATTACATAAAGCAGCGAGCGAGCAGTATGTCAAATAACAAGCGCACGCGTTGCCAACTACCGTGCACGCATTTTAAGGGAGTTCATAGAAAGTATGTATAATTACAGGTACATATTTGCGGTGCTTATAAATCCAAAGGGTTACATAGACAAATGTTTAATGCAATTGTTACATATGTAAGTATAAAAATTCAAAGTTAAATAATCAAAGTATTTATGAAGAGAGGTAACATGTGCAGGGTTTGTAGCGCTCGCTTTACCACTCGGTAAAGTTTATAATTTGATTTTATTTATTTACGTTAATTGTCAAACTTTGTTTTCATTTTGCGCAGCGTTTTCATTCATTCGAACGACATGACCAAGCCAGCGAAGCCGCTCAATCTTAATTCGCTGCACTATATCTATGTCGTTATAAAGCTCGTACAGCTCATCGTTCCATCTTCTGCGGTATTCGCGATCGCAAAGGCGTAAAGGCCCATAAATCTTTCGGAGAATCTTTTTCTCGAACACTCCTAGAGCCTTCTCATCAGATATCTTCATCGTTCATGATTCTGCGCCATACATTAGGACGGGCATGATGAGAGACTTATAGAGCGTGATTTTTGTCCGTCGAGAGAGGACTTTACTGCTCAGTTGCCTACTCAGTCCAAAGTAGCACTTGTTAGCAAGAGTGATCCTCCTTCGGATTTCGAGGCTGACAATATTAGTGATGTTAATGCTGGTTCATAAGTAAACGAAGTCCTTTACTTTTTCAAAGTTATAACTGTCAACAGTGATGTTTGTTCCCAGTCGTGAATGTGCCGACTGATTATTTGATACTTCCTCTTGTCCTCGTTCACCTCTAGACCAATTCGCTTTACTTCTCTGACCCAGTTTGGAGAAGGCATAGTTAACTGCGCGGTTGTTAAGGCTGATGATGTCAATGTCATCGGCGTACGCCAACAGCTGCACACTCTTATAAAAGATAGTGCCTGACCGATTTAGTTCTGCGGCTCAAATTATTTTCTCCAGCATAAGGTTAAAAAAGTAACAAGACAAAGAGTCACCCTCTCTAAAACCTCGTTTGGTATCAAACGGCTCGGAGAGGTCCTTCTCAATCCTGACTGAGCTGGTGGTGTTGCTAAACGTCATTTTACATAGCCGTATACGTTTTGCGGGCATACCACACTCACACAATAAGATTGACAGAACCTTGTATGCGATGTTAAGAAGGCTGATACCGCGATAGATCCCAATCAGTAGGCATGCATTCTCGTAGTGTGGAGAAGTGCTCCCTCCATAAACTAAGTATTTTCTGAACGTCAGTCACCAGGTCGCCGTTTTCGTTCTTGCAGGAATTCGCCCCAACTTAAAACCTTCTTAGCCGTCGTACTTTCTGAAAGAATTTTCGTGCGCTTTTCCTGTCGGCCAGCATTTCAAGCTCTTTGCACTCACGCATTTCGGCCTTTCTCTTCTTCTCTCGAGAAATGCGTCCTTCTTCAACTCACGATATCCCTCCCACAAGGCTCGCGTTGCGCCCGCTCGCGACGTGGCCCTGTAGGCAGCATCTTTCCGTTCCATTGCAACGCGACATTCCTCATCGTATCTGTCGTATTTCCGGGCTCGCTGAAAACCAATAGATATGTGGTCTTGCTCTGAAATATCGCTGTATTGATCAGTGATCTCAGAGAGCAGAAGTGGGAGTCGAGTAGCGAAGTGCGTGGCTGTCTGTTGTGATTGCAGCTTTCCGACGTCGAGCTTTCCTTGTGTCCATTTTCGCACTATTTTTGGACGCACAGAGGCGCGAGCGTATATTGGCTGCGACAAGATTGTGGTCCGAGTCGATGTTGGCTCCTTGGATAGTGCGCACATCTAGGACACTGGAAGCGCGCTTTCCGTCTATCACAACATGGTCGATTTGGTTTCGTATCTTACCATCTGGAGACAGCCACGTAGCCTGATGTATGCTCCTATGCTGTAACCTTGTACTACAGACTACCATTTTTCGGGCCACGGCGAAGTCGATCAGTCTCAATCCGTTATCAGACGTTTCGTCGTGGAGACTGAATTTTCCGACTGTGGAAACAAAGATGCCCTCCTTACCCACCTTGGCATTAAAATCGCCTACCAAGATTTTTATATCGTGTTGGAGACAGCGTTCAGACGTGCGCTCCAGGAGTTCGTAGAAGCGATCATTGGTCCCATTGTCCTTCTCTTCCGTCGGGGCATGGGCGAGAAATCAGGGAGATGTTGAAGAATCTCGCCTTTAAGCGGATTGTGGCGAGACGTTCGTCTACCGGAGTGAACGACAGTACTTTACGGCGAAGTCTCTCTCCTACCAGCCGGGCAGAGGCACCTTCCCAATTAAGGGTTTGGACATTCCAGGTGCATGCCCTCAAATCGTTGAGCTTAAAACGTTTGCCGTTGTCGTCATCTTAAAAGTGGGGTCCTGTCCGAGGCTTTGCTTTATGTTGTATATTTGTGTTATGTACTTTGCGCCCAATTAGAACAATGTTGGAAGAGTGCGTTATCTGTACAAGACGGCTCTTTCTTAAAAGTGCCGCAAGAGCCAAACGTTTCTACGTTCGTTAGTTTGTGGATTTGTTCTATCGTTTTCGCTACAGTATGCTCGTTGCGCATCTTTCAACAGCATTTTCAGAGCCTTGCATAGTCAATAAACAGGAGCCGATTTAAAGCTTTTTATGGCCGCATTGGAGTGTCCGGTTAGTGAACATTTGATAGTGCTATAAGTGTTAAATTCGCTTTGCCTATATTTGTATATTTGTGTTATGTACTTTGTGCCCAATTAGAAGAGCGTTGGAAAAGTGCGTTATCTGCACAAGACGGGTCTTTCTTAAAAGTGCCGCAAGAGCCACACCGAATGACTGTTACCAAGAGAGCTTGTGAACTATTTCGCGTGCTGGATCAAGCCATTTCGGAATGCCGGTACTTGCCGCCAAACGGTGCTCTTAGTTAAGGGGAAAGTTAACGAAAGGGCACTGTTTGGCGGTTCAACGGTTTAAACAAATTCCGACTTTTCACTTCTTTTCCGAAGACGAGAGCCACAGGTTATACAGCAGCCACCACGCCACTACGGAGGTAATTTATACACTTTATACCATCACATAATCACCGATTATTTCGATTTATAACGTTTAAGCTGAATAAAAGCAATTATCAGCTAACACCAAATCATTGTTCATTTTCTTTTTTTTCCATAAAACTTTACACTGTTGCGTATATTTCGTATACGCGTCCGTGTAAATACGGTCCTTTTCTCTTACAAACTGTTTAAAAAATTACATTTGCAATAACTTAAAAAAAAACAATTGGAAATTTGTATGAAGAACACGATGTAATTAAATAATTATCATATCAAATTATCCGGAAAACACTCACCTTCAGAATCTGTCGTGCCTTGCATGCATCAGACGCGCTCCGACTCGCTCTTAAGCTGTATTAAGTGTTTTGTTATTGAGTATGGTGTGATGTGTTATATATTTTCATGCTTATAGTTGTCGGCTTTCTCTAAATCTCGTAATTAAGTTTTTTGGCGATCTTCTCCACCTTCACTGTTCTTCTTCTCCGTTTGTCGGTTTGGGCCGAGATCAAAAAGCTTCGCCAGTTCCCTCTCTCCTTCGCGAGGTTACGCCAATTACTCATACTAAGCGTGGACAGGTCCTTCTGCACTTGGTCCTTCCAGTGTGTTCTTGGGCGTCCTTGCCGTCGTTACCCACCCATGGGTGCTGTTTCGAGCATCATCATCCATGCGAACGACATGGCCAAGCCATCGCAATCGTTGAATTTTTATGCGCTTGACTATGTCCACATCATTATACAGCTTATACAGCTCGTCATTCCATCTTCTTCGGTACCCGTCGCTTTCGCGAACAGGGCCATAAATCTTGCGAAGAACTTTTCTCTCGAAAGCCCCCAAGGCTTGCTCATCGCTGGTCAACATCGTCCATGTTTCTGCGCCATATGCAAGGACGGGCACGATGAGAGATTTGTAGAGCGAGATTTTCGTTCGTCGAGAAAGGGCTCTGCTTTTCAACTGCCTACCGAGCCCAAAGTAGCATCTGTTGGCAAGTGTTATTCTTCGTTTGATTTCAAGGCTGACATTATTGGTGGTGTTTATGCTGGATCCAAGGTATACAAAATCCTTGACTACTTCAAAATTGTAGCTGCCAACAGTGACGTGGGTCCCAATACGCGAGGATTTTTTGTTTGTTGTCACAAGGTACTTTGTTTTGTCCTCATTCACCACTAGACCAACCTCCTTTGCTTCCTTCTATAGACTGGTAAATGCTGCACTGACGGCCCTGTTGTTAAGGCCAACGATGTCAATATCATCCGCATATGCAAGCATCATCGTACTTTTGTTATATATAGTACCACTGCGATTCAGATTGGCAGCTCTTATTACAGTTTCCAGCATTAGGTTGAAGAAATTGCACGAAAGTGAGTCACCTTGTCTAAAACCTCGTTTGGTCTCAAACGGCTCGGAGAGGTTCTTCCCAACTTTGACGGAGCTAAATGTTGTGCTCAACGTCACTCTACATAGCCGTATTAGTTTTGCGGGGATCCCAAATTTAGACATGGCGTCGTACAGGCAGCTTCTATTCGTGCTATCAAAAGCGGCTTTGAAGTCGACAAAAAGGTGGTGTGTGTCGATTTGCTTATCTAAGGTCTTTTCCAGGATTTGACGTGCTGTGAATATCTGGTCGATGGTGGATTTACCAGGTCTAAAACCACACTGATAAGGTCCAATCAGCTGGTTCATATATGGCTTCAGTCTTTCACACAGTATCGTCGATAGAACCTTATATGCGATATTTAGAAGGCTTATCCCACGGTAGTTGGCGCAAACAGCAGGATCACCCTTCTTATGGATTAGGCAAAGAACACTAAGGTTCCAATCTTCTGGCAAGTACTCGTCTGTTAGATCCTGGTAATTTATTGTTCCCTCCTCTTCCTCTTCCATTTCCATCGTAAACTTTATACATCCATGTTTCTTGTTCATATAATCCAGTATCCGCTTTTCATTGTCCTTGGTGATCACACAGATAATGTGATTCACGTACCTTGCGTAGAATACTACGCCTAACTCGGATTTTAGTTCTATTTATCATGTATTTCCCTTTGAGTTCTTGCATATATCCCTCCTTGAGAATGGCCAAGGCTTTGTTACCAATTCCGAGCCCGTTCGTTTGTCGATATTTTTTGTTATTGAACTTTAAATAATTTTGTCATAGTGGAATTCTTAATGTGTTGGTGATTGGGGATATTTTTATCTGGTTCTTTGTTTTCTCAAGAAACGTTTTTCGTATCATATCTATTGTTTCTGTTTGTGGGAACAACAGGTACAAATCCTTGCTATCAAATGATACAAGTCTGCTGTTACAAAACACAGTCAGCCCAATTAGAGCAGCGTTGGAAAAGTGCGTTATCTGCTCAAGACGGCTCTTTCTTAAAAGTGCCGCAAAAGCCGCGAAGAATGACTGTTACCAAGAGAGTTTGTGGACTATTTCGCGTGCTGGGTCAAGCCACGTCAAGTGTGCATAAAAAGTGTTCACCAAACTTTAGATTTGTGGAAAAATAACTTTTTTGCAAAGGGGCCATGACACTTATGTCACCCTGCTAATATTTAGTGAAAATTGCTTTATTTGTTTAAGTTATCGCCTAATAAACTTTCGAGCACAATAAAATAGAAAAATTAACAATTCTTGAACGAAAAAAGATATTCGCATGAAATTTTAAACACGCACAGAAAAACGTATGCGGTCCTTTCCTCTTCCAAATTGTTTAAAAAAATTACTTTTGCAATAATTTTTAAAAAACAATCGAAAACTTGTATGTGTTCCTCTCGATGTAATTAAATAATTATCATATCAAATTATCCGGAAAATACTCACCTTCAGAAGCTGTCGTGCCTTGCATGCATCAGACGCGCACCGACTCGCTATGGACGTCAACCAAGCACAATGCAAATTACAAAAAATTCAATATCTTTTGAAAGGTAAAAGTTTACAAAAATTTGCGATAGTTGTGCGAAGTATGCATAATCAGCGCTTAAGCTGTATTCTGTGTTTTGTTATTGAGGATGGTATGATGCTTTATATATTTTGATGCCTATAGTTGCCGGCTTTCTCTAAATCACCTGCAGCGGACACTAACCAATTTTTTTTGTGGCATCATGCCTAATTGTTTTATGAGAAGAAAGAAAGTCAGAACATGGAAGAAAGAAAAGGTCCGTCCTGGTTAGGTGGAGTCACCCATCCCTTGTACATCTTTTTTTTTTGTAGCCTTGAACCTTGCCGCGACTCATTTACTTGGCAAGGTCCCCTGAGCCTGACCTATTGTGTCCGTCTAATGTCCCGTCATTAGTCCTGTACTGTCATTGTCACCCATTTCCCCTCTCATCGCACCAGTGCAACGTCCACAACAAACCACAAAGAACTAGCAACTCATGTTTTCCATCTTCGTCTTACAAACAAATTTACATTATTGAGTTTATTGACTAAAAAAAACCGACTCTAAATATTCTTAGCAATTAAACTTAATTTTTTTTCTCTCCTATGTGAACAAGTAAACAGAAAATCTTATGCTATATACTCTAATGGTAAAAATTAAATTCAGCGCCAAATAATTTATTTGAAGTTATTTTTTTTTTTTGTTTTAACGTAATTGAGAGAAAAATGCGGACTAACTAGGCGAAATCGAAACAAAATCCATAATAACAAGTAAGAAAAGCTATGGTCTGATTTCAAAAATTATTGACGGTGATGCTATTGATATCAAGGACAAATTTTGGGACGATACCTTACATCGTTATTGAGAAACCTGCAGACGTTTTTTTATAAGTGGGCGTGGTAACGCCCATTTTTAAAAATTTCATAAAAATTAAGTTTCTTAATTAACTATATCTCTAAATATCAAATTTTAATTAATATCTATGTTCCAATAGATAAAGAAAAAGAAAATTTAGCATTTTTCAAAATTTCCGTTATATGGGAGGTGGGCGAGGTTATGGTCCGATTTCAAAAAGTTTTAACGATGATATTGAGGACAATTTTTTCACCAATTTTTGTACGACATGCGAAACATTTTTTATAATGGAAAGGAATATAGAGGAAGAGTTCACAAAATGAATATAAAATAATTTTTTAAGTTATTGTAAGAAGTTCCTGCTGAAGTTGAAATAAAGTTTTATTTATTGGTGTTTTTCTATGCAGCCGGTCGTCGTTGGTTTTCAATTTTATATACATACATATTTATAGCCCAATTTTTTTATGGCCCATAACGTTAACGACTTCTCAATCACCACTTTCTTATTCGGATTTGAAAATGCATGTTAAATTTGGTTTGAGCATTTCATTTATGTTAATTATCAAACTTTGTTTTCATTTGATAAAAACAAAAATATTTATTTACATTTGATTTATGGTTTCTACTGAAAAGATATTTTGTGCAGTTAGCTCATAAAATGATTGAATATGTTGTATATTTGTGCTATGTATTTTTTGCCCAATTAGAACAGTGCCAATTAGAAAAGTCCGTTATCTGCACAAGACGGCTCGTAAAAGGTAGAGTTTCTTTCTTAAAATTGCCGCACGAGCCACATCGAATGATTGTTAGCAAGAGATCTTGTGGATTATTTCGCGTGCTGGGTCAAGCCACGTCAAGGGTGCACAAGAAATTTTCACCAAATTTTAGATTTGCGGAAAAAGTACTTCTTCGTGAAGGTGCCATGACACTTATGTCACCCTGTGAATATTTAGTGAAATTTGCTTTATTTGTTTAAGTTATTGCCTAATAAATTTTTGAGCACAATAAAATAGAAAATTTTAAACTCTTGAACAAAAAAAGATATTCGCATGAAATTTTAAACACGCACATAAAAACGTATGTGGTCCTTTCCTTTTCCAAATTGTTTAAAAAAATTACTTTTGCAATAAATAAAAAAAACAATTCGAAATTTGTATGTGCTCTTCACGATGTAATTAAATAATTATCGTATCAAATAATCCTGAAATTACTCACCTTTAGAATCTGTCGCGATTTATTACCAAAATTTTAAAATGGGAATTCTCTCATTACTTTCTTTGGAATATCTCATTGAGTGCTCTAAAACGATTAATAGAGAGTACACTTTATGCCAAGGCACATTCAATAGGCAGCAGCAGTAGAAAAATTGAAAAAAATATTTTAGCTCTGTATATTTTGTTTTTGCTTTTAAAAGCAAAAATTTCAAAAATATTTTAACAAATACCTTGAATTGTACAGAAAGCATTCTTATCACAACGAAATTCAAAATTTGACAATTCAATTAAAATATAATATGAAAATAGTTAAAAAAAAAGTTTGCTGCGGCTTCCTATTTTTTGTCATCCCTTGTCAAGTTGGGTTCAAGGTTCGGTCTGTATGTTGGTATCTGTGGTTTTACTTACGCTTTGTAAATAGGCCTTAATGACGCAAATAACGCATCATAGTCGCTGATTATTGGTTCTTATTTCAAATGTTTTCTGTTTATACATATATATATATATGTTATCGAAAGCATTAAGGCACTGTACTTTTTTTCACGTGCAGTACCTTAATGGGTTTCTTTATGTTTGCGGGTGAACATTTTTCGTTAATCAAGTGGTTTGCAAAATTAGACTGAGGTATAGCCGTGGGGTTTCGTGTACTTTTGTTAAAGTTTTTTATTTGTTCGCGAAACCTTATTCTTATTTTATGCTGAATTTTCTGAAAAAAAATTGCTAGTTTGTATTTAATTTGTCTTGTATAAGTTATTTCTGTCTAAGCTGTTCGTATTTCTCTCCTTCGTTTTTTTTTTGGGCGGCATGATTCCATATGAGTTTATTCACGAGCTTTTGTATATCCGTTTCTTGTGGCTAAGACGCTGATTATGCATACTTCGCACAACTTTCGCATAACTTTTGAAGTGTCAAATACAATCTGTTCAATGCATTTCACCTGTATCCAAGGCGAACTTAACAAGGTGGTGGTGAATGTATATAACTAAATCGCGTCCTTGTAGTTTGTTTTTGCTTTGTTAGACTGAATGTCAAATTTCTGTAGGTGATTTATCAGATCTAGAAGATACTATGCCCGAGTCCAAAGAAAATTGGTCCGTTGTTTGCCATATAGCGAACAAAATCCTAAATAAACTGCGTCAAGCGGAGCAACTCCGCAGAAATTCATAGAAAGGCTATAGGCCGCTCCCCCTCCGCGTAGTAATACCTAACGGTAGTTCCACGGAGCGAGGGAACCGGAGCAGGGGTGGGTTTTTAGTGCGGTGAGCCGAAAGGCAAGTCCCACACTTCTGCTTTAAATGCTTTGTGCCACCTCTAGAAAAAAAAAAATAAAAAAAAAACACACACACCCAACACACATACACACACAGTAATTTGCACATTTCGGAATGCCGGTACTTGCCGCAAAACGGTGCACTAAGTTAAGGGGAAAGTTAACGAAAGGGCACTGTTTGGCGGTTCAACGGTGGTTTAAACAAATTCCGATTTTTCACTTCTTTTCCGAAGACGAACTCAACAGGGCCTACAGCAGCCACCACGCCACTACGGAGGTAACTTATCCATTTTTTTACGTTGATATATTCACCGATTATTACGATTTATAACGTTTTAAACTGAATAAAATCAATTATCCTCTAACACCACATCAATTGTTCATTTCCTTTTTTTTTCATAACACTTTACACTGTTGCGTATATTCCGTATACGCGGCCGTGTAAATATTGGTCCTATCGGAGCCGTGAAAATAATACAGTCCACTATTTCAACACACATCAGCTATCAATTTATCAATTTTACACCGCACAATATCCAAGGAGATTAATCACAGCACTTGGTAGCCATATCGGAGCTAGAAGCTTTAAACAAACGAGTCACCAGCACATAACAACACTTGCATCCGCACCGGACAGAGGAACAAATTTCCAACCAATCAGCACTGCAACAATTCAAGATTTTTATAAACACAAGGTACGTGGTTTGAATTTCAGTGCTATTAAGTTTTTTGTTTAAACCAATCTTAATAAAATCTTTAAAGAAAACTAGTTTGTAACCGCGAATGCAAGAGTGAAGAAGAATATTCAGTGAAGACACAATTTTAAGCGCGCACATTATTGTACTTAAAGTTCTTGGGTAATATTTAACAATTTTTTCTTTT
Organism: Philophylla caesio; assembly: GCA_963971545.1. Classification (NCBI taxonomy): domain Eukaryota; kingdom Metazoa; phylum Arthropoda; class Insecta; order Diptera; family Tephritidae; genus Philophylla; species Philophylla caesio. The sequence goes on along the minus strand of OZ020604.1, from coordinate 68,379,112 downwards.
TCCTTTTTTCCACAATAAATCCGCGTTTCACACATAGCGTCGAGTTGATAGCACAGAGAAAGAATTTATTCGCGAACATTGATTTTGTGCACTATGTTGTTGTTTTAAGCATCTTCAGTGCTGATTTTATCATTGATCGATTTAAACGAATCTAATCACTTTCCACTTACATGGCATTTAATTCGATATCACAAAGTTTATTTTGCACATATTAATTGTTGCGTAAAGCGGTCAAATTGTCTAAATGACTTTGTTTTGTGAGTGTTCATTTAGCACATAACCTTGATTATCACTTTGCATACTGCTTCTTCTTCTTCAAATTTGCGGCGACACACTAACTTATTGCATTGTCATAAATAACTTTAATTTTGAGACATTGTGAGATCATAATAAAACATTTTACACTGTTGCGTATATTCCGTATACGCGGCCGTGTAAATATTGTTATTGGTATATTCCATATACACGTCTGTAAAATTTTACTATATTCACTTGAAATCACCGGTCGTTGGGGTGGCGAGTAAGCTAGAGAGATGAATACATATTAACAATAAATACATATATACAATTGAATTAATAAATATACTATTACATTTTATATGCACATTCTTGCATACATAAAACCAAGTTGTTATTTATTCAAGAGGCGTTTGTGTTTTTTGCCTAGCGTGATTAGTCTACTATTTTTGGCAGAGATTTCGATAGATACAATAAACATTTTCTAGAAAACTTTTCAACTAATGGAAACCTTCATTCGTTTGGCAGACTCAGTAGCAGAATTCGAAACTGACTACAACAGCGCTGACGCAGCTGAACATACAAAACACTCTATTGCAATTGAGCAAGACGAACTCAAGGCTTTATGGGGAAAAACTAAAGTATCTTATGATGAACTCGTTGTTCAACACAGCTATCTTCAAAAGACCTCATAGCAATAAAGAAAAAATATAAAATCAGTTAATACAGTTTTGTTCGCTGCCAGACTACCATAGCCTAACTTTCCGAAAAATTTACCAAATCGGTAAAGGTCACTGAAGACAAACCTGCTCGCGAGCACAATATTCATTTGCCTCCATGCGATACAGACATCTTTAGGGGAGATTATCTCTCATGGCCTTCCTTCCGAGATATGTTCACGGCCATATACATAATAAACTTACCCCGGTTGAAAAACTATTCCATCTCAACCAAAAGACGCAAGGGGAAGCGAAAGAAATCGTGCAAAGGTGCCCATTGACAAACGAAGGTTTTTCAACATCCTGGAAAAATCTCAGTGACAGGTACAAAAACAAACGTATACTAGTCAACACACAGCTAAAGCTTCTATTTAGCTTAAAGTCAGTTGAGAGCGAATGCGGATAGCTCTATCAAAAAGTTGCAGCGGGACATAAATAATTGCATCTCATCACTTCAATGTCATCAAATTGACATCTCCAATTGGGATGGAATCATTACATACTTGTGCTCAACAAAACTGCCAGAATGCACACGGACACTATGGGAACAATCCATTGAAAACAAAACCGAAATATTTAAATGGGAGGATATGGATCGATTCCTCTCAAATCGTTTTCAGACGCTAGAAAGAGTGTCAGGCTTGAGAGCCAGTAAAATTTCACAAGCAACCCAAGCCACAAAGCCTGCGACAAAGCACTGACATTCCTCCAAAAAGATTTGGCGCTTATCCAACTAACGTGAAGCAACATTCATGTAAAATTTGCCAAAGTTATGACCACAAATTGCGAAATTGTCAGAGATTCCGACAACTAACCACGACTCAAAAAATAGAGTATATCAAGAGCAATAATGGTTGCTTAAATTGCTTATTATTTTGACACACGGTGTCAAGATGCACAAGCTCCTTCAATTGCAGTACGTGTCACTCGCGTCATCACACACTGCTCCATGTGCAAGCATTCCAGCCAAAAGCAACAGCTCAGAGGGAAACTCCGAACCCCCAAGATGACATTTGCGAATAATAATGAGAAAGCTGTGAAAAACGTTAACTCTTGCTACGCAAACACAAATGTGGGAGTGCTACTAGGTACGGCACGTATCAACATATTTTATAATGGCACAAATTTTTGTGCGAGGGCACTCATTGATTCGGGTTTTGAGTGTTCGTTCATTACCGAAAAGCTCAAGCGTAGAATTAACATTCCGTCACAGCGGTTCTGTCCTCAAGTGTCGGGAATCAACAATACCAAGCCTGCGCAAGTTAAAGAAGCGTGCGCAATACAACTGCGGTCATCCACAGACCCACTAGTCAAGATCGAAACAGTGGTTCTTGTTTTACCACAACTAACTGGGAATCTGCCAACTTGCCAAGTAAGCGCAATGACGAGGCAGGCATTTCCAGACTTGGTATTGGCGGATAAGAGGTTCTTCGTCAACGAACCAGTTGATCTTATCCTTGGCGGAGACGTTTATCCACAGATAATTCTAAACCGTATTTGGTTGGATAATTACCGGTAATGCAGAGACAACGAGTTCTTCCACCAATATCGTCTCCTTTTTCAACGACGTTTCAGTGGATAAGCAGTTAGCGGCTTTTTGGGAATTAGAGGAGATTCCTAAAAAACGGAAGGCAAACGAAGAAGACGCATATTGTGAAAAGCTTTTCAAAACAGCAACCCAACGAAATTCTGACGGAAAATGCGTTGTATCCTTACCGTTTCGACGGGATTTTCCGAATCATGTCTCCCTAGGGCCTTCTTTGAAAAGTGCATGCTCTCAATTCTACCGGAATGTGTCACGAATAGCTAATAAACCTGCACTACAAACGGAATACAACAGGGTTGTTAAGGAATACGAGACACTTGGACACATGGCGAAAATTACTAACAACGTGGCAGCGGACTCTACCGACTGCTACTACCATGTAGTCCTGAAAGAAGAAAGTGTCTCAACAAAGGTCCGAGTGGTGTTCAATGCCTCGTGTCCTACCGCAAACGACATGAGGCTGAATGATGTCCTCCTTCCAGGTCCGGTTTTACAAGCCGATCTTACCAATCTGATCCTGCGCCGGAGGTTATTTAAGTACGTTTTCAATAGCGATATCGAGAAAATGTATCGGCAAATTCTGATAAACAAACACATTACATCAATTGGCCGACGACGTGGAAACATCCCACCCACGAGCATCGACCATTTTTAAGCGATGCATGTACTCATGGCAAAAACAAGAGTAGCCCCAGTAAAAAACAATATCCTTGCCTAGATTAGAACTGTGCGGTGCAGTCCTATTAGCGGACATTGTAGAAGCGGTCACCGATAATCTTAACCTCAGTCATTTAAAGATCAATCTTTGGACTGACTCAACAATTGTGCTGGCCTAGATTCGGAAACCACCCTGCTCTCGGTCAACCTTTGTGGCACACCGAATAACAAAAATAATAGAAAAGGTTGGAAACACAACCTGCCGTCATATGGATTCTGCATCGAATCCTGCCGATTTAGCAAGCAGAAGATTATTAGCTAGCGAACTGATCGACAATGCCTTGTGGTGGCAGGGACCTTCTTGGCTGCAAGAAGACAATTCCCAATGGCCAGCACAAAAAGAGATTTATAACACAGTCATTGAGGAAAAAAGGATACAGGTTCACACGGTTGCAGCACATACAAACAACATTAACATTTTTCTCGACCGATTTTCAGATCTCCCTAGGGCTTTGCGAGTTATCTCATACATTCTGAGATTCTTTCAAAGAACATACTCAAAAACAAAATATTCATTTCAAGCAAAGTCTTGCCTCATTTCATCCGATGAACTTAAAGCAACAACTCAACGCTTAATAAGCCTTTCTCAAAAGCAATATTACTTAGAGGAATATAAAAGTCTTAAATCTGATAAGTCAATTGGAGCGAAAAGTGAAATTTTGCCTCTCAACCCTTTCATCGATTCAGCTGATATTATAAGGATCGGAGGCCGTTTAAGTGCTTCGTTAGACTTGGCGTATAATGAACGACACCCCATCATATTACCGTATGATTGCTGGTGTAGTGGACCTACCTCAACGCCACTTACCAGCACTCATAAATAGCAATAAGCAAATATATGAATTAGTCACACTTCATGTGCACCATACACAAAAGGGTTTCATATAACCAACGAAACTCTTTTATACATTTCATAACGTGCAATGCCTTCTGCAAAGTCAGCAATCACTTTGTTTAACTGTCAACGACCTTTTTCGAGTTCTGACTGGAAATAATGGGGCGGAGTCATGGAAGCGCTAAGTAATTGATAATTGTATAAATACTCACGCTTTTTATCGAATAAAACAGAACTAGAACTACACTCTACTTTAATGTGTTTTACTTCTCGACAATCCGGCTTGACTTTCGAGTCGCCTAAACATACAGCATCGACAGCTTGCTGTTAAAACATAAGTTGCACGCTACCACGTCTATAGGACTAGAGACGTAGTGCGTTTTAGGTAGAAAAACCAGAGCGACTCAAACCTTACAGTGTTTGCCCCGACTCATAGTTCAGTTTATCTATCGAATTTCCCTTCATTGAGAAAATAAGCTCATGCTACGCATAATCGGAACACAGTATTGGATCCCACGGGTAAAGAATATGATCCGATCTGTCATTCATAATTGTAAGGTATGCAATTCATAAAAAACGCACTCAAACAAATTATAGGCATCTTACCCCAGGAACGCACCACATTCTCCCGCGCCTTCACAAATAGCGGTGTAGACTTCGCAGGACCCTTTGATATTAAGAGCTATCGCGGTAGAGGATGTCGAATTTCAAAAGGGTATGTCTGCTTATTTGTATGTTTCACCATCAAAGCCATACATCTCGAAGCTACCACCGACCGCGTCCTTTTTGGCTGCACTTGCCCGTTTTACTGCGAGACGAGGTTGTCCGCAAAACGTTTATTCCGACAATGGCACTTACTTTGTCCGAGCTTTTCGATCTTTACTTTATTCGGACATATATACGGAAAAGAATGTTGCCGTGAGCTTTGTGTTACACATTGGACATTTGCGCGACAATCGTAAGGCTTGGCGTATACATTTCGTGCAGAAAACATGACCACACTTGGTAGAGGTGGGTTGATTATTGATAGAGCTCTCCATGCATACAGCACACATAAATGGTGCGCGACCATTATCCATTTTTGACACTGTCGTCGGAGTTGTCATTATGCGCCCCAGGCGCTTCATTTGGTTTATTGGTATTTTGAGTATTGGTATGTATCTGAGCTGTTCCTATATTTATTGTTGACGTTGTTGCTGAAACTGAACAACGCGACGAGGTGCTGTTGTTTGTCATTTGTACTGACGGAGTTGTTGAAATCGAAGACAGTGTACGGCGCGATGTAGGTCTGTTAACACTTATTGAATTAGGCCTACGGTATGCCACCCGATGACGTGTTTCATTGGCATTTGTATTAACATTCACATTGAGATTGAAAGTAGGTGGTCTTCTATTCTAAATGGATCTGATCGCCTAACTGGCGTAGGTGTGTATGTAGAATCACTTAGATCGATTACCTCTTCTGGAGTTGGCGAACGTCGCGAATTCAACATGCGTGCTGAAGTTCCTGGCGGCGTGCAACGCGGAGATAAAGTCGCAACTCTACAGCCAGGACTGCTAGATACCGCTGAAACCAAACTGTCTTCACCGAGTTGAATTGGAGCCAAGTTGGCCGCTGCTATCGGAATTGTTGTGCGATCTTCGTCCCAATAATGGTGCGCTGGCAATTGGGCGGCAAACATAATATCGCTTTTTTTTTCTGAAATATAGAAGTAATTAGTAAAATATACACTAAATAATACAAATTGCTACATACTATACCGTTTTTTTTTAATCATTGTATATTACCATTCTTGCGTAAGAAGAAAATCCGGTTTACGCTGCCTCGTGCCTATGCTAATTTTGCTGAATGACAGCTGAGTCAATTCAAGAAAATGGCATGATTTGGTGTGTTGAGTAACTCACACACGGTGCTGCCATACGATAACATTCAAAATAGCAGGGAACTTTCAATTGTGTCCGCAGTTAATTTTGATTTGTTTTTTTTTTCTCCAACATCAAACTAAACCAACTTACCTCACTGAAAGGTACAATTATTTGAATGAAATTAAAATAAATTTTGGCGCACCATTCACAGTACATTTAATGGAAATCAAATATCATGCCCGTATAAAGTAGTGCGGACCCAACTAGTTAGGACACCACTGTGTCTTGCCAGCCTCCACCTCAGCCAAGTACAGAACCCAAAACGGCTAATATCGTAAATTTTTCGGGTGGCAGGCAATGGTGATAGCTAAAATTCACCACTCCTATTGGACAGTGAGCAACTAGGGATGTCCATGGAGACGATTCGAAAATCTCACTTACCATAAAAATAATGAATGAATGAAAGAGTGTGTCATTTTTTAATTATTTTTAATTCAATGAAACAAGTTATTAACCACATTCCCTGGCGATTCAAATAATTATTTTTCAATCTGTTTTCAATTCAATTCAATTTTCCATTTCACGTACTACAAAATAATGAATAGATTAGTGTGTAAATTTTCAACTTTACCAAAATTCCAAATAATTTATTCACAAGTATTGTAAAATACAAGTCCCAACTTTATTTGCCCACGCGGGGCACAAAGGGCTGGACCTCCACCCAACGCGTCCCAATGCCCCGGGTATCAATAATTACGCGCAAGGTCATGCGTTCCTTTACCGGGATGGGCTTGGAATCACCCAATCGAATCCTGGGTTGGGTTAGGCATGCAATGGGTAAATTAATACTTACAGTATTGGATCCTCCATAGTTCGACCTGTCTCCAACCGCGTGCTGTGTGTTAATGTACCGAATAACCGCTAACTAGTTAGAACACTGGTTAAGTGTGGGTGAAGAAAACCACACACACAGCGTAACCATATCTTATCTGTGTATTTCCGATACAAGATAAATAGATAAATGATAACAAACAGATTACACGTAGTACCTCAAGAATGGGTACCTTCAGCACACTCACTAGCACAAATTTTGGACGTTTACATACCGCGCCTGTAATTGGTAGCATACTAGAAATCTTACATGAAATTTTTTTCGACCCTCTGGCAACGGCCTTAAAAGGGCCAAAGAGAAAATGCAACCCTGAAGATATTCACCTCAGACTCGACAAAACATTATAAGAAGCTCACACTGATGATGTTTCGCATTGTAGAACCCAGCTCTCTATCAGTCTTAGCATTCTATTGCAACGTCTTAACGAATTGCAAGGGAGAGTTTTAGGAGTATAAGTAAATCAAACACGGTAAGTCTGTGGTTTAATTATTTATTTCCCTTGCTATGCAAGGGCAGCCGATAATGCCGAGCGAGTCAATACAACTGAATTGCGGTGTCTGCAGTTGAATACCTAGTTCCCTAACTACCAACACCTCACGTAGACTGCCGCGTGACTCTTTTTAGCTGAGTCGGCGATTCCCACGATTTCGGACTGCTGGCATGCGCTTCCGTTGTTGTGTCTGCGTTACCTGAGCTGCGCATTTTATTTGTTTCAGTTGTTGTTGGTTCATTTGAAGTCGCCTACTATGGTATGTTAACTTATATCAATCACTACTCACCACATAATAACGACAGTACAGTTAGATTTAGATACCAATAATGTAACTTTTTAGAAAAATTGGCCGTTTTACCGTAACGCGCAACAAGCAGGAAAACCGTGGTGAGCGATTCGAGATCGCATGTCGATTATGCGACAAGAACCACGGCTTAAGGTTCTGCCCGATTTACAGGAAGAAATCCGCTGAGGAGAGACTGCGAGTGGTCCTCATCCACCGGTACTGCGCTAACTGCTTGTCCCCTTTTCACCGCCTAGAGATATGCGGCAGCCAGGGACGGTGCTTCAGATGCCAAGAAAAGCACCACACCACTCTGCGTCTCGACGATGAAGATGCTTACCGACCGTCAAGCTCCGCAACGCAGCCCGAAATGGACGAGAGTCAGGACGAGGTATTGTCAATCGACCTCACCGAGCAGACGATGTCAGGGGCACAGCTAGTGGAGGAGGCGGAGAGGCTGGAATTGGAAGCAGCCGAGAAATCAGCGCAGCCAATGGTTACTGAAATATCCATACCACAAGTATTACGTCCGAAATTGCAGCATGAGAGGCACGCGGGTAGCTCGGAAACTCGTCCTTTCCGACCGTCAAAGCAGCGCGGCTCTGGATCGCGTCCATTTAGACCTACTGCTCAGCGTCGTGATCGCCACACTGAGGGCGGCTCGGAAACACGTCCTTTCCGACTGTCAACGCGCGGAAATAATCAACGTATGAGCGGCTCGGGAACACGTCCTTTCCGACCACTCCATCGAGCAACGCGCAAAGATGCATAAGTTCCTCGCGAGGCTACACTGGGGCGACTCGGCCAACCAGCCACCTTTCGAACCGGGCGGCTCACCGGCTCCAACACGTTCCCCCTAACGAGGTTTTTTGAAGCCGTGGCACCAACTGTGGTGGCCAAGATAGAAGCAGGGGGTCGCCTCCATCTGGTTGGCCCGCTGGTCGATCCCTGTGCTTCGTACACTACGATAGACGATGAGCTGGCGCGAACCCTCCGACTCGAGCGCACTACAACAGAGCGCGGAGCGACGTGCGCATTGATTCTCCGAGGGAGACATGGCCTAACGGAAAGAGTTAGGCGACGGTCGCAGAATATTATAGCCGCAACGTTCCGCGGGAAAACCTGGACCCAAAAGTGGGGATCCAATTTAGGCTAATGCGGCTGGCGGACCCGCATTGCTTCCAGTTAAAACACCCGTTAGACTGACCCTGAGGTGCGATGTGGTCGCCCAGATAATGCTAAGCGACCCCCTCCTGCGGCAGTCGGCGGTCTCCTTACCCAGGCCACAATATTAGGTATGTTGGTCTCCGGTGCTCACCAACGATGAGAATGTATTTTTGTACCATAACCTTTGTACATATACCAAAATTTATTCAAAAACCACAAAAAAAACACGTAATATACTATATACATTGTAAGTCATTTTAACAGCACTGAAATTCACATATAACCACGTCCTTATCTTACCATTTAAGTTTACTTCACAGGATTATATTCCCACACGTGAGCGTGGTGGCTCAAGCTGTTCGTATTTCTCTCCTTCGTTTCGTTTTTTGGTGGTGGTGAGCTTATATAAGTAAAACTCGTCCATGTATTTTGTTTTTGCTTTACAGTGGTACCAATAGCAATGCTTTTACAGAGTAGTAAGTAAAGGCATTTAGGGGTATTCACAACTTTCTTAAAGTTATTCTAATTCTTATATTATTAGTTTTATATTCTTCGAAAAATCAAATAAATTTAGCTGAAATACATATACCAATAATATATGGACTACAACTTGTATTTTCGCTGGAAATACGAATCATTTTTTATAATGGAAAGGATAGTAGAGGAAGAGTTCACAAAATGAATATAAAATAATTTTCTAAGTTATTGTTAGAAGCTCCTGCTGAAGTTGAAATATTCTTATTCGGATTTGAAAATACATGTTAAATTGGGTTTGAGCAAGGCAGATTTATCAGGTAGCCTCCGTAAAGTTTATAATTTGATTTTATTCATTTAAGTTAATTATCAAACTTTGTTTTCATTTGATAAAAACAAAAATATTTATTTACATTTGATTTATGGTTTCTAGTGAAAAGATATTTTGTGCAATTTGCTCATAAAACGAAAACGGAAAACGGTTGACGTAAATGCATACATATTGATATTAATGCAAACGGTCGACATAAGCACATACATACAGATACTAATGCAAACGGTCAGTATAAATGCATACATATTGACATGCATGCAAACATACATATTCTTATAACTTTACTTTCTTTATATTCTTATATTCTTATAATATTTACTTTCCCACACTTTTGAGACCGACGTTGATTATTCAACGCTTAAGGCCAATGTCGATCACATAACATAAACCATAACTAAGAATATCAAGGCACTTGATACGCACTAAGCGCTAACATTCAAGTGTGCAACTGTCTCGGTTATTTAAAACCCAGACTGAATTAAATGCATTTCTTTACACCAAAATAATATGCCAATGACATTTGAGACCTGTGGGTTCGTACCGTTTTCCATCAACGCCTCAAGCACAGCGATCGCATGATTAGACATTTTCCCACCAAATGCGATCGCTGGGCTGACTTAGTTTAGCTCTAAATACATTAAGAAAAATATGATTAAGACAGTTTGTAACGTCAAGTGAGAACGCCTAGACCAGGTATTTTACTGGTCTCGTGGCATTGAATAAAACATAAAATCTCTTTACATCGTTTGTTGAAACTTATTTAAAATTACTCTACATGGCGATCCTGCCAGGAGCATTAAAATAAAAGAAGGCTAAAAATAGCAAGTAAAATTGCTGAGAAAGCCACATATAAAATAAATTAAAGGACTATAAATAGCAAATATATTGCTGAAATGTCTTTAAATAAATAAAAAAAAAAAAAAAAAAAAAAAAAAAATTTTTTTAAAAAAGTAATTTTTAAACGTTCCCGAGCAACCAACCTCAAAAGATTTGGATGAAATTACGAAGCGAACACCTGACTTTGGCAATCACCATCAGATCCAGTGAAAGTTCCAAAAAACTCGAAAAAAAAAATTTTTACAAAGGAATACAAGGCAAACAAAAGGGTATATAACTTGCGGCACCACGAATTAATGGACGAATTCGAGAAGATACTAGAATACTGGGGTCACTACTACAAATCCTTCGATAAGCAAACGCAGGAAACAACATCCCAACAACAATCAAACACACCTATAAATATTGGCCCTCTACCAATAACAATCGAGGAATACCAGCGGCGTAACAGCTACAAAAAGGCACAAGGGGCAGTAAAAATCCCAGTTCCGATTAAATTTAAAAGGAAGCGAGGCGGAAAAAAGTACGCCCAACGAAGGAAAATTGCTGAACTATACAAGCAAATAAATATGGAGACATCGACAGAAGCAAAAATTCAGCTGAAGCAGGAGATAAGCAGTATAAGGAATCTATAGATGTAACAGTAGTTAATATTTTTAAAAATAAAAAATAAAATATATATATATATATAAAACATTTTAACATAATATTTTGGCAACCTAACGGCTGCCTATTGAAGGGCAACAACTGTTGCCGTTTTAGAAATTTAAGTATGGGCGGACAAAATACAAAAATAGCCGACCCAAAAGCTAATGTGGTAAATTCCATAGAAGTTGCCGATCATACAGTTGATTTAGATTCAATTAGGATTATGCTATTACTAATTACCATATGTAGTTGCATAGGATTATTTCTAAGACTTTATTCTACCCATAATAAAATATTAAAAAAAAAATATAAGAGTCGCTCCGACGGCCTTGATAAAGTTTAAGAGTTAAAATTTTGCCATGAAATGGGAAGCTATCAGTACAGATTTAACAAAACATAAAATAAATTTTTTAAAATCTTTCAAATGTCTGAGTCAGAATAGAGCTATAAAAAAGGAAACAGTGGTTAGACATATAAATATTTTACAAGACAATTTAAACTACATTAGAGCCATATCAAATGTATACCAAACAAAATTTACTAGAGAACACAAAGCAATAGTAGGAAAATTGTTTAAAGAACTCAGGGAAAAATTTATTAAAGTTCTATGCAAATTCGAAATTGAACAAGATATTCCTGAAACAACAATCAATCAGATTGATGTAAATTTAGATAGGCTAAACATTTCTGACCACGACAGTACTTTAGATATACCAGAATCCAACATGCCACAATCATTAAACGATTTCCTTTGCAATACTGCAAAACTAATACCACCATTCGATGGAAAACCTGAAAATCTACAAAGTTTTCTTGACGCACTTCAGTTAGTTGATCTAGTCAAAGGAGATCATGAAGAAGCAGCAGTAACCTTAATTAAATCAAGATTAAAAGGTACAGCAAGAAATCTAATCAGTAATGAGAGTACAGTAGCTGCAATTATAGCAAAATTAAAATCAGCAGTCAAAGGTGAATCAGTCGAAGTATTGACTGCAAAAATTATGAATACCAAACAGTTTAGCAAAACAGCAACAACATTTTGTAACGAGATAGAAGATCTCACTAAATCACTGCAAAACGCGTACATTAATGACGGACTTAATCCAGATTTAGCTAGTTCTTATTCGACAAAAACAGCTATAAAAGCTCTGGTAAAGAATTCCTCAAATGAAAAAGTTAAACTTATAATGGAAGCAGGTACATTCACTAATATGAATGATGCTGTAGCAAAATTCGTGAACAGCTGCACAGAAGCTACTGATAGTAGATCAGTAATGCAGCTGAATAGAAGAAACAATTTCAAAAGATTTCCATCTTTTTCTGGTAACAGAAATCAAAACAGCTATAGAGGAAGAAATAGATATTACAATAACAATAATTCAAGGCCAAACTTTAGAACCAACCAAAATAGAAATTATACCAACAATCAAAATAGGAACCAAACTAATCGTAACAGCAATAACAACCGTAACTTAAGAGCAGTTGAAGCCCATCCGGAAAACGGATCAGCTCCCCAGAATGCCCAACTGGGGAATGCTCGCAACAATTAACATCGAAAATTCTTAACATTAACCTAAATTTCAGTAATTACCTTGTTATTGAATCTTCATTTAATGAAATACCAAACACTTTTTTGCTTGACACGGGATCAGAAATTTCGATCATTAAAAATACATCAATTACCAATACTAACACTTAACAAAAACGCAATATATAAATTAACTGGCATAGGTAAAGGTACAACAAACACTTTAGGTAGTATAAATGCAGATATTTATTTTGACAATATAATAGTGAATCACAATTTTCAAGTAGTAGACGAAAACTTTCCAATCCCATGCGATGGAATAATAGGTATTGATTTTATTAAGCAAAATAATTGCACTTCAGAATACCGAAATAATGGCCAAAGTTTTATTATGATTAGATCTCATTATAACAATCAAAAACAAAAAGTAGAAATATTGGATTCACCAAAAAATAACACAATATCATTACCAGCTAGAGCAGAAGTAATAAGAAGAATTTCAATCAATTCAAATGAAGATGAAGTTCTTATTCCAAACCAAGAACTATCATCTGGAGTATATATAGGAAATACAATAGTAACAATAAAAAACGCGTATACGTATAATTAATACAACAGAAGAAAATTTATTACTGGAAAATTTCACAATTAGAACAGAAAACCTTAATGGCTACAACGTAGTTAAAATAAGCGAAATACAAAATGACACTAGTGAAAGAAAAAACATAATTTTAAATAAAATTTCTCAAAATTGTCCATTACAACACAAAAAGAAATTGCTTAGCCTTTGTTCAAATTTTACAGACGTTTTCGCTTTAGAAACAGACCCATGTACGTGCAACAACTTTTACAAACAGAAACTCCACTTAAACGACAAAACACCAGTATATATAAAAAATTACAGAACTCCACACAATCATAAAGAGGAAATAAATAAAAACATAGAAAAATTAATCAATGACGATATCGTTGAACCTTCTGTTTCAGAATATAATAGTCCAATCTTATTAGTTCCCAAAAAGTCAAATACATCAGAGAAAAAATGGAGACTTGTAATAGATTATAGGCAAGTCAATAAGCGCTTAGCATCAGATAAATACCCATTACCGAGAATAGATGATATTTTAGACCAACTAGGACGTGCAAAATATTTTTCATGTTTAGACTTATTATCAGGATTTCACCAAATAGAACTAGAAGAAAAATCACGAAATATTACATCATTCTCGTCCGACCAAGGTTCATTCCGATTTAAAAGATTACCTTTTGGTTTAAAAATAGCACCCAACTCATTCCAAAGAATGATGAACATCGCATTCTCAGGTCTAGGCCCAAACAAAACATTCGTATACATGGATGACCTCATAGTCATCGGATGTTCGGAAACGCATATGCTAAACAATTTAAAATCAGTCTTTGAAATTTGTAGAAAAACCAACTTAAAATTACAACCAGATAAATGTCAATTTTTCAATTCAGAAGTAACATTTTTAGGACATAGGTGTACTGATCAAGGAATTTTACCAGATAACTCAAAATATGACAAAATCTTATATTATCCAAAACCAACAAACGCTGATGAATCTAAACGATTCATAGCCTTTGTAAATTACTACAGACGATTTATACCTAATTTCGCTCATCATGCAATACATATCACTAGACTAACAAGAAAAAAAGCACAATTCATATGGACACCAGAATGTGAAAAAGCATTTCACTATTTAAAGAATTCCCTATTATCTCCACAAATACTAAAATATCCTAATTTCGATCAACCCTTTTGCATAACTACGGACGCAAGTAAAATTGCATGCGGCGCCGTACTTAGCCAAGATCATAATGGTATACAGTTACCAATAGCTTTCGCATCTAGAACTTTTAAAAAAGGAGAAAGTAATAAATCAGTAATAGAACAAGAACTTACAGCAATACATTGGTCAATCAACTTCTTTAAACCATACATTTATGGACGAAAGTTCTTAATACAAAGTGATCACAAACCTCTTACATACCTATTTGCCATGAAAAATCCTTCATCTAAATTAACACGTATGAGATTAGATCTTGAAGAATACGACTTCGAAGTTGAATATATTAAAGGAAAAGACAATTGCGGAGCTGACGCTTTATCTCGAATTGATTTCGGGCAAATTAAAAGACTTAAAGAAGAAAACACTGCAATTATACAAGTTATTACTCGATCTAAATCGAAAAATACAATAACACCAACTAAAAAAGCAACTAATATAAAAAATATGACATTAAAAGTGTACGAAACAATTACGACACACGAAGTGAAAAAGTTACCAAGCCTAAAACTTATGATAAGGTGCACCTCAAATGAATATAATGAGAAGAATGAAAAATTAAATGAATCCTCTAATTTAATTTTATTCCATGGAAAAAGAAAGATAGTTGAATTCAACGCTAAAGATTTTATTGCTTATGGGAAGATTGAACTAGCTCAATTGTTTCTCAAACTTGAAAAAGTAGTTGGCAATAAAAACTTCAGCAATATAAATATCGCGATTAAAGATAAATTATTTGAGTATGTCGACATTGAGGACTTTAAAAGAATAGGTAATAAATAAATAATAAATGCTTAATACATTTTTGAGCACAAAAAAATAGAAAAGTTAATAACTCTTGAACCAAAACAGATATTCGCATGAAATTTTAAACTCTCTTCCAAATTGTTTCAAAAAATTACTTTTGCGATAATTTTTAAAAAACAATTGGAAATTTGTATGTGCTTTTCCCAATGTAATTAAATAATTGACATATCAAATTATCCGGAAAACATTCACTTTCAGAACCTGTCGTGAATTATTACAAAAAAATTCAATATCTTTTGAAATATGAAATTTAAATCCAGAAAGGTAAAAGCAGAACTTACTGCGCGGTTGTTTCGGCCAATGATGTCGATGTCGACGGTGTACGCCAGCAGTTGCACAGTCTTTTAAAAGATAATGCCTGACCGATTTAGTTCTGCGGCATCGGGATAAAAAAGTCTCACGACAAAGAGTCACCCTGTCTGAAACGTCGTTTGGTATCAAAAATATCGGAGAGTTACTTCCCAATTCTGACGGAGCTGGTGGTGTTGCTCAACGTTTCTCAATTAATTTCAAATGGGAGTTCTCTCATTACTTGCTTTGGAATATCTCATGGTGTGCTCTAAAACGATTAATAGAGGGTACACTTTATGCTCCAAAAAATTTCCGATGGTAATGCCATGTACTTAGCTCATGACAGGCCAGTTCCGACACCGATGTTCGAGAGGGTCGCTGAACAGACGGTAGGAGCCTGGGTTGTTGCAAGTGACGCGAATGCGCAACACTTTGCTTTGAGCAGCAGCGATACAAACGAAAGAGGGGGGTTAGCCTAGAACTGAACCTCTGCGAAACTTAAAAAATGCTGACTGGTGTAGATATAGAAAATAACTAAATAAGCGACTTTCAGGCCAACGAGTAAGAGTACCGCGTAGCCCAGGGGAACTTGAATACTTGGTAAACCAGTTTATCACGGCATGTCGCAAAGCTCCCGATAAGGCCTGCCCAATAAAGAAGCCAAGAATTAAAAGAAGCCACCATGGTGGAATGCAGATATCGACAAGGCTGGCAGAATCTGTCGGACTTTATATAACCCAGGGAAAAGAACTTAAAGTGAGTCACAATTGGATATTTACAGGTCTCACGTAGCGGACTATAAAAAGCTCATAAGGCATTCGAAGAGGTCTTCTTGGAGGGACTTCCGCGGCCCTATCGAATCTGCGACAGAGGGTTCAAGGCTGAGAATGGTTCTCTCCAGCTCCCTCCGAATAGCTCCGAGATGCTTGCTAAGGTCAGACGGGACGTGGACGGGGTCGGCAGAGGACACTCTCAGACTTCTCCTAGAAACACACTTTCCGCGCGCCGAGGATGTGCTCCGTTACAGGTCGACTACAGTGCGCGAACAACCGGTGGTTGCTGACTTTCGTACAATATAGAGAGTGACCTGGGCAATTGAGTCATTTAAACCCTACAAGGCGCCGGGTCCACATGAAGTCTCACCGGTGCAGCTTGAACAATCATTGAAGCTAAGTGTAACTTGGCTGTATGCTGTATACAGGGGTGCTAAACCTCAACCACATTCCTAAAATGTGGAAGGAATCGAGGGTTGTTTTTATTCCTAAAGCAGGTAAAATATCCCATGTCAATCCGAAATATTTGTTGCCTATAAGTCTCTGCTCCTTTCAGCTGAAGGTATTGGAGCAGCAATTGATTGCCACATTACAGATTCAATAACGCACAAACTAATGACTTGCCAACATGCTTACATGAAAGGCAAGTCCACTGAAACGGGGCTTCATCGAGTTGTGTCGTATATAGAGAACTCCCTACACGTCAATGGGTACACACTGATAACATTTCTAGACATTGGGGGTGCCTTCAATAATATAGAACCATTGGCGATCACAAGAGCTCTGGCGCAGCTGGGCGTTGATCAACATCTGGTGTCTCTTGTGCAAAAACTACTAGTTGACAGGGTTGTGACGGGCCAGTTGGCGCAAGCAACTTTAGAACGCTGTACAAGCAGAAGAACCCCGCAAGATGGGGTCCTTTCTCCCCTTCTGTGGGTGCTGGCTATTAATGACCTACTGAAGGCCCTGGAAGAGGAGGGAGGATCAAAGGTATTAGTTTATGCCGACGACCTTGCGGTGGTAGTAAGGGGCAATTTCCTCAGACGCTGTGCGACATCATGCAGGAAAAACTTAAAAAGGTAGAGAACTGGACCAAAGATAAAGGTCTGGGTGTAAACCCGAAAAAAGCTGAACTTGTTATGTTTACAAGAAATATAAGATCCCACTTCTAAGGCTTCCCGTAGTGGCAAATAGAGTACTGAGGCTAGGGGAAGCCGCAAGATATCTAGGTGTGATACTAGACAAAAAGATATCGTGGACACAGAACGTATATGACCGCCGTAAAAAGGCAACGGTGGCCCTCTTCAGCTGCAAGGGAGCCATCGGAAGAAAACGGGGCTTATCTCTAAAAATTATGCACTTGATATACACAGCCATAGTCTGGCCACTCCCGCTGTTTGGGGTATTGGTGTGGTGGCCATGTCTCGATAAGAAAACCACACAATCAGCACTGCAATGGGTGCAAAGATCGGCGCTGATATGCATAGGAGGCGCTCTGCGTACAACCGCGGAAGCATTAGACACCATACTAAATATCCTCGCGATGGATATCGCAGGAAACCAATTCGCGGCGTGTGCGTATGAAAGTCTAGTCAGGTAGGACACGCAACAATCGCAAACAAATTAAGCTCGCAAGATACGGATTACTGCGCCCCCCTTCAAAGCTTCACAAAGAAGTTCAACATATTAATTCCTCAAAGAGACTGGTGGTTCAATGGATCCCCTGGATAGGAGAAGTCACAACACTTCTACACTGATGGCTCAAAGCTTAAGAACAGAGTGGGAGGGGGTGTTTTCTCAGCTCAAGTAGGATTAGAAAGATCTTTCCGTCTCCCTGACCACTACAGAATTTTTCAGGCTGGGGTCGCTGCTATACAGGAGACGGTGGACTACCTTACAACAGAAGAGGTTGAATTCAAAGATATCTTCATATTTTCCGACAGTCAAGCAGCACTAAAGGCACTTGATTCGGTCAACTGTAACTCTAGAACGGTAGCAACCTGTCGCAAATCTCTAAACGAGATGGCGTAGCAGTTTGATTTTCACTTGGTATGGGTGCCTGGGCACAGCAACATACCAGGCAACGAAACAGCGGATGAGCTTGCATCACGTTGGACGGGCCTAGGTATGCCGCTCGCTACCTGCAAGCTCTTTTTAAGGGACTGAACCCTTAAGGAAGCCGGAGACCGTTGGAAAAACGGTAACACCTGTAACAAGTCCAAGCTCTTGTGGCCGTAGAGGAACGTCAAGCGATCACAAGGTCTTCTCGCAGGGGAGACCTGTCCTTAGTTTTAGGAATTATAACAGGTCATATTCTGATCGGCAGACACGAAGAGAGACTAGGTGTTCCCTGCAATGACTTCTGTAGAAGCTGCAGAAATGAAGAGGAGCCTTAAACCGTGAGGCACCTTCTACATATGTAAATGTCCTGCACTATGGACAAGAAGAAAAAAATTCTTGGGATCAGATTTCTTCGGAGACCTTAGCGATCTGGTCAAAGTAGAGATTCGCAAGCTAGTAAAATTCGTTGATTCCACATGTTGCTTCAAGTAGGGGGATTTTTCAAATCCGCGTTATACTACAATGGGCCTAAAAAGGCCTAGCTGTGCTGGCGCGATCGCTAGCAGAAACTTTAACCTAACCTAATGCCAGTGTGATAGGTTTTCCGTCATCCCTTGTCAAGTTAGGTTCAAGGTTCGGTTTATATGTTGGTATCTGCGGTTTTACTTACGCTTTGTAAATAGGCCTTAATGACGCAAATAACGCATCATAGTCGCTGATTATTGGTTCCTTTTTCAAATGTTTTCTGTTCATACGAGTATATTTATATGTTATCGAAAGCATTAAGGCGCTGTCCTCTTTATCACGTGCAGTACCTTAATGGGTTTCTTTATGTTTGCGGGTGAACATTTTTCGTTTATCAAGTGGTTTGCAAAATTAGACTGAGGTATATTCGTGGGTTTTCGTGTACTTTTGTTGTAGCTTCTTATTTGTTCGCCAAGCCTTGTTCTTATTTTATGCTGTATTTTCTGATAAAAATTGCTAGTTTGTATTTAATTTTTCTTGTGTAAGTTATTTCTGTCTAAGCTGTTCGTGTTTCTCTCCTTCGTTTTTTTTTTGGGCGGCATGATTCCATATGAGTTTATTCACGAGCTTTTTCTATATCCGTTGCTTGTGGCTAAGGCGCTGATAATGCATACTTCGCACAACTTTCGCATAACTTTTGAAGTGTCAAATAAAATATGTTCAATGCATTTCACATGTATCCAAGGCGAATTTAAAAAGGTGGTGGTGAGTGTATATAAGTAAAACGCGTCCATGTATTTTGTTTTTGCTTTGCTGGACTGAATGTCAAATTTCTGTTGGTGATTTATATGCCCAGCCAATCAGAACGAAGCCCATTGACATTCAGTCCAGCTAAGCGAAAAAACCAGCTGGCACCTCAACTCCACCTTGTTAAATTCGCCTTGCCTGTATCGGATTACCAAGAAATTAGCACAACTTAATAAAAAATTTAGGTCTGTTGAATTTTGATTTGCCAGCGATTTTCTTAAGTGGCATTTTAATTGCAGTGGTACCAATCGCAATGCTTTTACAGAGTTGTATGTAAAGGCTTTTAGGGGTATTCACAACTTTCTTAATGTTATCATGATAAATCTTATATTATTAGTTTTATTTTCTTCAAAAAACCAAAAAAATTTAGCTGAAATACATATACCAAAAAAAAAAGGACTACAACTTGTATTTTCGCTGGAAATGCGAAACATTTTTTATAATGGAAAGGAATATAGAGGAAGAGTTCACAAAATGAATATAAAAAAATAATTGTTTAAGTTATTGTAAGAAGTTACTGCTGAAGTTAAAATAAAGTTTTATTTATTGGTGTTTTTCTATGCAGCCGGTCTTCGTTGGTTTTCAATTTTATATACAAACATATTTAACGCTAATTTTTTTATGGCCCATAACGTTAACGACTTCTCAATCACCACTTCCTTATTCGGATTTGAAAATACATGTTAAATTTTGTTTGAGCAAGGCAGATTTATCAGGTAGCCTCCGTAAAGTTTATAATTTGATTTTATTCATCTAAGTTAATTATCAAACTTTGTTTGCATTTGATAAAAACAAAAATATTTATTTACATTTGGTTTATGGTTTCTAGTGAAAAAATATTTTGTGCAATTTGCTCATAAAACGAATGAATATGTTGTATATTTGTGTTATGTATTTTGTGCCCAATTAGAACAGCGCCAATTAGAAAAGTCCGTTATCTGCACAAGACGGCTCGTAAAAGGTGGAGTTTCTTTCTTAAAAGTGCCGCACGAGCCACACCGAATGACTGTTAGTGTGCACAATAAATGTTCACCTAATTTTAGATTTGCGGAGTTTTTCGTAAAGGTGCCATGACACTTATGTCACCCTGTGAATATTTAGTGAAAATTCCTTTATTTGTTTAAGTTATCGGCTAATAAATTTTTGAGCAAAAAAAAATTGAAAAGTTAATAACTCTTGAACGAATATGAAATTTTAAACTCTCTTCCAAATTGCTTAAAAAAATTACTTTTGCGATAATTTTTAAAAAACAATTGGAAATTTGTATGTGCTCCTCACAATGTAATTAAATAATTGACATATCAAATTATCCGGAAAACATTCACTTTCAGAATCTGTCGTGAATTATTACAAAAAACTCAATATCTTTTGAAATATGAAATTTAAATCCAGAAAGGAAAAAGCAGAACTTACTGCGCAGTTGTTTCGGCCAATGATGAAGGCGCGGGGTCCAGATGAAGTCTCACCGGTGCAGCTTGAACAATCATTGAAGCTAAGTGTAACTTGGCTGTATGCTGTATACAGGGGTGCTAAACCTCAACCACATTCCTAAAATGTGGAAGGAATCGAGGGTTGTTTTTATTCCTAAAGCAGGTAAAATATCCCATGTCAATCCGAAATATTTGTTGCCTATAAGTCTCTGCTCCTTTCAGCTGAAGGTATTGGAGCAGCAATTGATTGCCACATTACAGATTCAATAACGCACAAACTAATGACTTGCCAACATGCTTACATGAAAGGCAAGTCCACTGAAACGGGGCTTCATCGAGTTGTGTCGTATATAGAGAACTCCCTACACGTCAATGGGTACACACTGATAACATTTCTAGACATTGGGGGTGCCTTCAATAATATAGAACCATTGGCGATCACAAGAGCTCTGGCGCAGCTGGGCGTTGATCAACATCTGGTGTCTCTTGTGCAAAAACTACTAGTTGACAGGGTTGTGACGGGCCAGTTGGCGCAAGCAACTTTAGAACGCTGTACAAGCAGAAGAACCCCTTAAGATGGGGTCCTTTCTCCCCTTCTGTGGGTGGTGCCTATTAATGACCTACTGATGGCCCTGGAAGAGAGGGAGGATCAAAGGTATTAGCTTATTCCGACGACCTTGCGGTGGTAGTAAGGGGCAATTTCCTCAGACGCTGTGCGACATCATGCAGGAAAAACTTAAAAAGGTAGAGAACTGGACCAAAGATAAAGGTCTGGGTGTAAACCCGAAAAAAGCTGAACTTGTTATTTTTACAAGAAATATAAGATCCCACTTCTAAGGCTTCCCGTAGTGGCAAATAGAGTACTGAGGCCAGGGGAAGCCGCAAAATATCTAGGTGTGATACTAGACAAAAAGATATCGTGGACACAGAACGTATATGACCGCAGTAAAAAGGCAACGGTGGCCCTCTTCAGCTGCAAGGGAGCCATCGGAAGAAAACGGGGCTTATCTCTAAAAATTATGCACTTGATATACACAGCCATAGTCTGGCCACTCCCGCTGTTTGGGGTATTGGTGTGGTGGCCATGTCTCGATAAGAAAACCACACAATCAGCACTGCAATGGGTGCAAAGATCGGCGCATGCATAGGAGGTGCTCTGCGTACAACCGCGGCAACACTAGACACCATACTAAAACTTCACAAAGAAGTTCAACATATTAATTCCTCAAAGAGACTGGTGGTCCAATGGTTACCCTGGATCGGAGAAGTCACTACACTTCTACACTGATGGCTCAAAGCTTGAGAACAGAGTGGGAGGGGGTGTTTTCTCAGCTCAAGTAGGATTAGAAAGATCTTTCCGTCTCCCTGACCACTACAGAATTTTTCAGGCTGGGGTCGCTGCTATACAGGAGACGGTGGACTACCTTACAACAGAAGAGGTTGAATTCAAAGATATCTTCATATTTTCCGACAGTCAAGCAGCACTAAAGGCACTTGATTCGGTCAACTGTAACTCTAGAACGGTAGCAACCTGTCGCAAATCTCTAAACGAGATGGCGTAGAAGTTTGATTTTCACTTGGTATCGGTGCCAGGGCACAGCAACATACCGGGCAACGAAACAGCGGATGAGTTTACAAGAAGGGGGACACCCACTCCGCTTTCATCACGATGGAAGGGTTAGGTATGCCGCTCGCTACCTGCTAGCTCTTTCTAAGACACTCAACAATTAAGGAAGCAGGAGACCGTTGGAAAAACGGTAACACCTGTAACAAGTCCAAGCTCTTGTGGCCGCAGAGGAACGTCAAGCGAT
The DNA here is from genome assembly GCA_963971545.1 of Philophylla caesio. NCBI lineage: Eukaryota > Metazoa > Arthropoda > Insecta > Diptera > Tephritidae > Philophylla > Philophylla caesio. Next base: position 68,356,280 of record OZ020604.1, on the reverse strand, counting down.
CACAAGGTCTTCTCGCAGGGGAGACCTGTCCTAAGTTTTAGGAATTATAACAGGTCATATTCTGATCGGCAGACACGAAGGGAGACTAGGTGTTCCCTGCAATGACTTCTGTAGAAGCTGCAGAAATAAAGACGAGCCTGAAACTGTGAGGCATCTTCTATGTAAATGTCCTGCACTATGGACAAGAAGAAAAAAATTCTTGGGATCAGATTTCTTCGGAGACCTTAGCGATCTGGTCAAAGTAAAGATTCGCAAGCTAGTTAAATTCGTAGATTCCACATGTTGGTTCGAGTAGGGGGATTTTTCAAATCCGCGTTATACCACAATGGGTCTAAAAAGGCCTAGCTGTGCTGGCGCGATCGCTAGCAGAAACTTTAACCTAACCTAATGCCAGTGTGATAGGTTTTCCGTCATCCCTTGTCAAGTTAGGTTCAAGGTTCGGTTTATATGTTGGTATCTGCGGTTTTACTTACGCTTTGTAAATAGGCCTTAATGACGCAAATAACGCATCATAGTCGCTGATTATTGGTTCCTTTTTCAAATGTTTTCTGTTCATACGAGTATATTTATATGTTATCGAAAGCATTAAGGCGCTGTCCTCTTTATCACGTGCAGTACCTTAATGGGTTTCTTTATGTTTGCGGGTGAACATTTTTCGTTTATCAAGTGGTTTGCAAAATTAGACTGAGGTATATTCGTGGGTTTTCGTGTACTTTTGTTGTAGCTTCTTATTTGTTCGCCAAGCCTTGTTCTTATTTTATGCTGTATTTTCTGATAAAAATTGCTAGTTTGTATTTAATTTTTCTTGTGTAAGTTATTTCTGTCTAAGCTGTTCGTGTTTCTCTCCTTCGTTTTTTTTTTGGGCGGCATGATTCCATATGAGTTTATTCACGAGCTTTTTCTATATCCGTTGCTTGTGGCTAAGGCGCTGATAATGCATACTTCGCACAACTTTCGCATAACTTTTGAAGTGTCAAATAAAATATGTTCAATGCATTTCACATGTATCCAAGGCGAATTTAAAAAGGTGGTGGTGAGTGTATATAAGTAAAACGCGTCCATGTATTTTGTTTTTGCTTTGCTGGACTGAATGTCAAATTTCTGTTGGTGATTTATATGCCCAGCCAATCAGAACGAAGCCCATTGACATTCAGTCCAGCTAAGCGAAAAAACCAGCTGGCACCTCAACTCCACCTTGTTAAATTCGCCTTGCCTGTATCGGATTACCAAGAAATTAGCACAACTTAATAAAAAATTTAGGTCTGTTGAATTTTGATTTGCCAGCGATTTTCTTAAGTGGCATTTTAATTGCAGTGGTACCAATCGCAATGCTTTTACAGAGTTGTATGTAAAGGCTTTTAGGGGTATTCACAACTTTCTTAATGTTATCATGATAAATCTTATATTATTAGTTTTATTTTCTTCAAAAAACCAAAAAAATTTAGCTGAAATACATATACCAAAAAAAAAAGGACTACAACTTGTATTTTCGCTGGAAATGCGAAACATTTTTTATAATGGAAAGGAATATAGAGGAAGAGTTCACAAAATGAATATAAAAAAATAATTGTTTAAGTTATTGTAAGAAGTTACTGCTGAAGTTAAAATAAAGTTTTATTTATTGGTGTTTTTCTATGCAGCCGGTCTTCGTTGGTTTTCAATTTTATATACAAACATATTTAACGCTAATTTTTTTATGGCCCATAACGTTAACGACTTCTCAATCACCACTTCCTTATTCGGATTTGAAAATACATGTTAAATTTTGTTTGAGCAAGGCAGATTTATCAGGTAGCCTCCGTAAAGTTTATAATTTGATTTTATTCATCTAAGTTAATTATCAAACTTTGTTTGCATTTGATAAAAACAAAAATATTTATTTACATTTGGTTTATGGTTTCTAGTGAAAAAATATTTTGTGCAATTTGCTCATAAAACGAATGAATATGTTGTATATTTGTGTTATGTATTTTGTGCCCAATTAGAACAGCGCCAATTAGAAAAGTCCGTTATCTGCACAAGACGGCTCGTAAAAGGTGGAGTTTCTTTCTTAAAAGTGCCGCACGAGCCACACCGAATGACTGTTAGTGTGCACAATAAATGTTCACCTAATTTTAGATTTGCGGAGTTTTTCGTAAAGGTGCCATGACACTTATGTCACCCTGTGAATATTTAGTGAAAATTCCTTTATTTGTTTAAGTTATCGGCTAATAAATTTTTGAGCAAAAAAAAATTGAAAAGTTAATAACTCTTGAACGAATATGAAATTTTAAACTCTCTTCCAAATTGCTTAAAAAAATTACTTTTGCGATAATTTTTAAAAAACAATTGGAAATTTGTATGTGCTCCTCACAATGTAATTAAATAATTGACATATCAAATTATCCGGAAAACATTCACTTTCAGAATCTGTCGTGAATTATTACAAAAAACTCAATATCTTTTGAAATATGAAATTTAAATCCAGAAAGGAAAAAGCAGAACTTACTGCGCAGTTGTTTCGGCCAATGATGAAGGCGCGGGGTCCAGATGAAGTCTCACCGGTGCAGCTTGAACAATCATTGAAGCTAAGTGTAACTTGGCTGTATGCTGTATACAGGGGTGCTAAACCTCAACCACATTCCTAAAATGTGGAAGGAATCGAGGGTTGTTTTTATTCCTAAAGCAGGTAAAATATCCCATGTCAATCCGAAATATTTGTTGCCTATAAGTCTCTGCTCCTTTCAGCTGAAGGTATTGGAGCAGCAATTGATTGCCACATTACAGATTCAATAACGCACAAACTAATGACTTGCCAACATGCTTACATGAAAGGCAAGTCCACTGAAACGGGGCTTCATCGAGTTGTGTCGTATATAGAGAACTCCCTACACGTCAATGGGTACACACTGATAACATTTCTAGACATTGGGGGTGCCTTCAATAATATAGAACCATTGGCGATCACAAGAGCTCTGGCGCAGCTGGGCGTTGATCAACATCTGGTGTCTCTTGTGCAAAAACTACTAGTTGACAGGGTTGTGACGGGCCAGTTGGCGCAAGCAACTTTAGAACGCTGTACAAGCAGAAGAACCCCTTAAGATGGGGTCCTTTCTCCCCTTCTGTGGGTGGTGCCTATTAATGACCTACTGATGGCCCTGGAAGAGAGGGAGGATCAAAGGTATTAGCTTATTCCGACGACCTTGCGGTGGTAGTAAGGGGCAATTTCCTCAGACGCTGTGCGACATCATGCAGGAAAAACTTAAAAAGGTAGAGAACTGGACCAAAGATAAAGGTCTGGGTGTAAACCCGAAAAAAGCTGAACTTGTTATTTTTACAAGAAATATAAGATCCCACTTCTAAGGCTTCCCGTAGTGGCAAATAGAGTACTGAGGCCAGGGGAAGCCGCAAAATATCTAGGTGTGATACTAGACAAAAAGATATCGTGGACACAGAACGTATATGACCGCAGTAAAAAGGCAACGGTGGCCCTCTTCAGCTGCAAGGGAGCCATCGGAAGAAAACGGGGCTTATCTCTAAAAATTATGCACTTGATATACACAGCCATAGTCTGGCCACTCCCGCTGTTTGGGGTATTGGTGTGGTGGCCATGTCTCGATAAGAAAACCACACAATCAGCACTGCAATGGGTGCAAAGATCGGCGCATGCATAGGAGGTGCTCTGCGTACAACCGCGGCAACACTAGACACCATACTAAAACTTCACAAAGAAGTTCAACATATTAATTCCTCAAAGAGACTGGTGGTCCAATGGTTACCCTGGATCGGAGAAGTCACTACACTTCTACACTGATGGCTCAAAGCTTGAGAACAGAGTGGGAGGGGGTGTTTTCTCAGCTCAAGTAGGATTAGAAAGATCTTTCCGTCTCCCTGACCACTACAGAATTTTTCAGGCTGGGGTCGCTGCTATACAGGAGACGGTGGACTACCTTACAACAGAAGAGGTTGAATTCAAAGATATCTTCATATTTTCCGACAGTCAAGCAGCACTAAAGGCACTTGATTCGGTCAACTGTAACTCTAGAACGGTAGCAACCTGTCGCAAATCTCTAAACGAGATGGCGTAGAAGTTTGATTTTCACTTGGTATCGGTGCCAGGGCACAGCAACATACCGGGCAACGAAACAGCGAATGAGTTTACAAGAAGGGGGACACCCACTCCGCTTTCATCACGATGGAAGGGTTAGGTATGCCGCTCGCTACCTGCTAGCTCTTTCTAAGACACTCAACAATTAAGGAAGCAGGAGACCGTTGGAAAAACGGTAACACCTGTAACAAGTCCAAGCTCTTGTGGCCGCAGAGGAACGTCAAGCGATCACAAGGTCTTCTCGCAGGGGAGACCTGTCCTAAGTTTTAGGAATTATAACAGGTCATATTCTGATCGGCAGACACGAAGGGAGACTAGGTGTTCCCTGCAATGACTTCTGTAGAAGCTGCAGAAATAAAGACGAGCCTGAAACTGTGAGGCATCTTCTATGTAAATGTCCTGCACTATGGACAAGAAGAAAAAAATTCTTGGGATCAGATTTCTTCGGAGACCTTAGCGATCTGGTCAAAGTAAAGATTCGCAAGCTAGTTAAATTCGTAGATTCCACATGTTGGTTCGAGTAGGGGGATTTTTCAAATCCGCGTTATACCACAATGGGTCTAAAAAGGCCTAGCTGTGCTGGCGCGATCGCTAGCAGAAACTTTAACCTAACCTAATGCCAGTGTGATAGGTTTTCCGTCATCCCTTGTCAAGTTAGGTTCAAGGTTCGGTTTATATGTTGGTATCTGCGGTTTTACTTACGCTTTGTAAATAGGCCTTAATGACGCAAATAACGCATCATAGTCGCTGATTATTGGTTCCTTTTTCAAATGTTTTCTGTTCATACGAGTATATTTATATGTTATCGAAAGCATTAAGGCGCTGTCCTCTTTATCACGTGCAGTACCTTAATGGGTTTCTTTATGTTTGCGGGTGAACATTTTTCGTTTATCAAGTGGTTTGCAAAATTAGACTGAGGTATATTCGTGGGTTTTCGTGTACTTTTGTTGTAGCTTCTTATTTGTTCGCCAAGCCTTGTTCTTATTTTATGCTGTATTTTCTGATAAAAATTGCTAGTTTGTATTTAATTTTTCTTGTGTAAGTTATTTCTGTCTAAGCTGTTCGTGTTTCTCTCCTTCGTTTTTTTTTTGGGCGGCATGATTCCATATGAGTTTATTCACGAGCTTTTTCTATATCCGTTGCTTGTGGCTAAGGCGCTGATAATGCATACTTCGCACAACTTTCGCATAACTTTTGAAGTGTCAAATAAAATATGTTCAATGCATTTCACATGTATCCAAGGCGAATTTAAAAAGGTGGTGGTGAGTGTATATAAGTAAAACGCGTCCTTGTATTTTGTTTTTGCTTTGCTGGACTGAATGTCAAATTTCTGTTGGTGATTTATATGCCCAGCCAATCAGAACGAAGCCCATTGACATTCAGTCCAGCTAAGCGAAAAAACCAGCTGGCACCTCAACTCCACCTTGTTAAATTCGCCTTGCCTGTATCGGATTACCAAGAAATTAGCACAACTTAATAAAAAATTTAGGTCTGTTGAATTTTGATTTGCCAGCGATTTTCTTAAGTGGCATTTTAATTGCAGTGGTACCAATCGCAATGCTTTTACAGAGTTGTATGTAAAGGCTTTTAGGGGTATTCACAACTTTCTTAATGTTATCATGATAAATCTTATATTATTAGTTTTATTTTCTTCAAAAAACCAAAAAAATTTAGCTGAAATACATATACCAAAAAAAAAGGACTACAACTTGTATTTTCGCTGGAAATGCGAAACATTTTTTATAATGGAAAGGAATATAGAGGAAGAGTTCACAAAATGAATATAAAAAAATAATTGTTTAAGTTATTGTAAGAAGTTACTGCTGAAGTTAAAATAAAGTTTTATTTATTGGTGTTTTTCTATGCAGCCGGTCTTCGTTGGTTTTCAATTTTATATACAAACATATTTAACGCTAATTTTTTTATGGCCCATAACGTTAACGACTTCTCAATCACCACTTCCTTATTCGGATTTGAAAATACATGTTAAATTTTGTTTGAGCAAGGCAGATTTATCAGGTAGCCTCCGTAAAGTTTATAATTTGATTTTATTCATCTAAGTTAATTATCAAACTTTGTTTGCATTTGATAAAAACAAAAATATTTATTTACATTTGGTTTATGGTTTCTAGTGAAAAAATATTTTGTGCAATTTGCTCATAAAACGAATGAATATGTTGTATATTTGTGTTATGTATTTTGTGCCCAATTAGAACAGCGCCAATTAGAAAAGTCCGTTATCTGCACAAGACGGCTCGTAAAAGGTGGAGTTTCTTTCTTAAAAGTGCCGCACGAGCCACACCGAATGACTGTTAGTGTGCACAATAAATGTTCACCTAATTTTAGATTTGCGGAGTTTTTCGTAAAGGTGCCATGACACTTATGTCACCCTGTGAATATTTAGTGAAAATTCCTTTATTTGTTTAAGTTATCGGCTAATAAATTTTTGAGCAAAAAAAAATTGAAAAGTTAATAACTCTTGAACGAATATGAAATTTTAAACTCTCTTCCAAATTGCTTAAAAAAAATACTTTTGCGATAATTTTTAAAAAACAATTGGAAATTTGTATGTGCTCCTCACAATGTAATTAAATAATTGACATATCAAATTATCCGGAAAACATTCACTTTCAGAATCTGTCGTGAATTATTACAAAAAACTCAATATCTTTTGAAATATGAAATTTAAATCCAGAAAGGAAAAAGCAGAACTTACTGCGCAGTTGTTTCGGCCAATGATGAAGGCGCGGGGTCCAGATGAAGTCTCACCGGTGCAGCTTGAACAATCATTGAAGCTAAGTGTAACTTGGCTGTATGCTGTATACAGGGGTGCTAAACCTCAACCACATTCCTAAAATGTGGAAGGAATCGAGGGTTGTTTTTATTCCTAAAGCAGGTAAAATATCCCATGTCAATCCGAAATATTTGTTGCCTATAAGTCTCTGCTCCTTTCAGCTGAAGGTATTGGAGCAGCAATTGATTGCCACATTACAGATTCAATAACGCACAAACTAATGACTTGCCAACATGCTTACATGAAAGGCAAGTCCACTGAAACGGGGCTTCATCGAGTTGTGTCGTATATAGAGAACTCCCTACACGTCAATGGGTACACACTGATAACATTTCTAGACATTGGGGGTGCCTTCAATAATATAGAACCATTGGCGATCACAAGAGCTCTGGCGCAGCTGGGCGTTGATCAACATCTGGTGTCTCTTGTGCAAAAACTACTAGTTGACAGGGTTGTGACGGGCCAGTTGGCGCAAGCAACTTTAGAACGCTGTACAAGCAGAAGAACCCCTTAAGATGGGGTCCTTTCTCCCCTTCTGTGGGTGGTGCCTATTAATGACCTACTGATGGCCCTGGAAGAGAGGGAGGATCAAAGGTATTAGCTTATTCCGACGACCTTGCGGTGGTAGTAAGGGGCAATTTCCTCAGACGCTGTGCGACATCATGCAGGAAAAACTTAAAAAGGTAGAGAACTGGACCAAAGATAAAGGTCTGGGTGTAAACCCGAAAAAAGCTGAACTTGTTATTTTTACAAGAAATATAAGATCCCACTTCTAAGGCTTCCCGTAGTGGCAAATAGAGTACTGAGGCCAGGGGAAGCCGCAAAATATCTAGGTGTGATACTAGACAAAAAGATATCGTGGACACAGAACGTATATGACCGCAGTAAAAAGGCAACGGTGGCCCTCTTCAGCTGCAAGGGAGCCATCGGAAGAAAACGGGGCTTATCTCTAAAAATTATGCACTTGATATACACAGCCATAGTCTGGCCACTCCCGCTGTTTGGGGTATTGGTGTGGTGGCCATGTCTCGATAAGAAAACCACACAATCAGCACTGCAATGGGTGCAAAGATCGGCGCATGCATAGGAGGTGCTCTGCGTACAACCGCGGCAACACTAGACACCATACTAAAACTTCACAAAGAAGTTCAACATATTAATTCCTCAAAGAGACTGGTGGTCCAATGGTTACCCTGGATCGGAGAAGTCACTACACTTCTACACTGATGGCTCAAAGCTTGAGAACAGAGTGGGAGGGGGTGTTTTCTCAGCTCAAGTAGGATTAGAAAGATCTTTCCGTCTCCCTGACCACTACAGAATTTTTCAGGCTGGGGTCGCTGCTATACAGGAGACGGTGGACTACCTTACAACAGAAGAGGTTGAATTCAAAGATATCTTCATATTTTCCGACAGTCAAGCAGCACTAAAGGCACTTGATTCGGTCAACTGTAACTCTAGAACGGTAGCAACCTGTCGCAAATCTCTAAACGAGATGGCGTAGAAGTTTGATTTTCACTTGGTATCGGTGCCAGGGCACAGCAACATACCGGGCAACGAAACAGCGGATGAGTTTACAAGAAGGGGGACACCCACTCCGCTTTCATCACGATGGAAGGGTTAGGTATGCCGCTCGCTACCTGCTAGCTCTTTCTAAGACACTCAACAATTAAGGAAGCAGGAGACCGTTGGAAAAACGGTAACACCTGTAACAAGTCCAAGCTCTTGTGGCCGCAGAGGAACGTCAAGCGATCACAAGGTCTTCTCGCAGGGGAGACCTGTCCTAAGTTTTAGGAATTATAACAGGTCATATTCTGATCGGCAGACACGAAGGGAGACTAGGTGTTCCCTGCAATGACTTCTGTAGAAGCTGCAGAAATAAAGACGAGCCTGAAACTGTGAGGCATCTTCTATGTAAATGTCCTGCACTATGGACAAGAAGAAAAAAATTCTTGGGATCAGATTTCTTCGGAGACCTTAGCGATCTGGTCAAAGTAAAGATTCGCAAGCTAGTTAAATTCGTAGATTCCACATGTTGGTTCGAGTAGGGGGATTTTTCAAATCCGCGTTATACCACAATGGGTCTAAAAAATCCCAGGTGTGTTGGCGCGATCGCAAGCAGCCACTTTAACCCAACCTAATGCCAGTGTGATAGATTTTCCGTCATCATTTGTCAAGTTATGTTCAAGGTTCGGTTTATATGTTGGTATCTGCGGTTTTTTTTTTAACGCATCATTGCCGCTGATTATTGGTTCCTATTACAAATGTTCAATTCAATTCAATAGGTAGCAGCAGTAGAAAAATTAAAAAAAAAATTTTAGTTCTAAATATGCTTTTAAAAGCTAAAATTTCAAAAATATTTTATCAAATACCTTGAATTGTACTGAAAGCATTCTTATCACAAAGAAATTCAAAATTTGACAATTCAAATTTAAATATAATATGAAAAAAGTTAAAAAAAAATTTGCTGCGGCTACCTATTTGATGTGCCTTGCTTTATGCTGAAAAAAGTGTCCGACGTTAATGCCAGTTTGATAGATTTTCTGTCATCCCTTGTCAAGTTAGGTTCAAGATTCGGTCTGTATATTGGTATCTGCGGTTTTACTTACGCTTTACAAACAGGCCTTAATGACGCAAATAGCGCCTCATAGTTGGTGATTATTAGTTCTTATTTCAAATATTTTCTGTTTATACGAGTATATTTAAATGTTATCGAAAGCATTAAGGCACTGTATTTTTTTCACGTGCAGTACCTTAATGGGTTTCTTTATGTTTGCGGGTGAACATTTTTCGTTAATCAAGTGGTTTGCAAAATTAGGCTAAGGTATAGCCGTGGGTTTTCGTGTACTCTTGTTGTAGTTTCGTATTTGTTCGCGAAACCTTGTTCTTATTTTATGCTGTATTTTCTGAAATAAATTGCTAGTTTGTATTTAATTTTTCTTGTATAAGTTATTTCTGTCTAAGCTGTTCGTGTTTCTCTCCTTCGTTTCTTTTTTGGCCGGCATGATTCCATATGAGTTTATTCACGAGCTATTTTCTATATCGGTTGCTTGTGGCTAAGGCGCTAATTATGCATACTTCGCCCAACTTCCGTATAACTTTTGAATTGTGGTGAGCGAATATTAGTAAAACGCGTCCATGTATTTTGTTTTTGCTTTGCTGGACTGAATGTCAAATTTCTGTAGGTGATTTACATCGCCAGCCAATCAGAACGAAGCCCTTTAACATTCAGTCAAGCAAAGCGAAAAAACCAACTGGCACCTCAACATTACTTGCTTTGGAATATATCATGGTGTGCTCTAAAACGATTAATAGAGGGACCACTTTATGCTCCAAAAATGTCCGATGTTAATGCCAGTTTGATAGACTTTCCGTCATCCCTTGTCAAGTTAGGTTCAAGGTTCGGTTTATAGGTTGATATCTTACCCTTTGTAAATATGCCTTATCATAGTCGCTGATTATTGGTTCTTATTTCAAATGTTTTCTGTTTATACATATATTTATATGTTATCGAAAGCTTTAAGGCACTCTACTTTTTTTCACGTGCAGTACCTTATTGGGTTTCTTTATGTTGGCGAGTGAACATTTTTCGTTAATCAAGTGGTTTGCAAAATTAGACTGAGGTATAATCGTGGGTTTTCGTGTACTCTTGTTGTAGTTTCGTATTTGTTCGCGAAACCTTGTTCTTAGTTTATGCTGTATTTTCTGAAAAAAATTGCTAGTTTGTATTTAATTTTTCTTTTATAAGTTATTTCTGTCTAAGCTGTTCGTGTTTCTCTCCTTCGTTTCTTTTTTGGGCGGCATGATTCCATATGAGTTTATTCACGAGCTATTTTGTATATCCGTTGCTTGTGGCTAAGGCGCTGATTATGCATACTTCGCCCAACTTTCGTATAACTTTTGAAGTGTTAAATAAAATCTGTTCAACGCATTTCACCTGTATCCAAGGCGAATTTAACAAGGTGCTGGTGAGTGTATATAACTAAATCGCATCCTTGTAGTTTGTTTTTGCTTTGCTGGACTGAATGTCAAATTTCTGTAGGTGATTTACATCGCCAGCCAATCAGAACGAAGCGCTTTGACATTTAGTCAAGCAAAGCAAATAACCCAGCTTGCACCTCAACCCCACCTTGCTAAATTCGCTTTGCCTGTATCGGATTACCAAGATATTACCACAACTTAATAAATATTAAAAGTTTGTTGAATTTTGATTTGCTAGCGTTTGTCTTAAATGACATTTCAATTGCAGTGGTACCAATAGCAATGCTTCTTCCGATTTGTATGTAAAGGCTTTAAAAAACCAAATAAATTTAGCTTAAATACATATACCAATAACATAAGGAGTACACTTGTACTTTCGCAGGAAGTACGAAACATTTTTGATAATGGAAAGGAATATAGAGGAAGAGTTCTCAAAATAAGTATAAAATAATTTTTCAAGTTGTTGTAAGAAGTTCCTGCTGAAGTTGAAGTAAAGTTTTATTTATTGGGGGTTTTCTATGCAGCCGGTCGACGTTGGTTTTCAATTTTATATACATACATATTTAACGCACAATTTTTTGTATGGCCCATAACGTTAACGACATCTAAATCACCATTTCCTTTTTCGGATTTGAAAATACATGTTAAATTGGGTTTGAGCAAGCTCGGTACCATCGGTAAATTTTATAATTTAATTTTATTCTCCTTATGTTAATTATCAAACTTTGTTATCATTTAAGAAAACCAAAAATAATCATTTAGATTTTATTTGTAGTTTTTAGTGTAAAGATATTTTGTGAATATGTTGTATATTTGTGTTATGTATTTTGTGCCCAATTAGAACAGCGTGGGAAAAGTCCGTGGCAAAAGACGGCGCGTAAAAGGTAGAGTTTCTTTCTTAAAAGTGCCGCAAGAGCCACACCGAATGAATATTAGCAAGAGATCTTGTGGATTATCTCGCGTGCTGGGTCAAGCCACGTCAAGTGTGCACAAGAAATTTTCACCAAATTTTAGATTTGCGGAAAAAGTACTTTTTCGTAAAGGTGCCATAACACTTATGTCACCCTGTGAATATTTAGTGAAAATTTGCTTTATTTGTTTAAGTTATCGCCTAATAAGTTTTTGAGCACAATAAAATAGAAAACTTAATAACTCGTGAACGAAAAAAGATATTCGCATGAAATTTTAAACATGCACAGAAAAACATATGTGGTCCTTTTTTCTTCCAAATTGTTTAAAACAATTACTTTTGCAATGATTTTTAAAAAACAATTGGAAATTTGTATGTGCTCTTCACAATGTATTTAAATATTTATCATATCAAATTATCCGGAAAACATTCACTTTCAGAATCTGTCGTGATTTATTACCAAAAATTCAATATCTTTTGAAATATGAAATTTAAATCCAGAAAGGAAAAGGCAGAACTTACTGCGCGCTTGTTTCGGCCAATGATGTTGATGTCGACGGTGTACGCCAGCAGTTGCACAGTCTTTTAAAGGATAATGCCCGACCGATTTAGTTCTGCAGCATCGGGATATAAAAGTCTCACGACAAAGAGTCACCCTGTCTGAAACGTCGTTTGGTATCAAACATCTCGGAGAGTTACTTCCCAATTCTGACGGAGCTGGTGGTGTTGCTCAACGTTTCACAATAAATTTAAAATGGGAATTCTCTCATTACTTGCTTTGGAATATCTCATGGTGTGCTCTAAAACGATAGAGGGTACACTGTATGCTCCAAAAAGTTTCCGATGGTAATGCCATGTACTTAGCTCATGACAGGCCTGTTCCGACACCGATGGTCGAGAGGGTCGCTGAGCAGACGGAAGGAGCTTGGGTTGTTGCAGGTGACGCGAATGCGCACCACTTCGCTTTGAGCAGCAGCGATACAAACGAAAGAGGGGGTTCGCCTAGAAAAGATGTAGATATAGAAATGAACTAGATAACCGACTTTCAGGCAAGCGAGTTAGAGTACCGTGTAGCCCAAGGAAGCTAGAATACATGGTTAACCAGTTTACCGTGGCATGTGGGAAGGTTCCTGATAAGGCCTGCCCAATAAAGAAGCCAAAAGGCAAAAAGAAACCACCGTGGTGGAATGCAGATATCGACAAGGCTCGCAGAATCTGTCGGACTTTATATAACCCAGGGAAAAGACCCTAAAGTGAGTCACAATTGGAAATCTACAGGTCTCACTTAGGGGACTATAAAAAGCTCTTAAGGCATTCGAAGAGGTCTTCTTGGAGGGACTTCCGCGGCTCTATGGAATCTGTGTCAGAGAGATCAAGGCTGAGAAGGGTTCTCTCCAGCTCACCCCGAATAGCTCCGAGATGCTTGCTAAGGTCGGACGGGACGTGGACGGGGTCCGCAGAGGATACTCTCAGACTTCTCCTAGAAACACGCTTTCCGTGCGCCGTGGATGTGCTCCCTTACAGGTCGACTACAGTGAGCGAACAACCGGTGGTTGCTGACTTCCTTACAATAGAGAAAGTGACCTGGGCAATTGAGTCATTTAAACCCTACAAGGCGCCGGGTCCAGATGAAGTCTCACCGGTGCAGCTTGAACAATCATTGAAGCTAAGTGTAACTTGGCTGTATGCTGTATACAGGGGTGCTAAACCTCAACCGCATTCCTAAAATGTGGAAGGAATCGAGGGTTGTTTTTATTCCCATTGCAGGTAAAATATCCCATGTCAATCCGAAATATTTTTTGCCTATAAGTCTCTGCTCTTTTCAGCTGAAGGCATTGGAGCGAGCAATTGATTGCCACATTACAGATTCAATAACGCACAAACTAATGACTTCCCAACATGCTTACATGAAAGGCAAGTCCACTGAAACAACGCTTCATCGAGTTGTGTCGTATATAGAGAACTTCCTACACGTCAATGGGTACACACTGATATCATTTCCAGACATTGAGGGTGCCTTCAATAATACAGAACCATTGGCGACCATAAGAGCTCTGACGCAGCTGGGCGTTGATCAACATCTGGTGTCTCTGATGGAAAAACTACTGGTTGACAGGGTTATGACGGCCCAGTTGGCGCAAGCAACTTTTGAACGCTGTACACGCAGTGGAACCCCGCACATCATACAGGAAAAACATACGCACACGTGACATTTTTTCTCTTTGTGATTACGCTAGTCCACGCGTGTGTTTAACTAAAAATTGCCTATCAGTAAAAAATTTCTGGAGTTTCATATATCCGACCCTATTGTTTGATTTAATAAAAGGTATTTAAATAGTTTAAAATGCCACCTGAACCCCTTACGGGGAACAGGTTTAGGGAGCTAGCCCAACCCGTTAGCCCCAACAATAAAAAAATCCACCAGCAAAAAACCCGAAATTCGTTTTGTGGTGTTGCGCCATCTAGGTGTGAGTTATGTTACAACACCATTAATATATTATAAAAGATGATCTGTCAGACTAGTTATTAAGCATGAAATAAAATAATAATAAATCACTTCTTATTCAACCACCAACCACGATACATTATAGTGGCGACGACTTTTGGTAAAAAAAAAACAGTGTGCATAGCAGAGAAACAGTTACTTTTTTATCTTGTAAATAATACATTTTGTATTAAAAGAATTTTTTTTATATAATAAATATTATATAAATAAGCAGATTTTCTGTTTAAAATAAAAGATCGTGTGAATTTCGGTGGTCTTATCTGTTTAATATTGTAAAGATGCCAGGTCCAGGTGATACAACAATAGCTCACAACGAGAGTATTTTAACAACATCCATGGCAACTGGTATAAAGGAGTTCCGGCCGGTTGTGGACAAGTGGTGTCTTTGGCAAGAAGTGTTGGATTCTCATTTTGTGGAGGCGGCGGTGGAAGAAGACCGTATAAAAACGTCAAAGTTATTGAAGGCTGTTCGCCTTGAAGCGAATGGCTTGTTGAGGGAATTGTGTTTCCCTGATTTACCTGCCAAGAATAAGTATAAGGAGTTGTGTGATATGCTAAACCAGCAATATTCACCCCCAGTGATAGTTTTTCGGGAGCGTAGAAATTTGTTTGACACAAAGAAAAGGGATGAGGAATCCGTATCAGTGTGGTATGCACGTCTATAAAAATTTGCAATGGAGTGCAAATTTGGAGCACAGCTGGAAAAATTTGTGTTAAATAAATTTGTCACTGGATTTGATGGCAAAATTTTTGAAAGGCTGTGTGAGGAAGATGAAACCCTTACTTTAGAAGTGGCGTTAAGGAAGGCGTTAACTATGGAGGCTAAGCTGTATGCGCAAAGAAGATAAAAAAGAAATGTACTCATTGCGTATGGAAGAATCACGCAAGCGATAAATGTAAATACAAAAGCAGTGTTTGTAACAAATGTCACAGGGTGGGGTATATAGCTAGTGTATGTAATAATAATCAAGTTAATGTGGTTCAAGTATCAAATACGAAATTGCCTATCAATAATTGTTGTGAAAGAGTAAATGAATAAAGTAATGATAATGCTTTTTCTTTTTACAGTGTAACGGATGAACGTTCTGCTGCTCCATTTACATTGTCGGTTGAAGTTAATAATGTAATGGTTGACTTTGTTTTGGATACTGGGGCTGTTTGTTCGTTAATGTCAAGTGAAGCATTTGGTATTTTTTTTCGAAAACAAGGGATTGAGTCCCTGTACAAAGAAATTATGTGCCTACGGAGGAGATTGCATAAATGTTATTGGTGAGATTTTAGCAATGGTGAGATTTCGTGGCCAAATTAAAAATTTACGTTTTGTTATTACAAATACGCGTAGCCCTCCTATATTAGGTTGTGATTTTATGACGATGTTCGCGATCGGTCTCTCGAATGTCAACTGAATAAGGGACATATGTAAGTGAATGTGTACTAAGCATAAAGGAGCCTTTCGTAAACGTGTTTAAAGAAGGTTTAGGTTTGTACACAGGGAGTACGGTAACGTTAAATTTAATGGAAAACGTTAAACCAATTTTTGTAAAACAAGGCCTGTGCCATTAGCTTATGTATAATATAATTTTGGCGCGTACACTATATAGCTCACTGTTTGGCCGAGCTTCTCCTACCATTTGTGGTGTGCGTCTTTATATTATGCCATTGGCTTGCGTTCAAAAATTTAAATACAATTACAGGGTTTAGTGGAAAAAGGCGTATTGGTACACATAGACAATTCGGAGTGGGGCACACCTTTGGTACACATTATTAAACCAAATGGCCAGATCCGTATTTGCGGGGATTATAAATCTACCATTAACAGACATTTAGAAGACGTTAAATATCCTCTTCCGTTAATTGACGAACTATTTGCTTCTCTTCGTGGAGAACTTTTTACAAAATAAGATCTGTCTAACGCTTATAATCAGTTGTTGTTAAATGAAAGTTCTCAATTGTTATGCGCATGGAGTACCCACATGGGTATATTTAAAATGAATCGTTTACCATTTGGAGTCAAGCCTGCAGCAGCTATTTTCAGAAGACTATTGAAAATATGTTACGTGGTATTCCAAACGTAGTGAACTATTTGGATGATATTATTATCAAAGGTCGTAATTTGGAGGATCACGTCAAAACTATTGAGTTGGTATTAACGAAACTAGAGCCTGTAGGTTTGCGTCTTAATAGTACTAAATGTGAATTTTTTAAAGATAAAGTATCTTGTTGAGGATTCAACATTGATCGGGATGGTTTGAGTATGAATAAGGATCGTATTTCGTCAGTTCTTGAAGCACCAGTTCCTATAAATGTGTCTGAGGTTAGAGCATTTGTGGGGATGCTGAATTATTATTTACAATTTATTCCTAATTTTGCCCATAAAATGGCACCTCTTTATGAACTTTTTCCTGTATGATGTGCGGTAGAAAACTGGACCAAAGATAAAGGTCTGGGTGTAAACCCGGAAAAAACTGAACTTGTTATTTTTACAAGAAAATATAAGATCCCACTTCTAAGGCTTCCCGTAGTGGCAAATAGAGTACTGTGGCTAGGGGACGCCGCAAAATATCTAGGCGTGATACTAGACAAAAAGCTATCGTGGACACAGAACGTCCAAGACCGACGTAATAAGGCAACGGTGGCCCTCTACAGCTGCAAGGGAGCCATCGGAAGAAAACGGGGCTTATCTCGCAAATTATGCTCTGGATATACACATCCATGGTCTGACCACTCCCGCTGTTTGGGGTATTGGTGTAGTGGCCATGTCTTGTTAAGAAAACCACACAATCAGCATTACAATGGGTGCAAAGATCGGCGCTGATATGCATAGGAGGCCCTCTGCGTACAACCCCCGCGGAAGCATTAGACACCATACTAAATATCCTCGCGATTGATATCGCAGGAAACCAATTCGCGGCGTGTGCGTATGGAAGTCTAGTCAGGTAGGACACGCAACAATCGCAAACAAATTAAGCTCGCAAGATACGGATTACTGCGCCCCCATTCAAAGCTTCACAAAGAAGTTCAACATACTAATTCCTCAAAGAGACTGGTGGTCCAATGGATCCCCTGGGTCGGAGAATTCACTACACTTCTACACTGATGAAAAATCATTCCGTTTCCCTGAACACTGCATTGTCTTTCAGGCTGGGGTCGCTGCTATACAGGAGACGGTGGACTACCTAACAACAGAAGAGGTTGAATTCAAAGATATCTTCATATTTTCCGACAGTCAAGCAGCACTAAAGGCACTTGATTCGGTCAACTGTAACTCTAAAACGGTAGCAACATGTCGCAAATCTCTAAACGAGATGGCGTAGAAGTTTGATTTTCACTTGGTATCGGTTCCAGGGCACAGCAACACACCGGGCAACAAAATAGCGGACGAGTTTACAAGAAGGGGGACACCCACTCCGCTTTCATCACGATGGAAGTGTTAGGTATGCCGCTCGCTACCTGCAAGCTCTTTCTAAGACTCTCAACAATTAAGGAAGCAGGAGACCGTTGGAAAAACGGTAACACCTGTAACAAGTCCAAGCTCTTGTGGCCGCAGAGGAACGTCAAGCGATCACAAGGTCTTCTCGCAGGGGAGACCTGTCCTAAGTTTTAGGAATTATAACAGGTAATATTCTGATCGGCAGACACGAAGAGAGACTAGGTGTTCCCTGCAATGTCTTCTGTAGAAGCTGCAGAAATGAAGACGAGCCTGAAACCGTGAGGCACCTTCTATGTAAATGTCCTGCACTATGGACAAGAATAAAAAAATTCTTGGGATCAGATTTCTTCGGAGACCTTAGCGATCTGGTCAAAGTAAAGATTCGCAAGCTAGTTAAATTCGTAGATTCCACATGTTGGTTCGAGTAGGGGGATTTTTCAAATCCGCGTTAAACCACAATGGGTCTAAAAAAGTCCCAGGTGTGTTGGCGCGATCGCAAGCAGCCACTTTAACCTAACCTAATGCCAGTGTGATAGATGTTCCGTCATCATTTGTCAAGTTATGTTCAAGGTTCGGTTTATATGTTGGTATATGCGTTTTTTTTTAACGCATCATAGCCGCTGAATATTGGTTCTTATTGCAAATGTTTTCTGTTTATGCGAGTATATTAATATGTTATCGAAAACATTAAGGCGCTGTCCTCTTTTTCACGTGCAGTACCTTAATAGGTTTCTTTATGTTTGCGGGTGAAAATTTTTCGTTAATCAAGTGGTTTGCAAAATTAGACTGAGGTATATTCGTGGGTTTTCGTGTACTTTTGTTGTAGTTTCTTATTTGTTCGCGAAACCGTGTTCTTATATTATGCTGTATTTTCTGAAAAAAATTGCTAGTTTGTATTTAATTTTTCTTGTGTAAGTTATTTCTGTCTAAGCTGTTCGTATTTCTCTCCATCGTTTCGTTTTTTGGTGGTGGTGAGCTTATATAAGTAAACCTCGTCCATGTATTTTGTTTTTGCTTTGCTGGACTAGATGTCAAATTTCTATTGGTGGTTTACATCGCTAGCCAATCAGAACGAAGCCCATTGACATTCAGTCCAGCCAAGCGAAGAAACCAGCTGGCACCTCAACACCACCATGTTAAACTCGCCTTGCCTGTATCGGATTACCAAGAAATTATCACAACTTAATAAAAATGTAAAGTCTGTTGTATTTTGATTTGCTCGCGATTTTCTTAAGTGGCGTCTTAAGTGCAGTAGTACCAATAGCAATGCTTTTACAGATTTGTATGTAAAGGCATTTAGGGGTATTCACAACTTTCTTCAAGTTATGATAATTCTTATATTATTAGTTTTACTTTCTTCGAAAAATTAAATAAATTTAGCTGACATACATATACCAATAATATAGGACTACAACTTGTATTTTCGCTGGAAATACGAAACATTTTTTATAATGAAAAGCATAATAGAGGAAGAGTTCACATAATGAATATAAAATAATTTTTTAAGTTATTGTAAGAAGTTCCTGCTGAAGTTGAAATAAAGGTGCCATAACACTTATGTCACCCTGTGAATATTTAGTGAAAATTGCTTTATTTGTTTAAGTTATCGCCTAATAAGTTTTTGAGCACAATAAAATAGAACAAGTAAAGAAGTGGCTAAGTTCGATCGAACTTTATATACCCGGCGCACGCTTTCAGCTAAATTTTTAAATTAACTAAGTACAATCTAACATGTGTGCCAAGTTTAGACTAAATCGATAAAGTAGTTCCAGACATATACATACATATGATCTCATATAGTCGGATTTCTGGCTGCAATACAACACCACATACTAAACTCAAGATATTTCCCTTCAACATTTATTGAAATGTCCGATTTTTAGTATTTTCGAAAATTACCGTTATATGATAGGTGGGCGTGGTTATGGTCAGATTTTGATAAATATCGCTTAAATAGGTATAGTGTAATACGTATACCAAATCGGGTGGGTGGTTCCAGAGATATACATATAAACTCAAAAGTGGGCGGTGCCACGCCCCTGTAAAAAATTTTGATTCAGTCGGATTTTCTGCTCGAATACAACAGCATATACAAAATTTAAGCAAATTAGTTTCAATAGCTACTGAAATATAGCAATTTTTGGATTTTCGACAATAGCCGTTATATGAGAAGTGGGCGTGGTTATGGTCAGATTTTCCCCATTTTCAATACCAACCTGCTCTGGGTCAAAGACAACCTACCTACCAAGTTTCATGGAGATATCTCGGACGGACGGACGGACATCGCTAAATCAACTTCTCTTTTCTTTCTGAGCATTTTGGTATATATATGTATGTATATGTTTATCTTGATTCCGTTATGCTGTTACAAGCAACCGTTATGTTAACAAAGTTATAATATCCTTGTACACAAGTGCGCGGGTATAAAAATTAATAACTCTTGGACGAAAAAAGATATTCGCATGAAATTTTAAACTCTCTTCCAAATTGTTTAAAAAAATTACTTTTGCAATAATTTTTAAAAAGCAATTGCAAATTTGTATGTGCTCTTCATAATGTAATTAAATAATTATCATATCAAATTATCCGGAAAACACTCACCTTCAGAATCTGTCGTGATTTATTACAAAAAATTCAATATCTTTTGAAATATGAAATTTAAATCCAGAAACCCGGCCAATGATGGACTGGATGTCAAATTTCTGTAGGTGATTTACATCGCCAGCCAATCAGAACGAAGCGCTTTGGCATTTAGTCAAGCAAAGCAAATAACCCAGCTTGCACCTCAACCACACCTTGTTAAATCGCCTTGCCTGTATCGGATTACCAAGATATTACCACAACTTAACTCTTTCCGGCGCACTACAAGAAATCCCTAAAAATTAATTAAACATTTTATTTTATTTCATTCATTTGAGTTATTTATTTAAGAAAATATAAAAAGAAAAATTTTATCCTTGCAGGATTCTGTTCAAGGATGTGGTACAATTTGTTTACCACCGCGCATGGTGTGCACGGTTTATTTATGAAATTCATTGAAGCAGGTTTTTATTTTGCTGAGACAAAGCGGCACATTGCAAGTAGAGCACATCCATGGGGTCCTTCTTTGGTGTCCTGTTTTGCTGTGTCGTTCAATTCTGGACGCGATGACCAATAGTCTCGGTAACTGCTCTGGGGTTTTATTCCCATCAAAAAGTTTATTCCAATAAAGACACGAATTTCGGACGCATTTTTCGGAATGTATGACTTGCCAGATTGTTGGGCATACAAATTCGTTTGGAAAACTATATGTTCAATAATTTTCGACGTTATTATCGATTCAAAAATTGCGAAATTGTTGTGGGAAGACATGCTTTCGATAATGTTAGTAGGTCCCTGCTTCGCGCCAATAAATACTTGCGTTGACTGCGTAGAATTCTGCTTATTCCACTTGGGTGGGATAAACTGTTCATCGATATTTATTAGAGCAGCTAAAGGTACCTCGTCTTCGCTATCATAAACTTCTTGAGAACTATGCGTTCTGTCACACCTAAGCTCATTGCCTTCAACAATGCCGTCTTCCTCATTTTCTTCCGCAACGATGTTATCAAATATTTCCTGGATGGTTTGCTCATCAAATACATCAACATCGTCTACGATTGACTCAGCGTCTGATGGAATTTCTGCAAAATCAATTTCATCATCGATGGTTTCCAATATATAGGAGATATCCCTGTCCTTAAGTTTATTAGCCATTTCTGTGGATGCATATGTACATACGTATGTAGTATGCGCAGTGGTAAAATTTATATACCATGAACTTTAAATACTTACCAAATCAACAACTGTCTTTGTTTTTATTTCATTGAGTTAGAAATAAGTTCACCTAAACTTTATATATTGAAAAATACAGCAGACTGACGCCGCAATTCGCGCTTTTCACAAAATATGATAAATTTCGAGGAACACTCCCGACAAGTACTATTTTTACACTCTTTATGCATAAGAAAAATATATATTCATCTCCTTTTCACACTGGATATAATTTTTTTTTGGATAATATACCTTTAAATTTGCTTTTAAAATTGGTATGAGAGCAATACCATCGCGCACAAAATATAGGTAAATTATTTAAATAAGTGGTACAGTTTTTATACCAGCGCGCCGGAAAGAGTTAATAAATATTAAAAGTCTCTTGAATTTTGATTTGCTAGCGTTTGTCTTAAGTGACATTTCAATTGCAGTGGTACCAATATCAATGCTTTTACAGATTTGTATGTAAAGACTTTTAGGGGTATTCACAACTTTCTTAAAGCTATCAAGATAACTCTTATTGTTTTATTTTCCTCAAAAAATCAAATAAATTTATCTGAAATACATATACCAATAATATAAGGACTACAACTTGTATTTTCACTGGAAATACGAAACATTGTATTTAATGGAAAATATAATAGAGGAAGATTTCACAAAATGAATATAAAATAATTTTTTAGGTTATTATAAGAAGTTCCTGCTGAAGTTGAAATAAAGTTTCATTTATTGGGGGTTTTCTGTGCAGCCGGTCGTCGTTGGTTTTCAATTTTATATACATACATATTTAACGCCCAATTTTTGTATGGCCCATAACGTTAGCGACTTCTGAATCACCACTTCCTTATTCGGATTTGAAAATACATGTTAAATTGGGTTTGACCAAGGCAGATTTATCAGGTAACCTCCGTAAAGTTTATAATTTGATTTTATTCATTTATGTTAATTATCAAACTTTGTTTTCATTTGATAAAAACAAAAATATTTATTTACATTTGATTTATGGTTTCTAGTGAAAAGATAGTTTGTGCAATTTGCTCTTGAAATGAATGAATATGTTGTATATTTGTGTTATGTATTTTGTGCCCATAACAGGGTTGGAAAGACGGCTCGTAAAAGGTAGAGTTTCTTTCTTAAAAGTGCCGCAAGAGCCACACCGAATGACTGTTAGCAAGAGATCTTGTGGATTATCTCGCGTGCTGGGTCAAGCCACGTCAAGTGTGCACAAAAAATTTTCAAAAAATTTTAGATTTGCGGAAAAAGTACTTTTTCGTAAAGGTGCCATGACACATATGTCACCCTGTGAATATTTAGTGAAAATTGCTTTATTTGTTTAAGTTATCGCCTAATAAGTTTTTGAGCACAATTATTATAACCCAACGGAAACCCACTTTCCCGCCCAACCGGCACGAGGGGCTCAATCCGCATAACGTACGGATGTTTTTTAAATATACAAATCTTAGGTGCCGAGTCGTGACAGAAGAAAGTTTGTTAAGCGTCGAGATCCCAAGCTGCTCAGCTACAGAATAAGAATTCATCAGCCGAATACAAAGTTAGAGAAATGTAAAGTAAGAAAATTGGATCGTTAGCTGTTATTAAGAGAGGATAGAATAGTTCTTTTAATTATAAAAAGTGAGTCCGATACATCAAAGGTGCTGGAATGATTGTTAAAGTATTGGCATAAACCCCGAAACGGTTCATTCAACTCAAAGTTAGTTCTGCATTGTTTCAAGAAAAGTGGTTTAAAGTTTCTCGTTGCACGGGAGGGTACATTAAAATTAATTTGCTCTAGAAGAAATGGACTTGAGATCCATCCATTGACTAATTTTACCAGAAATATTATACCTAACATTTCTCTGCGACTCGAAAGAGTAGGAAGATTAATAAGTTTTAAACGACTAGTGTAAGGGGGAAGATTGTATGGCGAATCCCATCGAAGATTTCTCAAAGCAAAAAGTAAGAATTGTTTTTTATTGACTCTAGTTGGTCTGAGTGGACCTGATAACGAGGATTCCAAACTATGGAACCATACTCCAGTATTGGTCTTACTAATGAAGTAAAAAGTGTTTAAGTTATATACGGGTCGCGGAATTCCTTTGACCAACGCTTCACAAAAGCCAGTACACCCCTTGCTTTATTAACTGTGGAACTAATATGAAAATTAAAATTGAGTTTACAATCCATACCAACACCCAGGTCAACAAAACTGTTTACATGTTCTAGGACGTAGTTATTTATTTTGTAGGAGGCCGGCTGAATGGCTAAATAACATAGAAAAATTAATAACTCTTGAACGAAAAAAGATTTTCGCATGAAATTTTAAACATGCACAGAAAAACGTATGTGGTCCTTTTCTCTTCCAAATTGTTTAAAACAATTACTTTTGCAATAATTATTAAAAAACAATTGGAAATTTGTATGTGCTCTCCCCAATGCTCAACAAACGGAACGATACCATTTTGTTTTGTTAACGAGCAAAATTAACTTAACGAAATGAGCTTGGTGCGTTTCGGCGATATGTTATCAAAACGAAATCAAATCGTTAATGTTGCAACGTTATAAAATTTCCGTTTTCGTTAATTAAAATGTGCTTAAAAGTATGCAGCGCTTCTGTGTGCGCCTGTTTGCGCTTCTGTTTGCGACGACTGAATCTCCAGCGTTTTTCTTAACGTTTTAACGTTATCGCCAGCATTTCGTTTCGGTTAAAAACATAATGAAATTTATTATGATAATTGCTTTAACGGTAATACTTTGGAATGTTTCAACCGAAACAAGCGAAAACATTTCGTTACTGTTAAATTTAACGTTAAAATGCATCCTTGATTTAAATAATTATCATATCAAATTATCCGGAATATACTCACTTTCAGAATCTGTCGTGATTCAATATCTTATGAAATATGAAATTTAAATCCAGAAAGGAAAGGTCAGAACTTACTGCGCTTTCAATCTCCTTCTTTTTCCTTCACGTCTGGTAGCACTGTTAACCTAAGCCTCGGCTGGGGAACTGATAAAGGAAGGTGAGAACACTCCCCATTTTGGCCTGACCTCTGCTTCGTCCCCTGACTACCCCCTCCTTTACTGTTTGTATTTAGTCGATATCGAGCTGGTGGTTGCGGTATTCTGTTACCTGAGTATGCAGGAGTGATACCCTGCAGAAATGGCTTTCAGGCTAATGCCGTGACTGCCCCCGTCCCGTTAAAACCCTGGCAGGCCTCGAAGTACGTTCCGATCTCGTCGCCATTCAGTTGGTGGTTGTAGGTAACGGTTGAGGCGACTCTCCCGTTTTTGCGCTGGATCTGGCTCTGAGCACCCTACCTCATAAGGGGGGGTGCCAACTCTCGCATGGCCTCCCTGATCCCCTTCTTCATAGATAACCATGGGATCCCATAGCGACTACAACATCGAGGGAGGATAGCGGCTTCGAGTGGGGACCCAAATAGAATGGAAAGGCCAACTAACAAAAAACAAAAAAACCTTTCGTCTTCCCCTCCACGGGGCAAGACAGTGCCGGCGCATGCGCTAAAGGCACCTCTTCGCACAGCGAGCACCTCCGGGTCTGCTTTAGGGGCGACCCCAGGGCGTCCCGTGATCACGGGCGTTATGGTGGGGCCAAGCACCAGCAAAGCTGCAGGGATTGTGCTGGAAACGGCAGGTCGTCCTGTAGCCACTGGCGCGGAGCGCCCATCAAATGCCGGCACGGCTGCAAAGCCTGCACCCATGCGGACAAAGGTCTCATGACCTGGCCCAAATGGGGATGGGCGGATAGCAGCCGAGGCAAACCAGGGAAATGTCGCGATGGCAACTACGGGCAATTCCATCCACGGTCGGTCGGGCGGGCGGTCCACACACGCTGAAAAGCGGAGGGCTGCCAGAACGCTCAAAAAATATGAGGGGGTGCCGTTGGAGACGTTGCCCCAGAGTGCAAAGGATGCGGTGGATAGAGCGAAAGCCCTGCTACCCAACTACCAAAGCACAACTGGGGCCTCGGTTGAAGGCAAGGCACCCCTCTCCAAAAGACAGAGATCGTTTGAGGAGCAACAACCAGCTCCAAAGAAGAAATGTATCCGTCCCGGGGTGGCCAGACCCAGCTTTGCTGATGTCGCCAGGAACAGAATCCTGATAGGGGTTCTGGACCGCGGCAATGAGCTCGGGTCAATACTAAGGCACCAGTGGAGATGGGTGAAGGCGGCTCTGGCAAACGTCATCCTTGACGTGCTGCTGGAGAACCCTGGAGCCCCTCCCGCGTGCAGAGATGCCGGCTGGTTCCAGGGCCACATTAAGGTTGTGGCCTGCGACGACTCGAGGTCGGCGGCGCTGTACAAGGCCGCCGTCGCTAGGGTTGGGGATGTCTACCCTGGGGCTAGACTTGAGGTGGTTGACTGGAAGGATATTCCAGTCAGGCCCAGAGCGAGGGCGTGGGTGCCTGTCACACCATCGTCACCTGAAAATATTTTAAAGATGCTTCAGGTGATGAATCCGACATTGCCGACAGGTGATTGGAAGGTCCTAAAAGTAGAGGATCAGGAAGGGCCGTCAAGACAAGTGGTCCTTTCGCTGAACAGAGACTCTTTGGAGCTCCTGGAGAAAAGACAGGGCCGGGTCTACTACGGCCTAGATGAGGTGACTCTAAGAGTCTATCGCGGTGATGCGCAGTGCGCCTCCGGAGCAAGCACCTCAATGGATGTGGACATTGAGGAGCCTGAACCGGAGGCTGACTTCTCCGATGCGGAGAGCAGAGCCTCCTCGCAGTCGACCCTGGCATCTGCGATGCATAGGATGTATGGCGAGGAGGAGCTGCTTTACAGCGATGGGGAAGACAGCGCAAACGTCACTGTCGTTGCGGTGGAGGAGTCGGTGGAAACCTCTAATGAGGGTTCTACAAATAAATCTCCACCGCTCTAGGGCAGCATCCGCTGCTCTATTGAGTCGCCTACTTGGCGACGACGTAGACATCGCACTTATCCAGGAGCCCTGGGTTAATAACTCGGGTGTCTGTGGTTTAGGTGCGTTGGGCTATAAGCTAATGATTGAGCGTGGTAAAGGTGAAATAAGAACCTGTGTAATGGCAAAGAAAGATTTAAACATTTTTCTTCTACCCTATTATAGTGATGGAGACATGACGACAACGCTGCTGGAGATTGGAGGGAAGTCTTTGCTGATAGCCTCAGCATACATGGCGTACGAAGCTGAGGATCCCCCTCAAAGTCAACTTCGCAGGCTAATGAGCGACCACGCGGCGAGCATAGTTCTTATCGGTTGCGATGCTAACGCCCACCATGTGCAGTGGGGAAGCACCAACATAAACAATCGGGGTGAGTCTCTTTTCAACTATCTCCTAACTACTAACCTAGTAATTTGCAATAGGGGCGCAGAGCCCACATTTATTGTCAAAAACCGTAGAGAGTTCATAGACCTCACGCTATGTAGTGAAAATCTGCATGATATGGTAATGAACTGGAAGGTTCTAGACGAACACTCGTTTTCAGACCATAGGTATATTGAGACAATTCTAGATATGTCCATGGGTGCTCCAAAGGTTCGTAAGAACCTAAGGAACACTGACTGGACTCTTTACAGGGAAACTCTTGAGAATAACCTACCACGTCCGGTACCGGCAGAGCCAGTACCGTTGGGAAATTGGAAGACATGATAAACTGCTTTACCACGATCTGCTCGCGGGCACTGGCCAAAGCCTGTCCTGATCCCAAACCGTGGGGAAAACGAAGGCCCCACTGGTGGTCCCATGCGCTGGACTCTCTGCGGAGAGATTGCAGGAGACAGTTTAACAGGGCGAAAAGGCTGAGTCAGGAATCTGAATGGCAGACCTATAAACAAGTTCTGCGGTCCTACAAAAAAGCCCTGCGTGAAGCAAAAAGATCCTCATGGAGGGATTTTTGCACTGGCGTGAAGGGCGTTGGCGAAACTGCCAGACTACGAAAAATCTTGTCAGGTACAACAAACCCAATTGGGTCTCTACAGAGACAGGATGGTTCATGGACAGCGACGGGAAAAGAAACGGTCGAACTACTTCTCGACACACACTTTCCTGGTAGTTTACAGACAATGGAAGTAGACTGTTCCTCTTCGGGCGCAATGGTAAATCTCCCTCTCTCAAAAGAAAGTATCACTTCGGCGATAAAAAGGTTTAAACCCTATAAGGCTGCCGGGCCAGATGGTATTATACCGGCTCAATTGGTTGCAACGATTGATACATCTACAAATTGCCTACTGAGTATGTTTAGAGCATGCTGCAAGTTAAACTACGTACCGACGGTATGGAGATCTGTTTCTGTGGTCTTCATATCCAAGGCTGGAAAAGCAACACATGCGAACCCAAAGGAATTTAGACCTATAAGTCTCTCATCCTTTGTTCTTAAAACTTTCGAAAGGCTTATAAATAACTTTCTCTCTCTTACAATTGACAAAAGACTATTGTCTAATAATCAGCACGCCTACCTTAAGGGAAAGTCCACGGACACTGCACTGCATTCCCTGGTGAGCTATATCGAAAGGTCCTTCAGTTACAAGGAATTTTGCCTTGTAGCTTTTCTTGACATTGAGGGTGCTTTTAACAACATTAGCCCTGAGGCCATAACACATGCCTTAGGAGGGCTCGGTGTAGAGAGCTCCCTGGTTGAATTTATAGAGCAAATGCTCTTGGGAAGAAAGATTACAGCAGAGATCGGTGCAAACCGTGTTTCGAGACAGGTGTCTCGAGGTACGCCGCAGGGTGGTGTACTTTCACCTCTTCTATGGAATCTGACCGTTAATTCTCTCCTGCAGGAGACGGAATGGGGTGCTGCCCGAGTTGTCGCATATGCAGATGACATCGCCATTGCATATATGGGCAAATTCCCTCAGACCTTGTGTGACTTGATGCAAGGGACACTCCGCGAAGTGAGCAACTGGTCCACGCGATGTCGTCTCAGAGTCAACTCAGAAAAAGTGGAGCTGGTGCTCTTCACTAGGAAATATAAAGTTCCGCATGTAACTACGCCGGAACTTAATGGAATCCGTCTTAACACAAAGAGGGAGGCCAAGTTCCTTGGCGTAACATTGGACATGAAGCTTAGCTGGAGGAATAATATGATCCAGCGATACCAGAAGGCTTATGTGGCCCTATACTCTGGTAAAAGGGCCATTGGGAAGAGATGGGGTCTGAATCTAAGCGTTTGCCGCTGGATTTACACAGCAGTGGTTAGGCCGATTCTCCTCTACGGAGCAATCGTTTGGTGGCCTGCACTAAGCAGAGCTGCTAATCTCAATCTACTTAGCAAGGTGCAGAGAGCGGGTATGATCTGCATTAGTGGAGCGTTGCGAACAACACCAAGCGACGCCTTGAATGTCTTCCTCGATCTTTTACCCTTAGACTTAGTGGGTCAGCAAATGGCGGCTCTTGCCGCGCTTCGGTTAAGGGAGACAGGTCAATGGGAGTCTAGCTTGCGTGGGCACTCAAGCATACTGAACAAATATAGAATGCTTCCGGGATACACAGACCGTTGTGTTGATACTGCGGTCCCGGACAGGAATTTCGCGATGGTAATCCCAGATAGGGATGCGTGGTCGAGAGATTTCTACACTCCACCTGGAAGTCTCACGATCTTCACAGATGGTTCGAAATTGAATGGCAGAGTGGGAGGAGGTGTCTACTCGCAGGACCTATCTCTGAACTGTTCTTTTCGGCTGCCGGATCACTGTAGTGTTTTTCAGGCTGAACCTCATTTGGGTTCCTGGCCACAGGGACATCGAGGGTAACTGCATTGCGGATGAACTTGCGAGGGAAGGAACAACCAAGCAGATTCTTCCCAGTAAAGAACGCATTGGTATGCCCTTTGGCACTTGCAAGCTGCTCTTAAAAAAATCTACTTATGCTCGTGCGAGCGACAGATGGACACATATCACAACCTGTAGGATCTCAAGGCTGACTTGGCCTAGATGGGACCGAAAACGGTCGCGTAGTCTTTATACCTTAAAACGGGACGATATTTCCCAAGTAGTTGGCGCTTTATCAGGGCAGTGCCTCATAGGCAACCATGCTGGTCGTCTTGGAGTACCCTTCTTTAGATGCTGTAGAAGCTGCAAATATTATGAGGAGGAAGAAACGGTCCTGCATCTTCTCTGTATCTGTCCAGCTCTAGCCAGAAGCAGGCTACGGTTTCTAGGGGCACCTGTTTTTAGGAACCTTGGAGAATTAGGTGAAATAGACCCAAGATGCTTGACGAGCTTCGTCAAGAATTCGAAATGGTTCAGCAAGAGGGAGTGAGCGTTAAGCTTGTGGTATCACAACGGGCCTCTACTAATGGCCTAAGTGAGTCGCTGGATTAGCGGTGACAGCCACTTATACCTACCTACCTACCTACTGCGCGGTTGTTTCGGCCAATGATGTCGATGTCGACGGTGTACGCCAGCAGTTGCACAGTCTTTTAAAAGATAATGCCTGACCGATTTAGTTCTGCGGCATCGGGATATAAAAGTGTCACGACAAAGAGTCACCCTGTCTGAAACGTCGTTTGGTATCAAACATCTCGGAGAGTTACTTCCCAATTCTGACGGAGCTGGTGGTGTTGCTCAACGTTTCACAATTAATTTAAAATGGGAGTTCTCTCATTACTTGCTTTGGAATATCTCATGGTGTGCTCTAAAACGATTAATAGAGGGTACACTGTATGCTCCAAAAAGTTTCCGATGGTAATGTCATGTTCTTTGCTCATGACAGGCCAGCTCCGACACCGATGGTCGAGAGGGTAGGAAGGAGCTTGGTTGTTGCAGGTGACGCTAATGCGCACCACTTCGCTTTGAGCAGCAGCGATACAAACGAAAGAGAGGGGTTCGCCTAGAACTGAACCTCTGAGAAACTTAAAAAGTGCTGACTGGTGTAGATATAGGAATGAACTAGATAAGCGACTTTCAGGCAAACGAGTAAGAGTACCGTGTAGCCCAGGGAAGCTAGAATACATTGTAAACCAGTTTACCGTGGCATGTGGGAAGGTTCCTGATAAGGCCTGCCCGATAAAGAAGCCAAAAAGCAAAAATAAACCACCGTGGTGGAATGCAGATATCGACAAGGCTCGCAGAATCTGTCGGACTTTATATAACCTAGGGAAAAGAACCTAAAGTGAGTCACAATTGGAAATTTACAGGTCTCACTTAGGGGACTATAAAAAGCTCTTAAGGCATTCGAAGAGGTCTTCTTGGAGGGACTTCCGCGGCTCTATGGAATCTGTGTCAGAGAGATCAAGGCTGAGAAGGGTTCTCTCCAGCTCCCCCCGAATAGATCCGAGATGCTTGCGAAGGTCGGACGAGACTTGGACGGGGTCGGCAGAGGACACTCTCAGACTTCTCCTAGAAACACACTTTCCGTGCGCCGTGGATGTGCACCCTTACAGGTCGACTACGGTGAGCGAACAACCGGTGGTTGTTACAATCGAGAAAGTGACCTGGGCAATTGAGTCATTTAAACCCTACAAGGCGCCGGGTCCACATGAAGTCTCACCAGTGCAGCTTGAGCAATCATTGAAGCTAAGTGTAACTTGGCTGTATGCTGTATACAGGGGTGCTAAACCTCAACCGCATTCCTAAAATGTGGAAGGAATCGAGGGTTGTTTTTATTCCTATAGCAGGTAAAATATCCCATGTCAATCCGAAATATTTTTTGCCTATAAGTCTCTGCTCCTTTCAGCTGCAGGTATTAGAGCGAGCAATTGATTGCCACATTACAGATTCAATAACGCACAAACTAATGACTTCCCAACATGCTTACATGAAAGGCAAGTCCACTGAAACAACGCTTCATCGAGTTGTGTCGTATATAGAGAACTCCCTACACGTCAATGAGTACCAGAGCTGTAAAAATTTGCAATCAACTTTTTTAGCAATCAATGATTGAACTACTAGTTCGAATGCAAATTAAAATTTATTGCTTTTTTGTGATTGAAGAAAATTACAATCTGCAATCAATTATAAATCATGATTGCAATCAATTTGATTGTAAGAAGTTTTGATTGCAATGATTGCTATTGCAATCAAATCACTGATTCAATCAAACATGTTTATTGCAATCTCAAAAATGCAATAATTTATTTACGTTTATTGCGTTATACAATATTTGCTATGAAGTCATCTTATTTGTTTTACAAGCTTAAGCTTGACATCTGCTGACAAAAAAGGGTTGCTGCTGGAAAAAAAACCGTTCATTCACAAACCACAATAAGTTTGGAAACACTTTATTGTTGTTATGCATTGGCGATATGAAATAAACAGTAACACTTTGGAATTATATCTCCACGCATTGATAGCAATCCAAGAATCTTTGTGAAATCCAAAGACTGCAGACTTTCTTCTCTTCTCAATGCTCTTGCAAAATCGTATTTGTATTAAAATTTTTTCAATGTGCAAGAATACTTCTGTATACTAGTTATAAACAACGGAATGAAGCCGTTCCAATCTTTTTTTTTTTTTAATTCAACAGCAAGTAAAATCAGAAGTTACTTTTGAGTTTCAGGATTGCCCTCGTATTTTGATTTGTTAGTTCGAGTATGCAGTAATATGATAACACATTCTGTAGGTGATGTCATAAGGAAAATAATATAGTGAATCAAAGTAAAAAGTGGTCAGGCAAAGGTAAACGGTGAAATCTTCAATCTAAAATGTCAGACAGTGAATT
Organism: Philophylla caesio; assembly: GCA_963971545.1. Taxonomy (NCBI): domain Eukaryota; kingdom Metazoa; phylum Arthropoda; class Insecta; order Diptera; family Tephritidae; genus Philophylla; species Philophylla caesio. The sequence goes on along the minus strand of OZ020604.1, from coordinate 68,324,117 downwards.
GTTCGGTGATTTTTCTTCGGATGATTATCAGAATGACCCCAGCATTTCGCTGGCAGGACAGCAACCACAAAAAAAGAGTAAACCAAAAGCTTCATCTCGTAAGAGGAATGCTGAAGAAGCTTTTAACGTAGCATCCATAAGTCAATCGTCGTCGTCAGAAAATATTTTGGAAATCGATACATCAGTGTCTTTAAAATCAATTTTATTCGCTAAGTATTTTGAAATATTAAAAAGGGTTTGTATTGAAGCGTAAAGTCGTAGTACCTATAAATCAATATAAATTCGTGTGTTTTTGATTAACAGTAAGATGGAGATCGGTACCTATGTTATCGCGATGGAATTCTAGCAAGTTGCCGAATTTGCAAGACTCAATTGAAAGGTTCAGAGCAAATAACTTCTAATTTTATTCGCCACCTTCGAGAAAAACACAAAAAAGAGTATGAAGAGTACAAAAGTGTTAGAAATGATAAAACCGCAAAGCCCAGCACTGAAAAAGTTTTCAACAAATTGGCTGCTCGATTCATAGTAGAAGATATGCTATCAGTTTCGACTGTCAGATCTGAAGCGTTTAAGATGTTGCTTAGATATGCTAACCCAAAATTAAGGGTTATGAGTCGACCAACAGCTATCGAGAAATTACTATTGCTGAAAGCCAATAGTTTTTTAAACTAAAACTTTTTGCTTTTTTATTGAAAAAAGGAGATAAGTTACTAAACTCATTCGTTGTAGCTAGCTCCGAATTGTTAATAAAATGAAATTTAACTTTAGATTTATACAAGAGTCTTAAATTATTAAAAATAATTTCTGTTTGCAAAATCCTAAGCTAAGTTTAGAAAAAACGAGCTGTTGCTTACTTATTAAAACAAACTTTCTAAAACAACTTATAAAAAGTGTTGATTAAGGCAGACTATAGTTAGCAATTTTGATACAATAATGATTGCAATCAAAAATTAATTGCAATCAATTACTTCTAAATGATTGCAAAATTGTGATTTTGGCAATCAAAATATAAGCAATCAATTTTAAATGCAATTAAAAAAGAATGCAATATTTGGTGTAATATGCGATTGCAATCCAATTTGAATGCAATTTTTTACAGCTCTGATGGGTACACACTGATATCATTTCCAGACATTGAGGGTGCCTTCAATAATATAGAACCATTGGCGATCACAAGAGCTCTGACGCAGCTGGGCGTTGATCAATATCTGGTGTCTCTGGTGCAAAAACTACTGGTTGACAGGGTTGTGACGGCCCAGTTGGCGCAAGCAATTTTAGAACGCTGTACACGCAGTGGAACCCCGCACATCATACAGGAAAAACTTAAAAAGGTAGAGAACTAAACCAAAGATAAAGTTCTGGGTGTAAACCCGGAAAAAACTGAACTTGTTATTTTTACAAGAAAATATAAAATCCCACTTCTAAGGCTTCTCGTAGTGGCAAATATAGTACTATGGCTAGGGGACGCCGCAAAATATCTAGGCGTAATACTAGACAAAAAGCTATCGAGGATACAGAACGTCTAAGACCGCAGTAAGAAGGCAACGGTGGCCCTCTACAACTGCAAGGGAGCCATCGGAAGAAAATGGGGCTTATCTTTCAATATGATGTACTGGATATACACAGCCATAGTCCGACTACTCCCGCTGTTTGGGGTATTGGTGTAGTGGCCATGTCTTGATAAGAAAACCACACAATCAGCATTGCAATGGGTGCAAAGATCGGCGCTGATATGCATAGGAGGCCCTCTGCGTACAACCCCCGCGGAAGCATTAGACACCATACTAAATATCCTCGCGATTGATATCGCAGGAAACCAATTCGCGGCGTGTGCGTATGGAAGTCTAGTCAGGTAGGACACGCAACAATCGCAAACAAATTAAGCTCGCAAGATACGGATTACTGCGCCCCATTCAAAGCTTCACATGGTAGTTCAACATACTTATTCCTCAAAGATACTGTTGATCTAATGGATCCCCTGGATCGAAAAAGTCACTACACTTCTACACTGATGGCTCAAAGCTTGAGAACATAGTGGGAGGGGGTGTTTTCTCAGCTCTAGTAGGATTAGAAAAATCTTTCCGTCTTCCTGTTTCCACTGCAGGATCTTTCAGGCTGGGGTCGCTGCTATACAGGAGACGGTGGACTACCTAACAACAGAAGAGGTTGAATTCAAAGATATCTTCATATTTTCCGACAGTCAAGCAGCACTAAAGGCACTTGATTCGGTCAACTGTAACTCTAAAACGGTAGCAACCTGTCGCAAATCTCTAAACGAGATGGCGTAGAAGTTTGATTTTCACTTGGTATCGGTGCCAGGGCACAGCAACATACCGGGCAACGAAACAGCGGATGAGTTTACAAGAAGGGGGACACCCACTCCGCTTTCATCACGATGGAAGGGTTAGGTATGCCGCTCGCTACCTGCAAGCTCTTTCTAAGACACTCAACAATTAAGAAAGCAGGAGACCGTTGGAAAAACGGTAACACCTGTAACAAGTCCAAGCTCTTGTCGCCGCAGAGGAACGTCAAGCGATCACAAGGTCTTCTCGCAGGGGAGACCTGTCCTAAGTTTTAAGAATTATAACAGGTCATATTCTGATCGGCAGACACGAAGAGAGACTAGGTGTTCCCTGCAATGACTTCTGTAGAAGCTGCAGAAATAAAGACGAGCCTGAAACTGTGAGGCACCTTCTATGTAAATGTCCTGCACTATGGACAAGAAGAAAAAAATTCTTGGGATCAGATTTCTTCGGAGACCTTAGCGATCTGGTCAAAGTAAAGATTCGCAAGCTAGCTAAATTCGTAGATTCCACATGTTGGTTCGAGTAGGGGGATTTTTCAAATCCGCGTTATACCACAATGGACCTAAAAAAGCCTAGGTGTGCTGGCGCGATCGCTAGCAGCCACTTTATTCTAACCTAATGCCAGTGTGATAGATTTTCCGTCATCATTTGTCAAGTTATGTTCAAGGTTCGGTTTATATGTTGGTATCTGCGGTTTTTTTTTAACGCATCATAGCCACTGATTATTGGTTCTTATTACAAATGTTTTCTGTTTATGCGAGTATATTAATATGTTATCGAAAACATTAAGGCACTCTCCTCTTTTTCACGTGCAGTACCTTAATGGGTTGCTTTATGTTGGCGAGTGAACATTTTTCGTTAATCAAGTGGTTTGCAAAATTAGACTGAGGTATAGCCGTGGGTTTTCGTGTACTCTTGTTGTAGTTTTGTATTTGTTCGCGAAACCTTGTTCTTATTTTATGCTGTATTTTCTGAAAAAAATTGCTAGTATGTATTTAATTTTTCTTGTATAAGTTATTTCTGGCTAAGCTGTTCGTGTTTCTCTCCTTCGTTTCTTTTTTGGCCGGCATGATTCCACATGAGTTTATTCACGAGCTATTTTGTATATCCGTTGCTTGTGGCTAAGGCGCTGATTATGCATACTTCGCCCAACTTCCGTATAACTTTTGAATTGTGGTGAGCGAATATAAGTAAAACGCGTCCATGTATTTTGTTTTTGCTTTGCACGAGCTATTTTGAATATCCGTTGCTTGTGACTAAGGCACTGATTATGCATACTTCGCCCAACTTTCGTATAACTTTTGAAGTGTTAAATAAAATCTGTTCAACGCATTTCACCTGTATCCAAGGCGAATTTAACAAGGTGCTGGTGAGTGTATATAACTAAATCGCGTCCATGTATTTTGTTTTTGCTTTGCTAGACTGAATGTCAAATTTCTGTAGGTGATTTACATCGCCAGCCAATCAGAACGAAGCGCTTTGACATTCAGTCAAGCAAATCAAATAACCCAGCTTACACCTCAACCCCACCTTGCTAAATTCGCCTTGCCTGTATCGGATTACCAAGATATTACCACAACTTAATAAATATTAAAAGTCTGTTGAATTTTGATTTGCTAGCGTTTGTTTTAAGTGACATTTCAATTGCAGTGGTACCAATAGCAATGCTTCTTCTTATTTGTATGTAAAGGCTTTAAGGGGTATTCACAACTTTCTTAAAGTTATCATGATAATTCTTATATAATTAGTTTTATTTTCTTCAAAAAACCAAAAAAATTTATCTGAAATCCATAAACCAATAACATAAGGAGTACACTTGTACTTTCGCTGGAAGTACGAAACATTTTTGATAATGGAAAGGAATATAGAGGAAGAGTTCACAAAATAAGTATAAAATAATTTTTCAAGTTGGTGTAAGAAGTTCCTGCTGAAGTTGAAGTAAAGTTTTATTTATTGGGGTTTTTCTATGCAGCCGGTCGACGTTGGTTTTCAATTTTATATACATACATATTTAACGCACAATTTTTTGTATGGCCCATAACGTTAACGACATCTAAATCACCATTTCCTTTTTCGGATTTGAAAATACATGTTAAATTGGGTTTGAGCAAGCTCGGTACCCTCGGTAAATTTTATAATTTAATTTTATTCTCCTTATGTTAATTATCAAACTTTGTTTTCATTTACGAAAACCAAAAATAATCTTTCAGATTTTATTTGTGGTTTTTAGTGTAAAGATATTTTGTGAATATGTTGTATATTTGTGTTATGTATTTTGTGTCCAATTAGAACAGCGTTGGAAAAGTCCGTTGCACAAGACGGCTCGTAAAAGGTAGAGTTTCTTTCTTTAAACACGCACAGAAAAACGTATGCGGTCCATTTCTCTTCCAAATTGTTTAAGAAAATTACTTTTGCAATAATTTAAAAAAAACAATTGCAAATTTATATGTGCTCTATCAGACGCGCAGCGACTGGCTCGGGACGTCAACCAAGCACAATGCAAATTACAAAAAATTCAATATCTTTTGAAAGGAAAAAGCTGAAATAAATTTGCGAAAGTTACGCGAAGTATGCATAATAATCAGTGATTAAGCTTTAATTTTTGTTTAGTTATTTCCTGTATGCCTCCTGTGATAGAGGTTTTCATTGAAGTCTGTTTGTTAGTTGTATAAAGTCGGCGTATTTATGTTGTTGATAATGGTATGATGTGTTATATATTTCGATGTCTATAGCTGTCGGCTTTCACTAAATCTCGTAATTAATTTATTGGACGATCTTGTCCACCTTCACCGTTAGATCCTGGTAATATAATGTTCCCTCCTCTTCCTCTTCCATTTCCATCGTTAACGTTATACATCCATGTTTCTTTTTCAGATAATTCAATATCTGCTTTTCATTGTCCTAGTTGATCACGCAGATAATGTCATTCACGTACCTTGCGTAGAATACTACGCCTAACTCGGATTGTAGTTTTATCATGTATTTTCCTTTCAGATTTTGCATATATCCCTCCTTGAGAATGGACGAGGCTTTGTTACCAATTCCGAGCCCGTTCGTTTGTCGATATTGTTTGTTATTGAACTTAAAATAATTTTGTCGTAGTGGAATTCTTAATGTGTTGGTGGCTATTTTTATCTGGTTCTTTGTTTTCTCAAGAAGCGTTTTTCGTATCATATCTATTGTTTCAGTTTGTGGGATCAACAGGTAGAAATCCTTGCTATCAAATGATACAAGTCAACTGTGTTTTGTAATTTCTACGTTCGTCAGTTTGTGGATTCGTTCTGTCGTTTTCGCTATGGTATGCTCGTTGCGCATCTTTCAACAGCATTTCCAGATTCTTGCATAGTCAATAACCAGGAGCCGACTTAAAGTTATATATTGGCCTCATTGGGGTGTCCGGCTAGTGAACATTTGATAGTGCTTTCAGTGGCGGTGCCGCTGAATTTGGTTAATAAATGTATTCTTATACTGCTGTTCGCTTCATTTATGGTCCCATTTATTTCCATTGGTGTTTGTCCGTGGGGTATTCTCCCATTTCTCTGCATATCATTTCCTCTATCAGTTTTTAATTTTTCTCACGCAGTCCTCTCTACTTATGAGAACCGTTGTAGTGCCTTTATGCAATTGTGGTTATTCTGTCGTGTGTCCTGAGTCTCTGCCTAAATCTCTTGATAGTGTTTCCTTTGTGGTTATAGCTTCCATTTCCATTGATTTTTTATTGTTCTTTTATAAAAGCTCTGCACGTGTGTCATACGTGATCCTGGTCCTCATATATCAGCATGTTCTTTAATCCTTATCATGTTTGGATTTTTCCTTGTTAATGGACATATTTGTAAGATCCGGCTTGTCCGTTACGCTGCGTGGCCCTGTTAGTTTTTCCAGTCTCCTTGGTAAGGCTTCGTATATTCGCTTCATTATGCGCTCGGTGTTCGCCTTTATATAGTCGAATAGGCACATGAGATTATCTATCGGTAATTTTCAACCTGTCGTAAGTCAATTGCATATAATTCTGCGTTTGTTCGATCCTTTTTAGCGTACAAACTTCTTATTTAATACCTGAGGAAGTCCTTTTCCATTTTTTTATTGTTTTTCATCTTGCTTTTGATGTAATATTCAATTCAATAAGCGATGTTTGATATAGCGTCAGCAGTACGCTCATCGTAGAGTTATTAGTCCGGCCTGTCTGTCTGACAATATACCTGACTGAACAGATAGAAAATGAACACTGAAGATGGCACAACGCCTCAACCGGTTTGTTTTAAAACCAAACTTAAAAGGGATGAAGAAAAATTGTTCCAACATGCATCCACATTCCACCCTGTCGGACAAGAAAGAGAAGATAAAACAACATTTGCTATGTTTCCTATGTCATTTTGAAGCATGTATGTAAAAAAGTTGCTTATTACTCTTAAAGCATGATAAAAGGAGTACTTTTCTTCTTTTAGAAAAACATCCTCAAAATATATTGTCCATGTATGTTCTTTTGAGCTCATAAGTTTTATAAGCCATTTTCAAACCGACATTTGTATGCTTAGACAAGTATTTCTAGTATTTTAAACAAAATTTGCTTTTGCATTACAGATCACAACCTATACGCACAAAGATGACAATAATAAATGGCTCATAAAGCCCTATAATAGAAACTCATTTAACGAGGTAAAATTTGTGATGCATGGAGATCTTATAAGGCTAGAGCACGTTGCCACGAAAAGAAATTTGCACTCGCACGCTCAGCAAGCGCCCATCACGAAGAGACATCTACAAGTAACCGGCTATGGCGAGGTAATAAGCTATTTTAAGTAAGTTTTTATACTAGCTATCAAAGGTTAGGATAATTGGCTTCCACAGCGACAACGATATATATTTTTGCACATACGCGTAGCAAATTGCTTTTATAAAGAGAAACATTGCAAAACGGGCAGCTGAGGTCGAGTGCGTAGCAGTGCGTGCTTTAAATCGATATGCTGCTAAATTCGGGGAATCTCAGCCAAGTCAAGTAAAATCTAAATCATAAAAAAATTTTTTTTTGATAGCTGCCACCCCTCGGTTGTCCAGGAAAAGCTTATCTTAAAATACATCTGCCGTTCGGAGTTGGAACAAAATGTAAGTCTGTGTTACAAAAAAATACGAAACCACAGATGGTAGGAGAAGCTCCATGGAGTACTGAGCTATATAGTGTAAGCGCCAATTCAAAACCGCACAACTACATATATACGAGGGCAAAAAAAAGTGTTAAAATGTTTTTAAAATTTTTTATGAAAATACAGTTCTTAATACAACAATAGTCGCGTGAACCAAAGTTTCAAAGTTAGCACAACGTTTATAAAAACTTGTTTTCAAAAATGTAAACTATTTAATAAATTTTTTTTTGAAAAGTCTGAACATGCAGATTTTTTCCGTAATCTTTCGACACTCGAAAGATTACCACTGATTTTGGAGAATTTTCTTAGTCGACAGTATTACTTTTTCTCCCATATAAAGCATCCTCGAACTTGTTTATACAACTCGCGCTTGTTTTCTTGAATGAAATAAAATTTGCCACTTTTTCCGTTATGGTTTTACAAAAATAATTGTGTAAAACCATAACGGAAAAAGTGGCAAATTGTATTTCATTCAAGAAAACAAGTGCAATAAATGCAAGTAATTTAATATCTCTTTGGTTTTAGTATTATTTATTTTGAGCTTTTTAGTTCTCCTTAGGATGGCTTTACATACAAACATCACAAGAAGGTTGCGCAGATGCATCTACTTGATTACAGAGAATTAATTAAATGAATGTGTACATACAGCGCATCCCAGAACTCAACGTCAAGCCGAAACGGGGTGAGAGTAACCATCATGAGAAAAATCATAAAAAAAATCTATCCCATGCAGTTTTAAAATTATGGGCATTTAAGAAAAACCTAGAAATTTGGTCAAACTGTAACAATTTTTCGGTTATTGTGGTTAATTTTTATTATTTTTGTTCATTTAAATTTTGGAACCTTAACCCTAAAAAGCATTTCTAGAACCTAAGTCAAAAATAATGACACAATTGCCCCAAGTTTTCTAGAATTAAGACTATTTGTTAAACTATGAATTAAAAATTGTTATAATTTGTCGACTTTGAAAGGGCCTCATTTAAAAAAATGTACTAAAGTGACTTGGCAAGTGCCATTAAAAGTTCGCGTTTTTAGTCAGGATTGTAAAATGGTACAATACTTGTTAGTTTCATACTAAAAAAACCTATAAAATACTAAAAACCTCAAGTAACCCGATTTTTGCTTACCCATTTTACTCAGTTCAAATGTTTTTTATTCGCATAAGCTCTTGATAGGTTCTTAATTTTACGGCAAAATGATGACAGAGATGGATAGTGGACATGTTTGCCATGAGCGAGCGACGAAGTCAACAAAAGTAAGTAAAATTAATAAAATAATGAAAAATCTTGACAAAGTTTAGGTTTATTGGAATAAATGTCAGATAGGGAAATAACATTTTTATTACAATAAATGTTCAAATTGTTTACCATCAGCCTCAATACACGCCATACATCTTTTTAAAAAAGTTTTACTGATGTCCTCACCAGCTTGTGAAATTCGTTCACGCAGCTCGGCTACGCTCTCAATAGGCAAAATTATTGGGCCTTTACGTTAGACGTGCCTGAGAACTTGAATGGCACGAATTATCTACATTTTTTACGAAAAAATTTACCAGTAGAGAACACCAATAATAACGCCAGCATTTAATCTTAATTGGCCACAAGTTGGTGGAAAAACCGCCATGATTTTAGGACTTTATGAACATATCAAGAAACAGCTACTTGATGAACATTTGGGAAACCAGCGGAGTTGCAAATATCGAAAGCTTTAAACGAATTTTGGAGAATTTAGGCTGAGGAGATAGAATCGCGTCTGTTTCGAATTCGACGAAGCTCGATGGCTGTCATTTTATATACTATATATATGTGTAATGATTTTCCTTCACAGAGTTTTTTTTCGCTTAATTGGCGATCGCTTTTTTAACTCTAGAACACCATCCACCAGATAAATCATGCACTTTTCATTCGCAGCTGAACTTCTTGACACACGTATTTTTATAAGTATTTAATATATTTGTTCAAGCAATGGATATGAACCCCTCCATCGACGCTGCAGACCGTTTGACATATTATTAAATATTTTACATAACTCTTTTATAGCTAATGTAACTAAGGTGGACGAGTGAATCGGTATTGCTAAACAACACATTGTTATTGCAAAATTGACGAAATTCTCGCAAATAAAACCAGGACTATAACTTCCCGGGTATAGACTTATAAACTGTGAAAGTTTTCATGCAATTCCGTGTAGCGCTTCGAATGTTTGAAATCCCATAAAAAACAGATTTTTGCAATTTATACATACATATGTACATAGTATATACTATATAAATTAATTAAACACACAAGTTTTTACTTATATCGATGTTATTCGCTTTATTGCAGATTACTTAATGATTTATACAACTCGGTTTCATTTCTATTAGCCTAAGCTCATGATATTTTCTACGCTGTCGTACTTAGAAGTTGTTGTTGGTGGAGTAGTTTAAGGCGACCAAACTAAGCTGTTGCTGTCGTTGAATCGTTGATTGCTTCGCGCGATGCCACGAGTATCGTAATGTAAAGGTGTGTTGTTGTTTCGACTGGACGCCTGTTTTGGCGGGAATATCCAGCTGTTACTAAGAGGCCGTTTGTATTACTTTTGTGATGCTGACTAATCAGGGAATGCCACGCACGCAGGTCGAGCATCATTTTATAATTTGAGCTCAAAATTTAGTAATAATATGATCTTAACCCTTAGGTAAAACAGAAGATCGACATGGTTACCATAGATTGTTAAAAAGTGTATTAAACTTCATATTTGCCTTTGTTACCTTAACTACTCCCCTTGTTTAGCTCGAAACGTTCACGTTTCGACAAATACTTGGTTTAGCTTCTCAAAAGTACGTGTGCTGGTCCTCTTAAATTAGAGAAATTTTCCCAACAATTGTAGCATCTTAAAACTAGGTTTAAAAATTAATTTCAAATCAAATATAATAATTCAAAATCAAAGAAAAATGTTACAACATACATTATTTGTCATTAATTTTTATTTAAAATTATTTGTATTGCCTAAGTCGGGTTTTTGCTTTTTTTCTTATAACCGCGGTACCAAGGTCTGTTTCAATAACTTTTTCAATAAAAATCCTCTAAAGTTTTTAGTCTTTTCTTAAGCTTCCACTGTTTGGAAAGGGTGTTTTTCCAGTTTCCAGATTAGGCGGTTTCCGCTGTTATTTGTTTTCCTGGCACATCTTACTATTTACGATTAGGTTTTTTTAACATTTTTTCAGACCTGGAAAATAATATTCTCTAGAAATTTACGAACATTTTCGGATAAGCAACGGTGTGCCCGATTATGTTCTGTAGCAACTGTTTCTAGTTGGTCATCTTTGTTAATAAGATCGATTAGGAGCAATTCCGTGTGGACAAATTTTACACCTGGAAACTCAGACAATATGCGACCCTGTATTTGCGCTAGAGTGGGAAGATCGCTGTCAATTCCATTGGTAGAATTATAATTAATTGCGGATTTTAAAGAGCAAACCAACTTTTCGACAGTATCGAAAATTATGGTGTGCCAAATACATTTTTGAAACATTAATTTTGTCTTTTTATCGAAAATGCTGTACTTGGAAAGAATAATGCGATTAGTGAAAATATTAATACTTTTTATTCCATAAAGATAATGTCGCAGTGTTTTTAAAGCCCGTATGATGACGAGAAGCTCACGTTCATTCGTGGCATAATTTTGTTCTGTACTTAAAAGGGTTCTCGAAATAATCGCAATGGGTCGGCCATTTTGGAACAAAACTGCGCCAAGAGCACTTGACGAAGCATCCGTCGTATGATCGAAGGGAAGACTGTAATTGAGATATTGTAGAAGGACATATTCTGAAGTTAATACTCGTTTTACGTTCTCGAAGGGACGTATTGCGTCGAGATCAAGTATGATTTCCACATTTTTTTGAATTTTTTGCTGATACATTTCCATTATCAGCGCGTAGGTATTTAGTCAATGGCTTTAACATATCGGCATAACGCACATAGCGTTGTTGGAAGTTCATAATTCAAGATGGCGTTGACCATTTCTGGACTTGTTTTGATACCATCTGCTAAAACTAAAAAAACAAAACACTCAACCTCAGCTTGGAAAAATTTCGATTTTTCTGTAGACACTCTCATTCGCGTTTTTTCTAGCTTGCTTAAGATTCTATTAATACTTGTTATGAGCTTCAAAAGGGCAGAGTTGATAAGCGAGAGGAGCTCGCCACGACGTCTCACTCTGCGTTGTGTGCACTGGCTTAAATGCCCGGAGCTTCAACATCGTGAGTCCTTTACGCAGTGCGGATCACGAACTACCTCCCCTCATCCCATAGTTCAACAGGATTTATTTCGTATTTGCACACTGAAACTACCACCAGTCATTAGAAGTACTGATTACTTCCTACTTGTCCAGGCCTCTACCTTGCAGCGCGCGTAGCTATTCTAGGCTGCTCTTCACAACATGTGTACAATTCTAAATTGATCTACAAATAAAAAAACCTATATTTATATGTGAAAGAATTCAAAATATCAAAAATTACTATCAAAGAAAGGTAAGTTATTTAAGAACAGGGAACATGCAGTATAGCGGCAGGTGAGGTAAAAAAAATAAGTAAGCGTGGCCCGCCCCTTTTTCGTTATTTTAATAGTATAAAAACTGTTTTATGCAATCTCATATTATAGGTACTAGGAGGGGTCAAAGGTAAAATTTTTAAAAAATTTTAAATGCCCATATTTGGAAAAGTTTTTAATATATTTTTAAGATATTGGGGATAATCATCGTCGTATATTTCACATTCCGGTTCATCATTGTAATTCACTTTTTGAAGCATATAGTTAATTATTTGCATTTTATTAGAAGCGGATTGTTCGCGTGATCGCTTAAATAATATAGGTTGATTAGGAGAAGGGTGTTGTAGCTGAACGTTTTTTGTTAGGTTATGAAATTGGTTACGATTATCTTCCCTTTGGTTGAAGTTATATGATTTTTGTGGTGAAAAACGTTTTAGATAATATGACGTTGTGTGGTGGATTTACATAGGTGTCATTTTGGAAATTCAGCATACCTGATTGACCCTGTCGCTGACTCGATTGAAAATGAGGCATTACTCTCATCGAGCTGCCTGCAGCGTTAGCTCGAGCAAAATCTGATCGCTTGTGGCTGATTTGTAGCGCTTGAGCTATTGCAAGGAGATCACATGGTCTGGCCGAAAATAATATGTCACGCATTGGACGCCGAAGTCAAGAAATGAAAACCCGCAATGCATTATCTCTTGCCCTTCGTTCAGGGCTGTTATGATTTCGCTAGTATCGATATAACTCATAATTAGCTTATTTACTATAAGCGTTAATTGTTTATCGGCGCTGTCATAATAGTTAAAAATAGACAGATTTTCTTGGACTGTGTTAAATGATGAAAGGGTGGAATTAGCAGACTCGGCAATTTTATTCCGAAAAATTCCCATGGCAATACAATAATTTTCCGACCCTTGTTTATAGTAGTCCATTGCGAAATGCGCAGCGTTCTGCCATGCTGGATATTAAGCAGAATCTCCATTGAATTCAGGTAGGGATTTTATCAAATTCAAACTAGCGCTATTATCCAAAATTAGGAAGTTAATAGATACTGGCGTATAAGTCTGAACAGTTGGAGGAGTTAATCGATTTAACGCTAAAGTGACTTGGTTTACTACTAATACTCATATTAGTATTAAAGCAAATGGAATTTGCGTTGGAAAACTATTTAATTATTATTTGTAAATAAAATTAATTGGCAAAATCTTCAGTTTTAGTAAAAATACTTATTTTGATAATTTTTTGTAGCGGTTTAGTGCCGCTACTCGTTAGAATAGAAATCAACGTCACGCCACCGAACGTTGAGTTCTTCTTTTATATCGGCCTCAGCAACAAAGATGTTCTCGAAACTGTGCTTAGGTATCGCTTGTCCTTTTTCTCTTAACCTTCTTTCAGCGCTACTTTGTAAGCACGGAACAGCTGACTCAACTGTTCGATGCTGCCATATAATTCCAACGTAGTTATTTATTGTGGCTGGGGCCGCAAGTACTCTCCTTCTGCGAAATGGAAATATTATTCGTTTATTACTGGAATCTGACGCGTTTTTGAGTCGATGGCGTTGATGAGCTGCAATCGGAGTTAGATGGACGATACGATGACGAAAGAAAAGATGTCCCAGGTTGAGGTGACTCGGGTGAAGATAGACTGGTAAGCGTTATTTGACTCTCATCGGCGTTATTGTGGTTCTGGTCGCTGCCGTCGCGCTAGTCGATATAAGGGAAGGCAAAGTCGTCTAAGCCTCGTATAACCTCGTCATAAATTGTTAAAATGTCTGTGCGGCATTTCGTAGCCCGAACGCCATAAACGGGAATTCAAAAAGGCCAAATGGCGTTATAATAGCCGTTTTATTTACGTCATCTGTTCCAATTGGTATTTGATTGAAAGCGCGTACGAGGTCGACTGTTGAGAAAATAGTTTTGCCAGCAAGATTGGCGGTGAAGTCCTCTAGAACGCGAATGGGATATCGATCCGGTATTGTGCGAGCGTGAAGTTGTCGATAATATCCACATGGTCGCCATTCGCCTGGTTTTTTTGGTATCAGATGGAGCGGAGACGACCATGGGCTCTTTGAACGTTGAGTAGTTCCCAATTCCACCATTTTATCGAATTCCGCCTGTGCAATTTTGAGTTTGTCAGGGGCGAGACGACGTGCCTTGCTGGATACTGGAGGTCGGGATGTAGTGACTATGTGGTGCAGCGTTGTGTGTTTGGTTGGCCGGCAGATTCCCTTGGGTTTTGTCAGATTTGGAAAGTCTGCGAGAAGACATGATCATGAAGAGTCGAAAGGCATAACCTAAATTTCTGACACTACATTAGATAACAATACTTTGCAGGTTGTCGTTAATCCCGTTGTTGAAACGATGAGGGAGCCATTCTTCAGGTCAGGTAAAATGCCAAAATGCGCCAGGAAATCAGCACCAATGATAATGTTGGCTGGCAGCGAAATTATACACGTATTTTCAGTTGATGCACGTTTATTTCAAGTAATCCAATGTAAACGTGATTTCTCAAATATAATTACTAAAATCTAGACTAACATAAGTGTTAATTAGAATTTCAATCATTTTCAATATGAAAAAACTTACACTTGTGCTCCTTGCGAACTTATGTGCTGCGCAGCCAACGAATAAAGAAAAGGAAAAGGGCCAAAGGCTTACCTACTTTCGTTTACTGCACATAAGCAAACAAGGTTGCATGTAAATCTAAATATAAATTACAGAATATTAAAGATAAGGCAACACTTCAGGGTTGCCTTTCAACATTTCCCCCTCCGTGAACTTCACGCTCCGTCATGGGGTTCACCCCTTTTAGATCTAAGCGCGCAAGTTTCACCGCCGGGCGGGTAACCAAACCGTTGGAAGTCTTCACTACAGCACTTCTAATTTGCCCGTCGTTGCCTCGTACAACGTCTAGCACCCTTCCTTTTGTCCACGTATTTCGCTTCGCGTTCTCATCGACTATAATAACCACGTCGTTTTGAGCGATAGGTTTTTGTGGTTTACTGAACCATTTTGCCCCTCTGATGAGACCTGGCAGGTATTCCCGGATCCAATGTCTCCAGAAGCGATCGCCTAACTCGCCGGCGGTACGGAAGTTTGCGTGCAACTGTGAAGGAAGGCCGACATCGAAGTCATCCTTTTCTCGTATGCCGCTTGAGTTACCAAGAAGAAAGTGGTTGGGCGTTAAAGCCTCGCACTCATATGAGTCCAGCGGAAGATAAGTAAGCGGTCGCATATTCAGGATGTTTTCAACGTCGGCTAAGGCAGCTCTCAGGACCTCTTCGCGCAGATCGCCTTTCGGTAGGATATCCATCAACACGGACTTCACTGATCTTACCATACGTTCCCACGCACCGCCCATGTGGGGAGCGGCTGGTGGTATAAACGACCAGTCGATTTGTGGATATTTTTGAGCAATTTTGTCGGACGACAGTTTCTCGATTTCTTCAGCCAAGATGCGACTGGCTCCTCTGAAATTCGTTCCGTTATCGGAAATTATTCGTCTGGGAACGCCTCGCCTGGATATAAATAGCTTCAACACCAGAAGAAACGAGTCGTTCGAGAGTGACGGTGAAATCTCAATATGTACCGCTCTGACGGTCAAAGAAGTAAATATTACTCCCCTACGCTTTTCGTGTCTTCTTCCCACTGCCACGTCGAAAGGCCCAAAATAATCCACCCCTGTATTCGCGAAAGGGTGAGTGAATGCAGCAAGGTGCTCCATAGGTAGCCTGTCCATTTCGGGTGGGTTTGGCGTAGCTCGTTGGTTGCGGCATTGTTGACATGTCTTTGCCACAGCTCTTACCAGTGCTCGTAGACCATGAACGCAAAAACGCTGTCTCATCTCGTTCACCACTATCTCATTGTGATGGTGGTGGAATCTGCGGTGGTAGAAATCTGTGACCAGGTGAGTCACGCTGTGGTGGCGAGGAAGTATTATGGGTTGCTTGACATCTCTTGAAATCCCTCTGGCTCTGCTAATTCGGCCGTTTACACGAAGCAGTCCAAGTTCATCTATAAACAGAGAACATCTGTAAATTAGGCTTTTACGACTTACCGCGCCGGTTTTGAGCTGCGCAAGTTCTTCTCCATAACACTCTTGTTGACAATTTCGAAAAAGCAGAAGTTCTGCGCTTATACACGTGTTGTCGTTCAGGAGCCCGCGAGTGATAGCGCTCTTCACAAGGGTTTTATCTGACGTAGAAAGCGCAAGACGTACATCTGCGATGCGCGCAAGTTTTCACACTTACTGAATCTATTTAGATCTGGAGACGAATATCCCCTTGGATTATTTTCGGATGCCAAGAGCTGTATCGTTTCCACCGTAGGTTGAGAGTAGTCGAATTCGGAAACGGGCCAATAAGCTTCTGGCAGTCTTAAAAACTCGGGGCCTCTGAACCACCTCGTAGATGCGCTAATTTCCGTATTTGGATTCCATTTCGTGCCATCGTCCGCTACGGTTTCGTTTGTCGGAACCCACCGCCATTCGCTGATTTGTGAATTGTCGAGGATTTCAACAACGTGTACCGCTACAAACTGGGTGAATTTCCTCGCATCTGATCTTATCCAAAATAGGACGTCCTTTGAATCAGACCAAAAGATTCGTCGCTTTCTTTGTAAGGAGAGCTCCTTCTGAACGAACGCAGCCAAACGCAGGCCTAATACAGCTGCCATGACCTCGAGTCTCGGTACCGAGATAGGCTTCAGAGGGGTAACTCGCGTTTTCGAAGCCACGAGGCTGCATTGAACGTCACCGACCGCATGTGATCGCAGAAAGACCACTGCCGCGTACGCCGCTATGCTGGCGTCAACGAAGATATGAAGCTCATTGTAGATGCTTCGACCCGCCAGAAGATAGCATCGTGGTATGCGGATTTTATCGATAGAGTGTAGCTTCTGCACCCACTGCTGCCATGCGTTGTGTTCCTGGTCATGCACGACTTCGTCCCACGCCACACCTGATCGCCATACGTCCTGCAGGATCATCTTTGCTTTCACCACGATTAAGCCCAATAAGCCCGATGGGTCGAATATAGTCATTAACACCCGAAGTACTTGCCGTTTTGTTGACGGGTTAGAATTATCAAAAACTTCTTGTTTAAAGTAGTGGACGAAGGTTAGCTCGTCGCTGCTCGGCAACCACCACATACCAAGGACCTTTTGAAGCTCCGCCCCCGGTTCTTTAAAGCATTTGTTTGATGGCTCGGACTCAGTTGAGAGCGCTTGCAAAACACGTTTGGAGTTCGAGAGCCAATGCCACATCTCGAATCCACCTTCCCCGTGGATGTAGCGGACGTCGGTAGCGAGTTTGATCATGTCATCTTCGTCATTTGCGCTATGAAGCCAATCGTCTACGAACGTGTTGTGAATGAACGCTGCTACGGCGCCTGGAAGTCTTTTTTCGAAGCGCATAGCGTTTTTATCCTTTATGTAGTTGGCAAGAGAGGGGGAGCAGACAGCCACCGGTCGTTCTCGAAATCGAATAAGGACACCAACCAGCGATTTCAGCAGATCAGGGCCTTTAAGCAGCACGTGGTTTAAGCTGGTATCTCGCACTTTGGCAGCAGCGTCCCACACAAGTCGTCTTTAATTTTTGTTGTGGTTCACGACAGAGAATATTGGAATAAACTAGGACCTGCCGCCCGTAGAAACCTCGTCGGCGTTCAGCTTTCTCGTATAACCCTTTTTGATGTAGTCGTCTATTTTGTCAATGAGAAATATCTTCAGCTATTTACACCTCTCCATCTTTCTCTCGAGGCATTGGAGCCGTTTGTAGGCCATATGATATGAGTCCGGCAAATCGACTTGATCGTATTTCCACAGAAGCCCGACCTCCCATCGCTTGATGCTATCGACGTTTGACGGATTTCTCCATCAGGCCGAATGCGCGCTCATCATCTTTCGACCTCAGTGGTTTGACGATGGGATTGATTCCAACTGCCTCGACAGAGAAATACGACCTCAGCAAGGTATCAAGTTGATAATATTTGGTGCAGGAGCAGACATGCAGCAGACTCTCTCCCTTTTGCTGAGCGGAATTATCGTGACCATAGACAGACCAGCCTAGTTTACAACGCGCAGCTATAAGTTCATCACCTTCGACCTGGTGTATTTCCAATGGAACGCAAAGTTTAGTGTTGTCCAGGCCTATCAGCAGACGCGCTTTGTAATCGGCATATGGCAAGAGAGGCAGCGGTTTTAAATGAGTACGTTCACGGAGCGTATTAACGTCCAGAGATTGCTGCGGTAGATCAAGATCAGTGATTGTACGTACGTTGTGCAAACGATAGCGCGGCATGTTTTCTCTGGCAGATATCTCGACACCAACAAATTTGGAGTTGGCCTCCTGCTGAGTAATGTTTCCTGTCCATCTTAGGCATAGCTCTTCGTTTGGGCCATCAAGACCCAGCTGCTCTGCTAGCTCGCTGTCCATCAAAGTACATGATGCACCTTCATCAATCAACGCGAATATTTCTATGGTTGTCTTCGGTCCGTACAGAATTACCGGAACGTATCGAAAAACTGCCCTCTTGACTTTACGTTGATGGAATAGAACTGTAGAACCGTCGTGGTTTTTGTCGTAGTCCCTGGGTACCTTACTGTTATTAGCTGCGTCAGCCAGACTATGTAGTAGTGGGTTATGCGCCATCCGATAACCGTCTACACCGCACGCTTTCTTGGACGCGCAGCGGCGCACCATGTGTGGTTTAAAGCAGCGTATACACAGCCTTTTTTCCTTGATTAGCTTCCAGCGTTCATTTCGGCTCTTTCCTATGCAGCACGGACAATCCGAAAGGTGGTGGTCGTTGTCGCACTGAGGACATGTTAGAGAAGTGTTGGCTTTCTCTTTAAGCATTTTCGAAGCTTCGCGCTCTTCGGGAATCTCATTGTGCACGAAGACTCGTTCTTTGGTACCTCTTCGTGAAGATTTTTCTTCTCCAGCAGTATTAGTGGGATGAGCAAGTGGCGTAACTTGGCTGGCACATGATGCGAGCCCGAAAAGCCAATCATCGAAGGCCAATATATCAACGCGAGCCGTAGCTAGACGACGACGGCCCCAATCCAACTTCATATCCCCTGGGAGTTTGTTCAACAAATCGTTAATAAGGGTCGGGTCATTGAGGTAGTCGTTGAGACCCAAAGCCTGCATTGTCACTTTATAATTTTGAACGGCCAACGCGAGGGCGATTAGGGTTTCCAACCGATCGCTTTTTACTGGCGGCATCTGTGTCAGTTTGCGCCGAAGTGTATCGTGGATCACGTCCGGTCTACCGAAAATCATGCGCAGTGTCGCAATAGCTAGCACGGCTTCCAGCGCCGGGCCTCTTAAAGACTTTTGCAGCCGAATCAGATTCTCCTGTTCGGAAAACCCGCAACGAGCGGTCGACTGTTCGTAGTTTGTTATGAACAAATGCCATTCTTCCGGCCTTTCGGAAAATGTCGGTAAATCTTTACTTAATACATGTCTCGCTGCCACGTGCGACGCGGATAGGCTTAAGTCGAAACTTGGCTGTTGCTGCGTATACAGCCCTCTCCAGGTACTTGCGTTGGCGGGCGCATTACCTCCTTATGGTTGCCCAAAGCCATGGTGAGCTGTAGAGGGTGACGTGTAATGTGCGGCAGCACTGTACGTCCCTGTATAGGGAGTGCGCAAGCTGGCATTCGACGAAATGCTAAACGATTGCGGAGCTTGCGATGCGAAGCCTCCGTTTGTGTGAGTGTACCCTGCACTCATCGGTACATGTTGGCTCTGACCAAACACACAGGCCGATGGGTGAGCAAGCGTTGAACTCAATTGAGGTCCGCCGATATTTTTGAGAATACCGTCGTACACAGCGTTAAGATTCTGTGGCATAGCTACGCCAGTATAGCATGGCTGTTGCAGGCCCCAAAGTTGACCTCCGTATCCTAGAGGCATTGACGTATGTGACGGCACCTGATGCGAACTGGTCAAAGGATGCTAAACGGGTGTGTTTACCGTGGTGGTGATACAAGTCGATGATATCACTGGTGATAAATTTTGTGTGGCGGCTAAAGGCACGTTAAAAATTGAATTTTGTGCACCGAATATTGCATCGACACCCCTCATAGGCACATGGTTAACATGTGCACCTGCACGTGGTGGTGATCCGTCCTCCGTAACGGCATCATCGTGATTCTGCAAGTTAGGGATATCGTGAAAGCAAATGGCGGGTGCGAATAACTAGCCAAAGTATTTTAGAATGTTGGCTGTCAGCGAAATTATACACGTATTTGCAGTTGATGCACGTTTATTTCAAGTAATCCAATGTAAACGTGATTTCTCAAATATAATTACTAAAATCTAGAGTAACATAAGTGTTAATTAGAATTTCAATCATTTTCAATATGAAAAAACTTACACTTGTGCTCCTTGCGAACTTATGTGCTGCGCAGCCAACGAATAAAGAAAAGGAAAAGGGCCAAAGGCTTACATACTTTCGTTAACTGCACATAAGCAAACAAGGTTGCATGTAAATCTAAATATAAATTACAGAATATTAAAGATAAGGCAACACTTCAGGGTTGCCTTTCAACAGATAGGTTTGGTCGTGTCCGCCACTACGAAGCGCCATCTGAAATCTCTTCTGAGACCGAAGTTTAATAACAGAGTTAAACATCCATACGTATTAATCTTCGAGCCGTTTGCAGCAATAAGGGTGTAATTTGCTCGTTTTGATGCTCCAGGTGCGAGAGACTTCGGGAATGTACAGAGATCAGCACCAGTGTCCACCAGATATTGGATATTAGTGGCGCGATTAGTTACGAAGAGGCGGTTTGACGCAAGCGAGGGACCGTTTACCGCCGCTAACGTTCCGATGGGCGTTTCCCTGGAACGTGCAAGGCGATCTGCAACATTTAGCCCTGTTGCCGAAGTTTTGGTGGTACCAGCACATTGTGTTGCCGGGTGCTGGCGAGGTTGCTCGAGAATGGGAGCTATGTCGAGAGCGGGGGCGAGAACGTCCGGCAATTTGCCCCTTAAAAGCTGAGGCCAGCTTACTGATTGAAGCTTCGTGGAGAGAAGCGCGTCTTGGTGGCTGACAACGCTGGCCCCTGGACGGCCTTTAAGTGTGCTGCAGGCAATGCAATATCGTGAATTTTATCAGCGAGGGTTGCAAGCTTATCAAGCGTCATGTCGGCTTGAGAAGCGAGGATGGATTGCGTAGTCATCGGTAGCCTGCTGAGCCATTTGGTACGTAGGATGATATCAGGAACGGTGTCGTCGAGGCTCTTGAGGTGCCGAAGAAACTGTGATGGTTTCCTATCGCCCAAGATTTCTCGATCGAGAAGCTGCTGAAGTCGTGCGTCTCGAGAAAGAGTAAGCCGTTCGATCAGCGTTTCTTTGAGACGACTATAGGGCGTCACTGCTGGAACGTTTAAAACGAGGTCCTCAACCTCGGCGGCGGCCTTGGCATCCAGATGAGATGAGGCGTAGTGATACCTCGTTATTTCGTCAGTAATTCCAGCGAGGTGAAACCGCCGTTCAAGTTTAGCGAACGACAAAGCTGGGCGTTCGGCATTAAATGCGGAGCAGCGTAACGAGACGCGTTGAAGAGGCGTTGCGCTGTCAGGTGCTCGAACTTCTATGCTATCCGGCATGACGATATCACCAATTTGAATCGGCGTAAGGTTTGCGGTGTTATCCGTGCAGCACAAAATAAATAAAATTTTCCAAAAGAAATGCGTGCGGTGCACAAAATCAGCTTACGAAGTGCACGATCAAAATTGAGAAATGCGTAAAACTATTAATCACGTCGGTAGGTCACCAGTTGTAGCGGTTTAGTGCCGCTACTCGTTAGAATAGAAATCAAAGTCACGCCACCGAACGTTGAGTTCTTCTTTTATATCGGCCTCAGCAACAAAGATGTTCTCGAAACTGTGCTACTTTGTAAGCACGGAACAGCTGACTCAACTGCACGATGCTGCCATATATTTCCAAAATAAAGCTAATAATTAAGAAATGACACAATCCTTACCGAAAACAGCCTTCCACCACGTGAAATATATCAGATAAAAGAGGTTGTTTTAGAACAAAAAAGCAAACTTAATAAACAGGTATATCTTTTAATTTATTTATATATATATATCTGATTTTCTTTTAGCTATAACCAATTAATTTACCTAATCAATATAATTAATCGAAATATATATTTTTTAAGAGGCAACGATTTCGTTTCACAAGCTTATTTCACACAGCAAAATGTAAGTTAAAACAAAAGTGAGCTTTTTAATAAGTGAGCATTTCACTGCACACATAATTTCACTTTAGAGATTTTTCACTTGTTTATGATTTTGAATTAGTAGTTACAGACACAAATTTTAATGAGATCCGAAATAATTTATATTAATGAGGATATTTGTTTCCTCAGGATGCGGGGTCTTCCTCCATTTCTTTAGATTATATGATCCAGTTGGTAGGAGCCCTTGATAAGTACTTCGGGTTGGACGCCAATTAATTAAACACACAAGTTTTTACTTGTAGCGATGTTATTCGCTTTATATCAGATTACTTAATTATTCATACAACACGGTTTCATTTCTATTAGCCTAAGGAATATCCGGCTGTTACTAAAAGGCCGTTCGTCGTCCGTTTGTGAATCTGGCTAATCAGGGAACGCCATGCACACAGGCCGATTATCATTTTATAATTTGAGCACAACATTGAGTAATGATATGATTTTAACCCTTAGGTAAATCAAAAGATTCGACATGGTTACCAGTGTGTTAAACATCATATATATAAGAATTGTCATTTTACTTGTAAGTACTTATGTGTATGGCAAAACATACATACATCCATATTGCCAATGACACTCACTTTCACACATTTTTCACCAGCACCAGCCATCGCAGAAAATTCTTTCGCAAATGCTACAATGAGTTCTGAAGCCCAAATCAGAACCGTTTGTCTAAGTGGAAGCAGCCAAGCCTTAACAATAAGTATGCGACCTGCAAAACGGGTTAAAAGCACATTAGAAAATTTATTGCACAAGGACCCATATAAATAACAAATATTTCAAGGCTTTGGAACGGTTAGGTGCTGCATTCGTACGTAGTTAATTTTAAAGAATAAATATCGAGCCTTTTTGCATTACTAACGACATGAGGCGTCGACACTACAAAAACATCTTCGACGATGATGCGTCCGCTATACGTAGATCACTTCTTTCTCTAGGGTCTTCTGAACAAGTTATGAACAACAATTATTCACAAACAAGGTATAAAAACTTTAAAAGCCTTTGTGCCCACTATTGCGAACTGCGTGCTTAAAACTTACTTTATTGGCGGATTAATCTCCCAAACGATTTTGGCCAAGGTCAAAATGGCACGCCAGCTTGCCCCATCTCTTGCCAACTGGCGCCAATTATACTTGGAACATAGCCAAGTTTTTTCCACTTGGTGTCTCCAACGCAGAAGTGGTCTTAGTTTTTCTCTGCCACCAGTGGCTGGTGCCGTAAAAACCTCCTAGAATTGGTAGATTAACCAGGTCCAAAGCCACACAGAACCTTATACGCGATATGAAGAAGACTAATCTTGAGATAACAAGCTCCTCTTCGCCGTTTTAGTTGTTCTTTAGGCGTGATATCGCAATCCGAATTTCATCACAGTCAGGTTAACGTATGTCGGGTCCATCATAGAGGAATCAGGTTCGTCATCTTTTCCAAAGTGGTTGCAGCTGCTACCATTAAGCATTATGAAGAAGTGTTCCCTCAATAATTTCAGTATGCTGTGGACATCAATTGATTGATTGACGAGTTATTTATTTATTAATCCTTGACAATAAGGCTTACAATATCAGGATATAACCCGCGAAGCTACAGTGCTTATCTGCAAGTTTTTAAATAAATACTTTACATTTACATAATGTTCTAAGTGAGTGAGTGAAATTGTTATTACAAGTTTTCTATCTTAATTGTAATTTTCATTTTAAACGACTTAAAATAATGTACATTCCAATTTAAACAATCGTCAATATACATATGTATATATTGAGAAATTTAATACAACAAACTTTTCATATGATTTTAAATTAAATATTTTCTTCTGTGTGTATTAGGTAGGTTTGTTAAATGTATCGGAAGTTTGTTAAAGAGTTTTGGAGGCATTACGGATAATGGACTTTTGGCATAGTCATTTAAGAATTTTGGTACAACAAACCTCTTCTGTAGACACCTTCGTGTGCCATGTTTGTGAGAAATCGGTTTTTTAAAAGTGGTTTCACCATGAAACTCATTCAAAACTATTGTTTTAAATATCAACTTAACATCAAGCAGTCCTAATGCACTGTTTAGTTGAAGATTTGGAGTAGAAATATTATTTTTCTTTGCTAATATTTTTAAATTATAATTTTGGCTTTGTTGTAGTCTCTAACAGTGTGTTGAAGAGCCCCAAGCGGTAATACCATGTCTTAGGTAAGACTCCGACAAAGCTAAACGTAATAAGCTATAATTGCTACAAAAGCTAAGGTGTTTCAAAAAGTACGACGAAGATCGGAGTTTGTTTTGAAAATGGGATATGTGAGCATTCCATTTAAAATTTTTGTCAAGTATAACATCGAGATATGTGTAAGTGTTCACGATATCTATTTTCGTGCTACAATGATTATTAGTTTGGTCTTTGCTACATTTATTACAAGTCCGTTATCGTGTGACTATTTGGTAATTAATAGCCCTATTCTAATAGCCTCACAAAACTCACCTTGCTCACTGTCCAGAGGTTCCTCACAACTGTGAGGTTCCTCACACCAGTGAGGAAAATTTGTGACGTGCTTATGAGAGCCTCACAATACGAAAGCTTCTGATTTGTATTGAGCAATTATTACAATATTTTGATAATTTTCATTCGTAACCAGTGTAGTGTGTTAATTTTTTTTTTAATATAAAAAATATTCAGGAATAGCGGAGTTATTGCTAGTTTGTGCTGCAGTATTGGAGGAGCAAGAGGAGGTAGTGAAGAGAATGCAAGAGAGAGTGTAAGAGCTGAGGGTCGTTATCAGTGTTGCCACTTGTAAAAAATTTTTCCGACCAAACTTCCGACCAAATTTGATCACAACCGACCAAATGAAAAATTGGCTTTATCTTTAAATTCATTTTTAAATTATTAATTTATTTTCAAACTTAACATATCTTAAATATTCACAGCTTTATGTTTCATAAAAAATAATGCACTCATGTGTAGTATTTATAGTATACATATCGACATATTTATGTCAAGTCTTTTACAGTCTATTAGTTCACATTTTAAAACAAAAGTTGAATTTAATTCAAAAACAATAACACTTAAATGTATGTATGTATATAAGACGTACGCATTTAACAAAAGAACTGAATAACAGTTAAAAACAACAAAAAATATGACTTTTAAAATATTTACAAATCTTTTTTGGCCGACCATACGTAGTGCGGAATGTTTAAATTAATAAGTTCTTTACGTAGCATAATGCTATTAATGATGCTCAACTGAAGCCTATTACGCAACTTGGTTTAAATCAAAGCCAGCGAAGAAAACTTTCGTTCAGCCGCGGCAGAACTATGCGAAAGAGAAAGCAAATTAAATATAAAATTTGAGAGGTCGGGAAAGCTGATTTGGTTAAGTCCATTCTTCATCAAGCTTACTTTCGACCAAAATGTATCAAGGTCCATATCGGCAGAAAGACTTACGTCACTAACTCTCAACATGTTCATTGTCAACTAAATCGCTAAACTTGAGGATTAAGGGAAGTATCTGCAAGTGCTTATTCGATAGGACCTTGACGGAGTAATGATTTGTAAAAGCTTAATATCTTCACGGTTAAAGTCAAAGCGTATACTAATTTGATGCAATAGTTCAATGTAAATAGAAAGTATATTTCCATGTTTAGTAAGTTCTACACATTATATTGTATTTACGCAACTAATCGCAGGCAAATACATACATACTTATGTGTAGGTAATACACATAATTTAATTTTTTTTAAACTGTGCCTGTGTTGGTGAGCATAAGCGAACTGCTCCGCTTGAGCAACCCAGTTGGAATTTGCGTGAATCGAAACGAAAGTTGTGCTTCAATGAGAACATACATATAAAAAGGTTTTGTATATACAATGGACATACGTGCATAGATACAAACTTAAATAAAACATTCGAAAATTCATTTGGATTCGTTGCTGTCTCGCCAACGACTAAACGATAGAGCGTAAGAATACGTGTGACGTGAGAGTACACAATTGTGCTATGAAATGCCGACCCCTGCTTTTAAATACTAAAAAATATCAAGATTGACAATTTATCAAGATTTTTCTATTCTATGTCAAAAATAAAAAGCTCTTTTCTTGATAAACTAGCAAGATGTCAAATGCTCTTTACAAATAAAACGTCTGTTTTACTCTTTGTGCATAGTTGTGAAAATTAATATAGTAGAATGGACGAAGATATTTTACTTTTATTGTAATTGTTAGACGAAGAGGAAAATTCCGAAAATAGAGATCGCGCGCGTTACTTAAGAAGTTTACGAGATGCTAGTGATCCATTTTCATTGAGTGATAACACGTTTATGCAAAATTTTCGTTTAACTAGCCTCACATGATACCCAAAAAACCTCACTGCCTTTAACTATAAGAGTTCTGGCAGCTTTTAACTGCTTTGGACACGGCTCATACCAAAAATGTGTAGGAAACAACTTCAACTTGCACATGAGTCAGTCGTCCCTTACCAGAAGTTTGCGGGCTGCGGCAAAGCTTATTGTAAAGGTGAAGGGAGCAGAAATAAAATTTCCCAGTTCGGCTTAGGAAGATACTTTTGTAAAAACAGTGTGTGTATTAATGCAAATTAAAAAGAAAACGATTTTAGGTAAGTTATCTGAATTTTATTCCATATTTTTTAGAAAATTCAGCATAAAAAGCACAATAGGAGCAATTGACTGCACACATATTGCTGTGGTTTCTCCACCATCAAATAATGTTAACCGTCCTCTTAATTTATATTTAAATAGGAAAGGGGTATACAGTATTAATTTCGAAGCAGTAAGTTTTGTTGTATGCATGTGACCAATGCAATTAATCAATATTCTCTTTCTCAGGTGTGTGATCACCGTTTATGTTTCACATTTTTAAATACAAAATTCCCAGGTGCAACACATGACTCTGGGATTTGGAAAACTTCTGACCTACGGGAGCATCTCATTCGTCAGCACACAGACATGTCTGTACAACAGCGGAGATAATCTTGACTTATTAGCGATCAAGGTTATCCTCCAAAGCCCTGGCTTCTAACACCAGTTGGATCACCTAATATCTCTAAAGAGGAAAATTATAATAAATTACATGGTTCTGCCAGAAACTGTATAGAAAGAGCATTTGGTGTTTTAAAATCGCGCTTCAGATGGTTGCTAAAGCACCGAGTTCTACATTATTCGCACGAAACTTCAACTCTGTTTGTAAGCACATGCGTTATATTGCATAATATAATGACGAAAGCGGGCATTATGCTGATCGAGGTAGATGACAAGGTTGCAGAAGACTTTGATTCTCCAATTAATGCTGTTGATTCTTCACAGTACATACGTGAAGGTGAAAGAACATGGTCGAGATATATATCAACTCTTTAATTATTAAGCCAAATCCCTAATAGCGAAATTTTTTTTTTCGGTTATGACTTTTTATAGAAAAATACATTTTCGTGATACATTCAATAGCAATTATAATTGTTTTTAGATTCTAATATAAACGATTTAAGTAAATATACCGCGTAATAGTCGCGATGCGCGAGCATCCTGAAAAAGAATAAAAAGTTATTACAAAATGCACAAAAATATACAGTATTGTGCGTATCATTAGCAACCAAATTGACCACATATATTCATTTATTTATTTTTAAAAATTTTTAGTTAAATTTCAGTTCATTCTTTAACGTAAACCATATAAATCCAATTTTAAAACTTTGTAGAAAACTAAAAAAAAGCAACCAAGTTGTATATAGATTTTGAACTTTTTTCTCAGACGTGCTAGCATTTTTTGAGTATGCAGTTATATAGCCATTCAATTTTAGTATGACAATACGAAAGTTTTAAGGGGCTGAGAATTAGCGTCGATTTATTAGAATTTTTTTGTCAATGGTGTTAAGACTTTCTTACATATAAAATAATATTTTTTGTTATATGGAAGCAAATGCGACCAAACAAATCCTAATACATGGTTTCTTATTGTTGTACTAAAATTGAATTTCCCATATAACAACGAATCTGAAAAAACTTTGTATGGAGAAAATGAGCAACACCGTCAACAAAAATCAAACTTTTTTCATTGACTATATATTGTAACAATAAAAACCGCACTTCATTTCCACGCTCAGCGATGAAGATGGAGATGATGCAGGATTTGGTGACATATCTGGGCTAAGCGGTTCAACTAGGTTTTGCGGTATTAGACTGTCTGAGGGCTGAGGGCTATCCAAAGAAGAAGCGCTTTTAGTAGGTGATATTGGGCACTCAACAGACAAGGGCTCATGCGAGTGCGTCAACCCAAGGCTCTGAATGCCCTTCACCACATCAACGGCTGTCGATTCAAACGTGGCTAAAGCCTTTTCGTCAAAATCGCTCATCGGCTTGCAGCTTGGTCCTCCTCCAGTCAGCCTCTGGCAAGTTACCTCTTTCCATTTAGCTGCAGTACGTGTTGGTCTTCTGCATGAATTTAACTACTATACCAGCTGCTTCCACAAATCTTACATTTGCTGAGGCGACTTTGGCGAATTTTTTCCAGTGCCAATTTCTGGGTGTGCCTGGCAAAATGAAACGTACACCTCAAGTTGCTCGTGGGTAGCTCGGTCGTATTTTGACTTCCTATAAATTAAATTTTATAATAAGTTACATATTATTTTACAAATTACTGAATAATATGTGAAATACTTACGATGTAGAAGAATCCATTTCGTGAATAATATAAAATAAACAGATATCAGCTGTTTCTGCTTCATTATATTGTTCACCACACATGTGGGGAAAAGCCCTGCAGTCAGAAGGTTTACATCTTATCAAGGTTGCAACAGAATAACAAAGAGCTTTTCGCTTGATAAAAATCTTGATATATTATCAATATTTTGTTAATTTGTCAAGTGCACAGAATAGAGCACATAAAAAAAAATGTTATTGCTTTTTTATTAATATTCACATTTCATTCACTTATTTTATTAAATTTTTAAGTAACGCCTTATGTCTAATGCTACATAGAGGTTACGAAAATTAACCAAACAAAAAGAAACCCCATTTGCTCATTGACCATCAAATCACTTTTGGTTTGTACAAATAATAATAAGGCAGATTATTATAATTATTTATTTGCGCCTATGCCTATGCTACTGTCTTTCGCTTCTTTTTGACATCCACAAAATAGACCTCATAAGAAACCTCACAAATTTTGGCTCACAACTCAGTTGTGAGGTTTTATTGGAATAGGCCTGTATGTCTAGCTCTCTTTGCATAATGTTCTTCGCAGTAGTATGGTCTCTATGAGGCACTGCATCTGCGTATGCAAAGACTTTGCAATTGGTGAGAGTCCTGAACATACTATTTGCATATATTATTTGAAAAAGTGGACCTAATTTAGACCCCTGAGGAACTCCATAAGATACTATTGTTTCGTTGCTATGCTCATTTTGTATTTTTACTTTATAATTTCGAAATTCTCTTAAGCCTGCAAACCAAAGACAACCCTCTCATATCCCGGCATTATCTAACGATTTAAGCAGTTTTGTATGTGATAACGTGTCAAATGCTTTACTGAAGTCTATAAATAGAGCCAGAGTATGATAATTTTTTCCCAAGTTCTCATTTATTTTGCCAGAAAATTTTCCCAGGAGTTGATTTATGACTTTATTTCTTTGCAACCCATATTGTCTCATATCGATTATTTTATATTTTTCTACGAATTCAGTCAACCTACTAACAATAACTTCCTCAATAATTTTTTCAATAACCGGTAAAATAGATATTGCCCGATAATTCCGTATACCAGATTTGACTCCGGTTTTGAAAATGGGTCTTATGACTAATAATTTTAGTGCTTGGGAACTTTGCATTGAGTTAGATCTCAGGTTGACGAGTTTTGCTATTATATGGGCTATAACTTTGTAGTATTTGTATGATAGTCAATATTTCGTTGTCACTGGTTTGCTCAATGTATATTGAGTTGGGTATCCTACATTTTGCTAGGTAGGCTAAAGCCTAACATTACAGTTATGGATTGAATTTTGTATATCCCTGTTAAATGTTTTTGCAAAATTTTCACAGATTGTCTTAAAGTTATTATTTGGGAAGTTTTTGACAATGTGTTCTTCGGGACCGACAATCTCGTTTATCAATTGCCAAGTTTTTCTTATATCATACTTCTAATCTAAAAATTTTTCTTGATAGTAATTATTCCTATTTCTCTGTATTTCTTTGTTGACGTAATTCCTAAACTTCTTGTAATCTGTTTCTATATTTTTGTCTGTTGGTTAGATTCGTTTTGATCGTTTTTCTCCGTGTACTTTTTTATGGATAGTCGAGTTTTTGTATATACACCTAAAGGTGTGTTGTAGTTTTTCGCTAATTTCATCTACATCAGTTGGCTCGAGAACATCATCCTAGTTTACTTTGCCTAGTTGGTCAATAAGCTTTTTGTAGCTTATTATATTTGTTAATTTTTCTTCGTATTTTCTGCATTCGTTATGCTCAGTAAAAGTTATGATACATATGTTTGTTTGTATAACTCCAGCTAATATGTCAACGGCCCTACTTCTAATAAATATATGATCAATGCACGTTTGTGTGCCTCTCTTAACATCTACTCGTGTGTACTCTTTAATCACTCTTTGCATTCCGTATGATGAGAGCATGTCTAAGTAGAGACTTGCATTTCTATTAGTATCAATTATATTAATGTTTATGTCACCAATTATTACTACGCATTCCTCTTTGTTTACCTTTTTTAGTATACTCTCGAGTTCATTAACGAATATCCGAACATTATTTTGAGGGGGTCTGTACACCGCGTGCAGCGTGCATGCAATGCTGTTCTTGCTATCAGCTATTTTTATTTCAATAGCCTCAAATGAGTTTGTGTTGTATGAAATGCTCATCATTCGGGATGTTAGTTTCGACTAGTACCAAAATATCAATGCTGTCAATAAGCCTATCGATTTCAACTAAGAGCTCGTTGAAGAGTTTTCTTAAAGAACGTATGTTAAAACAGACACATTTAAAATCATGTTTTGTGAAGTTCGTTGTGATAATTACGGAAAATGTTTGAAACGTTTTCTCTGTGATATTGTTCAATATAAAATATTTAATTTAAAATTATATAAATTATATTTGTGATTAAGTGGTACTATAAATAAAAATAAGAAATTATTAAATATTTAATTTTTAAAATTGTATAAATGATATAAGTGAATAACTGATATTAAAACTGAAAATAAAAGAAATTAGTACTATTATTTTTTGTTATTTTTCTGTTGGCCTAATAAATGTTAATAATTGATAGTTTTAGTGAGCTCAAGGCCAGCTTATGAAAGATTTTTGTGTGGAAAAAACAACAACAGCTTTTTAATGGTAAAAGTTATAGCACTATTTCGGAAATCACCACATTTCCTCATCAGACTTCTTTTTATTAAATTAATTAAATTTATTCTTCATAACCACTTTTGCCAGGCTTTGAACCCTGGAGTTTGGAGTTTAAATAGCGGCAGATCAGTTGCTCTTGATTGTAGTTGGTTTGTTTAAGGAAGATAGAATAAACACAACAGTCCAAAGGCTGGCGTAGCACAAGATGTAGCGTGTTGGCTCTGCAACTCCGAGCTCCAGGGTTCAAAGCCTGGCAGATGTGGTTATGAAGAGTAAATTTAATTAATTTAATAAAAAGAAGTCTGATGAGGAATTGTGGTGATTTCCGAAATAGTACTATAACTTTTACCATTAAAAAGCTGTTGTTGTTTTTTCCACACAAAAATTTTCATAAACTGGCCTTGAGCTCAATAAAATTGTCAGAAATTAGTACTTATTTGTAAAGTGAAGGACAAAGATATTGTGCGAAATTAAATAACTATTTGTGAAAATTGAGGTAGTGAGTCTACTCTGTGCTAAAAATTATTTTATCAACTGGATATCTGAATCTGAATTAATGTAAGTAATTTTATCGTTTTCTCACTTTTTTTCTAAAATACGACTCCCTTTTACCCATATAGATTTCCAGCCCGACGCCTTTGCTTTATTTCTAGCGGTCCATAGCAGGCGGCTATTTGTTTTTGTTAAGCCATCGTTGAATTACATTCTTTTTTCGGCTCCGTTGGTACTGTTTGTTCCTCCTTCATCTATTCTGTTAGCGAAGAGTTTCATTCCACGTACTTTCCTCTGAAGTTCCTTCTTTTTTCGGGCAGATGAGAATTTGACAATACTGTTTTCTCCTTTGTCCACAGCGTTTATATTTAAACTAACATTAGCAAAGTTTGCAATGCGTTCCAAAACAGCTAGGAGGTTTTCATTTTCTTTTTTAATGACATTTCTTACAACAATATTTTTTTCCAGAGTTTGTTGTACCATCTCATTTACTTTATGCTCCAGCGCTGATATACGAACGTCTTTTGCAACGCATTTTTCATGCAGATCGTCAATTTGCTTCGTCAATTCGAACATTTTTTTTTCGAATATCAAAGTTGTATTTTTCAGTTCGTTTCCAAATCAGTCTGCAATTGCATAAGGTTTGCGGTCATATCCTCAATCAGACGTTTTATGTCCCTTGTATCTGCCTTTAGTTCATATATATCAGATTTTACGTTACCGCCATCAAACACTTTATTTCCATCAGTTTTCTGCTTTTCATTTTCCGCCAAAACTACTTCCCTAGACAGGGTTGAGAAAGGTTTTAGCTCTGTAGGCTGCTGCTTGGGAACGCTTTCTGCTTGTGAGGATCATAATTTTGATCTTTGCGTGCACATGTGACATCTCCAGTTTCTGCGACGTTCGGAGTTCATGGTTAGATATGTGGTATCAGAAATTGTAGTGCATGTACAGATCACTTCTCATGTTTTTGAATACAATGCACGTAGCATATTCACCATTGGCGGGCAATGGGTTTTTGCATTCGCCGCAAATGCATATTGTTGCTTCCAAATTGTTGTTTGACATCTTTATTTGATTTTTTTTTGTTTTTAGTGTGCATTATTTTAAAGTATCATAACGCTTTACAAAATTCTTTACGAGCTCACAAAAAACACGTCAACTTGCTTTCACTTCACCAGGTCGCCGTTGTCTTTTTCTAAAAATTTTCGGGCGCTTTTTCTGTCGGCCAGCATCTCGCACTCACACATTTCGGCCTCTTTCTTTTCTCACGAAAAATGCGTCTTGTTTCCTTCTTCAACTTGCCATAACGCTTCCGCACAGTTCGCGTTACACCCGATCGCGATGTAGCCCTGTAGGCTGTGTCCTTTTGCTCCGTAGCGGCACGGCTTTCCTCGTAACGCCCGTTTATTGCTCGAAATTTTCGTTCTGGTTATTATTTCTTTTAGAGAGCAACAGTGTAGGTAAAGTGGCGAAGTGGGTGGCTCTTTGTTGCGATTGTAGCCTTCTGATATCGAGTTTTCCTTGTGTCCATTGGTGCGCACTTTTTGCTGTACAGAGGCGTATGCGGATCTTAGCTGACACAAGATTATGATTCGAGTCGATGTTAACTGCTCGGATTGTGCGCACTTCTAGGACACAGAAAGCATGCCTTCAATCTATCACAACATTGTCGACAACTAATGTCGTTGCTGAATGTGAACTTCTTGTTACATATAGTCTTTTGAGTTTAGGTTTACTTCAAACTAATGGTTTTCTTAATAAACTAAATCGTATTTTAGATTTAATCTTTATAAGTGATAATGCAAATCATCATGTATCGGACTGCCTTACACCTATCACGCTTGCGACGAGAAATCATGTTCTTTAGTAGTGCATCTAGAATTTTATGATTTATTTGAGGTTCCTATTGAAAGTAATCACACTATCCTTAATTAAAACTGCAGTGACTTTGAGCGCTTAAACTCACTTCCGCTAAGTTATGACTGAAACATTTTACTCTCTAGCAAAGACACTACAAATGCTTCCAAAACATTTAAATCTACAGTTTTTGAACTGTGTGTCAGTATTGTTCTTCCAGTTCATCGCCATAAATACAAGTTACCTTGGTACACTAGGGATCTAAAACATCTCAAAAATAAATTCCACAAAAAATTTAAGACTACTGATCTTTAAATGTATTTGGATCGCTATCAGTTCCATCTAAGGAGTTTTAGAACTCTTAATAAGTCTCTCTGTATATAAATATTTACGAAACTTGTATCAAAGGCAATCCTAAATCTTTCTGGATATATATCAGATCACTTAATTCTAATTCAACAATACCTTCCTCGGTATTCTTTAGCAATATGATTGCAACTACTCCTGTTGAGGCAGCCAATGTTTTTTCCTGTTTTTTTGGGTAAATTTTGTTTCCGACAATGATGTTAAACATGAGTGCGCACGTTCTGAGTCCTCACTTAACTTCGGTTCACTAAGGTTAATGAAAGAGGATGTTGATAAAGGTATTTTATCTCTGAAATCATGAACTCAAATGGATTCAGATGGACTATCTGCTATCCTTCTAAAAAGTGTTAATCGTTAAACCTTCAACCTTGATTTTCAATTTTTTCTTCTCTTCAGGAATTTTTATTGATGACTGAAAAAAGTCAATAATAACTCCAAATTATAAAAGTGGGAATACGAATAATGCTGCCAACTACAGACCAATTTCGATATTATCGTCCGTATATAAGTTATTTGAGTGTTTGGGTGATGAAAAGCTTGTGTATTATGTTAAGAACCTCATCTGTCCCAACCGATATGGTTTTTGCTAGTGGTCGCTCGACAGTATCCAATCGGGCGGTTTTCACAGAAGATTGCCTCGCTGGCTTCCTTGAAGGTCATCAAGTCGAAAATGTTTACACAGACTTTTCGAAATCATTCGACAGAGTCTCGCAGAAGGTGTTAATATCTAAATTGGAAATACTGGGATTCCGCTCAACATTCCAAGGGTGAATAAGGTCTTGATTAAGCGACCGTTATTGTGTGGTTGCATTCGACAATGTTTCTTCTCGATCATTTATAGCAACTTCTGGTCCTCCCCAGGGTAGCATTTTAGGTCCTTTGTTGTTTGTTCTTTTCAGTAATGACATTAGTTCCTGTTTCCTTTTCTTTCATATGCCGATGATTTAAAGGTTTATTCGGTGATTAAAAGCTCTGAGGACTCAGTTGCTCTCCAGGCTGATCTTGACAGGATTAATTTGTGGTGCAAACTTAATCATCTGGCATTGAATGTCAATAAATGTTCTTACTTTACCTTTACAAGGAAGCTTAACTATTTGATTACAGATTAAGTGAAAGATTTGGGGGTATTTTTTGATGCTAAACTAAGTTTCTCCACCCACATTAGTTATGCTATGCTCGCATTATACACTCAAATTACCTTAGTAAGGTCGAGGCTAGAATATGCCTCCTTTGTCTGGAGGCCCTATCATTCCTCTTATATAAAACGGTTAGAGCGAGTACAAAAAAACTTTCCTAAAATTCGCACCTCGTTCTCGGAAATTTCACCGACCCTATCCCTTCTTACGAAGCTCGATGTCAACTCCCGATGTTACAACCCTTGTACAGCAGGAGTATGTACCTCTCATGTGTCTTTGTTGTCAACATTGTGAAAAGTATAGTTGACTGTGAAAGATTGTATTTTAATGTTCCATGTCATAACTTGCGAAGTGTCCAATTTATTTTATGTAAAATTTGCTAATTCTAAGTATGCTAAAAATGCTCCGTTATCTAGAACTCAATCGGAAATAAACCGAATTCCCGGGATGGATCAGTCCGTTCCAATAGGTATAATTCGCGCGATACTTTATAATCACTTAATTCTATAAGAATTAAGCCGTTTTCTTCTCTATAGTCAGTAAGAATTGTATTCATTTGACTTAATTAAATAAATTAAAGATTGAAGTATACCGTTCGCTTTCTTCCCTTGCCAAGTGCATGGTATTTCTTAGATGGAGGTGATGTTTACACTTGCTCTTCCGAAGACATCTCCCAGCCGCCAAGAGGTCCGGGCATTCAAAGTGCCGTGGTCGTCACCAAAAAGGCGTGATCCTAGAATTTTTACTCTTTTTATTAGAATTTATTTTACGTCGCGGGTCCCAAGCCCTGAGCACAACCATATTTAGTGGCATTTAAAATTTTCAAATTTATAAAGCGAGCCCATTGCTCAAAGACAGACGCCCGCACGCAGCCGCACCTACTGGTGAACATACGCTGCAGATCCTGCGAAACCTTTAAACCTAATATGTCGGAGTAGCTTCAAAAGGTTTGCCTTCTCACTTTAGCTCTCTCTTAAGCAAATGTTCGGGATCTACTCAGAGGACACTTGCATGAAATCATCCGGAAGTCGTGAGCCGCACATGTAATATGACGCATTACTCAAAGAGTACCAATCAAAATTCAGGTGAAAATTTTGTTAATGATTTCTTCACACACTTTTCCACAGTTTTACGCAACGGTCCAATGCACGAATGCCAGTTTCTACTGATCAATCAAAAGCCAAGGCTCGAATAGCTTTACGACCTGATCAAGCGCCTTGTTGGGGTTTCGCACTATTTGAAAGTATATTTTTTTAACTGCAATAGTTCACATAAGTGACAAATTTATATTACAGAAGAAACCGCAAAAAGGTTGTAACTCGAAAAACATTGTCTAGAACATGTGGGCAACATTGTAGATATACGCCAAAAGATCAGCCAAAACGTATTTGCAAAGCTAAAGTCATGCTGCTCATACATAACATGTTGACAGTTTTCAAATTAGACTTAAAACACTCACCTTTGATATATCTGTAAGATCGGAATATTCGCAAAATCTTATAGATCGCAAAGGTTTTTATAATTCAGTCTCAGTGTTGTATTAATTTTGTCCGCTAGGCGAACTGAACCAGCAGCTGCAATACTTGAACGTGAACACCTTTTTTTATTAGGTATTGAAAATAATATTTTATTTTATAAATATTATCTACAGTAATCATTTTGCTGCAGGCAATGGCAAAGCTACGAGGGTATCTCAAGAAAAAAGCTACTTATAAAGTACTTCTGCCGTTCTGAGTCTGCATTAAATTGTAGGTCCCTTTATTTCAGATACTACATACTATACATAAATGCATATGATAAGCAACATCTAATTACGCATGAGACGCATTGCGTAGTACACACTCATAAAATAGAAATGCAGCAATGAATTGGCGTATATCAGAAAATATGATAAGACCTGCACATATTGGGTTCAATCCCGTATTACCCGATTGGCTTGATGGTGATATGGCGTGGAAAATATTTGTCTTGTGTTGAGTAAATTACATACGTTGCTCATTAGTTCGTTTACAAATTCTGTCCCTCTTTCTGATTATAATATTTTAATGAAACCGTACTTAAGAATGAGTTGTTCAACTAAAGTGGTTGCTATTGACTTTGCGTCTTTACTTTCAATTGGGTGTACTATTACAAATTTTGATAAGTCGCATTGCATTGTCAATATGTATCTGTAGCCGTTAGATATGCGCAATGGGTCTACAGTGTCAATTGTTATAGTGTCAAAAGTTGGCATTGGTGTATCTGTCACTACAAGTGGTTCTTTTGTATATCTTACTACTTTGTTTTTTGTGCATTTTTTGCAGTTGTTTATAAATTCTTTTACCATCTGTCTTATATTTTTCCAAATATGTCTTTGTTTGAGTTTTAAAATAGTCTTTCGAATTCCTAAGTGACCTGCAATGTTAGAGCAGTGAAATTCGTCTAAGTATCATAATTTCTACTTCTCTTGGAGCTCTATATATTAGTACTTTTATTGGCCCGCGTTTATTCCTTTCTTATTCATTGTATTTCTTCTTGAATGTATTCATATAAATATTTATAAATATAAAATCTTTGTCACAAAGGGCTAGCTCCTTTATATGGGAACTTCTTAGTAAACCATGTAGTTTCTCCAACATTAAATCTATATTCAAAGGGTCATCGCTACAAGTTACGTGCACTTCATTACCAATTATTTCAATTGTTGTACTACTATTTTTTTATACCCGCGTACTTGTGTACAAGGGTATTATAACTTTGTTCACGTAACGGTTGCTTGTAACAGCATAACGGAATCAAGATAGATATAGACATATATGTATATACCAAAATGCTCAGAATGAAAAGAGAAGTCGATTTAGCGATGTCTGTCTGTCCGTCCGTCCGTCCGTCCGTCCGTGCAGACGATAACTGGAGTAAAAGTTGAGATATCTCAATGAAACTTGGTAGGCAGATTGTCTATGACCCAGAGCAGGTTGGTATTGAGAATGGGCAAAATCGGACAGTAACCACGCCCACCTCCCAAATAACGGCAATTGTCGAAAATGCAAAAATTGCTATATTTCAGTACCTATCTATGGAAGCTTATTTGCTCAAATTTGGTATGTATTGTTGTATTCGAGCAGTCTGACCATAACCACGCCCACCTGTCATATAACGGTAATTTTCGAAAATACTAAAAATCGGACATTTCAATAAATGTTGAAGGGGAATATCTTGAGTGTAGTATGTGGTGTCGTATTGCAGCCAGAAATCCGACTATATGAGATCGATTTCGTCTAAACTTGGCACAAATGTTAGATTGTACCTAGTTAATTTAAAATTTTAGCTGAAAGCGTGCGCCGGGTATATAAAGTTCGATCGAACTTAGCCACTTCTTTACTTGTTCAATATAAAATTCCAATTTCTTCATTTTCTTTACGTAATTAAAAGATGTACATTGCCAAATATGAAGTTGATCAGACTTCTTGAAAGCTGTATTTTCTTTATTAATGCGTGTACCGGTATTTATATTCTTTTGCGCTAAATAATTTTCTTAAATATTCTTTAATTTTGCGGCCTTGCTCCTTGTTATAATATTAATGCTTTTCTTATCTTCCTTTTCACTTTTGCTTGTTGGAATCATTGATTTGAGTATATCACTATCTATCTTGATGCGTGATAATGCATCTGCGTTCGTATTTATTTTTCCTTGTTTGTATATACATACATAATTTCAGAGTCATATTCTGATAAATCTATTCTAATTCTTGTAATTTTTGACGATGGATTTCTGTGTTATAATAATGATACTAAATAGTTATTTATTTATTTATTTATTAGTATCTAGTAAAACAATAATACAATTATTAATTCTACTTAAAAGTTATAGCTACCAAGGCTTTCAGCTAGTTTATGAGTAGTAATTTAAAAGTTTAAATAAATCATATTAGAAACAAGTAGTCGATCATATTTTATTAAAAATTCCAATTTTCTTCAAATATTTGTTGACTTTTTGGATATTGGCGGTGGAGGGTGACTTAAGTAAGTTCAAGAAGAAGCTAAGGTTGGGCAGTCTATTAGGATGTATTCCACATTAATTTGTCGGCTCTGGCAAAACAGACAGATAGGCTTATCGCTTTTGCTTAGCAAATACTCGTGAGTTAATTGCGTGTGGCCGATGCGTATCCTCACGTAGTTTGTGATCTCGATTTGGTCGCAGGGAAAGGGATAATCTGGTCTTTCCCCTTTAGCCGGGTACCCACATATTTTTTACTTTGCTGCCGTTGTGTATTAATTTTCTCCTTATAGCATTTATTAAGTGATTATTGATGCCAATGTTTTGCGTGGCAGATATGCAAAGCGGTGGCGTGTTGGTTTTTGGAGACATCAGTGAAGACACATTTCCATCCTGTTGATGTGAACGGATGTGTGAAATTTTTATATAACTGGTAGTAGATATCCGGATTAGTTATTTCTTTCTTGTAATTCTATAAGTTTAGAATAAAAGATGAGCTGTTGAGTAACCATCGCGGGGACTTATCAGGAGTGTGGAAAACAGGGGGAAAATCGAACTCAACAGTTTTTGGGTCATGTATACAACGATGTATTGCAGAATGCCGCTTAGGAATTCGTTTGTGTTCTGAGTTATTTTGTGCAAAATTTTATTGTTACTCAAAAACAGCTTCGGAGCAAGCTTGAGGGTGCTGGTTTCAATACGTTCTTCAATTGAAAGAAGTCCGGCTTCAGCGAGTATCATTTTGAAAGGAAAAGTTCTAAATGCTCGAATGCTTCTGGGGGCAGCAGAATGATATGCTGGTTTAATTAGTTGGAGATTTTCCTTAGAGAAATTCCCATAGATTCCAATCCCATAATCTATTTTAGATAAAATTAGTGCTACTGTGAAGTTAATACATGTTTTTATATGAACAAAAGATTTCCTTGTGGTAAGATAATCAATTATACCTAGCCTTTTTGATATGTTATTTTTCAAATGGATACAGTGATCTTTAAAGCTGAGCTTAGAGTCAAATATAATTCCTAATATTTTAAGGGTCTTGGTAGCTTCTATTCTTTTATTATTTAAGACTAATGTATCTACATTATTACATTTTGTTTTCTTGCATATATGAAATACTTTACATATATCGTATGCTATACAAGCGCCTGAGGATTTACAACACTCGTTGATATCAGATAAGGCATTATTAAATTTATTATAAATATTTGTTTTTTTTTTTCAAGAGAAAATATAAATACATCGTCAGCGTAAATAATGTGCTCCATATGATTATATTTGGAAATTATGGTACTAATATTGTTAAAAGCTATTATGAATAGAATGACTGATAATGGAGACCCTTGGGGTATGCCGTTGTGGAGATTGTATACATTTGTATACATTAGAATATGTATTATTAATAGAAACGCGGAAATGCCGGTGTATTCAGAAGCTTTTATATAATTTTGTTCCAACTATCCAATCTTCAAGTTGTTTTAATACAGCGTGGACTCCAATTCGATCAAATGCTTTTTTGAAATCAATACTTAGAGATGTTAGGTTATTCTTGGAAGAAATTGCAGTTGAGGCATTATGTTCAAAATAAAGTAGAGCGTCTATTATACCTTGACCTCTTTTGAACGCCACTTGGTGGTGGCTGATAAAGTCGTTGA
This sequence comes from Philophylla caesio, assembly GCA_963971545.1. Classification (NCBI taxonomy): domain Eukaryota; kingdom Metazoa; phylum Arthropoda; class Insecta; order Diptera; family Tephritidae; genus Philophylla; species Philophylla caesio. The sequence goes on along the minus strand of OZ020604.1, from coordinate 68,283,058 downwards.
AGGCAGTAAACCAGAACAGACGTTTGGAAATAATTTTTTCCAAAACTTTTCCGAAGCACGAAAGGAGAGATATTGGTTTGGTTTGGGTATTGCACAGATTTTGGCAGATTTCCAAGATTGTGGATATACTCCACTGTCGAGGATGCTGTTATACAAATCTACAGTTAGCGGTTTGGGAAGATTTTCAATCATTTCGTAGGAGATTCTATCAAAACCTGGCGTTTTGCCTGTAGATGTGTTCAAATCCGATATTACCTCGTTATAGAGAATTGGAGTCTATATTTTTTTGGCACTTGCGGTGGGGGTTGGATTTATGTAAGTTGTATGCCCTATTTCTTGCTTTTTAGAAATAAATGACGAATGGAAATTTGCGTCACTAGAATAGTTGGACCAATTCGTTGCAAAAATCTCCGCAATCTCTTTTGGGTCATATATTGTTTTGTCATCATTGCAAATGAATTCTATGTGTGGTTTTTTGTAGGTGCCGGCCAATATATTGATACTGGCCCAGATTTTTTATGGGTTGGATGATGGGTTAATTGCTTTTCTAACATTTTTGAAGCTTTTTGACTTTTCTTCCTTTAGAGTTTTTCTGATGAGGGCGTTGCTTTTTTGTATTCGATTTAATCAGAGAGAAGCCGTGATCGTCTAAATATCTTCCACAAATCCTGTTTGTTTTTCCCTAACAACGCAAGATTAGAGTTCCACCAAGGGACCGTTTTACTATAGCGTATCCCTGATGTCTGGGGAATAGCAATGTGGGCTGATGTCCGAATAATTTTGGTTATAGCGGCTGTCTCCTTATTAACTTGGTCTGAAAACGGGCTGTCATAGTGTAATTCAAGTGCGATATCTTTGTATCGTGGTCAATTCACCTTTTAAATTATAAATTTCTGTATATGCTGACATTTATTGGTTGATTGGTGTTAAAAAATTTCGGAGATAATGGGAAAATGGTCGCTCGAGTGGAGAAAGTCTAGTGTTTTGGTGGAGATTTAGGGTGCTAAGCTAGCCGAACAAATGGTAAGGTCGATGTTGGTAAATGTACTGTGGGTAGAGAAGTGTGTAGGCTTCCCGTCATTAAGGACAGTAAGATTATTGGAAAGAACTACGTCTTCTATTGATCTGCCTCTTGTGTTCGTAGATGTGGAACCCCATATGGTGCTCCACGCGTTGAAGTCCCCGACTAATAATATTGGGGTGGAAATTACCTTTAGGATTTTGTTTATATCTTTAGACTTAAATTTTTGCATGGGTGGAATGTATATTGAAACTATTGTTATTTTAAAACCTATGTTAACTTCGACAGAAAGGGTGGATATATCAGATGTAATTTCTATTGTTTTATGGGAAATGTTATTTTTGATAAGAAAAGCATTTCCTTGCTTTGCATAGGTATTTTGGTCCAAGTTGTGGAAGAAACCTTTGAAATGAGCTGGGACTAAAGGGTTTTGGTTTTAGGTAAGTGTGTTTCGTGTAGTGCAACTATGGATGGTGTGTGTTCTTTTAGTAAAACTTTTAAATTATCAAAATTATTATAATATCCTTTTAAATTCTACTGTAATACTTTAACCATTAGATGATAATAGGGAATAGAGGAATTCGAGAATTATCAACTTTTAGTTCAAGAGTAATACAAGTAATACTCGAATAAAAGAGAGTTTCTCTTAAGGTATAATTGAAACAAAAACACATTACGGCCAGTGCTGTCGAAAGGGTACTATAGTAGTTTTTTTACTCCTTTTTTTGTTGCCGTACTACCATACTACTCTTTTCACACAAGTACTACTTTTTCACTACTTTTCGTTAATATATTTTTGTCTTTTAATGTATTATTATTAGTTGAATTTTAATTTCAAAATGTAGTTCATAAATTTTCTTTTCGTATACTTTTCAAAATATTAATTGTTGGCAAGCCTGTGGAATTGGCGTACGCACATCGGATTGTCTCTTTTTCGCATTCATACATACATATGTTTGTATTAGAAATGATTGCTGATACTGACAGTGCAAAAATTTCGTGGAATAGCGGTAAATGTATTCTTTGCGAAAGTTGAATGAATGTAACGTTTGATATTTTGTGGTGCGCTATATTGTTTGACTTTAGTGTTTTAAATTGTTTAATTTACAAAGTTAACTACGAGTATATAAATGGAGAGGTAAATTAATTATTTATTCAAAGTGTTCCTTATAAATTAACATGTGCCGTGAACTTTAGATTCTTTGCAAATAGCCCAAGGCAACGGTAGATCCGAATGCTGCTGTTGTTGCTGAGCTCGACAATGTCTGCACAACCAATCTGGATGATGATGAAAGAGTTTTGGCGTCCAATTCTAGCACAAAAATTTAAAAGTCAGCCAAAAACAAAAATTACGCGCAAAGTGGAGTGTTGAATTTGATTGGGTGATTGAAAAAAATGACAGTGCCTTTTGTAAATATAGCCAGCTAAAATTGCCTAATAACAAATGCCATCTTTTACGTCACGCGCAATCTCAAAGGCACGATCAATGTCGGGTTGCAATAAAAAACCAGCCAAAAATAGAAGTACAAACTACAGAATTTCAAAGCGAACTCAATAAAGTTAAAACTGCGGAGCTAATGGTTATTATGTTCTTTGTGCAACATAATTTACCGTTTCTTTTAATTAAGCCATTGCTTGAACTTAAAAATAATGTGGCTGTGGATTCAACAGTAGCAAAAAAATACATATTGGCAAGACGAAAGCAACTGAAACGGTTAAGACAATTATTCTCAACGAATCGAACAAAACTATTGCTAAAATACTGAAAAATCACAAGTTTTCGATGACAATCGATGAGACTACCGATATCAGCACTTCTAAATGCTTGGCAATTGTTGTTCGATATTTAAATTCAACTAAAAACAAAGTTCGTGACAGATTCTTGGCGATGTTACAATTGGAAAAATGTGATGCCATATCCATTTTTGAGGCAATACAAAATCTTTTTAAAAGCTTAGCAATTCCTTCGATGATGGTTGGCAAAATAATAGTGTTAAAGCATTATTAATAAAGAAATGCCTCATATATTTACAATGGGTTGTATATGCCATTCAATACATCTTTGCCCATCTTCCGCATCAAAAATGTTACCAAGAAACGCCGAAACTTTGGTAAGAAATATATATTACTACTTTTCACACAGTGATAAGAGGCAATTGGAGTTTAAGCAGTTTCAAGAGGCATTTGATTTTCAACAGCATAAAATACTGAAAACTTCAAACACAAGGTCGTTATCTTTCGAAAACGTGGTAACCAGAGTTTTGGAGCAGTGGACCCCACTACAACACTTTTTTTAAAGCGAGAAATACGATGTTTCTACAAAAGCAAATTCTGATTTAGCATTGAATATTCAAGATGAGTTAAATGATGCCAACAAATTTTATTTATTGTTTTTAAATTATGTACTTAAGTTAACAAACATATTAAATTTAGAATTTCAAGCTGAGACAGTAAAAATTCACGTATTGGTTCCACACGTTAAGGCATTTTTTAAAACAATTGTACAGTCTCCGACTAACCTTCGGCCCGAGCAGTTGTGTACGGAATCGTTCTCTCGCTGATTTTTGTTTTCGTTTCGCTTTTGTGCGTTTCTTCACGTGCTTCATTTACTATTTTTCTTTCCAAGTAAGTTTTTTCAGACTACTAGCTTGAAGTGGTACGCCGATTAACCCATATGGAAAAACCGCCCTCGATTCCCTCGGGGAATCGATTTAGCATATTGTCTGACAATATGTTAAATTCCCCAAAATCCAAACGCAAAAAAACTTTGAATTCAAAAGAATCTTTCCCCTCGCTGCCAATACCGACGAAAAACAATAACCAAAGTGACTCGAAATTTGTTGTTATTAAATCAACTGACACCTCTAATTCGCTCTCTAAATACAGCGTATTCGCCAAAAAGAAAGCTTTAGACGGCATTAGTACTGAATATAGCTCAGTTAGCATACTCCGGGATGGAAGTCTTCTAGTGCTCACTAAATCTAGCAAAGTAGCCGAAAAGTTTTTAAAATGTAAAAACTTTGGTGGCTTATGCCCGGTATCAATTGATTTGCACGCAACTCTTAATACCTGTAAAGGCACAATATTTGACCTTAACCTTGCGAACACGGAAGAACAAGAAATTCTCGACGGCCTCAAATCCCAAGGAGTTGTTGCTGTCTACAAATTCACCAAAATTCAAAACGGAGAAAAAGTCCCGACTGGTCGCATTGTACTAAAATTTAATCTTTTCAAAGTCCCCATTGATATTGACATTGCTTGGTACTCAGTAAAAGTAGAAGAGTACTTCCCCACACCCATGCGTTGCCGGAACTGCCAACTGCTCGGACATACCTCAAAAAAATGCAACAATAATCCCACTTGCGAGACTTGTAATTTTCCCCCACACCAACCTTAAAAATGTTTACGCACAATGTGCGCAAACTGCTTAGCCGCTCACTCAGCATCCTTCAAAGATTGTCCACTGTACGTACAACAAAAGCAAATACTCAAAATAAAAACACAAAACAAATGTAGTTTTAATGAAGCCAGACGTTTGTACAAAATACAAAACCCAATAAGCGGTAATCTGAAACAAACTTACTCTTCGGTCACGAATTCCACCCAACCTACTCACCCGCAACCACACTCACAAAACTCAAATGGTGATTCACTCACAAATAATGTCAATATCTCTGCAGAATCACCGCAAAATAAAAACGAAACAAGCCATAGCACAGCCGATCTACAAACTTTACTCTCTTCCTATATAACTTCTTTCGGCGCTCTTCCATGCACAAATACCGTACACATTGCTAACACAAACAAGAATCTGACGACAGCCAACACTCAAGAACCCACAACCACTTTGCCCACTCAAACCGCATCATCTGTTTCTACTCAAAGCTTCCATCCCATTACAAGCCAAAATATCTCAGGTAACACTCAAAACATCTTCACCACTACAAATTGCTCTCAGCACTCTGTATCTCTTCCCGAACAACATTTTTTAACAGAAGATCATTCTCTCACACCCATATCCCAGTATGACATTGAACATGTCAACACAGACAATAACAGCAGGAAGAACAATATTAACAGCGATCGCCCGGACCGCATACTATAGGTTATTTTTGTTTAAAATAACCTAATAGTATCGGGTGTTTTTTTTAGGGGTATAGAAGTTCGAATTGAAATAAAACACAAGAAAATCGTTTTAAGGTCCATCAATTTGGCTTTATTGGAAGGATAATTTTATGCCATTAATGTTTAAATATGATTTCGGGCATGTGGCCGCCGCGGCTGGCTCGAATAAAGCCAATTCTACAGGTCCAATTTTCAACCACTTTTTCGAGCATATGGGGCCGTATGTCGGCAATAACGCCACGAATGTTGGCTTCCAATTCCCCTAACGTTTCTGGTTTGTTGGTGTAGACGAGCGACTTCACATATCCCCAAAGAAAATAATCCAATGGTGTCAAATCACACGATCTTGGTGGCCAATTGACAGGTCCATTCCGCGAAATTATGCGCTCTGCGAATGTTTCCTTCAATAAATCGATTGTGACGTGCGCTGTGTGGCATGTAGCGCCGTCTTGTTGGAACCACAACTCATCCACATTCATGCCATCCAAAATCTTCCATAAAGTTGATGGACAAAGCTCCAATTGCTGTGCACGGTGGCGAATCGATTCATTCGGGTCCTCTTCAACACTTTGCTCTACAGCGGCAATTGTTTCTTCGGTGCGCACTGTTCGACGTCTCTGCGGATGCGTATTATCACATAGAGTAAACGTAGTGCGAAAACGATCCATGGTTAACCGAATTAATTGCTCTGATGGACGATTATGTCGACCATAAAATGGACGGAGCTCACGGTAAACTTCGCGAACTGAACCATTATTTTCGAAATAAATTTACACGATTTGCAAGCGTTGTTCTTTTGTCAACCTGTTCATGATGAAATGGCAAACCAAACTGAACATAAATGACATTAGAGTTGCCAGATTTGACCACAAAATGCCAGTTTTATCTCTATTCGAAAAACAAACCTGTAAAAAAAACACCCTTTACTTAGATTTCGTTTATAAAGTTTGTTGATGATCCTCAATATTCTTCAATGGAATATGAAAGGATATCTTAACAACTTCATAGAATTGGAAACCCTAATAAAAGATCGTCACCCTCAAGTAATTTGTCTCCAAGAAACCCATCTGAAACATAATTTTACACCTTACATCCCAAAACAATACTCAGCCTACCTACACAACTTTCCTCAGTTTAATCATTGTAAACAGGGCTGTGGATTGCTCATCCATAAAAGCCTTTCTCATAAAAGCATAAACATCAACTCAAACTTGTCAGTAATAGCAGTCGAAATAATATAAGTACCCCATCACAGTATTCTCTGTTTATATACCCCCCGAACAACATTTTTCGCATTCTGATCTTTACAATCTTATTTCTAACATTAATACGCCAATATTACTCTGTGGTGATTTTAATAGCTGGAGCCCACTATGGGGCTCACCAAACGCCAATCGCAGAGGCATGGTAATTGAAGACTTCGTACTTAGTTCACACCTATCTATACTTAATGACAATAGCCCAACTCACTTCTCCACGCACAAAACCTTTACCCACATTGACTTAACCTTATGTTCACCCCAACTACTTCCGCTTTCCACATGGTTTACTCTTAACGATTTACACAACAGCGATCACTTCCCTATAATATGCTCTATCTCACTGTATTCCACAAATACTACCAGTTACTATAAAACTTTCAATTATAACACTGCCAAGGCCGACTGGGTTAAATACCAGGATGCTTTGTTTTCAAGTGTCCTACCAGAATTCGAAGTACATAACACCAACAAAGAGGCGGCTAGGTTACAAAAAGCCATACGAAATGCTGGTAATTTTTCTATTCCACATACTTCCATCCGTCCCCCCGCAAGAAAAGTACCCTGGTGGACTCCAGAACTTAATAATCTCCGTAATGAAAAAGTATTTGCTTGGAAAAAATATCGTAAGTCGATGTGTTCTTCCAATCTAATTGCCTACAAAAAATGCAATGCTTTATTTAATAAAGCGAAAAAACTAGCAAAACGGAATAGCTTTGAGAAGTTTACAACAAAGCTTAATCCCAAATCTTCAGTTGAAAACATCTGGAAGGGTGTTAAAACTTTAACAGGAATATTTACACCAAAATCCCTCCGAGCAATAACTGTCAACAATCAAGTCTTCACCAGTGCCTGTGACATTTCGACAAAATTCGCTCAACACATCTCTAAAGCATCAGAAGCATCTAATTTCTCACCCCAATTCATACATTTGTCAGAAAATGTACCGGATATGAATGCTACCGATAGCCCAGATCGTTTAGCCCTACAACTTGAAAGGGATATAAATGTTAACGAACTAGAAGCTGCTCTTAAAACGGCTAAGGGTACCACCCCAGGGTTCGACAAAATAAATTATCAAATGCTGCGTCATACCCCTAAACCAATCAAACATCGGATGCTCAAACTTTATAACGCAATTTTAACCACTGGCACGATCCCACAAAGTTTTAAGACAGCTGTCGTAGTACCAATACCCAAGCCAAAAACCGACCCTAGTATCATTGAAAATTACAGGCCAATCTCTCTTATACCATGCCTGAGCAAAGTCATGGAGAAAATCGTCTCCAAAAGATTAATGTGGTATTTAAAGAAGAAAAACATATTATCTCCATTTCAAGTCGGATTCCGATCCGGTACAAGCACTTTAGATGCCCAGATCTTCTTGGACCACCACATCTCAAAAAATCTTTCAACAAGAAATCATACCTCCATACTCTCAATAGACTTTAAAAAAGCTTTTGATAAAATTGGCTGCCACGTTGTGTTGGAAAGATTGCAAGAATGGAAACTAGGCCCGAAAATTTTCAACTATGTTAAATCTTTCCTAACCAACAGGAAATTTCGATGCAAAATAAATGGAGTTTTGTCGCCTACATTTCCATTGCACAATGGCATTCCGCAAGGATCACCCCTTTCGGTGACCCTATTCCTCATAGCATTTGAAGATCTAAGCAAAATTCTAATTAAAGAAAGTAATATTAGACATTGCCTATATGCAGATGATTTTTATTAAATATGCAATAAGAAAAGCACATCGGACATCGTAAATAGTTTTAACGGCGCTCTAGGTGTTGTTGAGAATTGGTCGCAACATTCGGGTGCTCGCATTTCACTTGAGAAATGCAAGCATCTGCATGTTTGTAAGAAACGTAACTGCAATAAATTAGATATTAAACACAACAACTTCACAATTTCAAACGTGGAGTCCACAAGTATACTAGGCGTTATATTTATTTGATAATAAACATAGCTTTAAGTACCACTGTATTAGTCTAAGAAATGCACTAACTACCAGGCTCAACGTAATAAAGTATTTAAGTTCACGAAGAAGCTATGTTCATTCTAACACTCTGCTAAGCATCACTAAACTTACTATTCAAAGCAAAATAGACTACGGACTACAGATATACGGTAATTGTAGCAAGACCTCTCTTAACAAAATCAAAGCGCCGTTGAATGCCGCAGTAAGGCGAAGCTTAAGAGCCTTCAAGACTACTCCTATAAAAAATCTACTTTCTGAGGGAGGTTTTCATTCAATCGAAGATCAGCTGCAACACTTACGGAGTCGCATTATCTATAAACTATACTGCAACAGGAATCATATTCTACACCACGATATTCACCTTCTGAAAGAAAGGAAAACTGGTATGTCGCACAAATCGGCGTTGTACGAAGTTTATGAGCTCTCTAGACACTTGAATTTGGATGTTTCGACAATGAAATTCGCCTCAACCAAATTTCCACCTTGGACCATTGAACAAAATACCTTTATTAATGATTTAACTTTTTTACGGAAAGAAGCAACCAATAATTCCGAATACCAAAAATCATTCCACAACATAGCGAACCCTTTAAAGGGATGCGGATGGTCGTTTGTTTTTACAGACGGGTCCAAACAAAACGAAGCAGTTTCATTTGCAGTGACTGACGACAGCGGTAGTACTCTATCCTGTGGCCATCTTCCACACTTTGCCAACGTATTTGACGCCGAACTGCAGGGACTCTTATCTGGCGTATTGATTGCTAAAAGCTCCAACAGAAATTTCGTTATATGTACTTGTAGGATTACAAAGCCTTTTTTGTAACCGCGCAAATGGTCAAAAACGCAAACTATCCAAATTGACGAAATGGATATCAACTTATGTTTCGGGGCAGATTTAAACGCTTGGTGGTCAGCTGTAAGACTAACTTTATTTCACAATTCTTCTCCTTAAATACATAATTTACCGATTCATTTCTTTATACATAAGTAAATTGTACTATGTATTTGCTAATACATAATTCATGTTCTCTAACTCTTCACATACTTAACGCTATTTGTTATATCTTACATACATACGAAAGTAGAATAGGAAAAATGGGAATGCAGCAAATATGCAGGTATGCAGGTATCAGTAGGCCTATGATAGACTACGTTAGCGAGAGCGTGCCGACAAACATACATACGTATAACAAGCAGGAGCATATGCCGGCAAACAATGTTAGTATAGCGGGTAAGTGCATGTAAATACATATGTAAGTATGTGCATATTAGCATACGTAGGCAAACACAATAGTTTCAAATCCAGGCCAAAGTGTTACCCGCTTTGGGGTGAATGGCATACGCATACCTGACCTTGAATATTTAAGGCATATAATAAAATAGGTGACAATTCCATATGATTGACGAATGCAGTGGTTCCCTATCGGTGACCTAACAGTACTGATAGCTTATCCGTATTCAATGCTGTGAAAACCATACACTATGAGGAAGACCCTATATATCACATACAACAAATGCTTATAAGTCTTTCACTGAATATAAAGCTGATGTGGGTTCCCGGCCACGCTGGTATCACCGGCAACGAGTACGCCGACAAAGCTGCGAAACGTGCTTTAAAATTATGCTTACACCTTCACATGCCATTCGGATCAAAATCTATTAAAAATATGTATTCCACCGCATTAAAATCTCGTTTTGCTAACAACTGGTCCAACTACCAACACCAATATAAAGAAGTGAATCCTAATGGGCATGGGATAATTCTGCCCTCAAATACATCAACATGGATGAACAAATGTTTTGTACGCCTTCGGCTGGGACATTCCCTTTTAACTCAAGAGCATCTTTTAAAAGCCACACGCCAACCCTCGTGTATGTTCTGCAACGATTCCGATCTAACCATCAACCATATCTTGCTTTATTGCCCTGCTCTTTTCTCCACCCGCGCTCAATGCTTTGAGGACAAAAGCCCAATCAACCTCCTTTCCAACCCTTCAGAAAATAACGTAAGAACTATATTCAACTTTCTTAAAAACGTTAACATTGCACATCTAATTTAAAATAATATTTTAATTTCATATACTGACTAAGCCGATAGCCCTGGTAGCTAGTACTAATATATTAATTTGTAATTTTAATTATGATTAATAAAAATAATAATAATAATAAAACAATTGTAACAAATTTTATAAAAAAAGATTTTTGTACTTTTGACGTAAACTTAGTTACATTAATTATTTTAAGGAACCTAAAGATATATATTGTGGACCAAAAGCAGAATTGTTTTTAACTTCTCAAAACTTCTCCGAAAATTGCTTTCAAATATATTTGTAAGAATTATTATATTACATTATGTAAAGAAATTCGCAAGTGGATAAATTTTATGGATCCAGTTTGGAGGAAATTACAGGTATAAATCCTAGCTCCTTAACTGAATCGTTGGTAACTATAGCATATTGCCTTCCAAATGAAAATGATATCGAAGAACTAGATTTTGAGTGGCGAATCCTTATAAATTCTGATTTTATTTCAAAGGATTTCGAATTTGAAGAATTTTGGTCTGCAGTATTTAAATTGAAAAACGCTTACAACGACGATATGTTTCCACTTATATCTATATTGTTTCCTACGCTTTTTACTCAGCCACACATCAGTGCAACGGCAGAGAGAACATTTTCTCAATTGTCTCTCATTAAGGATAAAAAACAAAATTGCTTATGTACTGAAATTGCAAAAGAATTGCTGGTTGATTCTAATTCAAATACTTGGAAGCCATCAAAAAGTATTTTAAGTGCCTATAGGTGTTAATTATTAATTATTATATGACAACAGCATAAATGCTGTATAGGTGTTAAGTTGAAGTCTTTTTTATTAATTTTTTAATTTAATTTAGATACAGGTATACATTTTTTTTTTGAAAATGCAAAATACATATTAATTTTAATAACTGAATTAAATACATTGAAAAAAAAATATAAAACTATTGTGTTTTTCATAGTTTATTTGACTAATTACTCAAATTATTGTTAAAAACTACTTTTTTTTATCAAAAAGCTACTATTATTTGAAAAAAACTACTACTCTCTGAGATACAAAAACGACAGCACTGATTACGACCATATTTAATGAGGAAATATGATTGAATGTGCTATTGAATTGGGAAAAGTCTTTGGTCATGCTGTTGCTGTGTGAAAGATTGCGCTGTTCATTAAGAGAGTTTGGTATGGAATTTGAAGATTTTTCGTTGAGATAGTTTATTGCAAGATTTGAATATCTAGTGATTGTTGAGTTTCGTTTAGGTAGTCTGTTTCAGAGTTTGTGGGCACGGTACTAATTGGCATTGCTGCTTGGTTAATGAGAGAGAGATATGTTTGGCGTGGAAAAGAGGAAGAGTAAAGGAAAGAGAAAAGAGATGAAGATTGATCGTTAGGTAAAGCTGAGGCATTGGAGAGTGTTGACGACAATGCTTCAACTGTAGTAGAGAATGAGGGTTGGAGAATTAGTATGTTGTGAAGTATTTTCTGAAGTTTTAGAATGATGTATTATTGAATTAGAGATTGTGGTGGATAAAGAGAAGTTCGAGGTTTGCTGTTGTTGTAAATTGATATTGTTAAATGATGTGTGATTTTTGGTTTGCTTTGAGTTGCTGACTGTGTTGGATAGAGGAATTTGGTCTGCATTATTGCATATGATTTCGTTATTTTCTTTGTTCTGTGTGTGATTTTTAAGAACTGTTGAGTAGACGGGAGGAAGGGGGTAGGGTTATTTTGTTTGTATATTGTTTTAGCTGTGCCAAAAGTACATTTCTGGGTAGTTTGAATTTTTAGAATTTGTTATGTAATGGCACAGGGTATGAATACCCTTAACCAGCCCATAAATGCAACCCTATAAAATAATCTATTACAATTGTAAGTCTACAATAAGTAACCGCAGCTAGCTTTAAGAAAAAGGTGGACAAGGAGACGAAGATAGAAGCCGACTCGGGCGGCCATTCCATTTTATTCGATTGATTTAACTTTTGGCTCGTAACCGCAACGGACGCGCAAGTCCGCAGTATCGCGAATAAATAATTTCTTTAAATAAAAATAAAACTAGTTTTAACCATTTAATTTTTCTGCTCGGGTTTTTATTGTTTTTATGAAGGAAAATCCAACAATGCCTAAAACAATCAAATAAATGAATTTAAAATAAAAAGAACATTTTTGAACTAAATAAATTGCACTGTAAAGCAGTGGTGAAAAAAATTTTTTCGAACAACGAAATTACAATTACTAAATTTAAATACAAAAAAATCGGAAGGAAAACCAAAAAAAAAAAAAAAAAATTAACTCTTCGAAATTAAACGATACAGCAGTGGTGGTGGAAAATTAAAAAAAAAAATTAGCTAATCGCTTTGAATATTTTTCAAAAAGAAAGAAAAAACATTTAATTTCAAAAAATTACTTATTTTAAACAAACAATTTAAATTAGAAAAAAAACTAAAGGAAACGCGAACATCAAATTTTTTATATCAAACAAACAAAAAGATAAAAACCACGTTCTGATGAAAACCAAATGGGTACAGTCTTGTATGCAGCAGAAAGCCGCTAAACGGAATCACGCCACATAACGGCCATTTGTTTCGACCACCATAACGGTTTTTTGCCACGCCGTGACGCGGCATAAGCAGCGAGCAAACAACAGTAGCAGTAACAGCAAGGAAACAGCAGTAGCAACGGTAAAATCAGCAGAGAGCAAACTGCGGTAGCAGCAGTAATAGCAGCAGCAGCAGCGAGCAAAAAACAGTAGTAGCAGCAGCGAGCAAACAACAGTAGCAGCAGCAGTAAGCAGTAGAGGTCGCATCAAGGTGAAACGGTGAGAAACACCAACAGACACTTCTGTTTAAATTAAACATTTTTTTTTCTTAAACATTGTTACATTTTGTATATATGTATAAGCTTATAACTACCCATCTAATATAATCTTGTAATTACCTTCTAATATGTTACATACAAGTCGATATTTTCATTACTTTCGTACCATTGATTCAACTTTGAGAAAATTTAAATTAAATTTTTTAATATACAAGCTAACAGTATGTTGTGACCTGTAAGTGGAAAAATTGTTTTTGCATGAAAGCTCTCTCTGCATGCCTATTTCACCCGATGACCTATGTCCGAAAATTCATATCAGTATTTAACACTTTTTCGAAAACTTAAACAAAAAAAAAATTTTCTTTTTCATACCTTCTTACATTTTGATATTGTCTGACGAACGGTGACTTTATTTTTTCTCTCTTCGTAAAGTTGGTTCTCAACTGCTTCGAGATTACGTGGTTATGAACGAATTTGAACTATAATTTAAACAAAACCTACCTTCTACATAATCGTCCAATTTTAACAAACGCTATTAAGCTAAAAAATTATAAATACTCGCTTATTACAGCATATAATAATATTTTATTACTTGTTATTTCTAATAGTTCGGTTCATACATGTGATCTCGGGGAAGTTCAGGCAAAGTTAGCACGCTGTAAGGAACCCTTAGCGAAGTGTTTTTCTAGACTAAATTGTCACGTTAGAACTCCAAAACATAACTTAACATTAATCTGCCAAGCAGACCTAACCACTTCTGAGTCGGAAGAAGAATTTACTGAAGCAAAGGCAGAAGCGTCGGAACAGACTAGTTACAAAAGAACTAGTTCGCTACCAGTTCTTGCAGATTCATTATCAGACACTCCTACAACAGCTACGAGTTCACAAGACATATCAACCATTTTTCAATTAAGCAAAATGGCAACTCCGGAACAGAAAAAATCTTTCATTAGCCTTTGTGCATCAATCATTAGGGAAAATTACAACGGTGATCCGCTAGCACTTGAATCATTTATAGATAAAATTAATTTAATTGAAGATCTTTCAGACGAAAACCTACTAAGTAGATTTATAGCATTTTTAAAATCAAAGCTTGAAGGCAAGGCACGCGAGGCAATTCCAACTGATGTTAGTTCAATTGTTCAGATTAAAGACGCGTTGCGCAACAGAATAAAACCGGACAACTCAAAAGTTGTAGCTGGAAAAATTGCGTCATTGCACGTAGTAAAAAACAATTATACAGAATTTGCCAAACATGTCGAGGAGCTATCTGATGCCCTACGACGTTCTTTAATCACTGAAGGTATGACACAAGCTAAAGCCCAAGAAATGGCAGTTGAACAAGCTGTAAATGTATGCAGGTTAAATACACGTTCTGACTTAGTTAAGTCAATTTTAGCATCGACAACCTTCAATGATTTAAAGGATTTAGTAGCAAAAATGATCATAGAACAAAATAACCAAGCAAAAGATAGGCAAGTGTTAGCGTTTCGACCACAAACTAACAGACCAACTAATTTCCGAGGTAATTTCCAAGAACAAAATTTCAATAGGTACAACAATAATGGCAACAACTTTAGGTACAACAATAATAACAACAACTTTAGGTACAACAATAACGGCGACAACTATAGGCGCAACGATAACGGCAACAATTACAGAGCAAACAACAATAGCTACACTAATAGGTACAATAACAACGGTACTAGGAGTAACGCAAACAATTTTAACAACAATACGCCAAACAGGAACAACAATAACGGAACTAACAATAACAGTAGAAATTATTCAAATGTGCGGACTTTAAACGCTCTGGCCCCTCAGGAGCGAACACTGGGGGAGCAAGAAAGGGACAACTAACCGATTGTTCTACAACAAAAGGCATTTACTGTCTTAACTTAAATTACTCTGACTTTATCCAATTAAACTTTACCGGATCTAACAATTTATGTACGTTTTTAGTCGATACGCAAGCCGACTTAATCCAAATAAGTGCAATTTTCTAAGGCCAGAAGCAACATTTTTAGGTCACAAATGTTTCGCGACGGGTTTGTTGCCAGACGATTCCAAAATCAACGCAATTAAAAAATATACAAAACCGACTGACAAAGACGCAGTCAGACGATTCGTTGCTGTTTTGCAATATACAAATAAAAGACGCTCGGTTAAATTTTAATATATATTTGTATTTTATTTTAACGCTCGGAATATTTCCCTAGATACAACCGCTTTGTTTCGTAGTTCACTCGCAACTGACTTTTACTCGCTCGAACATCCTCCGGCCTTGAGACTCGGTGTTGCTCGAGGCTCAATACATTCTACTGGTAAAACACATAGTTTCTGTACGGGGCGATTAAGAGAGCTGCTACCAGTCCAAAGAGTTACATTACGGACTAGTCCATCACTTCCAGGATGCAATACTGTTACTCGTGCCATTTTCCACAATGTCGGCGGTGTAGCTTCGTTTTTTATGACTACTAGATCACCTACCTGTAGATTTCGTTTAGCTTCCCGCCATTTAGGTCGCTGTTGCAGTTCATGTAGATAGCTATTACTCCACAGCTTCCAAAACCGTTGCGTGACTAGCTGCCGAGACTGCCAATAATCAAGGCGGTTCTCCGGCCAATCGACTGGTACCCTTTCCCCTAGAGCTGGTACTAAGGCCTCTCCGATCAATAAATGTCCAGGTGTTAAAGGAGACAAGTCTCTGGGATCCGAGCTTTGAGCACATAATGGACGTGAGTTGAGGACTGCTCCAATTTCTGCCAACAATGTTTGAACAGCTTCTATGGTTAACAGGCGAGCTCCCATCACTCGTCGTAGATGGTGTTTAGCAGCCTTTACAGCAGCCTCCCAAAGGCCTCCTTGGTGTGGGGCAGATGGAGTGATGAAATGCCATTCCGTTTGCCGTGTTGCGAGTTGCTCAAAAAGGTCGGAGTTCTGCCACGTTTGTAACATCCGACTTAGCTCTCGCTCAGCACCTACGAAATTGGTTCCGTTGTCACTCCATAAGTGTAGACAATGTCCATAACGTGACGTAAAACGAATAAAAGCCATAATAAAAGCCTTGGTGGACAAATCCGAGACAAACTCCAAATGTACAGCCTTCGATACCATACACACGAATACTGCAATATACCCCTTTAAAATCATATTACCTCTTCGACGGTCTGGACGTACTTGTATGGGACCCGCGTAATCCACTCCAGCATGCAAAAATGGGCGTGCTGGACGCACTCGACATGCTGGAAGGTTTCCCATCATTTGCTTGCTTACTTTGGCTCTTAACCTTTCGCACATTATACATCCCTTAATCAGAGTTCTTGCTAAAGTTCGCATACCGATGACCCAATAATTTTGTCTTATTGTCGCTATAAGCTGTTGTGCTCCACAATGTAGCAGTTTCAAATGTGTGGATCGAGCTATTAACCAAATCAATCTTCCTTTCCCTGGTAATATCGCTGGGTTACGCATGCAGTCCGGTAAGTCTGCTTCTTGTAAGCGCCCACTCATGCGCAATATACCATCTTGCAGAAACGGAGCCAAAATGGCAACTGCGTTCGATAATCGTGAACCCTCAGCTAAATCGTTTTCTTTACCATAATGTTTTAACTTTTTGATGTCATCTTTAAAATGATCCCATTGTTCTTGCTTGATCCAAAAGCCTAGCGAAGCATCGATTTCCTTTACACTCAGGTGTAGTTGACGTCTGTCTGCTGATGCTGCTCGACAGTTTTGGATAAACCGAAATACCCAAGCCGTTACTCTCACTAAGCGAGTGATGGATGAGTATCTGTACAGTAATGATTCCTCTTTTACAAATATGGCGCCGACGTTGACGATTATTTGATCACCATTGGTTGGTCTTCCATTGTTATGTGCGCTCCTTTCTTGACCGGCCTTTATACGACGACATTCCTTGTTTACCTCGGACTCAACGTTTTTATATAGCCCTTCTGGCATTTTTGGCCACATGCCATGCTGGAGTCGGAGGAAATCTGGCCCAAGCCACCACAGTTGAGAGGTAATTAAATCGCTCATAGACATACCTCTGGAGATTAGATCGGCAGGATTCAGGTCGGTAGGGACATATCTCCAATCGCAGTTCGTAGTGTTTTTATTTATTTGTCGTGCTCGATTCGCCACAAATTGCTTCAAGCTAGCGCTGTCTCGCGATAACCAGCACAACACTACCATGGAATCCGACCAACAGATAGCCGAACTGATTTTGATCCGATGATGACCTTCGCAAATAGTCAAAACACGATGCATTAACTCGCTGAGTAATACTGCTGCCCGTAACTCGAGCCGTGGTATAGTCTCCGGCCTTAAGGGCGTCACCCTAGATTTTGAAAGTAATAGATTCGATGTCACTACTCCGTTGCCCTGTACGACTGCATATATTGCCGCCCCAAATGCCTTGGTAGATGCATCGGAAAATCCATGCAAAGTCATATTTAAACGACGTGCGTAACCTATCCATCGTGGAATACGAATTTTACTAAACTGTTGTACTTGACAAAAAATACTTTTCCACGCCATCATCAGCGATTCTGGTAATATTGTATCCCAGCCCAATCTCTCCTGCCAAATTCGCTGCAGAAATACCTTTGCGTTTATTATGAATGGTGATGCTAACCCATCCGGGTCATAAATTCGCGCTGTTATACTAAGAACCATACGTTTAGTCCAACAATCGTCGTCTACCATGGGCAACGATTTTACTACGAATGTAAGTTCATCGGTTGAGGTATTCCATTTAAGACCGAGCACTGATGCTTCCGTATGGGAATTGAGACAAGCGTCGTGACCTTCAGATTGGGAACTGATAGAGAAGAGGACATGGGTCGAATTTGAACGCCATTTAGTAAGTTCGAAGCCTCCAGCCGCTAAAATCTGCTTCAACTGCTGACATATGAGCAGCAATTCTTCTTCCGTATCAGCACCCGCTAAATAATCGTCCATATAAAAGTTGTTCAAAACAGCCTCAGCCCCACGAGGCCATCTGGTTGCATTATCTCTGGCACATTGCTGCATTGCCCTAACTGCACAGAAAGGCGCTGAAGCCATTCCGAATGTCACTCTAGTGATCCAATATTCGGCTATTTCTCCTGTTTCATTCTTCCAAAACATTCGCTGTAAATCCCAATGTTGCGGCGCAATCTTAACCTGCGGAAACATTTGTTTAATATCTGCCGATACCCCATACGCTTGTAACCGAAAACCCCAAATGAGATCAATCAAATCTCGTTGCAACTTCGGTCCGATCATTTGGACATCGTTCAACGAAATACCAGTGTCAGTTAGACAGGATGCATCAAACACCACCCGAAATTTCTTCATTACTGCATGGTGAGGAATATAATAGGATTTGCCCTTTGGTGGTCTTGTTGCTAGTTTAAGCCAACCCTTCACTATGTATTCGTTTACGAAAGCCTGATATTTTTCCTTTAGTTCTGGTTCTCTTTTAAAACGTTGTTCTAACCTTAAGTATCTTTGTAGCGCTGTGCCTCGATTAGCACCAATACGATCCCAATCAGGTCGTAGAGGAATTTGTAAAACATATCGACCCTCTTGTGAGTCGAAGCTATGGGTTTCCAAGAAATGGGTTTCGCATTCTTGTTGTTCTGCTGTCCAATTTGAGTTATCGCCTGGTAAATTTTCTGATTCGAAAAATAGTTGCAGTAATTGCTCAAGATGACAACTGTCTTCCACTTCTTTTGTTATATGGGTAGCAACAATATTACAGTTTGTCGGGATCTCGCCGAAAAGTAACCAACCTAAGCGTGTTTCCTGTGCTACAAATCCCGAAAAGAGTCGTCGCATATTCTCACTCACCAGTTGAGCCCATATGCCCACACCTAACAGCATTTGTACTGGTGCTGGTTGGTCAAAAGTTGGGTCTGCTAAAAGATTCGATATATCGTCTGGTAAAGATTGCTTCTGTAAAGGTTTTTGGGGCAACAACGTTTTCCCTAAGACCGATGGAACTACCAGGCATTTAACAAAGATCCGCAGCGTATCATTGTAAATTGACATCAAATGCCCCGAAATTATTTTATTACAAACGTGAGATTCCGACCCCATGGCGGAGGAAATGCCTATTCCTGTTCGATGTATATGTATTTGATATTTTGTGACGATACTTTTGCTGATCAGGTTAACTTGTGCACCGGTATCGCATATTGCCCGCAGTTTTACTATGGCTCCACAATGAGTAACAAACCGAACTTGCGCGGTAGCCAATACATTATAAAAATTATTTGTAGTTACCCCTTCTATCATAGTAGAAACATTGACTTGTTGAGAAGTATCAGCAAAAGTACTAAAAACCCCGAGGCCGGTTTTCGCTGTAGCCTCTGATTGCTATTGTTCCTCAATTAAACCTCCATCAACTGTTGCTAGCATCGTTACTTGAGGGACCTCATTATTGGAGTTCGATGCAAGCTTTGGGCAAATAATGCTATTATGAGGTGCCCTTGCGCATCTGGGACAGCGACTTGATAAACAATTCCGAGAGGTATGCCCCCTTCGCAAACAGTTTTGACATAATCCCAGTTCAAATATCCGTTTAATTTTTTCATCACGACTCATGCGACCAATCAGAGGACATCGGTGAAATGCGTGATCACCAGAGCAGCTAAGACAGGGCTTATAACTGATGATTGACGAAAAATTGGGCCTCATTCGCTGATTTAACGGAAGATTGTTTCCTTGCTTATCGCTTCGATTGGTAATCGGCTGTGATGTATGACTTAATAGTCCGCTACTGCGACGTTCAAGCCACGAAAAGAAATCACTGTGCAAATTCGGTATTCGATCTGTAGGCCGAACCATTTCCCATTGACTACGAGATACCCCATCTAACCTAGATTCAAGAAAATTTAATACAAACAAGTCACGTTGCTCCTCCGCTCCCAGCTGTCGCGCCACCATGCGCATGCTGTTGCGTGTAACATCGAGCATATTCCTTATCAACTCATGAGTGGCCCTGGCCCAGACTGGTAAATCGTAAATTGCCGAACAATGTGCTGCATGGCATAGATATTCGTTATCATATGTCACACATAATGTCTTCCACGCGTCTATAAAGCTGTTGTCTCTCTGAGGCCAAAACCCTAGTGCTCTAGCGGCATCATCCTTAACACAGCTTTGGAGCCGACGAAGACGTTGGAGATTTGTAAGGTGTGGATTTTGAATTACTTCAGCAGAAAACACATCCCGAAATTGGATCCACTCACGATGATTTCCTCGAAATATTGGAAGACGATCTGCCAACGGCAATTCAGCAAATTGTAGTGGGTAAGAGTGAGGATTAGCATGGCTGCACGATGGTGTGGAATAAGTTGGTTCCATTGCTTTTATTTTTCCACACAGCTCTGCTCGAACCTTGACGTAGAGGTCTTCAACTTCTTGCTGGCGTCCAAGCTCATCTGCCTGTTGCAACTCGTCACGAGTACTATTTTGTAAATCGCGAGATTTGGCCTCGAACTTTTCCCAAGCCTTTATTAAAATATCGAGACGAGTCTTAATGATTTCAACATTCATATTTTCAAACGTAGTCGATGCCAACCAGTCAGACTGACGCTGAATCTGAGATACGTTATAGTCAATATCGGCCCGCAAATGACTACCCTCCATCACGACTTCGGGATCTGTCCGTACTGGGTCTTGCATAATAGTCACGGAGTTTTCCACGCTTACCTCATCCGCACCACTTGTTATGTTTCTTTGGTTACCCCCTATAAAATTAAGAAAATATCGCAAGCGGTTAAAATAAAACCGAATTGCCTTAAAACTCAAAAGCTTTATTCAAAGGCCGCTGTAGAGCGCCAGAAAATTATTATTAACTTCGCCGTATCTGTCAAGTATATTTAATTATTTCTGTGACGCTAATATTGAATAATCGCTCACAAACCTACATATATATTTATAATAGGAAACTATACATTTTTTTTTTTTAACATATGTTGCTGAATCCTTATGCCGCCGGTTGCAATGAATTAATCAGAATATTTATATCGCAGATATGTTACGCAGTAAGTCGCGGATCAGATAATTTTACAACGGTCGCAGTAAACTCTATTAAATCGCTTTTACAATCGCTGATCTCTTCTAAAATCGCAGATAGGAACGCATTTACATGTATGCGAATATGTATAACGTACCATTCGCCCTTTTTACCCTTTTCGCAGCAGCAGTGCTTTCTCCCCCGACCTCAGTACGTCCTTTACCCGCTGGTGACAACCTAGCACGCTTGCTTGCCCTTGCTGCCGGGTTTCTTAGCTTCGCTTCTTTAGACGCTTTCGTTCCCTTCAGTTTCGGCATATTCCTTTTTGTAACCTGCAAATTCTAAAGTAAAATTTGCGCTGTTAGTCTTTTAAATATAACATATATTTAGTTTTAAAATAACCATACGCAATCCAAACTTAGCCAAAGTTCTGTAAAAAGTTCTGCAAAACCGGTTGCCTTTGCTTACTCGTATAATCAATGAACGACTGAAAATTTTCCAACGATTAACTGCCGCACATAGCAGACAAACTTTATAGAAACGAAATATACACAACTACTGAAACGTCTGGAATGCCGAAACACTCGCAGAAATTCATTTTAAAAGACAAACCTATAGGTATCACCTTTATACCCTTATACGCTTATATGTACATATGTATACATACACAAACGAACATACATATGCACGCATACTATTTGTAACGATAGCATGATTTTATAGTGCCGCAACACTCGCTGAAATGTTAAACTTTCTTTCGTATGGCCACCTATGAAAGTACATATGTACATACTCGCAAGACTGTTTACATGATACGTCAGCAAAACGCACAGTACGCTGAAACACTCGCTGAGATACTCGCTGAAACTCATTTTATAAAACATACATATCTACGCATGAACGCTTGCATCGTGTTTATCTGTTTATATACATACATATGTACATTCACGCATCCACATATGAATGTTAATGTTTACATGCCCGCAAGACTGTAAGCATGATATGCCAGCGAAACGCGCGGTATTTTGAAACACTCGCTGAAAATTTTGAGGTGACCAACCAAGATTCTCGTATACATTTGTCTATACACATATTTACACTTGCATATGACTTCATATGCAGATATGTACATATGTATGTATATACTCATGTGGTGCTCGCATCATCCCCTAAAATAATGTATGGAATAACACGCTGAAACTTCTTTTTCACTGCGTCAATGAACATATGTACATTTGTACATTCTTATGTACATATGTATGTATATACATATGTTCGTGCTCGTATATTGTTTCCAATTTCGTATTAATAAGCTTTATTAGCTTCAACTATAAGTAGTAATTTCGCATGGAATTTAATGGAATCAGAACCGACAGAACGAGGCTTACATTTGTTCACAACAACAAAGCATATTTTTATACCGAATGCACATATAAAAATTACACGCAACCAGCTAAAAGCTTATAAATCTCTCCGTTTTTGTTTTTCGCTGACGGTTATCCAAGGTTTTTATAAATACTTATCCCCTTCGGCTCGATGGACCAAAATATGTTTTGCAATATACAAATAAAAGACGCTCGGTTAAATTTTAATATATATTTGTATTTTATTTTAACGCTCGGAATATTTCCCTAGATACAACCGCTTTGTTTCGTAGTTCACTCGCAACTGACTTTTACTCGCTCGAACAGTTGCATTTGCAAATTACTATCGAAGGTTTATACCTAACTTTGCGTCTCTAGCCGCACCTTTGAATCGTTTAAACAGAAAAAAGTAGAATTTATTTGGAATAGTGAGTGCGAGAAAGCTTTCGAATCACTAAAATTAGCGTTAATGTCACCTAAATTGCTGCAATATCCAGATTTTTCTAAACAATTTATTATTACAGTTGATGCTTCAAAAACCGGATGTGGCGCCATTCTTAGCCAAGAACAGCAAGGTAGCGATCTGCCTATTTGTTTCGCTTCTAAAGCATTTAATAAAGCGGAACAGAAAAAACCAATTATAGAGTTGGAACTTTTAGCCATTTACTTTGCCATAAAACAATTTCGTCCATACATTTACGGAACTAACTTCCTTGTTAAATCAGATCACAGACCACTAGTCTTTCTTTTCAATATGAAGGATCCATCTTCAAAACCAGCGAGAATTCGTCTCGAATTAGCCGAATATAATTTCATTATAGAGTACATTAAGGGTAAATCAAACGTCAGTGCCGACGCACTTTCACGCATTTCCATTGACGAGATTAGGGAATCAACGAAACACGTTCTTGCAGTTAAAACTAGAACAATGACTAAGAAATGTAACGAAAAAGAAATAAAAAACAGCGACATAGACGATTCAACGCAAACTTTACACGTTTATGACAAATTTGCATTTAGTTTTTCAAAAAAATTCCGCGTATTAAATCAACAATGAATCACGATAAAAATAACAAAATTTCGAATTTACAAATTTGCGCACATATAAAACACAAAAAACTCGAGTTACTTAATGTCGAGATTGCTAACGAAATAACGAATTTAGACGACTTACTTTTGAGGCTCGAAAACGAAGCCGGCAATCGCAATATTAAACATTTTGAATGGCCAAAAAACGATATATTTTTCAAATATTTTTCTATAGCATTAAAAAACAGCGGAAACAAAATTTTAAAGAGTTTACAAATTATTCTAACAGATCCAGTAGAGACTGTAGACAACGACGATAAGAAACAAAAACTAATGACAATTTACCACACTGACCCGCTTTCAGGAGGACATTGCGGAAACAAAAAACTTTATGCCAAAATACGTACAAAATACTATTGGAAAAACATGACTCGTGACATTGCTAAATTTGTAAAAAGTTGCGGAAAATGTTTAGTAAACAAAGTTAAGCCTAAAACTAAAGAAAATCTTGTTCTTACGCCAACACCTTGCAAACCCTTCGACATTGTAGTTATTGATACAATAGGACCTTTACCTGAGTCGAATAATGGTAATAAGTTCGCCCTTACCATTATATGCGACTTAACTAAATATTTAGTAACAATTGCTATTCCAGACAAAAGTGCTAAAACAATTGCATTTGCCATTTTTGAGAGTTTCGTGTTAACATATGGTATTATGAATTCTATTAAATCCGATTTAGGTACAGAATTCAAAAACGATATTTTTCAAGAATTAACGAAAATTTTAAAAATCGAACATAATTTTTCAACCGCATACCATCATGAAACCGTTGATACAATTGAACGGAACCATAGCGTATTTAACGAATATTTGCGTGCGTATTTAGAAGAAACATATTCCGATTGGGACGTATATCTAAAATATTTTACATTTTTGCATAACACAACAACAAACACAGTTTTTGATTACAAATTTACTCCATTCGAATTAGTATTTGGAAGAAAAGTTATTTTGCCAAATGAATTACAAAAAGAAAAAATCGATCCACTATATAACGTTGAAAATTATGCAAAGGAAGTAAAATATAGAATGCAAAAATCACACGTAATAAAAATCGATATGATAAAACCACGCGTCCTTTATCAGTTAACATAAATGATTTGGTTTTAATTCAAAAAGAACCACGAGATAAACATGCAAACATATACAATGGTCCACACATAGTAAAAAATATTGACGGTGTAAATATAACGATTTTTGATAAAACAAAAAATAAAGAAAAAACAATACATAAAAATCGAATTCAAAAAGTAGACTAAAAACAAATATTGTCTTACTTTACTTAAATTATTATAACCCTTACTAAAATAAGTGCAAATAAAGCAAAATGTCTAAAAACATTAAAAATGCTAAATAAGCAAAAAAAAAAAAAAAATCTATAAATAAAACAAATGCAAAATCGGAACTACTTCATATATATGTACATATGTATATACAAATGCAAACAAGAACTTGTCCAATAACAATATTGTTTTCAATTTCCAAAATTACTTTTTATATTTAAGCAATACCAAAATATGTATCCATTATTTTCCAACTAACGACACAAAGCAAATGAAATATATAATAATCATTGTAAGCGTTCATCTGTACATAGCATAATTCAACGCATATAATGTAAAATTCAAATAACGAAAAACAATGAATTTATTAATGCATCAATCCATTACATTATAATACTTTATCAAAAAATCAGAAATACATACATATTTGTAATTACTACTTTTACGGTTACTACGCAACCAGTTGTTAAATAAGTAAAAATACATTTACTACCTAGTTAATAAAACATAACTATAGATATTTTTAATTTGCAATAAGCATAATATTTAAATTGTATCAATTTGTATTACTAAATTGGATTGTTATGAATGAACGATTAAAAGGGGAAAGGATAATTGATAAATCTTACTAAACCTTCATTCAAAACAATCTAATTTTTCTTTACCAATGTGAAAGAAGAATATAGCAAGATTGATCACCTTGCTACATCCTTCTTTTCTATAGGAGGGTGATGTAATGGCACAGGGTATGAATACCCTTAACCAGCCCATAAATGCAACCCTATAAAATAATCTATTACAATTGTAAGTCTACAATAAGTAACCGCAGCTAGCTTTAAGAAAAAGGTGGACAAGGAGACGAAGATAGAAGCCGATTCGGGCGGCCATTCCATTTTATTCGATTTATTTAACTTTTGGCTCGTAACCGCAACGGACGCGCAAGTCCGCAGTATCGCGAATAAATAATTTCTTTAAATAAAAATAAAACTAGTTTTAACCATTTAATTTTTCTGCTCGGGTTTTTATTGTTTTTATGAAGTAAAACACTATTGGAGTGTTTTCCACAGGAGTGAGCCGCAAGTGGCCACCTGCGTTTAGGACGCATAACGGAGCGAGCACAGGTGCACGAGATGGCGGGCCGGTTGGTGCTCCGCCGGAGGAGCGTTACCTTGATGCAGCCTAAGGTAACGCTACAGTTTAAGCTGCTGGTATTTAGGGCATGCGGAGTGCGTGCCAAGGCAGTTTGTGCACATTGTTCGCGTACAGCCTGTGGGAACATGTGGGGGAAGACTACATGTCGCGCACGTTGGAATGCCTTTACAATGCTTCAAGGTATGACCTTACTTTTGGCATGTTTTACAGCGCATTGGGTTTGGGTAATATTGTTGCACTCGAATGTTATACCAAGCGATGTCTATTGATTTAGCTCATACAAATCAAATGTGAGTAGAATAACTCCAGTAGGTGTAACCTTTTCTTCAACCTTTTTTGTGAATTTGTACACTTGCCTTACGCCTTGGGATTTAAGGTCAAGTATTTCAGTTTCGGGTGTTGGAATCAGGTTCTTGTCGTATATTGTTCCTTTACAACTGTTTAAAGTTTAGTTAAGTGAAACTGAGACTGGACAAAGTCCACCAAAGACCTTTACCTTCAGGAATTTGTCTGCAATGCTCTGAGTTTTAGCAAGCACAAGTAAGCTGCTATCGCGAAGCATGCTTACGCAATCGATTTCTTGGCTGATTGTATCAAGAGCTTTTTTTTGCAAATACACTGAACATTGACAAAGGTTTTTTTTCATCTGAAGCCGGGATTAAAACGTATAATGTATCGTGTTTGGTGGTTAAATAAAAAGTGATTTATTATTATTTCATTTCATGCTTCATAACTAGTTTGACAGATCATCTTTAATAATATATTAATGGTGTTGTAACATAACTCACACCTAGATGGCGCAACACCAGAACTCCCATCCCAAGTTTAATAATAAGTAATAATATTCATTAAATTTTGGGTTTATATACAAGAAATACAAAAATAAATTTTGTTATAATAACTAAATTTAACAATTTTTAAGCGAAAACTTTTTCCAACTGATACGAAATATAGTTATATACAAAATATAATATAATATAAAAAGTTATTATTTGTAATTAGGACGTTGCAGACGCCTTAAATTAAGAGATCTAGTCTCTTCTTGACAAGGAGTAACGTCCAGCTGTCCACCCTCTTCCCCTGAAGCTGACTTATCAGAATCTGATGGATTTTTGTCAATGGAAGCACTTGGAACTGTTTGCTCGCCCATATCAGCACTCTCATTTTCGTTTTGTGTACCGCGAATCATTTGATTAACGTGTCTTTTAATTGTTTTGTTATTTCGAGTTACAATGCAACGATACGATTGCGGACCTAAACGTTCTTTAACCGTAGCTTCTTACCACGAAGCTTTATTCGGGTTAGAATAGTCACGAACGAAAACATTTCTACCAGTATCAAAATTATTAATTCGTGCTGATTTTTGGTATTTGACAACTGACTCTTCACCATTTTGTCCTTCACTAAAGGTGGACTTAGCATACTAAAACGTGTCTTAATCTCTTTACCTAATAACAATTTAGCAGGCATTTCACCTGTAGTGAAATGTTTTGTTGATCTATAATTATAGATTATTATTATTATTTGATTATAATCAAACAAAAACGTATTTACGATCTCGGTGAGATTTTCATCATCATGTAGATTGGCCAAAAGAGAATTTTTAAAAGTTTTTACACAATTTTCGGCTTGACCATTGGTCGCCGGGTGACCTGCAGCGTTCAAAATATGCTTAATATTGTTTGCCTTCATGAAAACTTGGAATGCTGTCGTAAATTGTCGCCCGTTATCACTCACTAGAGTATCTATTAACCCAAACCTTCCAAAGACTTCACGCAATTTGCTGAAAGTAAAACTTGACGTTATACTTTTTGTACTTTGAGTACGAATCGATGATTATAAGAAAGTGAAAATCCTTAATAGGACCCGCAAAATCAATATGAAGTCTGGACCACGCGGAATCCGTGGAGCTCCATGGAATTAATGGACTTTTTTCAGGACTTGGTTGGCCTAATTTACACGAAATACAATTAGAAACTAATTTTTCAATATCGTGGTCTACTTTAGGCCACCACACATACGAACGAGCTACAGATTTTGTTTTTATTATTCCAAAATGTGAATAATGCAACTGCCGTAAAATTTTACTACGCAATTTTTGTGGAACTACCACTCTAAACCCCCATAAAATACAATCGTATTCTACCGAATGCTCATCTTTATGACTAACGAAAGGGACAAATTCATCCCCCTTCAATGATCCAATTTTGCCAACCTGAATGGCTTCTTTCACTTTAGCCAAAATAGGATCACGTCTAGTTTCCATCGAAATATCCTTAAAATTTAAATTTAGCTTATTATCTCCGCTAATATAATTTAAAAAACCAAAGTCTTCACTGCCTTCTACTACTTTTCGTTGAGTAAATCGAGATAAATGATCTGCAGAATTTTCTGCACCGTTAACATAACGCATGGTATAATTAAAATCATATAAAATAAAAGCCCATCTTTGGATACGAGCTGCTGCCATAACAGGCAACCCTTTATTTTCCCCAAAAATGGCTAAAAGCGGTTTATGATCTGACTCTTAAGTAAAATAAATACCAAGCAAATATTGCTTAAGTTTTGTTACACTAAAAACAATAGCCAACGCTTCCTTTTGTATAGTACTGTAATTATTTTCGATGGGTGTAAGCGCACGAGAAACATAAGCTATGGGCTTTGTCGACCCATCTGCGCACATATGGGATAAAATACCCTCTACCGCGTAATTAGAAGTATCCGTTGAAAGCAATATAGGCAGTCTAGGGTTAAAATGAACCAAAATTTCATCTGACGTCATCTCCCCTTTAACGACTCAAAAGCATTTTGACACAAACTAGACCATCTAAATTTTACATCTTTTCAGCAAAAGATAATCTAAAAATTACACAGATTTGCTAGAAATTAAGTATTTCAAAAATTCCGCTCTAAACTCATGAATTCGTATGCGCAGAGCATGTTACCATATCTGTTGGCTTTATAGGCCTGTATAATGTGCCTAACTAAAGAGAAGTCTACAAAACATACAAACATAATTCAAATTAAACTAATTTTCAATCGCGGCTCGTATTTATGCGTAATGCATTAAGCAAAAGAAAAATATCGAAGACATACATATAACATATTCAAACTAAGCAATTTACAAAGGCTGTGCCAAATTGAGCTAACTCGATGAACAGAATATATTGCCACTTCTGCTGCTTTCAGATGTTGTCTTAGGTGTGTACTCATGACCACCGGCTCCAAATGCAGAGCGACTACATATATGTGTCACCACGCTGCTCGTCAACAACTCTTGACTTCAGCCAGCTGCTTCTCATCCACCGCAAATGCTTCACATCGAACTTGCTTGCCTATTTCGTATCATAAGCGTTTGTGTAGCGCATCCGGCTGATCAGCGCTACTGTAAGTTTTGCCGAAAGTAACCACGCGGGCGTACTCTTTATCCAGCTATTGATACTCGTTAAAGTATAGTGAATTACAACAAAGCCCTAAAAAAGTGTTCACGTTGTCGTGTGCGGAAAAAGAAGATACAAAATTTCTTGAACCTTCTCATACCCGCCTGACATTGACAGTTCTTTTCACAGGTAGATTTCACAATAGCGACCTTTATGTGATATGCACACATGTCTTAGCAACATGTTGCTGAAGATATTAGCATACTGAGTGCTTTTATTGCTTGCGAGAAGGGTCATAGCGGCCATAACAGGGCGAGTTAAGCGATGTAAGTAATTGCATGCATGACTCGAAGGACGGATTCGCAATGTTCCTTGAGTCTTATATTTTCAGGTCCTTGGCGTGGAAAACTACCATCGGCCGGCCTCTCATGTCCGCGAGCTCATACAGACAGTTCCCCTTTAGTCGTATAACCACTGCCTTAACATACTTTTGCGCCAGCTTCGCATTAAAACCTCGCTTTGTCTATAACTCTTCCTATATACGATTGGACCGGCTCGGTACCCTACTGGCCTAGGTCTAGTATTATACGCTTTCCTGCCTTTTTCATAGGCCAGCCTGAGACTCTGAGAAATCATGTCGCTTAACAATTTTAAGCGAATATCTCGCGGCGTAACCTCCACGTCGGTATCTGCCACGCTCTCTAGTTTGCACGATATCCAATAACTTCCTCCGTGCTGTGCCATGGATTGCCCAAAGACTGCCGTATATGGTTCCATCTGAATCGCTTCATGTACCGCACTTCTCAGTGCAAACGCAGCTTTAGACAAGTGGATGTTCCATGTCGTCTGATCCGCTTCGTCTTCATAGGATCTTATGAATGCCAACGAGGACCTGTTTACCCTTTCGGATGCATTGGTCTCGAAGAAAGCTTGAGAAGGTTTCAGAGATAAACTGGCGTCCGTCGTCCGAGTGTATTACCTCCGGCACACCAAAAATGTGAAAGATGTCGCTTTCCAGATAGTTGGTAACTTCCCTCGCTGTGGCATTTTTCATGGGTTTGCCAAACGTGAGCTTGGATCCAAAAGTACAAAAATATACGAATTCCCATCACGAGACCTTGGGTACGGCCCCCAAAAGTCAATATAAAGCCTCTGAAAGACTCTCTCAGTTTCCACTCGATCGCCCATCAACGGTCGTGTAATCGCTTTTGTTGCCTTGACGGCAGCGACCATGACCGGCCAAAAGTATTTGCTGCGAAGTCGATTTCCTGTTTTTGGCACACCTCCGTGTCCTGCCGCGGTTCCGCAATGCATCGTCTCGAGCAGTACTCTTCTCAATCCTTCCGGCACCCAACCTTTCCAAACGGATATCTCGGTCTCATCCTCTCCTCTGAAACGTGTTCGTTTGTATATGAACCCGTCCTGTAATTTTACGTCAGGTAAACTTTATGCACTACTTTCAACCACAAGCATCAGCTGACGGTAGCTTTTTCAGTTCCTGGAATGCAGTCACTGCTTCATCGGTCAAACCAAACTCTTTTCGCTTCTTCAAACAGTCAGTTAGCGGTGCGGTTACAGTGGCAAAGTTCGGTATTAACCTCCGATATCGTGCGGTTAGCCCCATGAATCTTCGTAGTTGCTTGATGGATTTTGGCACGGGGCACTGCAGCATAACCCCGACTTTGGATGGATCCGTCCGCAATTTTCCCTGCCCTATAATAAAACCCAAGTACTGGATCTCTTTTTGACAAAATTTCGACTTCTGTACATTAATGGTTAACCCTGCTCTGGAAAGGCATTAGGCGACGTCGGATAGTTGCTGTAAATGCGTATCAAAGTCCGAAAGGCATCACTTTAAATTGATAAAGCGAGCGCCTGGTACTGTAAAGACGGTCTTTGCTCGAGAACTTTCCTCCAACGGTATCTGCCAGAAAGCATCTTTTAAATCCAGACCCGTTATGAAAAATGTATCCTTCAGTCGGCTGAGTATTCCAACGCACAATCTATCTTTTCCTGGCGTCTATACCAGAACGAGTGAAGAACTCCATGCGCTATCGCTTTCCTCGATTACTCCAAGCTTTAGCATCCTGTCTATTTTCTTATAAGCGCAAGCCTGCTTCACTGGTGACAAGGGATAATAGCGCTGCTTCACCGGTATTGTTTCGTCGTAAACCTCGATGACGCGCTGCACCAGATGCGTTTTCAATAGCCCCAGTTTATCCGAACATGGAAACAGACTCTTGACATGCTCCAACCTGACACGTTGATCGGCGGACAATTGTACGATATTGTTGTCAGCTACGCTCACCTCCGACACCAGCGCCGGTATCAACCCAAACTTTTCCCAAAAATCGATTCCCAAATATAGCTCTTGTGTCAAGCTTGGCACCACATACAATGTCATCTCAGCCACTTCGTTTCGCCATTCAACCTGCACCCCCGCCTTGCCGATAATCGCCTGAATTTTGGCATCTGCCGTTCGCAAGCCCTCGTCCATAGATTTCACCTGATCTGATTTTTCGTGTCTAATCGCTTCCCCCCAAGGAAACTGACCGAAGCGCTACTGTCCAGTAAGCCCCTCATTGTAACCCAGTTAACAGTAACCTCCGCATAAGGCCTTCTGTCAATATCGCTTCATACTATTGTCGCCTCAATGGCGCACTTACATTCTTTCCTTTCATTGATCTTCTTCCGTAACTTCTCAATTTTTTCTCTGTTTTTTTTTTGTATCCTTACCTACTTTTGTTCCCTCACATTTATCACTGTCACTTCTCTAAGCGATCCTCACAGGCGAAAGACGGTGGTAAGTTGAGTTCCAGAATATATTAAAATAAAACATTTTCTAATACAAGCCCTTTCAATCTCCCGAGCTCATCATTTGGTCCTTCGAGCCGGATTTCCACAGGCGGTAAATTTTAAACATACATACACGCAACATATTTTGGCGAATTACTTACGCACATACATACATATCTACATAAACGTACAACAACAACAACCAACCACACAAACAACAGGTAACATTGTAAATTAAAAAGAGAGGTGCAATCAACATATTTGATTTGCACTTAAAAACGGTGAAAAATTAAATCTGAGCAAAGTAGAGCCTAAAACATATTTTAAGTGCTTTGCTTTGCATATACAAAAATATAAAGGTGGCAAAGACATTTCTTTGCTAGTGAACTCATATAAAAAAAATAAGCCGCTCTTTTTCATTTACTTACATACCTACATATGTGAACTTAATGTATACATATGTATGTATATACCGCACATATAATTATTTAATTTATTCGATATACTTGTATGTTCCTAAAAATATTTTCTCTCGTCTTCGCACCGTATTAAATTTTATGTTATATGTATATTTAACTAAACTGCATATTTGCACTCTCCTTTAGAGTGCAGCAGTACGTACATATTAGGGCGGGTCAATTTAAAAATGGCTCATTGCTCTGTGAAAATCGTATTCTAGGGATCAAAATAAGACACTTTGCCGAAGGAACCATACCTCTAAAACGAATTCTGATGTCCCCCAATTTGGGTCGAACTTTTGGGTAGGGGCAAATTTTGAAAAATCCCACTTTGACCCATTTAGAGTGCTCCAATCGAGTCCAAATGTATGAACGTACCCCTACTAACTCTAGAGGGCCGATCAAGCCATGCCAGTGGCACACCCCAGGAACCCCCCTGGGTGGTTCCCCATACAAGCATTTCAAAAAATCACCATTTTTGGCCATTACATGAAAAAATTAGCTAAATGGCTATGTTTTTTCTTTATTTATTTATTATAATATTTATTATTTATTTATAACAATATCTATTTTTTCTCTTAAGAAATTTATTTAGTCAGAACATATGTAAATGAAAACATTAATTTTAGTGAGTTATAGAAAAGAAACTAAAAAAATTATTGTTTGAAGTCTTTTTTACTTTCAAGTCTGGGCAATTTCGCACGGCTCTCTAACATCCTCTACATTTTCCGGTATAACCCGTTTGGAAACGCTAGCTAGCAATTGAACATGTCGTTCCGTTCCTTGTATGTGTGATGGAATTTTTGGATCATTAAACGGTGGATCATCTTGATTTAAATATTCTTTCAATGTATCGTAAGGAAAGCTTCGCGTGAATGGTGGTTCAAATACGATATTTATATCATTCAAATTGATAATTTCCGTATAACTTGTGCAATTAAAGTTTATATCTGGTTTTTTATAAACTCTAAGTTCCGTTGGCTCGTCAACATCGGTTCGATAGCGTAGAATTTTCTTGATAGCACAGTCGCGCTTTTCTTTGCTATCATCAAACAACATTGATAACAAGATATTTCCCGAATGCGCATAATATGAATTATCTTTAATTACTTGATTGACAATTTTGCGTAAACGAGGTTCTAGAAATCGTGACCACCCAATGAACTTGAAAAATAATGCACTGCCGTACACGACAGAGCTGTAATACTTGATATTGAAGTACATTGGCACATAACATTTAATTATAAATTCAACAAGAATTCTTAAATTTGCATCTGGATTTTCCGTTGTCTCATATAATCGTAATAATCTAGCAGCCTTGGTGAGCCACCGAGAATGTACAATTTTCCCTGGTTTGATGTTAGCCAGATCCACCGGAACCACGCCGCTAGAAATTGCATGGGCCATGTCGTATAAGTACTTTGAATCGGTGGAAAATTCAATTTTTTCTGGAGCAGGGGGCATATTTTGCAACTCAATTTTCTGGAAGCCGTCCACCACCTGAAAATATATAATAATAAAATAATTAAAAATGGTTGACAATTATAATAAATGAGTGATAGCAATAACTTACCGGAAGAGTTTCACAAGTTTCGATTTGACGGCTCAGTTTTCCGGTTGCCGATCTTGGTCCAGTGCTGGTTGATTTATCCAAAGCTTCAAACAAATGCCGAAACGGAAGTTCGTTGAAGTGTAGAAGGCAAACGAACCAATGCAATGGTCTTTTTAACAGCAATTCAAATCGTCGTATAATTCCACCGTGTGTGCCAGTGTTTGTTGGCTCACCGTCAGTGCATATTCCAATTAATGCATCCAGTGATATATTTTTATCGTTGAAAAAACCATTTAATTTGGTTGTTTTGTATTCAGCGGTTTCATGTTCCAGTCTTACGTAACCAATCAATTCAGAATTGCGTTCTCTCAAAATTACAAGATGAGATTCTTTTACCATCCTAGTATGATAATTCTCATCAATTGTATCTATCGTTAAAGTATCATCTAAAAAAACAATCGTATCTCTCTGTGTATTGTGATCTTGTGCTTCTATCCATATCTTCTTGAACCGGTGCGGGGCGTATGTTGAATCATCGGGATATTGGTATGTTGGCATTGATGACATAGACGTTGCTCCTTGCTCTTCAGTTTCCATCACAAATGCATCCATTGTTAGTCTTCTCTGCTTATGTTGATCGTGCATGAACTCTTTGAGGCGTTTGGGAACCCAGCCGCATGCACATGGAGCTGCCTTCAAATCGCATTTACATGTTCCAATGTAAAAAATTGTTTACAGAGATTTTACATACTCTGTAAATTGTTGGGTGTTGTTTCTTCTCTTGATTTGCTCTTGATACTTGTCAAGCAATTTATTCAATTTATTAAATACACTTTTTTCAGCATTATTTCCATACCAAGTTTTTCCCAAATTCCAATCAACTTATCTTGTACTTGAATAGCGAATGATTTATGGGAAAACTTTTTTTGTTCTGTTTTAGCACGTTCGCTTAAATAAAAATAATATCTCAAGATATCCAGATGGGTTGGTAAATTAAGATCAGTTAAATCTGTAGACACACCAAAAACAGTAACATCATGCTTGGGTATATGCCTCATTGGGTTTTCGATAGTTGTTGATGTAGTTGCTTCATCTTGCGGTGTAGAGGATGGTGGATTCATTGTAAACTTTTTGACTTGGAATGGTCACTTCACTTATTATTTTTTTTTAAATACTTTTTTATCTGAAATTAGCACTTCACACTTTGAGTTCTTCACAACGACTTAATGCATTCACAAAAACTATTGCGTTATATATGGTCTACGATGGTGGCTTAAAAACGCACACGATCTGCAATTGTGTCACAGTGATACCTTCATCATACCCAAAAGTTCGACCCAAATTGGTGAACATCAGAATTCGTTTTAGAGGTATGGTTCCTTCGGCAAAATTTCTTATTTTGATCCCTAGAATATGATTTTCACAGAGCAATGGTTGATTTTTTAGCCTCCCCACAAATCGACCCGGCCTATTAAATATATATGTACATACATATATATTTATATGTCCGTGCATATAAATTATATTGTCGCTACAATTAGCGAATATTAAATAGCAATACATATAACATATGTACATACATATACATATGTATATGCGTGTACGCGAGTGAAAATAAGTGTGTAAAAGCAATAAAAAAAAAACCAAACAAACAAAGCAGTGGTGAGTGCAGCAGAATACTAGTGCATTAGAAAAGCAGCGCAGCAGAGTAACAGAGCAGCGGAGTACCAAAGCAGCGGAGTAGCAGAATAGCAGAGTGGGAGCAGCACAACAACGAATAGCGAACATATCGCACCCTAAACCAAAAACCGTCACAACTCAAACATTTTTAAAATCGCTTTTATCTCTTAAACCTATTCCCAGAATACTTCCCAACATGCTCCGAAAATTTCTTCATCGTAACTATCTTATTTACTGAAAAAGTACGTTTAAAATATTACAACCATTTTTACATAAAATTATTTACTTCTCTTGAATATTAAAAAAAAAAAATTTAAATCCTTTTTCCACATAAACTAATTCACGGATTACTTTCCCAACTACTCCAGAAATTTTTTCGTAGTTACTATCTTCTTTTACTGGAAAAGTATGATTATAAAATTATCATCATTATTGTAGAGACTGTTTGTTTTGCCTCTCCTGAACATTTGAGATTTTTTTAGTTGTGACTGTTTTTGGTTTAGGGTGCGATATGTACATACGACAGTGAGCAGGCATCAATCAAAAAGTGCAAAAATTAAAATATTTAAAAAATAAAGATTTTTTGTGGTGTTGAAAATTGTGCGTATATATATTTAAATTGTATATATATTTTATTTTATTTGTAAAATTAATTAATACAGCAAATACAATTATTTTAAAGTGCATTTTGATGTGTTTGCTCTTGCCAACTTGAAAGTTACGCTTATATACGAGTACCAACGTATGTGTAACAGAGTGCATGTTTATATGTAAGTGCATGTACATACATATAACTGCAAGTGCATTTGTTGTTGCGGTTAATTAGCCATTGGAACAGTGTTTGAAAGGAAGTAAAATAAGTGAATAATTTATAAAAGTTTAGTTTTAAAAATAAATCGAATTTTTTATTTATGATTTTTTGTGACTTTTTAATATTCAATTCGATGTTTGATAAATAAATTTAGAATATTTTTATTTGCAAAAAAATTTAATTCGCGCATAAATTCAATAAATTTAAGCAATAATAATTTCAATATTTATTCAAAATTAAAATTTGTGAGTGTTCCAAATTTTCAAAATAATTTTCCAAATTTTATATTTGACCAATACTGTGCTGCAACCTCGCAATTTCAGTCAGCATCAAATAAATACTTTATTAAATATTAAAGGTTTGTGGTTATCGATCATATGTATATCGATACAACTATATATAAGTATTTATTTTGGCTTTCTGAATTTAAAATTAATTCATTCTGACTTCTGGTGCCTTTGCTTTAGTTATATTCGACAATTTTTGTTTTAATTTTACAACATTTAATTTTTGTGGAATTCAATTTGAATTGAACAACATTTTGTTACCTTTTTCATATTTGCGTGTAGAGTCGATTATTTATCGATCAGTTTGGCAATTATTTTCTGGAATTTGTTTAAATCGTTCTGTGGGGATTCCGATAATTTATTGATCTTTTTATTCACGTTTGAATAAAGAATCGCTAGTCGATTTTTGCAATATAATTTAATTAATTTATTTAACCTTTTTTAATACGTTTTCGATTTTGCTTTGCTATTTATCAACTTTTCAATTCTTCTTGAATTATAATGGCATTGACAGACAAATTTTATCAAGCGGCAGATGTGCTTTTAGAATTTGAAGCAAACATTTCGCCTACAGTCGCAAATCAAAGCACTTTCTCCCTTCAAATCCAGCAAGAGGAATTAAAGTCGCCTTGGGCTGAAGTAAAGGCTGACTATAATAGTTGTTTGTCTGAGATAAGTTCAGCGGGCAATGAGAGTGCAGTTAAATCCATCAAGCTCAAATATTCAAACTGCTATCAAGCATATGTTTGTTGCGGAGCTTTGATGGGTGAACAAATTCATAACCTGACGACGTTCAACCAAAATACAAATTCAACGATAATTCAACCTAAACGGTTGGTTGAACCGCCAGTGCTACCTACTCTCCAACTGCCTCCATGCGATACCGAAATGTTTCATGGTGACTATTTAAAATGGCCCTCATTTAGGGACATGTTCACCGCCATAAATCGGAATAACGCGCGATTATCTCCGGTGGAAAAACTTTTCCACCTTAATCAAAAAACCCGAGATGAGGCGAGGGAAATAGTTTAAAAGGCCCCCCTCACTAATGATGAGTTTGCGTTAGCTTGGGCGAACTTAAGTGATAGGTATGAAAATAAAAGAATTTTAATCAACTCGCAATTAAAAATATTATTCAATCTACCACACATCTCCTCAGAGTATGGATCAGCGCTAAGGAAAATGCAGCGTGAAATTAATAGTTGCATTTCAGCACTACAATTTCAGGGCATAAGCGTTGAACATTGGGATGCAATTTTCACATATTTGTGTTCAACAAGGCTCCCAGAAAACACGCTTGCTCTATGGGAACAGACTCTGAAAATAAAAACAGAGATGCATTTCTAATAAACAGGTTCCAAACCCTTGAAACAATATCTGATTTCAAGGGTAATTCTAACGGCCACCTCAAACCAAGTATGGCAGTAAACTAAACCCGGCCAAATAACTTCAGGCCGTATAATTTATTTATTTATTTATTTATCTACCGGACAAATGCCCTCACAGATAAGAGAAAACAAGAGAAAAAAAGAAATCATAACAAACTATACAAAAATTTGTCAAAGGACTTACATGTATATGTCGAATCAATAGTAATGAAATAACACAATTATTTAAAAAGAAAGTGATTACAAATATCAATCTTAAAACGTTCTCTACATGAATAAAAATCGACACAATTGCAGACAGACTTACACAATGAAATGGACCTGTGAATGGGCTCATTGTTAGCAAACTTTGTTTTACGCATATGAACGTAGAAAATGTATTTCTCTCTAAGATGCCTTTCCGGCGCATAAAAAGGTAGAAGCGAAAGTAGATCTGGCGAATCAACTTTGTCATCACATATATCTTTGATGAAGAGAATAGCACAAATTTTTCTCCGATTTGCAAGGAATTGTAAGTTCAAGATTTTACACCTCAGTTCATAAGATGGCATAG
Source organism: Philophylla caesio (assembly GCA_963971545.1). Classification (NCBI taxonomy): domain Eukaryota; kingdom Metazoa; phylum Arthropoda; class Insecta; order Diptera; family Tephritidae; genus Philophylla; species Philophylla caesio. Next base: position 68,244,009 of record OZ020604.1, on the reverse strand, counting down.
ATTCAGAAGAAAACATGCGCCGAAGGGCGAATTTGGTAAACCTCCTCTGAACTCTTTCTATTCTGTCCGAATGTGTGACAAAATCTGAGTCGCAAACGATGCACGCGTGTTCCAAAATAGATCTTGCCAAAGATGTGTATAGACTTTTAAGCGTAAGCGGATCTTAAAAGTCCTTAGAGTTTCGCTTGAGAAAGCCAAGTTTAGAGTTTGCTGCACAGACTATATATTCTCTGTGAAAGTCGAAATTAAGTTTCGAGTCTAAGTAGACCCCTAAATCCTTGACGGTGGTTTTACGGCTAAAAGAATCGCAGTGGTTAAAAGTGTAGTTATTCATTAAACAGAGCTTTTTCCGAGAAAATAAAGTAATGTTACACTTTGAGAAGTTCAGAGGAAGACCGTTGCAAGTACACCACTCTATCATAGATAGAATATCTTGCTGTAGTCCAAAACAATCGCCCAAGTTTTGGATTCGGTAATACAACTTCAAATCGTCGGCGTACATCAAACAGTTGCAAAATGGCAATGTTTGGCTGATGTCATTTATAAATATAGAAAAAAGCAAGGGACCCAAGTGACTTCCTTGTGGAACCCCTGAAGTAACTTTTATAGATTTAGAGATATTGTTGCCAATTTTTACCACCAATCCACTTGATCGCTCTCTTCAATCACTTTGATTACAGAATTTAGGAATATAGCGAGATTTGTATTGGTGGATCTGCCCGAATAAAAACCGTGTTGCTGAGTAACAATATAGTTCTTAAAAGCCTTAAATAGCTGGTTGTTCACAATTTTATCCAACAGCTTTGGAATGATAGACATTTTTACAATGGGGCGATAGTTTTCAACTAAATTTCGTAATCCCGATTTATAAATTGGGGCAATGCACGAAATCTTCCATTCTTCAAGGAAGCAACCATTTTCAAGAGATTTGTTGTAAATTTTTGCAAGAGGCAAATATAGAGAAGTTGCACAGTTCCTTAAAACAAAGGTGGCAGAAGGTCATAGCCTGCTCCTTTCGATACATCCAAATTCAAAAGAGCTTCGAAAACTTCTTCTTCTGTGACCGCAAACTGTCCAATATTCACAGATTCTTGTAGGGTTGCGGTGTCATACGATGTACTGACAGTGTTGAATCTATTAAACACCGACCCAAAGAACCGGGCAAAGAGTTCACAAACACCTTGAGTTGAAGAAGCAACGGAGTCCCTAAGCGACATTGATTTCGCGATACCATTAACTTTCCTTTTCGAATTAAAAAATAACCAAAAGGTTTAAGATCAGATTTTATATTCGTTTCCTGCGAATTGATGTATTTGTTGTATACAAATTTTGATAAGCTTTCGAAATCTTTTCTTCGCTGGACAACAATTTTTTCATCCTCGATGGAGCCTGTTTTTTTAAATTTTTATGCACCTTATTCCGTCGAATTTTGAAGCTTAGTAATTCTTTTGTGTACCATGGTAGATTAAACGTCCCTTTTTTTTTGTAAGTGGGGACGTATAAATTCAGGCTTTCTTCCAGTACTTTCTTAAACTTTATATAAATGCTAAATAAGTCAAGGTTTTCAAAAAATATATTCCAATCACTCGCATCAAAGAAGAGCCCCAAAGTTTGCTTTATAATAATTAAAAATGTATTCGGATTCACCAGGGTCACTTTCGTACTTGTAAAAGGAGAATTGGATTTCTATTGCTTTATGATGAAATGATTCACAGGTTAGAGGTATTGCGCACTTATAAATATTAAACCCAATGTCATTACTTATAAAGACTAAATCTAGTATTCTGTTTAAATCATTTACAATATCGTTAATCTGGTATAAATCAAAAGAATATAGCGTATCACAAAGTAAGTCTTCATTATCCTTTTTAGAAGTAAGAGGTGTTAAAGAACCGTCTTCAGGATTTTTTTTCCATTGAATATAACCTGAGTTAAAATCCCCCAAAATACAAGGCATCTGATAAGGTTGTAAGGAGTCCACAATAGAGCTAATGTTATCAATATGAGACTTATACATTTCATAACTATTTTTTAGCGGGATATAACTTATTTTAAAGCAGATTTCGTTAAAGCTACTGCGATACGTTTCACCCACATTAACAGCGACGCAAATTTGTTCGATGTTATCCCCAGTATGACGTAGTTTTATCTCATGGCTAGTGAGAGAAGTAGACACTGCGATTAAGATTCCGCCCCCTCTAGTTACACTAGGTTGCAATATTCGGTCTTTGCGATAGAATTCATGACGACTATCAAAAAGCTCTGACGATATAAAATCTGTTGTCAGCCAGGTCTCAACAAGTATGATGATATCGAAATCGTGTGATGCAGCCGACCGGTATAATGAATTTGTTGTGGAAGTAAATCGAGAGCTCCGACTTAGACGCTTCAGTTACTGTCGTAGCTGTTATTGAGTTGGCTGTGGGTCTCTTGCTTTTGGAAAAAAATTAAACGTACGCACTTTTACATCTGCAGTCCAGACAGAAGAGTCCATATCCTTAGCGTAATCAGAGGGGCAAATGCCTACTTTGAAGTTCACTTTGGTCAGGGACGCCGTATCCACGTCTTTTTTTACCAATCTATAGCAGACTACTCGCGCGGATGCAATGCCTGTATGCTTAGAAATATAATTAATCACATCTTCTGCGGTAACAGAAGGTTTTAAAGACGACAAGTGGATCCATTTCATTTGAACAGCAACGTTCAACTCATTGTTTGGGTCCGTGCCAAGAGCTAGCAAGTTTGTGTTTTCTTTGCTTTTTTTCGAACGAGCACCATTGTTGTTGATCGCAGCTTGAAGCGAATCGGTAGGCAAAGGAGCAGATAAATCCCCGGAGTTTACAGCAGTAGCAGCAGAACCAATATCAGCACACGAAGCAGAGCCAGCTTTTGAGTACAGCGGCACTTTTTTGCCTTTATTAGCAGCAGTAGCATTAACAGCAACCGAGCGGGCTTGTTTAATAGACAACGATGGTAAATTCACACCATTACGAGCCGCGGTAGTAGTAGCAGACTCACTATAAGCAGCAGCAGCATTAACATCAACCGCAGAGGTAAGACGTTTCGCCGATGGCAAGTTAGCAGTACCAACCAACTTATTAGGTAGTTGAGCGGCAGCATTAACACCCACATGAGCGCTCAACGAGGGAGATAACATAGCCAACTCATTAGCATTAACATCAATCAGCGACAATGTACTCATGTCACTGGCAGAAGCTGTAATATTAGAATGGTGAGAGACAGCAGCAGCTGAGCAGAGTGTTGACTTCATACTGCATGCAGTTGCATTTCCTGTATTAGGTGCAGAGCCAACTGGAACAGTGGGAGACGGGAGACTATCTTCCACACATTGAGCCCAAGTTAGTGTGTGCGAAGGCGAGATTTATTGCTAACGTTGACCGCGGTGTCAAGGGATGCACGAACAACACTTTTGAGTGTGTTTATTTCTGCAGTTAGTTCTTCTAGGCACTTAGCATTGTTGTTGGCAAGTTTTAAATTAATATCTTTTGATAAATTATCAATTCTTCCTGATAGTTCATTAAAATTTGCGTTGAAGGCACTCATTTAAAAGTCATTGCAAATTTTTTGCGAGGCCAAGATCGAATTAAATGACTTACTAACACTTACAGCCACATTAACACAATCGACGCAGAAATAACCAATATGCCGGTTTCGCTTGAATAGCCCCAAATCATAATCAGACACAACGCCTTCACAACAGGTACGATAAAAACGCTTTCTACAAAAGCCACTCCACGGGACTTTTGAATTGTCATTCCGCGCAAATGTTTTGTCGCACTTGATACAAAAATCGTCCATGATTAAACCGAACAAACGAAATATTTAAGCAATATTGCAGGAGCAAAAACTAAACACGTCCGCATGCAATCATGTTCGATAATAGTATACAAAATAAAAGAATAAATACCCATCATGTAAAGACAAACAATATAAGATGCAAAGTTTGTTCTTCTCAAGCACATATACTAAAGCCATGCCAAAAGTTTTTAGAAATGAGCCCGAATGCAAGGCTTTCTGCCGTCAGAAAGTATCACCTCTGCATTAACTGCCTTTCAGATGCGCATGAAATAAACGACTGCAAGAATAGTTTTACATGTGCAAAATGCAGAAAACGGCATCATACCATGCTCCATAGAGATCAAAGTGAGGAACCTTCTACCTCAAGTTCTCATCAACAGACTTCAACTAAGTCTCATACGGCGCCCATAAAAGCTAATACTTCAAATTGTCCTGTTCACAAAAATAGAAGCATGCTACTAGGGACTGCTATGGTGACCATTTGTCTTCAAAATAATACACACACTGTCAGAGCCTTGATAGATTCAGGATCTGTAGGCACATTTGTCTCTGAACGCTTACAAAAGCGCCTGAATTTGCCCAGTAAAGGAATATCTGCACAAGTATCGGGTCTAACTGAAGCCATATCTGGAAAAGTTCAAAAGGTCTGTAGCTTTAGTATCGGCTCCCCCCGTAATAAAGATTTCCGCATCAAAGGGGACGCCTTAGTTCTTCCAAAGCTAACGGGTTCACTGCCATCACATTCGATCAGTGAAGCAATCTTAAAAACGCTTTCCGATTTACCATTGGCAGACAACAATTTCTTTAAGAGTCAACAAATTGACTTGTTAATCGGTGGGGATCTTTATCCTACAATCATTTTAAATGAAGTAAAGACAAATATTCTTGGCTCACTGATTGCTCAAAGTACGGTGTTCGGATGGATTTTAAACGGACCCGTACCAAGTGGAAAGAGCCTTAAACCAACAAATTATCTTACTTATTTCAATGAAGTCTCATTAGATAAACAACTCACAAAATGTTGGCAGTTGGAAGAAGTACCAAAGGCCAAGTTTCTTACGGTCGAAGAAGAACAATGCGAACGACTCTACACAGATACCTCCTTTAGCAATAACAAGGGACGGTATGCAGTTTCGCTCCCGTTCAAACTCTCACCTCCAAATGCACATATAGGCGTCCCTCGCCATATCGCTTTGAGACAATTTCTCAGAAGTAAAACGTCTTTGTGCAAAAACCCCTAAAAATATGCTGATTTGGGTCATACGCATGAAGTCAAATATATTAAAGGTGAAGAGCCTTCGAACTCTTACTACCTTCCACACCATGCTGTGCATAAACCAGACAGCAATACTTCAAAACTGAGAGTGGGTTTCCACGGTTCTTGTCCCACATCTAATGGAGTGAGCCTGAATGATGTTCTTCACACTGGTCCCACTCTCCAAACCGATTTGACTATTTTGGTTGTTAAGTGGCGATTATTTAAATATGTTTTTAATGCCGATATCGAGAAAATGTACCGGCAAATAATCGTGAACCCGCAGCACACCGCATATCAAATAATCCTCTTTAGAGATTCCTTGGGTGGGGAGATTAGGGCTTTACAGTTGGACAGAGTCACTTTTGGCCAAAATTGCGCACTATATGTGGCAATCCGCACTTTGTTGCAACTCGCCAGAGACTCCAACTCGAAATTCCCCCTTGCATCGGAAATCCTCAGTTCTAGTACATATGTAGATGATGTAGTAGCTGGTGCACATGATGAACCCGAAGCAGTAAAATCACGAGATCAGCTTATTGAGGCCTTAAACTCGCTAGGTTTCCCACTCAGAAAGTGGACTTCAAACAACAAAGAAATTCTGTCAGGTCTGCCAAGCAACCACCTGCTAGCTTCTGTTTTTCTGGAATTACACAACTCCAGCGAAGCTAAGACGCTTGGTATTCGATGGAATGCTAAAACGGATGAGTTCTATTTTATGGCGAAATCTCTGAACAAAAAAGATTCGTTCACGAAACGAGAAGTTTTGTCCGTGATTGCCAAGCTGTTCGATCCCGCAGGTTGGTTAAGCCCAATAACAGAAGTAGCAAAAATGCTAAAGCAACAAATCCGGTTGAAACAAACCAATTGGGATGAGAAGTTAAGTCCAAAGGCTCTCAGTGAATGGCAGACGTTTTTGGATAACTACCCCCATATTAATTTTATAAAAATTTCCAGATGGGTTAGTTATACTTCAAACTGTCAAATACAGTTTCATGGATTTTGTGAACTCAGAAAAGGCGTACGGGGATGCGATATATATTCGTGTACAGGACACTAGTTTGAATGTTCAAACTCATTTGCTTCTCGAAAAAACAAAAGTTGCCTCTGTCAAAACCATTTCAATACCCAGACTAGAGCTTAGTGGAGCTGGTCTCCTAGCGAAAATGGCAGATTTTCTCCTGCCAAAAATGAGTATAGAAAGCCAAGGGTTGCACTTCTGAACCGATTTCACAATTGTTCTCGCGTGGCTTAGAAAACCACCTTGTTCGTAGTCTACATTTCAGAGAGCACAATGATCGAGAGTTGGAATCATGTAAGCTCTGAAACTAACCCAGCAGACCTCGCTAGTCGTAGTCTTTCTCCTCAAGAGTTAGGAGAGGGTCATCTTTGGTGGCATGGTCCCAAATGGCTTAACCTCAGCCAAGAAATCTGGCCAATCTCTCAGCCCAAGGATTTTGAAACCACACTCGAATCTGAAGCTATTCGAGTTTCTACAGCGTCAGTTCTTCCATTTGAAGATATCTTTGCACGCTTTTCCAGCTTTCCAAGGGCCATTCGAGTAATTGCTCAAATCTTTAGGTTCTTTAAACGGGTTCATTCTGAATACAAAGAACTCTCGAATTCTGCTTCCATCACTCCTGTTGAGGTTAAATTCATCCAATCAAGGCTTATCCAAATCTCTAAAAGAGCGCATTATGCCTCTGAATATTCGGAGTTAGAAAATAACAACCCTGTGAGAAAAAAGTCTACGATGCTATCGTTGACCCCATATATTGACGACAGTGGACTTCTAAGAGCCGGTGGAAGACTGAATAATGCCCCTTCAATGAACTTTGATGAACAGCACCCAATCATATTGCCGTATAATTGCCATTTCTCTAAACCAATGGTAAACTTTATGCATATGGTCTCGATTCACGGTGGCAACCAGCTAGTCCTTTTACGCATGCGATATTGGCTGATAAAAGCAAAAAACTTTATTAGGTCTGATATAGACAACTGCAAAACCTGTGTTTTGTAGAAAAAAACGGGAACAATGGCTGCTCTCCCGGCGTCTACAAGGCAAATTTCGAGACCATTTGAAACAACGGGTGTCGTTTTCACAGGCCCATTTGATGTAAAAAACTATACAGGTCGACCTTGCTTAATAACAAAAGGCTTCGTATGTAAATTTGTCTGCTTTTCTACAAAGGTTATACACCTTAAAGCCACAAGTGACCTTTCAACAGCCTCGTTCATGGCAGCTTCGACAAGATTTGTCTCTCGCCGTGGTTGTCCCAACCATATATATTTAGACAATGGCACACATTTCGTGGGCGCCTAAAGAGAAATCAAACGAGACATAAAAGCATTCCTTAAAATTTGGCCTGAAGCCATCTCGAGTAACCATAGTTGTGCAGAAATCAATTGGCATTTTATTCCTGCAGGGGCTCCTCATATGGTAGGTTTATGGGAAGCAGGAGTAAAAAGCTTCAAAGCCCACTTTCGCAAAATTACTGGTTCGATGAAATACACCTTCGAAGAGCTTGCGACTCTATTAGCTAGAATCGAAGCGTGTTTAAATTCTCGTCCCTTAAGCCCAATGTCTGAAAATATTAATGATTTTGCACCCCTTACACCAGGACACTTTCTTCTTGGTTCACCTATTCTTGCAAAAGCCGAGCCAGAAATCAATGATAAACCTATATCAGTGGTCAACCGATGGCAAAAGTTGAAAGGTATGATCCATATGTTCTGTTGAAGATGGAAATATGAATATATGTCAGAGCTCCAAGGGCGGTATAAGTGGAAGTATCCACAGAAAAACCTAGCTTTCAGCGACTTAGTAATTATAAAGGATATTTTTTTATTTTCTCGAAAAAGGGTCAAATTGACCCATAAAGAGACCAGTTAGAGGGTTAAGATCTTCCACAAAAATAATCCTCATACAATTCCACAATACAACTCTAACCATAAGAATTCTCTCAGACATTAACTTACAACATTTTTTTCATATAGTATAATGCTCCCTTCGACCAAAAAATGAAAACTTTGACACACTGTAAAAAAAAACTCAGACGTGCTGGACCATAAGTTTGTTCTACAAAAATGATCTACTCAACATACCCTTTCAGAATTATAGGGTCGCTATTCTGTTCCAAAAATGCTGTTGGACAGTGTTATTCGTGAAGAAAATATAGAAAGCATCACTGCCCACTATGACGCACTCGCACATCCATTCCGACCACCGCTCAATAGGACGCAGCCAACTTCTCAACAGCTACAGCGCATGCCACTTGCGCATGATGGAGCCAGACTCGACTCGTCTCGCCGACTTAAGCGAGTTGGTAAGTTTCGATCGGACTGGCGGCATGGAAACGACCGACTGGGACTCGATTAATCTCAGCGGCGTAGCCCGGACCGAACGGGACTCGATTCGTCCCGTCGGCCACCCCTTCCCGTCGAAGAAGAAATGCGTGAACTATTATTGAGCAGCGATCAGCAGCCCTTCCTTGGCAACAGATGTTGGCACTGTCACCTACGGCGTTAGTACGCATTCGTACAGCGGATAGGTTTACCACAGTGCGTGCGGTGCTTAATCCGGCAAGTCCGGTGACCAGCATTTCCGCTGAAACTGTGTCAAGACTTCGGCACGGCACTAAAAGACGTGGCGGCGGCCGAGTGTGCGATATCACGCTACGCAGCAATCTTTGCGGACAGTAAGTAATATCAGTCTGCGCAAGTTCGAACACATCAGCCCGACCCCGAATCCATTGCGTTCGTTATCGCAACGCACGGTGGAAGCTTTCAAGAACTTGTGGCTTGCCGATCCATCATTCCATAAGGCATCGCCGATCCAAATGGTACTCGGAGCCGACCTCTACGCGAGATAGATGCAACGTGGTATGATGACCCCCATGGTAGCAGGACAATTGGTTGCGAGAAGTACGCTCCTGGGATTTGTTATCTCTGGTGTAACCCAGTAAAAAACTGCAGCCGATAAGTTTTAAGAAAAACAAATGAATTGTTATTTATGGAATTTGAATTTGAATCGAAATTGTTATATATAAGTTGCAAATGAAAGAGGCATAATATATGTCATGGCCCTCCCTGATGTCATCCGAAAGCAGTCCCGGGGAGTCGGCTTCAACGCAGATTAATACGGGTCACTTGATGGATAGTGCGCTATTCCAACGTCCGTATAAAAAAAAAAAAAACATATACATATGTGTCACCACGCTGCTCGTCAACAACTCTTGACTTCAACAAGCTGCTTCGCTCGTCTTGGCTCAGGCTGCTCACTTGTCATAAGTCTATGGCATTCACCGCAGATGCTTTACCGATGTGTGAATCCAAATATATCGTTTCTAGGCCTTCTCATTCAGGACAAAATGCTGGTCCTCGAACTTGCTTGCCTATTTCGCTAACGCTCAATAAGTATCATAAGCGTTTGTGTAGCGCATCCGGCTTTTCTGCGCTACTGTAAGTTTTGCTGAAAGTAACCACGCAGGCGTACTCTTTGTCCAGCTATTGATCTTCGTTAAAGTATAGTGAATTACATTCAATCCCTAGAAAGTTGTTCATGTTGTCGTGTGCGGAAAAAGAAGATACACAATTTCTTGAACCTTCTTATACCCGCCTGACATTGACAGTTCTTTTCACAGGTAGATTTCACAACAGCGAACTTTGTGTGATATGCACACATGTCTTAGCAACATGTTGCTGAAGATATTAGCATACTGGGTGCTTTTATTGCTTGCGAGAAGGGTCATAGCGGCCGTAACACTTCTAAATGAAAAATTTATTGGTATTTGCGAAATAAATATTTCTTTTAGTTCTGCTTCTGTATCCTTATCTAGGTTTTTATTTTATTTTTTTTATTTATTTAAAAGAGAAACAATTATAAATAATTACCTCACTTACGAGCTAAAGCACTGGCTGCCAGGGCCTCCGGTTTAAGTATACATTGAATTCTAGGTGGTTATGACAATATATGAGAACATGATCGTTTGAAGAAGAAAAAATAATGATATAAACTGTATATTCAACTTTTAGGATATCTATTTTTAAGATCTTAAAGATAGTGGTTATACTTATGTATTATTATATATTTAATTTAGAGAGTGCTACAAATTTTGCAATTAGGTTAATACTACGGTCATTTGTCATTTTGAGATAGTCAGATGGTTTAGTGTTATTGAACAAAGAAAGTCGTATCTGTTGCATGTCTGGGCAGTTGTTGAGGATGTGCAATCTAGGTTTTTAATTTTTAATTCTTTCATTTGTTTAATATTTATGGAATGACTATTAACGTTGATTAGTTTTACATGACAAATTCCTTTGGTGCAATGGAGTTTGCTAAATATACTCCTTTTGCTATTTCTTGGTTGACTACTCCTATTGTAGTTATTCGCCTGTCCTTCATGCGAATAATTTCTCTGATTGGTGCTATAGTTTTAATTGTTTGGTCTCCTATTTATATCGTAATAACAATAATCCTGTGTATCTGGTCTTGACTGTTTCTAGTATTATTTTGTTGTCTTCGGTTGTTATTATAACACAGTACGACAAAATCAAATATCTTTTGGTTAACATGAGAAATGTTAACAGAAAATGAAAATACGCTTAAAATAAGGAAATATGTGTCTCGGCGTTTTGCTTTAGCACGTCATTATTTTGAGAAAATCGATTTTTAAGCTTCAAAGGACTGTGGAGGTCCATCTATTAAAACGGAATGGGTGAACCGATTTAATGCTTGAGCCAGTTTTGAAAAGGCAATTAAATTTGGATTTTTTTTTATTAAGAAAATCATTTTTTTCTCCGGTAGATGGCGCTTTAATTTTCATGTAAAGTTTAAAAATAACCAAAAATTTACGAAATTCATGAAATTCAAAAATGAATATGAAATCTTAACTATTATTTTGTGTTAAAAATGTTGGTCGTTTATTTTTTTTTTATATTTTTATTTCGTACATTTTTGGTTATTTTTTAACTTTACATGAAAGTTAAAGCGCCGAGACACATATTTCTTTATTTTAAGCCTACTTAAAAAATTCTGTTAACATGTCTCATGTGTACTAACCACTGTCGTACTGTGTAATAATTATAAGTGTTATTGTACCTGTTATTGGATTGACCGTAACTGTAGCTATTTGAATTTTGCCTGTAAGAGTTATTGGGATTAATTGTGTAATTGTTGTGCCTAAAGTTGTTTGTTCTATTCCTGATAAACGCAACACTTTTGCTATTGTGTTGTTATTTTCCTTGCTCTATTTCTAGAGCTAGTTCAACAGCGGTATCAAAAGAGTTTGGCATTGCAGCAAGTACTGTTTGTTTAAATTGGTCATGCAGTCCGAAATCTATAAGAGATGCTTTGCCTCTTTCTGTTAGGCCATTATGAATAATTTCTATTATCTTTAAGAATGCTTCAAAATCATTGTGATTACCGGAAAAGTTAGGAACCGGTTTTGAAGCAGTATCAAGGTTAAATTCAGACATTGATATTCTGTTTTGTTATGTCGTAATCGTAATTTGCTAATATTTTTATTAGTTTGTCCCTATGTCACCAGAATATTTGTAGACCCATTTCTTTGTGTTCTTTTGTTAACCTGGTTATGCAAACATTAAGTGTGCTTCTAATATTTTCTAGTGCCGTGAATAATGTTATTAGATGTTCATTTAATGTGTCTTGTTTGACTTTTATTGTTTTATTTAGACATTTGTACGCTTTGTTAAAATTTTCTTTCTCTACATTAATATTTTCAATAACTTTTGACCAATTATCCATAATTTAAATTTGGTCTTGTTTAATATTGTGCACAAAGCCTTTTTTAACTTATATCTACAAATTTAATGTAATTTGATGATGAAGTCTGCTACTAATATTATTGTTATAATAAGTAATAGTGTTTCTGTTATTGAATCCTCTGGTTTTTTATTTTCACCTACTATGGCCTCATTAACAACATTAGCTTTTGGGTCCTTTATTCTAGATTCCTGGGAACCAATTGTGTAACTTCACATATAAAAATTTAATGTCTTTATATGGTTAATTTTTCTTATTTGTATCGTATTCTAAAATAAGTTTTTTATATAGTATCGGCTTTTCTTTCCGAAGGTTAAACTGGCGTTCTCCTCGTTTTCTCTTTGGTGGTTTTAGGGGCATAGATCAGTTTCAGCTGCTGCTTTTCAGTTTATACTTTTCTTGTTTATTTCTGTATTCTGCTATCGTGAGTATTTTGGGGCCTGTGTTGATAGGTGTGGGTATGTACGTTGCAGTATTTGTTGGCGAATCTTCTGGTAAGTATTCGCAAATCTTCGATACTCTTGGAGTGTTTGCTGGCGAATATTCTGGTACGCATTCGAAAATCTTCGAGTATTTTAAAAACATTTGATCACACTCAGCTTTGCTGATAGTTTGATTTATAGAAACTATTTATGGAGACAATCTTATTAATTTTGTGGGCTACTTTTGGCTCTGTGTCCTGTTTTTGTTTTTCAAGTTTGAAATTGGTTTTGTTGATTAATTTTTTTTTTGTTTAGTTTACTCTCATATTCCAAGTATATTTTGTGTTTGGCGGGATCGCCATGTGATGGTCTTATGTGTATGTTTTTTTATGAAACTCCTCTTCTTTCTTAAGGCAGAGAGGATTCTGCCGATTGATAGTTGTAGTTCTTACAGGAATTCGCTTCGTTCTTGAAAACTTATGTTAGTCGTCGTACTTTCTGAAATAATTTTCTCGCGCTTTCCCTGTCGGCCAGCATTTTAAGCTCTTCGCACTCACGCATTTCTGCCTTTCTCTTCTTCGAAACGTGGTCCTGTAGGCAGCATCTTTCCGTTCCGTGGCAACGCTACATTCCTCATCGTACCAGTCGTTTTTCCGGGTTCGCTGGAAACCAATATATTGTTTAGCGGCGGTACGTAAAGAGCTGTTGAATACTGCTCTCAGAGAGCAGGAGTACGAGTCGAGTAGCGAAGTGCGTGTTTGTCTGATGTGATTTCAGCTTTTCGACGTCGAGCTTTCCTTGTGTCTATTTGCGCACGCTTTTTGACGCACAGAGGCGCGTGCGTATCTAGGATGCGACAAGATAATGGTCCGAGTCGATGTTGGTTCCTCAGAGCGTGAGCACATCTAGCATGCATTCCGTTTATCACCACATGGTCGATTTAGTTTCGTGTTTTACCACCTGGAGGCAGCCAGGTAGCCTGAAATATATTCTCCTTAGCTGGAACCTGGTACTACAGACTACCATGTTTCGGACCCCGGCGAAGTCGATCAGTCTCAATCCGTTATCAGACGTTTCGTCGTGGAGACTGTGGAACCAAGGATGCCCACCTTCCGTTCGAGGAGTTCGTAGAAGCGAACTTTGGTCGCATCGTCGTCCTTCTCTTCCGTCGGGGCATGAGCGCAAGTCAGGGAGATGTTGAAGAATCTCGCCTTTATGCAAATTGTGGCGAGACGCTTTACTTTTCATTGGATATTAAAACAAATTTATTGAGGCAAATTTTCTAAACAATTTTTGAACAATATAATCTTATGATAAATCGGTTGAGTTCTTAATTGTAACTATACATATATTTACTGTGTTTTTAAAATAACACTGTTTACAAAGAAAATAAAATCTAAGCGACTGTTAACTTTCAGTTCAGTACTGCTATACAGGGTTTTATTTTTTACCGTCTTCGTAAAACGCAGATAAATTCGTCTAGTATATTGTTGTAGAAATGGTCGAAGTATTTTATTCGTTTGTGGACCAATTTCAAAGACCCTTCTGTTTTTTTTAGACATGTGGTTTTTAAGAAGAAATAAAACGCATATAGTTTAATGCTATGGCCATAAATTTAGATTTATTTTAAAAAGAGTTTGCCATTATATTTTGAAAAAGATTTCGAGCAAGTGACCGCCGCGGCTGGCTCGAATAAATTCCAGCCGAGAGGCCAAATTTTCGAACACTTTTTGCAGCAATTGGGGCCATATGTCAGCAATAACGCGCCGAATGTTCTCTTCCTAGCCGTCTTGAAATGGCTGTCAAAAAGACCAACTCCGAAAAAAGTATCGCATTGCAAACCACACGTTTTAAAAAAAAACACTTTAAATTGCAGAAAAAATTACGCAAAAATTTTAAGTAATTTTATTACTGACAAATTAAGAAAATTAGTCACATATTTAGACAGAAAAATATTATGCGAAAAGTAATAATGACAGTAGCGCTTAAAAAATTGATATCTCATCCAATTACGACAGGAAATGAGTAACAATTTTTTCATATTAAAGTATGATTTCCGATTTTTGGAACATGCTCAATTTTTCATCCATTAAAAAATTGGGAAATAAATATTATTTTCGGAACGTAGAATGTAGCTGTTACAACATTAAGAATCATTTATATTTGAATCAAGATGGCGACAAAGTCATTGAGTTAAACTAAATTCTCCTTGTATATCATAATACTCAACTGAACTAAACGCAGTTTTTTGAGCTGTATAGGACCAAGTATGCGAATACTTAAGAGTTGGTGGTTCTACCACTTCACGTTTATATATTATTCACGTTATATAATATAATTTTGGGGCGTACACTATATAGCGCAGTGTTTGGCAGAGCTTCTCCTACCATTTGTGGTGTGCTTCTTAGTATTATACCACAAATGGAGGGACCTACAGTTTTGTGCCGACTCCGAACGGCAGATGTATTTTAATGAGAAGCTTTTTCATGGCAGAAATACCCTCGGAGGTTTGCCATTGCCTGCCGAGGGGTGACCGCTATTAGAAAAAACTTTTTCTATTATTAACATTTTGCTTGCCCTGACTGAGATTCGAACCTCGAACTCACCGGATATCAAGTTATAGCACGCACCGCTACCAACTCGACCACAGCGGCCAGCATACTAGTATATTATTTAGGGCTTATACTACTGCTTTTTATTAATTGCTACAGGATAGGCAAGGTGATGCTAACGATATTTGGCGCCTTCTTTTGGTTAACAACAAACAAAATGCGAGTGTTAAAACGGTCACAACGAAGTTTTTCCTAATACATTTTTTACAAAACTGTGCATTGACTTCAAGTGGAAAACAACTTCCCAAATGGGGATTTGAGCAACAGGAAGTTTCTTGTAATCCCAACATAAGAGATAAGAATGCTTTTTGGAATGTCGAGGATAATGTTAATAACAAATGTAAGTACTTTTTGGACTACTTAACAAAAAAAAACACAAATTACTCCATGTACGTATATATAAGTATTTTAATTTTCTTTATGAGTTATTACTTTACCAAAGAATATCACAAACGAAAAAATTAATAAACTTTCATATATGTAATTACATATTAATTTTTATATAAAACACGTTCTTGAATTAATCTTAATTAAACGAAATGTCTATTATGTATATAATATTTGAATAATTACACTGAACAACATCAAACTTTTCCTAAACAACTATGCAGATTTCGACCACGGATTTTAACAGAGAAAAAAATTCTTTGTAACTTAAAATATTCTGGATAAGCAAATCCACAATGTACGTAAGAATTTTTACTTTTAACACTTATTTAATCGGAATCGACAATAATGGGCGTTTCAGTTGCTCGGATATATGTAGGCGATGTGTGTCGAGCATGCTGTTTTGGCGATCTGGGCCTTATTCCACAAAACAACTTATCAACTTTTCACTTTGCACTTATCAAATTGTATTTTAGGGCAACGTGATAAGTGTTTCTGTTCCACAATATTCTTTGCACTAAGCAAAGTGAGCGTGCAATGTGTTCCACAAAGCATTGAATCGTCTTTGCATTTCTGTTATCACTTTTCACTTTAAAAATAGAAAAAAAAATTGCATTACTAAAGCTAAGAAAGTAAGTATATTTTTATAAAATTATTGTAAATATTTAGAAGATATTTAAGCTTATTTTTCATTTTGAAGGTTAACAAATTAGATAAACAGGATTCCTGGGAGGAAGTTTTAAATAAAGCCCAATCCCTGCAACTGGCGTCGAACCTATGCGAGGGACAGTTTGTTTGGGCTCTGGAAGAGTCGAACATTGGTAAGTAAAACAATTTATTGCCTACACACGCAAATTATTATATTTGCATCATTTGTTTTTGTTCGAATTTGTATTAATTGTAATACAGTGAGCTCGCGATAATATGCACTAATTAAAACCAAGCTTCTTCATATTTGCAAATGGGATGAAATATTAGTAAAAAAGTCATCTACTTGACACAAAAAGTTTGTTTGTATATACGGAATGAGTTATATATTTAAACACTCATGCTTTGCCTTAATTTAAAAATTTAAAAAAAAATGTCGACTGGAACTTATAAAGGTTGAAGTTTATTACAGGAAAGTTCAATGCCTGAAATTGGAGAGGGAGCTCCAACTTCCAGCCTCTGCCATAACAAAGAAAATCGCAGTGGCAGAAACTGCAAGTGTTTCGGAAAATTCAAATATTATTTTGTTTGAGGAGTTTTAATTTTTTATTTTATTTTTTCTATATGAATTGTTCTTTTCTAAAGGAATTTGTTATTTTTTAATTATTATTATTATATTATTTTTGTAAATAAACAATAAGCGAATTTCATATTTTTGCTTTCATATTATTTATTTTCTAAGATCTTAATCCCAAACCATAAAAACTGCCCCCAAAAGAAACAACGTTTATGCAGTGGAAAAAGATCATAGTCAAAAAACAATTTAATTTAAAACAATATTTTAATAGTTGGCATTATGAAAAGTACTGCAGCAGAGAAGTAAGCCTTTCCATTCCACTCGCATTATACATATTATTAAGGGCATCATTTTCTTGTTCAGCATTTTCCAGATCCAATTCCTCAATTTCATTATCATTGTCTTCAGTGGGTTGCATGTTTTCACTACTTCTTCCGATGCTGCAGGCAATATTGTGTAAGATGGTTCAAACAATAACTACTTTTCCAAACTCCAAACTCAGGCCTCAGTCGCAAATAATTTAGAAACCGGAACCTTTCTTTAAGAATGCCAAAACTATTTTCAATTATGCGCCTTGGTTTTATGTGACAACGATTGAAAGCCCCTTCAGCAGGGTTATCGGGATTTCGGCGCAACGGTGGTATCAACCAGTTTCTCAGTCCGTAACCACTATCACCCAAAATAACAGCATCCGGAAAAGGTCTCCATCCATTGTCAAATCTTTGACTTACAGCCGAATTCTGTAACAACCTTGAGTCATGAACGCTGGCCGGCCAACTTGCATTTACACTGTAAAATGTGTAGTCTGGACCGCATATCATCAATACATTCACTGAGTGGTTTCTATGCCGATCCACATATACTTCGACGTGTAATGTAGGCACATCAATTTTAATGATTGTATTATCAACGCAACTACACACACAAGGGAATCCACCCATCATAAAAAACAGTTCAGCAATACCACTAACGTCATCGGGCCACTGCACTGTTTTTTGAATTAAAACGTCTATTATAACATCGACAACTTTATGAATGACTCTGCAAACTGTTGATTTGCAACACCATGCCTAGCTCCGACACCATGGTACTGGCAACCATTTCCAAGCCAATGTAAGCACAATAGAAGTTGATTTTCAGCCGACTGCGCTCCAATTTTATTTGAAATGAAATCAACTTGGATTTGATTTAAAAGAAAGCACTCTTTAAAATTAAGGCTTTGTAGTCCCGAAAAATTAATTCGGTCTCTATAATTTCTTGTTATAACCCCGTCGAACAAAAACTCACGTCTTAACATTGTGAAAAGCTTAACTAGTTATAACCTTGCACATTTTTGACAAACTTATCAACATTTCCTTTGCAAAAAAAAAATTTACAGTTTTTGTGGAACGAAACGGCATAATTATTTGCAAATTACACTTTGCAGAAAAGAACGTACGTGTAACAGAAATTGCAAAGAGAATATAAAAATTGCAAAGTCATTGCTAATTACACTTCTCAATTTCAACTTATCACTTATCAAATTTTATAGTTCTGAGGAACAAAAAGATTTGCAAATTAAGGAAAAATTTGATGAGTGCAAAGTGAAAAGTTGATTATCACTTGCCATTTTAGAATTTATTGCAAAGTGATAAGTGTTTTTGTTCCACAAATTAAAACTCTTTGCAAATTCTCGAACTTTAATGTTGCGCTCTCTTCTTTGCAATTAGCGAAATGTTTGCAAACACTTTGCGCTTACTTGCAAAAACTTTGCATACTTATGAAAAGAGAGCTAAAATGTGTTCCACATAAAATTTGAGCAACTTAGCATTATTTACTGATCTCTTATCATTTACAATGTGATTATAATACTTTATATTTGAACGTTATCAAAATGAGTCGCGCCGTGAAGAACGTTAAGAAACTGGCTGTTTTGGAATTAATAAAAGAAAAGAAACACATATTATTTTCCAGTTTCAAAAATAATAAAGTAAGTAAATTTGTTTTAAGTGATTCACAAAATTATTGTAAAATGTGTTTGTTTTAGATAACTAAATTGGACAAACAAATTTCCTGGGAAAAGGTTTTAAAAAAAGGTCAATCCCTACAAATAGTGCCTTCCACAAAAACATGGACCTATGCAATGGACGGGTTAGTTGGTCTTTGGAAGAGTAGAACTCTAGTAAGTACAATATATCGTTTATTTAATAGATAAATAAATAAATACATATGATATATATGTATATACTATATACAAACGTTAAACACAATAATAAAAAATAACAAAAACAATACATTAGAAATGCAAAGAGACAGACAGTTATAAAGCAATAACAACGCGTAGCACAAAAGAACAAATATTCTTGTTAAATTTTGAACATAACGGTCTGTCTCTATGCATTGTTTTTGTTATTTTTTATTATTGTGTTTAACGGAACGTATATAAAAAATTGAAATATAAGGAACAACGAATACAGTAATATAATTAAGCTAAACTGAATAAAAGAGATAATGCTAAGCAAACCGGGTCAGCAGGAGGAAAAGCAAAGGTTTTGGATGAAAGTGACATGATGATCCTGGACATATTGGAGCCGGATTCAGCTGTAATAGATGGCTTGAATTTGCCTGAAAGTTACAAAGGTACTTTATTTAATGTAATTATTTGATAAAAAGGAAAAAATTAATTACTCTTATTTATGAATCTAGATTCATCTGAGATCCCAGTTGAACAACCAACTTGCAGCTCCGCCAAAATAAAGGCGAAGAAGAGAAAAAACTCTCCAAACAAGTTTGCATTAGCTGAAACTAGTTTGGACGAGGAAAAAACTGCGGTTGGAGTTATTAAAAGTTGAAGTTTATTATAGGAAACTCAAATGTTTCAAATTAGAAAAGAAACTCCAATGGAATCCGTCCCTAATGACGGAAGAGATTGCAATTTCAAAAGACGAAATTTACATTTGTAATACTGCAGAAATAATTGAAAGGCAGTTAGATTTCTGTAGTATGTAATTCAAATGAATTTTTTTATAAGTTTTTGAATATAATTATTATTACATTATATTATTATTATTTTTGTTTTTATATTATATTATGGTCATATTCATCACTATTAATGTTGTACATAATATTCTCAGTATTACTGCAAGCAATATTGTGTAAAATGACGCACACTAACACAACCTTTCCTGCAAACGTAGGAGCCAGTTTCATGTAATGCAAACATGGAAATCTTTCCTAAAGTATCCCAAAACTATTTTCAATTATGCGTCTTGTTTTTTTATGTCATCGGTAAAAAGCTTCCTCGGGAGGAATATTTGGACTCCGGCGCAAAGGTGATATCAGCCAATTCTTGAGCACATAACCGCTATCACCCAAAACAATAGCATCTGCAAATGGTCTCCATCTATGATCAAATTATGTACACTTCCAGGCCAATTTGCGTTCACAGCATAGAATTTATAGTCCGGCCCGCATATCATCATTACATTTAATGAGTGATTTACATGCCGGTTGACATTTGTATACTTCCTCACGTGTAGTAGATGCATCAATATTTATCAATGTGCCATCTACACACCTGCACACGCAAGGAAAACCACCAATTTCGAAAAATTTAGCAGCAATAGTTTCCACATTATCAGGCCAGCGAACAATGTTGTGAAATAGAGTGTTTATAATTGTATTCACCATCCTATGTATCATTCTACAAACTGTTGATTTCGACACACCGTGCATGGATTCAATTCCAAGGTACTGACAACCATTACACAGCCAATATAAACTTAACAACAGTTGATTTCGGGCAGACAATGCATAACTTCGGCGCGTTTTACCTTGCAATTTTGACCCCACTTTATTTAAAATAAATTCAAATTGAATATAATTCACTCGGAAGCATTCTTTAAAATTTGAATCTTGTAAGCCCGAAAAATTTATTCTGTCTCTATAATTTCTTCTAATCACTTCGTATTCACGACTTTCGTGCAACAACTCACGTCTTAACATTGTAACTGTTTGAATAATAATAATAGTAATAATAATAATAATTTGCGGGGTGAGTTTTTTCTTAGCAAATTTCCGACAAACTTTGCATAAATTTGCAAAGCAATAGCAGAAAATGTAATTATTGAGGAACGTAATTGCATACTTTTGAGAGAATTCTTGAATTTACACTTTTCAATCTATGGGGAACATAAATTGCAAAGTGTTCCACAAACATGCTAATTCTATGCAAATTACACTTATCACTTTGCATTTATCGCATTGCAAAATATTAATTTCTGTGAAATTTTAGCGCTTTGCTTATTGCCAATATAAGTGATAAGTGTAAAATGAAAATTTTAAAAATGGTTTTGTGGAGTAGGGCCCTGGTTACGATTTTTAAAAAGCGATAATGACATACATACATATTTAAGATCTCGCCGCCTCTCACGAGCCTCACCAACATATCAATATCTACCCGCTCCACTTGAAAAGCCATTTAGATTAGAATAATTTTTTCATTTGTTATCTTTTGTTTTGTAATGCGTGAAATTGAAATTTTTTTAAATTAAAAATAACTTAAATGTGTTAGTAACTTTATCCCTTACAAAAATACTTTGGATCATTTATTGTTCAACAAAATTCTTGTTTACAAAGTTTGCAGCCCGGTGTGGATAGCAGCCAATCTCAGGGCATATAATTTTTTGTGTGATCAATCAAAATGGCGTTAGGTCCCAAAAATTATTTGGAGCGCTTAAAAATAATAATAATAATAATTTGGTGATTACACTTTATAGCTAAGTGTTTGGCCGAGCTTCTCCTGTTATTTGAGGTGTGCCTCTTTGCAGGTTGGCCATTGCCTATCGAAGAGTGACTGCTATTAGAAAAAAAACTTTTTCTATGATTAAGATTTTACCGGTCTTGGCTGAAACTCGAACTCGGCGACATATCGAGTTATAAAATGCACCGCTATACTCTCGCTTAGCAGTACTAAAATCATGGCTGTCAAAGTATGATCTGAACCAACTTATCCCGGTGCTTGCATGGATGTCGTCAGCATTGAAAAAACCGGTGAAATCTCTCGGTTGTAGTACGAGCCAAGTAAAAATTGTGCTGGGTCAAGGATGTACCATTGTTAACGTATTTGCCTCCAGATTGACAGCCATGTGCAAGGGTTTGAAATTCAACATTGTCGTGGAAAGAAGAGAGGGTTTAGCTGCTAAGTCCCGTCAAGAAGATCGGATTCTCTATATTTCTATGTTGAACAGCAGGCCGACTTTTTTGTGGGCTAATCGTTATTTACAGAAGAACACTCATCAAGCGTTATAACGAAAGTTCGACGTCTAAAAGTTGTAGTCGCAAAGGACCGCTGAAAGTTTTAAATCTCGACTCTCGATCCTGCTAAGGAAAGCAACTCCTAATGTATCCGACATTAACGAGCAAAGGATGTACATTTCATATTTCAAAAGATATTGAATTTTTTGTGATTTGCATTGTGCTTGGTTGATGTCCCGAGCGAGCCGGTGCGAGTCTGATGCGTGCAAGGCACGACAGATTCTGAAGGTGAGTAGTATACAATATACAACATATTCATTAATTTCATGATCAAATTGCACAAAATATCTTTTCACTAAAAACCACAAATCAAATTTAAATAAATATTTTTGTTTTTATCAAATGAAAAAAAAATTTGACAATTAAGATAAATGAATAAAATCAAATTCCTACCTTTACCGAGGTAACATGATAAATATACCTTGCTCAAACCCAATTTAACATGTATTTTCAAATCCGAATAAGGAAGTGGTGATTTAGAAGTCGTTAACGTTATGGGCCATACAAAAATTGGGCGTTAAATATGTATGTATATAAAATTGAAAACCAACGTCGACCGGCTCCATAGAAAAACCCCAATAGTCCTTATATTATTGGTATATGTATTTCAGATAAATTTATTTGATTTTTTGAGGAAAATAAAACTATAAGAGTTATCTTGATAGCTTTAAGAAAGTTGTGAATACCCCTAAAAGTCTTTACATACAAATCTGTAAAAGCATTGATATTGGTACCACTGCAATTCAAATGTCACTTAAGACAAACGCTAGCAAATCAAAATTCAACAGTCTTTAAATTTTTATTAGGTTGTGCTAATTTCTTGGTAATCGGATACAGGCAAGGCGAATTTAACAAGGTGGTTTTGAGGTACCAGTTGGTTTTTTTTTGTTTTTTTTTCAAAGGGCTTCGTTCTGATTGGCTGGCGTTGTAAAACACCTACAGAAATTTGAAATTCAGTCCAGCAAAGCAAAACAAAATTACGTGGACGCATTTTACTAATATAGTACGCTCACCACCACCAGATTTCATTTGATACTTCAAAAGTTATGCGAAAGTTGTGCGAAGTATGGAAGTAATAACAAAGTATGTTTATTCAGTTCCTTTCGTAAACTGAACTTACAAGAGAAGCCGTCCTCGTTCCATCCCAATGCTTTGTCTATTGTTATTTAAAATAGTTCAGCTTACTTATTTTTTTGCCTTTATTTGAGTTTCCAAAAAAATATACAAGTAAGCGCAAAGCCTACGACAATGATAGTGACACTGCAAATAGCAATTGTTGATCGCTTTTCTAAATCTGAATACAGCCCATTAATGAGTTGCTATTTTGTATACTTAAAGTATGGCAAGCTCATTATTTCCTTGTTTCCCAGCGGAATTTCAGCTGTTCTCATGGGTTTAGACTTTTCGTTATAATATTCCGTTTCATTAAGCATAATTTGCTTCTCGAATGTGGTAACAGAAGTACCTCTAACTAAATTAGTGGTACGGTTAGCAGTTCTTATTGTCACAGGTGTGTCATTCACAATTACAAGCCCATCACTATTTCCATAATGGGCGGCGTGTGACTGAATGTTGTTCCGCATTGGCCTTTGAGTCGAACAATAATTGTTTCCCGCAGCTTCCTTTTTGTGATATTTTACAAAATGGTTTTATTGCTCCAGCACAGCCAGCTATAGAAAATAATTTTTTTCCGCAAACGGCTACTGAGTCCTCCTCCAAGTCCAGCATGGTATTATTGTGGGCCACCGGGAAAAGAGTTTCTTACATACTATTCTAGGTTTTGGATATTTAATAAGGAATATTATAATATCATTACTTGGGTGTAATGGGGTACAGCGGTGCTTCTGGGTATGCAGCTACAGTTGCGCGGCTATACTCAATTCCTACTCTTACGTCCACGTTCGTGCACCCTGGGCAACGTGAGCAACCCAAGTGCGAGATGCGGTAACCAACCCGTGTGGAGCCTTGGGTCACGGCTAATAGAGAGGGAGCTTTAGTGGAGCCACTCCGACATATTCGGTTTAAGGGTTCACTAAAGTCTGCAGCGTCTGTTCACCAGGAGGTGCGGCTGCAAGCGTGCGTCTGTCTTGAAGCAAGCGGCTCGCTATATAAATGAACCCACACTTTTTACCCCCAGCAATGGGTTATGCGTTGGGTTTGGGACCCACCATGTAAAATGCGAGTCCATTGAAAAGATCGAAACAGCCTCGGATAATGACCTCCCCACACGTTGACGACCCACGCAAACGAAACAAGGACTACGATTTACGGATATGCACCTGGAATGTCCGGACCCTTTATAGGGAAAGTGCCTCTATCCAACTGCTGGATGTCCTAAATAAGTATAAGGCTGATATCACTGCAGTCCAGGAAATGCGATGTACGGGGCATGGATGCAAAAAATATGCATCGTGCGACGTTTACTACAGCTGCCATGAGACGGCGCACAAATTTGGTGTTGGATTTGTGGTTGGGCGGAGACTGCGAGATCTTGTCTCCAGGTTCACCCCCATCAGTGAACGAATTGCCACAATCCGCATCAAAGCTAAATTTAATAAGATCAGCTTGATTTGTGCGCACGCCCCGACGGAGGAGAAGGATGATGGGACCAAGGATGAATTTTACGAGCGCTTGGAGGAAGCATACGAGCGCTGCCCCCGCCACGATGTAAAAATTGTGATTGGCGATTTTAACGCTAAGGTGAGCAAAGAAGGAATTTTTGGTCCAACAGTCGGAAACTTCAGCCTTCATAAAAATACCTCCGGCAACGGATAGAGGCTGATCGACTTCGCCGCGGCGCGAAACATGGTAGTAAGTAGCACCAGGTTCCAACACCGAAGCATCCACCAAGCAACTTGGGTGTCCCCTGATCAAAAAACGCGAAACCAAATTGATCACGTTGTGATAGACGCGAGATACGCTTCGAGCGTGCTTGATGTTCGTTCTATCCGAGGAGCAAGCGTTGACTCGGATCATTACCTTGTTGCAGCTAAGTTCCGCATGCGCCTCTCTGCAATGAAGAACGCTCATCAAGTAACGCACCAAAAGTTCGACGTCGAAAAGCTGCAATCGCAACGGACAGCTGAGAATTTTCAATCTCGACTCTCGATCCTGCTAAGGCAAGCAACTTCTCATCGCCCCGACATTAACGAGCAATGGGATAACATCTCCCAATCTCTACGCACCGTTGCGGAGGAAGTGGTTGGCTACTACCAGCCTCGCAGAAATAATTGGTACGATGACGAATGCCGCGTCGCTGCTGCAGAGAAATACGCAGCATACAAAGCCACCCTGGAGCCAATTTCTACGCGTGCAACAATTGAGCGATACCGGGAGAGAAGTAGGGAAGAGAGACGTCTTTTCAAGAGCAAGAAACGAGAGGCGGAAAGGCGTGAGTGCGAAGAGCTTGAGATGCTAGTAAGCAGGAATGCGGCCCGAAAATTCTATCAGAAAATTCTATCAGAAAATAAAGCAGCTAACAAGTGGTTTCAAGACCGGGGCTGGTTCCTGAAAATACGAGTATGGAAATCTGGTGACGGACGTACAGAGCACACTTGAGGTATGGAGGGACCACTTCTCAACGCTACTGAATGCGAACTCTGGTGAGGAGTTTGAAGAAGGAGAACAATCTTTAGGGATGAACAACAAATCCCTCCACTCGACCAAGGCGAGGAGAGAACAGCACTTAGGCGGCTAAAGAATAACAAAGCGCCTGGGGCAAACGGTATACCGGCTGTTAAGGACAATTTGGTCTGACGAGTACATGCCAGAAGATTGGAACCTTAGTGTTCTTTGCCTAATCCATAAGAAGGGTGATCCTGCTGTTTGCGCCAACTACCGTGGGATAAGCCTTCCAAATATCGCATATAAGGTTCTATCGACGATACTGTGTGAAAGACTGAAGCCATATATGAACCAGCTGATTGGACCTTAACAGTGTGGTTTTAGACCTGGTAAATCCACCATCGACCAGATATTCACAGCACGTCAAATCCTGGAAAAGACCTTAGATAAGCAAATCGACACACACCACCTTTTTGTCGACTTCAAAGCCGCTTTTGATAGCACGAATAGAAGCTGCCTGTACGACGCCATGTCTAAATTTGGGATCCCCGCAAAACTAATACGGCTATGTAGAGTGACGTTGAGCACAACATTTAGCTCCGTCAAAGTTGGGAAGAACCTCTCCGAGCCGTTTGAGACCAAACGAGGTTTTAGACAAGGTGACTCACTTTCGTGCAATTTCTTCAACCTAATGCTGGAAACTGTAATAAGAGCTGCCAATCTGAATCGCAGTGGTACTATATATAACAAAAGTACGATGCTGCTTGCGTATGCGGATGATATTGACATCGTTGGCCTTAACAACAGGGCCGTCAGTGCAGCATTTTCCAGTCTAGAGAAGGAAGCAAAGGAGGTTGGTCTAGTAGTGAATGAGGACAAAACAAAGTACCTTGTGGCAACAAACAAAAAATCCTCGCGTATTGGGACCCACGTCACTGTTGGCAGCTAAAATTTTGAAGTAGTCAAGGATTTTGTATACATACCTTGGATCCAGCATAAACACCACCAATAATGTCAGCCTTGAAATCAAACGAAGAATAACACTTGCCAACAGATGCTACTTTGGGCTCGGTAGGCAGTTGAAAAGCAGAGCCCTTTCTCGACGAACGAAAATCTCGCTCTACAAATCTCTCATCGTGCCCGTCCTTGCATATGGCGCAGAAACATGGACGATGTTGACCAGCGATGAGCAAGCCTTGGGGGCTTTCGAGAGAAATGTTCTTCGCAAGATTTATGGCCCTGTTCGCGAAAGCGGCGGGTACCGAAGAAGATGGAATGACGAGCTGTATGAGCTGTATAATGATGTGGATATAGTCAAGCGCATAAAAATTCAACGATTGCGATGGCTTGGCCATGTCGTTCGCATTGATGATGATGCTCCAGTGAAAAAGTCCTTCGAAACGGCACCCATGGGTGGGCAACGACGGCAAGGACGCCCAAGAACACACTGGAAGGACCAAGTGCAGAAGGACCTGTCTACGCTTGGTATGAGTAATTGGCGTAACCTCGCGAAGGAGAGAGGGAACTGGCGAAGCTTTTTGATCTCGGCCCAAACCGATAAACGGTTGTAGCGTTATAAAAGAAGAATAAGAATATCATAACTTTATAACACTTTAAACTTAGAGACTAATATTACATCCGTTATTGTCATATTTGTGAGGTGCTTATTTTCCGCAAACAAGTTTATATCATGGTTATCAAGTAACAAGGCATTCAATATACCTATTTTTGCCAGAGTGATTGAAAATATAATATTATCTATCTGAATTACTATCGCTCTATTGCGGGCAAGCAGCATTTTATACAGGTGAGCAGTGTACATTTTTTCCTTCTTTACCTCCTTAACTATTTTATTCACTATTTCTGTTATATTATTAGTCTGTTCCTGAAACTGAGAGTTGATTTGAACCTGGGGCTTATTTGCGTCTATTGATTCCTCTATTTTTCTATGGCGAAAGAATTCTATAGCATTGACTTTATTGTGGTCGAATTAAAAGATCGCTCGTTGTCGCAATAAATTAGTTTTACTCCTGAGAAAAGATTTAAAATTTTTAGCAATTTTGGCTTAACATCTATAATTGTTCTTGATTCTATTGGCTGAACAATAGCAAATTTAGGAAATTTATCAATAAAAGTTAAATAATGCTTCGAGTCTGTAGAGTAAATATCAATATGAAGTATCTCACCCGGATAGGTAGGAATTGGAGTGTTGGCAATAGGATGTTTCACCGGATGTCGATTACATTTTGCAAGTGAACATATTTTGCAGTTTAGAGCGACCTCCTTTGCCAATTAGCCCATTTTTGGAAAAAAAATAGTCATTCAATATTTGTTTGACGTTTTCTTGGGAAGCTCTGTGCGCTCTATTGTGTTCAGTTACAACAATTTATCTTTGCTCATTAGGGTCTACCACATCAATGACGAATTTTTTTGCATATATAAATTGTGTGGCTGGAAAGGCCAGTCTATCAGTTTATGTTGAATATTAGCAAGAACTGGTAGCTCGCAATGAATTGCGTTTACCACCTCTGTATTTACCGCATCCTGAAGCAATTCTAAGAGGCCACTCCTATGCGTGATATTAATAATATATCTGGTTTTCTGTCCAAACATTATTAAAATTCGCAATGAAGGGATTTCGGCTTATTCAATTAGAAATTGATTCCTGTAACAATTTGCGGCTTTGTTAGTGGTGTCCATGGTGTAAGTTAAAGACTCTTCGCTGTGTATAGTAGCACAATCCGAAGTAGCATCTTCTTCTAAATCATTAATTGGTTGTCGAGACAAGGCATCTGCCACGAAATTTTCTTTTCCAGGTTTATAATGCAATTTTGCATTATGCTCGTCAATGAATTCTTTCCATCGTTTTATCTTTGCATTAGTGTTTTTGTCCGAAACGGAAAAAGTTAGTGGTTGATCATCAGTAAATATGTTAAGATTCTTCACCCCATATAAATAATTTCTAAGGGTCGTTAGAGCCCACACAATAGCATGCAATTCGTTTTCGTTGGCGGCAAAGTGCAACTCCCTGTCTTTAAGGGTTCTAGATATCATCGTTATTGGTTTTCCTCCTTGAGAGAGCACTGCGCCCAGACCATATGCCGAAGCATATGTTGTTAAATCAAATTCTTGATTAAAATTCGGATATTTTAAAACTACGTCCTCTGACATCAAAATTTCTTTCAGCTTATTGAAGGATAGATTTGCTTCGAATCTAGCTCAATTTGTACACTTTTTGACTGAGATGCTTTTATTTGACCATTTTCCCCTTTAAGCAAGTCTGTTAAGGCCCTAGCAATTGTGGCAAAATCTTTTATAAAACACCTATAATAGCTAGCTAATCCAAGAAATGATCTAAGCGCATATATATTTCTTGGTTGCTTATAGTTTTTTATTGCCTGTAGTTTTCCTGGGCATGTTTTTATATCACCTCTTGAAACCACGAAGCCTAAATATTCAACCTCTGTCCTGAAGAATTTTGATTTTTTGATAGAAACCCTCATGTTTGCACTACATAGAGCACTCAAAGCCCATTGAATATCCCGAACGTGTTGTTCCTTTGTTTTTGAATATATTATCACGTCATCTACATAAACGTATTTTCCATTGTTTACCGCAAATGACGTTTTTTCTCTGTCACTTTCTTTTAATTCTATTTGGTGAAACCCCGATTTAAGATCTAGGGTGGGAAAAATTGTGCGCTTGGCCTAAATTTGATAATATCATCATAACGTTAGGAATGGGATATTTACCGTCAATTGTTTTTGCGTTAAGCTTCCTAAATTCTAAAACAAGACGTTTCTGTTTATGTCCTTCATGATCAGTTCCTTTCTTGTCAACAACCCATACTGTACTGTTATAAGAAGACCGAGATTGTCTTACTATGCCATCATTTAAAAGTTGTTTGATTTCTTCGTTTACGAAATTCGCTACCCCAATTTCGAGTAGACCGGATCTTGGTCTGACGTTCGAATCGTAACCACGATATTCGTATTATAGGGAAGTTTTTTCTTTGGGTCAGCAAATACCTCCCTTTGTTCTTTTATCATTTTCATAAATTGTTCTTTTACTTCTTGAGGAATTTCTTCCTTCTCAATTTTTCATACATTTACACCTTCACATTCCAAGAACAACACATTTTCTGAACCTAAATCGTGCCTTATTATTTTTTTTTTCCTAGATCTATTTGAGCTTTCACCTTTGTAAAAGCCCTATTATATCGTCAAAAGTTTTTAGGTTTGGCAATATGAAAAAGTCGGAATCAACACCGAAAATGTTAATTTTACATTTTTATATTATTTTATTACATCCGTGGAGTGATTTAACTAGGAAAGGAGAAGACACCGGTCTGATGCCTCTAAACCCATCTAGTTTATTTATATAGTTTTTCGCAGTACCTGTGTCCACTAAAAGTCTGATGTGCCTCTTTGCCCTTCCAATGGTTCTACTGATCCATGATCCATGGTAGAGCTGAGCTTTCTCTAAAAATTAACCTGTTCTTCTTCCTCAATGTCAGCGGTTTCAGTCTGTGCTCTTTTGCCATAATTTTCTTCCTTGTCATTGACTATATGATTCACTCTTTGAAGCTTGGGTCCGGTATTTCGATCCGAAAATTCAGACCTCTTGGGTTGCGTCTGGTATTGTTGTTTTACTTTTAAAATTTCCTAATCTCCGAGTGGTGAAGGGATCCACGTCCATTAGTTCAACCTGATCTAATTTCTTAGGGGGATCACCAACCCGTTCGTTGTTCCTATAATAATAGTGGGGATTCTTATTCATACCATTATTATTAAGTTTATTTTCAAAATTGTTCTTTTTTATACCACCAATATTAGATTTGTTCTCAATGTTATTTCTTTCAGTTCTATTTGCAAATGTGCGTGGTTTGAATCCACCTCTTGAGCCAATGCAAGAGCTGATGGCAGATCTTTTGGCCGGGATGCGAATAAAATGTCACAAAGTGGATTCCTAAGACGCGGAGAGCGTCCCCTCTATACGTTTCATTTATTGTGGAAGCTAAGCTCTTATCATATGTATGTCATAAGAGTTTTGTTTGTAAGTAGCGTTATTTTTTTTCTCCACATCATCGAAGGATTGGAGAACAGATAATCTGCCCTGTTGAAGAGTAGACATCTCCTGTTCGATCAAATAGATCGGACGCTTATCAACATACGTGAAGTCTAGACGCGCAATTATTGCTCTAAAATTTAACACCGTTCCAAATGAAGCCAACACGCTGTCGGCAAGACCTCTAACAATATTTCGGATTATGACCGAAGCTTGGTAATGCTTGGAACTACCCTCAAAATACCTTGTAGGCAGTTTGCGCCACTTGGCGCAAATAAACATAATTATTTTGTTGCCCGTCGAATTCGGGCAATGATTTGATTACGTCCATCGACTCATCACATTTTACTCCTGGGACAATTTGCGTCTCGTTATAAACCTCTACTGGGTTAACAGCATTTATTTAGGAACATTTTTTTTTCCCAACTTCCTATCTGTAATTCAAATTCTTTTTTCTGCTCGTCTAATGCCGCCGACACGGCAGATTGAATGATATTACTCAATTGATCAGCGATCATATTTCTATTGTCTTCACAAATATTTCATGTTTCAAAAATCAATTCCTCCTCACTCATAGGCAAAATTAGAACTAATTGTATTGTAATATTTTGTTCTATTATGACTTTATTTAAATATCACTTCACTATAATTATGAACACGTCACTTACATTTGTTTACTTCTTTTATTTCTTAGTAATAAAATAATTATTGTAGGATGATTACGGTGGTGTTGTCCTCCTGCTCTTCTTCTTGGCTGATTACTGTTTTGTAGTGTTGAGTTTTAGATATGTCCTTTTGCAATTATCAATTCAACTGGAATAATTTTCCCATGACCCACGTTGGGCGCCAGTAATAACAATGTGTGTTTATTGAGTTCCTTCCGTAAACTGAACTTACACGAGAAGCTGAAATTAAAATTAACCTACGCTGGTTATG
This sequence comes from Philophylla caesio, assembly GCA_963971545.1. NCBI lineage: Eukaryota > Metazoa > Arthropoda > Insecta > Diptera > Tephritidae > Philophylla > Philophylla caesio. Next base: position 68,212,640 of record OZ020604.1, on the reverse strand, counting down.
CTGGATGATGGCTTCGTTGCTGGCTGCGCTGCTAAAGTGCTTCTTAGTTCTGATATTTAATCGCCACGTCAGCACAAACATACACCCACGATAGAAGCGCTGCTGGTTGCAGATGTATATTTAGCAAGCTCAGCATAAATGGTATTGTGCAGTGGCTGGCGACAAACTCAACATAATTGAAATCATGGAGTAGCTGGTGATAACAGCGCCTTAGCCACAAGCAACGGATAAACAAAATAGCTCGTGAATAAACTCATATGAAATCATGTCACCCAAAAAAGAAACGAAGGAGAGAAATACGAACAGCTTAGACAGAAATAACTTACACAAGAAAAATTATATACAACCTAGCAATTTTTTCAGAAAATACAGCATAAAATAAGAACAAGGTTTTGCGAACAAATAAGAAACTACAACAGGAGTACACGAAAACCCACGGCTATAACTCAGTCTAATTTTGCAAACCACTTGATTAAAGAAAAATGTTCACCCGCAAACATAAAGAAACCCATTAAGGTACTACACTTGAAAAAAAGTACAGCGCCTTAATGCTTTCCATATCATATTAATATATAAACAGAAAACATTTGAAATAATAACCAATAATTAGCAACTATGATGCATTATTTGCGTCATTAAGGCCTAATTACAAAGTGTAAGTAAAACCGCAGATACCAACATACAAACCGAACCTTGAACCCAACTTGACAAGGAATGACGGAAAATCTATCAAACTGGCATTAACATCGGACACTTTTTGGAGCATAAGGTGTACCCTCAATTAATCGTTTAAGAGCACACAATGCGATATTCCAAAGCAAGTAATAAGAGTTCCCATTTTAAATGCATTGTGAAACATTGAGCAACACCACCAGCTCCGTCAGAATTGGGGAGGAACTATACAAAATGTTTGATACCGAACGACGTTTTAGAGAGGTTGACTCTTTGTCGTGAGACTTTTTTAATCCGATGCCGCAGAACAAAATCGGTAAGACACCATTACTGGGGACCTGCATTAACATCAATCATAATATCAGTCTTGAAATCTACTGGATAACATCTCTTACCAACACTACTTCGGACTAAATAGGCAACTGAGCAGTAAACTCTTCTCTTGATGGACAAAAACCACAGACAATAAGTCGCTAATTATGCCCATCCTATGCAGAAGCATGGACGATGACGACATCAGCTGAGAGGGCTATTGAAGTGTACGAAAGAAAGATTGACCGAAAGGTGTATGGACCATTGCGATGCCTTAAGGAGGGAATCGTTATTTTTTTTCGTTGAAAAAAAAGGATTGTTTTTATTCGTTAACGGATTCTTACAAGAATGTATTCCCAAATTCCTATGCTAAAATAACATAAAATATGGAAGTTATTGTAAAATTAGTGAGCGCGCGCCAGTAGCTATGACGCTATGAGTTTAAACTTTAACAGCGTTTTTCTTGAAACGTGGTTTTTCAAATTGGCGTGCAGGATTGCCGGAGAATTACTTAAAATAACACAGGTCTGCAACCAAAAATGCTGTCTGGATATTTCCAACAGATTTTTATGTATTTAGGTGTTCTGAAAACTAAAAAAATACTCAAAAAATTCCAAAACGTAAGGTTATTTTACAAAACGCAAAATTTTATTATAAAAAAAGGGTTTTTTGGGCTAACTTGTAGGCATTAATAATAGGTATAATTTTATTTGATAATAATAATAATAATAATAATAATCCCAACGGTTTTATCCCTCCATACCCGCCCGACCGACGCGAGGGGCGCATCCGCATGACGCACGGATATATAAAAAAAAAAAAATTTTTTTATTTGTTTTTTTTTCATATATTTAGATTGCGCCCAGTAATGAAAGGCAGAGGTTTATTAAGTGTCGAGATCTAAAACTGTTCAGCTACAGAACAAATGCTCATCAGCTGATCGAATAGTAATATACATATGTATATGTATGTATGTATGTATGTATGTATCAATTATTGAGAGCATTGAGTATAGTTTTCTTTATGTAAAAAAATGAGTCTGAAATATCAAAAGAAACGGAGTGAGTGTTAAAATCCTGACACAAACTACGGAGTGGCTCATTTAAGTCAAAATTACTTTTACATGGCTTCAGAAAGAGAGGCCGGAAATGTCTTGAAATTCTGGAGGGAACGTTTAGTTTTATTTCGCTAAGAAGAGATGGGCTGCGTCTGTCTTGAAGCAAGCGGCTCGCTATATAAATGAACCCACACTTTTTACCCCCAGCAATGGGTTATGCGTTGGGTTTGGGACCCACCATGTAAAATGCGAGTCCATTGAAAAGATCGAAACAGCCTCGGATAATGACCTCCCCACACGTTGACGACCCACGCAAACGAAACAAGGACTACGATTTACGGATATGCACCTGGAATGTCCGGACCCTTTATAGGGAAAGTGCCTCTATCCAACTGCTGGATGTCCTAAATAAGTATAAGGCTGACATCACTGCAGTCCAGGAAATGCGATGTACGGGGCATGGATGCAAAAAATATGCATCGTGCGACGTTTACTACAGCTGCCATGAGACGGCGCACAAATTTGGTGTTGGATTTGTGGTTGGGCGGAGACTGCGAGATCTTGTCTCCAGTTTCACCCCCATCAGTGAACGAATTGCCACAATCCGCATCAAAGCTAAATTTAATAAGATCAGCTTGATTTGTGCGCACGCCCCGACGGAGGAGAAGGATGATGGGACCAAGGATGAATTTTACGAGCGCTTGGAGGAAGCATACGAGCGCTGCCCCCGCCACGATGTAAAAATTGTGATTGGCGATTTTAACGCTAAGGTGGGCAAAGAAGGAATTTTTGGTCCAACAGTCGGAAACTTCAGCCTTCATAAAAATACCTCCGGCAACGGATAGAGGCTGATCGACTTCGCCGCGGCGCGAAACATGGTAGTAAGTAGCACCAGGTTCCAACACCGAAGCATCCACCAAGCAACTTGGGTGTCCCCTGATCAAAAAACGCGAAACCAAATTGATCACGTTGTGATAGACGCGAGATACGCTTCGAGCGTGCTTGATGTTCGTTCTATCCGAGGAGCAAGCGTTGACTCGGATCATTACCTTGTTGCAGCTAAGTTCCGCATGCGCCTCTCTGCAATGAAGAACGCTCATCAAGTAACGCACCAAAAGTTCGACGTCGAAAAGCTGCAATCGCAACGGACAGCTGAGAATTTTCAATCTCGACTCTCGATCCTGCTAAGGCAAGCAACTTCTCATCGCCCCGACATTAACGAGCAATGGGATAACATCTCCCAATCTCTACGCACCGTTGCGGAGGAAGTGGTTGGCTACTACCAGCCTCGCAGAAATAATTGGTACGATGACGAATGCCGCGTCGCTGCTGCAGAGAAATACGCAGCATACAAAGCCACCCTGGAGCCAATTTCTACGCGTGCAACAATTGAGCGATACCGGGAGAGAAGGAGGGAAGAGAGACGTCTTTTCAAGAGCAAGAAACGAGAGGCGGAAAGGCGTGAGTGCGAAGAGCTTGAGATGCTAGTAAGCAGGAATGCGGCCCGAAAATTCTATCAGAAAATAAAGCAGCTAACAAGTGGTTTCAAGACCGGGGCTGGTTCCTGAAAATACGAGTATGGAAATCTGGTGACGGACGTACAGAGCACACTTGAGGTATGGAGGGACCACTTCTCAACGCTACTGAATGCGAACTCTGGTGAGGAGTTTGAAGAAGGAGAACAATCTTTAGGGATGAACAACAAATCCCTTCACTCGACCAAGGCGAGGAGAGAACAGCACTTAGGCGGCTAAAGAATAACAAAGCGCCTGGGGCAGACGGTATACCGGCTGAGCTTTTCAAAGCCGGCGGCGAAGAGCTGGTAGGAAGCATGTACCAGCTGTTAAGGACAATTTGGTCTGACGAGTACATGCCAGAAGATTGGAACCTTAGTGTTCTTTGCCTAATCCATAAGAAGGGTGATCCTGCTGTTTGCGCCAACTACCGTGGGATAAGCCTTCCAAATATCGCATATAAGGTTCTATCGACGATACTGTGTGAAAGACTGAAGCCATATATGAACCAGCTGATTGGACCTTAACAGTGTGGGTTTAGACCTGGTAAATCCACCATCGACCAGATATTCACAGCACGTCAAATCCTGGAAAAGACCTTAGATAAGCAAATCGACACACACCACCTTTTTGTCGACTTCAAAGCCGCTTTTGATAGCACGAATAGAAGCTGCCTGTACGACGCCATGTCTAAATTTGGGATCCCCGCAAAACTAATACGGCTATGTAGAGTGACGTTGAGCACAACATTTAGCTCCGTCAAAGTTGGGAAGAACCTCTCCGAGCCGTTTGAGACCAAACGAGGTTTTAGACAAGGTGACTCACTTTCGTGCAATTTCTTCAACCTAATGCTGGAAACTGTAATAAGAGCTGCCAATCTGAATCGCAGTGGTACTATATATAACAAAAGTACGATGCTGCTTGCGTATGCGGATGATATTGACATCGTTGGCCTTAACAACAGGGCCGTCAGTGCAGCATTTTCCAGTCTAGAGAAGGAAGCAAAGGAGGTTGGTCTAGTAGTGAATGAGGACAAAACAAAGTACCTTGTGGCAACAAACAAAAAATCCTCGCGTATTGGGACCCACGTCACTGTTGGCAGCTAAAATTTTGAAGTAGTCAAGGATTTTGTATACATACCTTGGATCCAGCATAAACACCACCAATAATGTCAGCCTTGAAATCAAACGAAGAATAACACTTGCCAACAGATGCTACTTTGGGCTCGGTAGGCAGTTGAAAAGCAGAGCCCTTTCTCGACGAACGAAAATCTCGCTCTACAAATCTCTCATCGTGCCCGTCCTTGCATATGGCGCAGAAACATGGACGATGTTGACCAGCGATGAGCAAGCCTTGGGGGCTTTCGAGAGAAATGTTCTTCGCAAGATTTATGGCCCTGTTCGCGAAAGCGGCGGGTACCGAAGAAGATGGAATGACGAGCTGTATGAGCTGTATAATGATGTGGATATAGTCAAGCGCATAAAAATTCAACGATTGCGATGGCTTGGCCATGTCGTTCGCATTGATGATGATGCTCCAGTGAAAAAGTCCTTCGAAACGGCACCCATGGGTGGGCAACGACGGCAAGGACGCCCAAGAACACACTGGAAGGACCAAGTGCAGAAGGACCTGTCTACGCTTGGTATGAGTAATTGGCGTAACCTCGCGAAGGAGAGAGGGAACTGGCGAAGCTTTTTGATCTCGGCCCAAACCGACAAACGTTTGTAGCGTTATAAAAGAAGAATAAGAATATCATAACTTTATAACACTTTAAACTTAGAGACTAATATTACATCCGTTATTGTCATATTTGTGAGGTGCTTATTTTCCGCAAACAAGTTTATATCATGGTTATCAAGTAACAAGGCATTCAATATACCTATTTTTGCCAGAGTGATTGAAAATATAATATTATCTATCTGAATTACTATCGCTCTATTGCGGGCAAGCAGCATTTTATACAGGTGAGCAGTGTACATTTTTTCCTTCTTTACCTCCTTAACTATTTTATTCACTATTTCTGTTATATTATTAGTCTGTTCCTGAAACTGACAGTTGATTTGAACCTGGGGCTTATTTGCGTCTATTGATTCCTCTATTTTTCTATGGCGAAAGAATTCTATAGTATTGACTTTATTGTGGTCGAATTAAAAGATCGCTCGTTGTCGCAATAAATTAGTTTTACTCCTGAGAAAAGATTTAAAATGTTTAGCAATTTTGGCTTAACATCTATAATTGTTCTTGATTCTATTGGCTGAACAATAGCAAATTTAGGAAATTTATCAATAAAAGTTAAATAATGCTTCGAGTCTGTAGAATAAATATCAATATGAAGTATCTCACCCGGATAGGTAGGAATTGGAGTGTTGGCAATAAGATGTTTCACCGGATGTCGATTACATTTTGCAAGTGAACATATTTTGCAGTTTAGAGCGACCTCCTTTGCCAATTAGCCCATTTTTGGAAAAAAATAGTCATTCAATATTTGTTTGACGTTTTCTTGGGAAGCTCTGTGCGCTCTATTGTGTTCAGTTACAACAATTTATCTTTGCTCATTAGGGTCTACCACATCAATGACGAATTTTTTTGCATATATAAATTGTGTGGCTGGAAAGGCCAGTCTATCAGTTTATGTTGAATATTAGCAAGAACTGGTAGCTCGCAATGAATTGCGTTTACCACCTCTGTATTTACCGCATCCTGAAGCAATTCTAAGAGGCCACTCCTATGCGTGATATTAATAATATATCTGGTTTTCTGTCCAAACATTATTAAAATTCGCAATGAAGGGATTTCGGCTTCTTCAATTAGAAATTGATTCCTGTAACAATTTGCGGCTTTGTTAGTGGTGTCCATGGTGTAAGTTAAAGACTCTTCGCTGTGTATAGTAGCACAATCCGAAGTAGCATCTTCTTCTAAATCATTAATTGGTTGTCGAGACAAGGCATCTGCCACGAAATTTTCTTTTCCAGGTTTATAATGCAATTTTGCATTATGCTCGTCAATGAATTCTTTCCATCGTTTTATCTTTGCATTAGTGTTTTTGTCCGAAACGGAAAAAGTTAGTGGTTGATCATCAGTAAATATGTTAAGATTCTTCACCCCATATAAATAATTTCTAAGGGTCGTTAGAGCCCACACAATAGCATGCAATTCGTTTTCGTTGGCGGCAAAGTGCAACTCCCTGTCTTTAAGGGTTCTAGATATCATCGTTATTGGTTTTCCTCCTTGAGGATGCACTGCGCCCAGACCATATGCCGAAGCATATGTTGTTAAATCAAATTCTTGATTAAAATTCGGATATTTTAAAACTACGTCCTCTGACACCAAAATTTCTTTCAGCTTATTGAAGGATAGATTTGCTTCGAATCTAGCTCAATTTGTACACTTTTTGACTGAGATGCTTTTATTTGACCATTTTCCCCTTTAAGCAAGTCTGTTAAGGCCCTAGCAATTGTGGCAAAATCTTTTATAAAACACCTATAATAGCTAGCTAATCCAAGAAATGATCTAAGCGCATATATATTTCTTGGTTGCTTATAGTTTTTTATTGCCTGTAGTTTTCCTGGGCATGTTTTTATATCACCTCTTGAAACCACGAAGCCTAAATATTCAACCTCTGTCCTGAAGAATTTTGATTTTTTGATAGAAACCCTCATGTTTGCACTACATAGAGCACTCAAAGCCCATTGAATATCCCGAACGTGTTGTTCCTTTGTTTTTGAATATATTATCACGTCATCTACATAAACGTATTTTCCATTGTTTACCGCAAATGACGTTTTTTCTCTGTCACTTTCTTTTAATTCTATTTGGTGAAACCCCGATTTAAGATCTAGGGTGGGAAAAATTGTGCGCTTGGCCTAAATTTGATAATATCATCATAACGTTAGGAATGGGATATTTACCGTCAATTGTTTTTGCGTTAAGCTTCCTAAATTCTAAAACAAGACGTTTCTGTTTATGTCCTTCATGATCAGTTCCTTTCTTGTCAACAACCCATACTGTACTGTTATAAGAAGACCGAGATTGTCTTACTATGCCATCATTTAAAAGTTGTTTGATTTCTTCGTTTACGAAATTCGCTACCCCAATTTCGAGTAGACCGGATCTTGGTCTGACGTTCGAATCGTAACCACGATATTCGTATTATAGGGAAGTTTTTTCTTTGGGTCTGCAAATACCTCCCTTTGTTCTTTTATCATTTTCATAAATTGTTCTTTTACTTCTTGAGGAATTTCTTCCTTCTCAATTTTTCATACATTTACCACTTCACATTCCAAGAACAACACATTTTCTGAACCTAAATCGTGCCTTATTATTTTTTTTTTCCTAGATCTATTTGAGCTTTCACCTTTGTAAAAGCCCTATTATACCGTCAAAAGTTTTTAGGTTTGGCAATATGAAAAAGTCGGAATCAACACCGAAAATGTTAATTTTACATTTTTATATTATTTTATTACATCCGTGGAGTGATTTAACTAGGAAAGGAGAAGACACCGGTCTGATGCCTCTAAGCCCATCTAGTTTATTTATATAGTTTTTCGCAGTACCTGTGTCCACTAAAAGTCTGATGTGCCTCTTTGCCCTTCCAATGGTTCTACTGATCCATGATCCATGGTAGAGCTGAGCTTTCTCTAAAAATTAACCTGTTCTTCTTCCTCAATGTCAGCGGTTTCAGTCTGTGCTCTTTTGCCATAATTTTCTTCCTTGTCATTGACTATATGATTCACTCTTTGAAGCTTGGGTCCGGTATTTCGATCCGAAAATTCAGACCTCTTGGGTTGCGTCTGGTATTGTTGTTTTACTTTTAAAATTTCCTAATCTCCGAGTGGTGAAGGGATCCACGTCCATTAGTTCAACCTGATCTAATTTCTTAGGGGGATCACCAACCCGTTCGTTGTTCCTATAATAATAGTGGGGATTCTTATTCATACCATTATTATTAAGTTTATTTTCAAAATTGTTCTTTTTTATACCACCAATATTAGATTTGTTCTCAATGTTATTTCTTTCAATTCTATTTGCAAATGTGCGTGGTTTGAATCCACCTCTTGAGATCTTTTGGCCGGGATGCGAATAAAATGTCACAAAGTGGATTCCTAAGACGCGGAGAGCGTCCCCTCTATACGTTTCATTTATTGTGGAAGCTAAGCTCTTATCATATGTATGTCATAAGAGTTTTGTTTGTAAGTAGCGTTATTTTTTTTCTCCACATCATCGAAGGATTGGAGAACAGATAATCTGCCCTGTTGAAGAGTAGACATCTCCTGTTCGATCAAATAGATCGGACGCTTATCAACATACGTGAAGTCTAGACGCGCAATTATTGCTCTAAAATTTAACACCGTTCCAAATGAAGCCAACACGCTGTCGGCAAGACCTCTAACAATATTTCGGATTATGACCGAAGCTTGGTAATGCTTGGAACTACCCTCAAAATACCTTGTAGGCAGTTTGCGCCACTTGGCGCAAATAAACATAATTATTTTGTTGCCCGTCGAATTCGGGCAATGATTTGATTACGTCCATCGACTCATCACATTTTACTCCTGGGACAATTTGCGTCTCGTTATAAACCTCTACTGGGTTAACAGCATTTATTTAGGAATATTTTTTTTTCCCAACTTCCTATCTGTAATTCAAATTCTTTTTTCTGCTCGTCTAATGCCGCCGACACGGCAGATTGAATGATATTACTCAATTGATCAGCGATCATATTTCTATTGTCTTCACAAATATTTCATGTTTCAAAAATCAATTCCTCCTCACTCATAGGCAAAATTAGAACTAATTGTATTGTAATATTTTGTTCTATTATGACTTTATTTAAATATCACTTCACTATAATTATGAACACGTCACTTACATTTGTTTACTTCTTTTATTTCTTAGTAATAAAATAATTATTGTAGGATGATTACGGTGGTGTTGTCCTCCTGCTCTTCTTCTTGGCTGATTACTGTTTTGTAGTGTTGAGTTTTAGATATGTCCTTTTGCAATTATCAATTCAACTGGAATAATTTTCCCATGACCCACGTTGGGCGCCAGTAATAACAATGTGTGTTTATTGAGTTCCTTCCGTAAACTGAACTTACACGAGAAGCTGAAATTAAAATTAACCTACGCTGGTTATGCTGGATGATGGCTTCGTTGCTGGCTGCGCTGCTAAAGGGCTTCTTAGTTCTGATATTTAATCGCCACGTCAGCACAAACATACACCCACGATAGAAGCGCTGCTGGTTGCAGATGTATATTTAGCAAGCTCAGCATAAATGGTATTGTGCAGTGGCTGGCGACAAACTCAACATAATTGAAATCATGGAGTAGCTGGTGATAACTTGCATAATCAGCGCCTTAGCCACAAGCAACGGATAAACAAAATAGCTCGTGAATAAACTCATATGAAATCATGTCACCCAAAAAAGAAACGAAGGAGAGAAATACGAACAGCTTAGACAGAAATAACTTACACAAGAAAAATTATATACAACCTAGCAATTTTTTCAGAAAATACAGCATAAAATAAGAACAAGGTTTTGCGAACAAATAAGAAACTACAACAGGAGTACACGAAAACCCACGGCTATAACTCAGTCTAATTTTGCAAACCACTTGATTAAAGAAAAATGTTCACCCGCAAACATAAAGAAACCCATTAAGGTACTGCACTTGAAAAAAAGTACAGCGCCTTAATGCTTTCCATATCATATTAATATATAAACAGAAAACATTTGAAATAATAACCAATAATTAGCAACTATGATGCATTATTTGCGTCATTAAGGCGTAATTACAAAGTGTAAGTAAAACCGCAGATACCAACATACAAACCGAACCTTGAACCCAACTTGACAAGGAATGACGGAAAATCTATCAAACTGGCATTAACATCGGACACTTTTTGGAGCATAAGGTGTACCCTCAATTAATCGTTTAAGAGCACACAATGCGATATTCCAAAGCAAGTAATAAGAGTTCCCATTTTAAATGCATTGTGAAACATTGAGCAACACCACCAGCTCCGTCAGAATTGGGGAGGAACTATACAAAATGTTTGATACCGAACGACGTTTTAGAGAGGTTGACTCTTTGTCGTGAGACTTTTTTAATCCGATGCCGCAGAACAAAATCGGTAAGACACCATTACTGGGGACCTGCATTAACATCAATCATAATATCAGTCTTGAAATCTACTGGATAACATCTCTTACCAACACTACTTCGGACTAAATAGGCAACTGAGCAGTAAACTCTTCTCTTGATGGACAAAAACCACAGACAATAAGTCGCTAATTATGCCCGTCCTATGCAGAAGCATGGACGATGACGACATCAGCTGAGAGGGCTATTGAAGTGTACGAAAGAAAGATTGACCGAAAGGTGTATGGACCATTGCGATGCCTTAAGGAGGGAATCGTTTTTTTTTTTCGTTGAAAAAAAAGGATTGTTTTTATTCGTTAACGGATTCTTACAAGAATGTATTCCCAAATTCCTATGCTAAAATAACATAAAATATGGAAGTTATTGTAAAATTAGTGAGCGCGCGCCAGTAGCTATGACGCTATGAGTTTAAACTTTAACAGCGTTTTTCTTGAAACGTGGTTTTTCAAATTGGCGTGCAGGATTGCCGGAGAATTACTTAAAATAACACAGGTCTGCAACCAAAAATGCTGTCTGGATATTTCCAACAGATTTTTATGTATTTAGGTGTTCTGAAAACTAAAAAAATACTCAAAAAATTCCAAAACGTAAGGTTATTTTACAAAACGCAAAATTTTATTATAAAAAAAGGGTTTTTTGGGCTAACTTGTAGGCATTAATAATAGGTATAATTTTATTTGATAATAATAATAATAATAATAATAATCCCAACGGTTTTATCCCTCCATACCCGCCCGACCGACGCGAGGGGCGCATCCGCATGACGCACGGATATATAAAAAAAAAAAAAAAAATTTTTATTTGTTTTTTTTTTCATATATTTAAATTGCGCCCAGTAATGAAAGGCAGAGGTTTATTAAGTGTCGAGATCTAAAACTGTTCAGCTACAGAACAAATGCTCATCAGCTGATCGAATAGTAATATACATATGTATATGTATGTATGTATGTATGTATGTATCAATTATTGAGAGCATTGAGTATAGTTTTCTTTATGTAAAAAAATGAGTCTGAAATATCAAAAGAAACGGAGTGAGTGTTAAAATCCTGACACAAACTACGGAGTGGCTCATTTAAGTCAAAATTACTTTTACATGGCTTCAGAAAGAGAGGCCGGAAATGTCTTGAAATTCTGGAGGGAACGTTTAGTTTTATTTCGCTAAGAAGAGATGGGCTAGAGATCAAGCCTGTCAGTAACTTGACCAAAAATATAGTGCCTAGCATTTCTCTGCGACTAGCAAGTGTAGGAAGATTAATGAGTTTTAAACGATTAATATAGGGTGGCAGGTTGTACTGAGAATCCCAACGAAAATTCCTTAAAGCAAAAAGCAGAAATTGTTTTTGAATTGACTCTATTCTGTCGGAATGAACTTGATAGCGCGGTTTCCAAACAACACTAACGTTGTGAACAGAGCCTTCGTGATGTAAGGGTCATTGAATTCTTTTGACCACGTTTTACAAATGCAAAAACACCCTTGGCTTTGTTAACTGTAACATTTATGTGAAGATTAAAATTAAATTTCGGGTCCATTGTAATTCCAAGATCAACAAAGTTAAACACTTGTTCGAGGTTATGGTTACACTGGTTGAACTGCTCTGCGAGAAAAGCACATTACTTTACATTTTTTAAGGTTTAGTGGCATGTAATTTATTTCACACCAGTTAGTCATGCTATTTAAATCCGCTTGAAGTAAGGACCTTTCCTCAACAGAGTGATACGATCACACCAGTTAGTCATGCTATTTAAATCCGCTTAAAGTAAGAACCTTTCCTCAACAGAATGATACGATCTAAAAAGCTTTACATCATCAGCATACGATAAAATTTTTGAAAAATTTATAACAGAAGGTAAGTCATTTATAAAAAGTAAAAACAGAATCGGACCAAGGTGACTTCCTTGCGGGACCCCTAAAGAAACATGAATAATGTTTGAGGTACTATTTTTAAAGAGAACTCGTTGTGTTCTGTCAATGAGGTAAGAATACATCCAACGAAGGAGATTAGGTTGAAAACCAAGGAGATTGAGTTTATGTATCAGTAAAGAGTGACTTACTCTGTCGAATGCTTTACTAAAATCAGTGTATATAACATCAGTGTGCATAAATTCTCTGAATCCATTTGTAACGGTAGATTTACCCTTAGAGAACCCGTGTTGTGTGCTAGAAATTGTAGAGGATATGGAATACGTTAAATGGTCAACAATAATAGCTCCGAATAATTTAGGAATAGCAGAAAGCTTAGCTACACCGCGGTAATTTTCTATAGAGGACCTACTCCCGGTCTTATAAAGGGGTATAATGAATTATTCTTTCCAAGCTGAAGGGAAAATCCCAAGCTTAAGAGAAAGATTAAATAAATTAGTAAAGGGCTCATAAATATGTTTAGCACAGTTTATGAGGAAAAACGTCGGGATCGAATCGATTCTTTTAAGTTACTCAAATAATAATATACTTCCTCGGAAGATATCTGCGGAATAATAGCAGAGGTGAGGGAACAGAGTTTATATGGATAAGGTTTGCTCAGAGGCGAGTTAACGGAGTAATTTGACCTGAAGAATTGGGCAAACATGTTGGAAATTGATTGTGAGTCACAAGAAACGGTATTTTGATATTTCATAGCCGACGGAAAACTAGTCACTTTGCGCCTAGAGTTAACGAAGTCATAAAATGATTCAGGGTTTTTTATTAGATTCCTTTTAACTTTGCACAAATAAGATCTGTAGCATTTTTCATTTAATACGAAATAAGCGTGTCGGATAACTGATTACTGTTTTTAAATGTCAAGGCTCAAAGGCCGGAACTTACTTTTGCCGGGAGTGTCTTCCTCCTGGTTTAGATATCGTGAGAAGCAGTTTACTTCCTACTTTGCCCAAGAGGACGAGTTGGTTTATTGTACCACTATTGAAGGTTTGATGGATACATTTAAGATTTAATACGACCCAGCAAGGTGGTGTATTTTCATAGATTCTTCAAAAAGAAGCCTTAAAGCAGTTCTGCTTAACAACGGCGGTTTCTCTTCTTCCATTCCTGTCGGTCATTCCGTATACCTCAAGGAAACCTACAAGCATTTGGAATTGATTCTTTGCAAATTATAATATAAAGACCACGGTTGGCAAGTGTGCGGTGAATTCAAAATCTTGGGCATGGCGGTCGGACAACAATCTGGGTTTACCTTGCTTTTTGTGTCTACGGGATAGTAGAGACCGAACAAATCACTGGACCAAAAAGTGTTGGCCTCCGAGGGAGCTTAAAGTTGGCAAAAAGAATATCCTGCATGAAGCTTTGGTGCTTCCTCATAAAGTTCTTCTACCACCGCTTCACATAAAGTTGGGACTGATGAAGCAATTTGTAAAATCACTTCCAAGAGATGGAAATTGCTTCAAATACTTAATATCAAAGTTTCCAAGCCTCTCGGAGGCAAAGTTGAAGGAACGTGTTTTCGTTGGACCAGATATTAGGTGGCTTCTTCATCACAACCATGACGGATCCTCAAAGAGAAGGGCGGATTGCCGTTAAAGAGGTTATAAAGAAATGTTTAGGCAATAACAAAGATCGTTACTACAAACAAATCGTCAAAAGAATATTAAAATCAATTCAAGCTGAGTTTAAAAGTACATTTTCTTCATTCCCACCTCGACTACTTTCCAGAAAATTTAGGAGACGCTTCAAAGAGACTTTCCCGATGCTTCCACATGCGAAGATGTACCAAAGGGAGTCTCACTGAGAAAAATAAATGCGTTTAGTGCTTACTAGTAAAAGTAATTTACATAAATAAATTAGTTTTGTTACGCAATTATAAATTTAAAATTTTTTTTTTAATCTTTTGTATTTTATTTTAAGAAGATAACTTGTTTAACATAGACACCTACATTGTCAGAAAACGTGACGTTCTATGACAAAATTAAAGTTTTTTTCGGATTCAGCACACCCAACAACATAAGAATTACACAAAAAAACCAAAACAGCAATTTACAAGCCCTGACAATGGCTAAATAACGAATTTATACAAATAAATAATTAATAACAATATTAAAAGCAGCAAAAAATGGATAAAAATCCCGTTGCCTCGTACTCTTCCATGAATTCGATGTACTCCGCTCTCAGTTGTGGATTTTTCTGCAAACGACGTTCAAGCGACAGGAATATATTTAGAGGAACTCCACGAGAGTCACCCAAGGCGTCAGGACATTGGTGAAATGGTCGTTTCTGTTTGATGTGAGATACACAAAAATTCAGCAAAACTTGTGCCCGTATGTTGCCATTCATTTGTTTGCATGCACTTATTTAACACTCATCCGCTTTATCAATTACAATTTTTCAACGTAAAATAAATCAAAGCCTAAAACCAACAAATCCAAATAATCAATATATCTATAACTAACATTATTAAAAATCGCTTTTACGTTATTTTAATAAAAAAAAAAAATTTTTCTAAGTTTTTTTGTTAATGATTTTAAAATGCACTGTTGGTAACGCTGTGTGGTGAGAGAGCACGGCTTCACGGCAAAAATTTAAATTTCTCAGAGTACTCACCTACACGTCACGCGGAGCCGCCACACGAACACAATGCTGAGTTTTCATTTACATGGCACCCTCATAGGTTTGATCGTGTTAGCTGACACGTAACGTACGGCTACGTCGATGACTGTTTGCACTTTAATGAAGCAAAGTACATACATACATATGTATGTATGTTGCTAAGAGTGTAAAACAACAAAGCAAAAATTTGAATTGCATGTTCAAATGAACGCAAACCAAGAGAATTAGCGTTAAACAGCGTACGTTTTCTGCGGTACAATCAAATGCTCATATAGGGTTTTCCAATATTGATGATATGATTTCTAAGTGTTGTTTCGGCCATTTTTAATATGTCATGATCTGTAATTTTTTTTTTCATTTTATTCAGTAGTGTTTGCAATTTCATCATGGAAAAATATACGCATGAACAACGTTTACAAATTACTCAATTTTATTATCAAAATAATCGTTCTCCAATTGCAACTTTTTTAAGACAATCATCTTCTCCAATGAGGCTCACCTTTATCTGGGTGGTGCGATAAATTGTAGAGCAGAGAAAAAAGAACGCGCAGTTTCAATGTAAGATGACGACTGACTTTATTCAGTATATAACAAACATGAGGTTCAAAGGAATCGTGTGAAAAGAAAAATTATATTTAGAGTTGCCAGATTTATATTATTTTACAATACTTCCCTTTAATAGTATATCTGGCAACATTGTACAACATATGAATGTTAGTTTAAGTTTTCAAAACAATAATTCAAATCAAAAAATGTTTACATTGCAGAAATTCTTGTAAGGCTATTTTGGCATTAATAGATTCATTCTTAACAGCTGGTACCGCCTTCGTCAAACTATCTGCCAACATCTCGTTTGTAGAAACGTACTCCAGCTTTAACAATTTATCTTCCATCCTCTGTCGTATGAACTTCGCCGTAATATCCACATGTTTAGTGCGGGGAGAAAAATTGTTGTTACGATCAATGTGGATTGCGCCTTTTTATCGCAGTACAGTGTTGTTGCTTTTGTACCACAAAAACTCAGCTCAGACTCCAGCCTATTTACCAAATCGCTTCTTGCATTGCACCCACTACTGTCATTAACTCTGCTTCAGTTGATGACAATGCAACCGTCCTGTGTCTGTGTGTTGACCAAGATATATCACCGCCCTGCATAACGAATATGACTTGAAGAATTGGGCAAACATGTTGGAAATTGATTGTGAGTCACAAGAAACGGTATTTTGATATTTCATAGCCGACGGAAAACTAGTCACTTTGCGCCTAGAGTTAACGAAGTCATAAAATGATTCAGGGTTTTTTATTAGATTCCTTTTAACTTTGCACAAATAAGATCTGTAGCATTTTTTATTTAATACGAAATAAGCGTGTCGGATAACTGATTACTGTTTTTAAATGTCAAGGCTCAAAGGCCGGAACTTACTTTTGCCGGGAGTGTCTTCCTCCTGGTTTAGATATCGTGAGAAGCAGTTTACTTCCTACTTTGCCCAAGAGGACGAGTTGGTTTATTGTACCACTATTGAAGGTTTGATGGATACATTTAAGATTTAATACGACCCAGCAAGGTGGTGTATTTTCATAGATTCTTCAAAAAGAAGCCTCAAAGCAGTTCTGCTTAACAACGGCGGTTTCTCTTCTTCCATTCCTGTCGGTCATTCCGTATACCTCAAGGAAACCTACAAGAATTTGGAATTGATTCTTTGCAAATTATAATATAAAGACCACGGTTGGCAAGTGTGCGGTGAATTCAAAATCTTGGGCATGGCGGTCGGACAACAATCTGGGTTTACCTTGCTTTTTGTGTCTACGGGATAGTAGAGACCGAACAAATCACTGGACCAAAAAGTGTTGGCCTCCGAGGAAGCTTAAAGTTGGCAAAAAGAATGTCCTGCATGAAGCTTTGGTGCTTCCTCATAAAGTTCTTCTACCACCGCTTCACATAAAGTTGGGACTGATGAAGCAATTTGTAAAATCACTTCCAAAAGATGGAAATTGCTTCAAATACTTAATATCAAAGTTTCCAAGCCTCTCGGAGGCAAAGTTGAAGGAAGGTGTTTTCGTTGGACCAGATATTAGGTGGCTTCTTCATCACAACCATGACGGATCCTCAAAGAGAAGGGCGGATTTCCTTTAAAGAGGTCATAAAGAAATGTTTAGGCAATAACAAAGATGGTAACTACAAACAAATCGTCAAAAGAATATTAAAATCAATTCAAGCTGAGTTTAAAAGTACATTTTCTTCATTCCCACCTAGACTACTTTCCAGAAAATTTAGGAGACGCTTCAAAGAGACTTTGCCGATGCTTCCACATGCGAAGATGTACCAAAGGGAGTCTCACTGAGAAAAATAAATGCGTTTAGTGCTTACTAGTAAAAGTAATTTACATAAATAATTAGTTTTGTTACGCAATTATAAATTTAAAATTTTTTTTTTAATCTTTTGTATTTTATTTTAAGATGATAACTTGTTTAACATAGACACCTACATTGTCAGAAAACGTGACGTTCTATGACAAAATTAAAGTTTTTTTCGGATTCAGCACACCCAACAACATAAGAATTACACAAAAAAACCAAAACAGCAATTTACAAGCCCTGACAATGGCTAAATAACGAATTTATACAAATAAATAATTAATAACAATAGTAAAAGAAGCAAAAAATGGATAAAAATCCCGTTGCCTCGTACTCTTCCATGAATTCGATGTACTCCGCTCTCAGTTGTGGATTTTTCTGCAAACGACGTTCAAGCGACAGGAATCTATTTAGATCAACTCCACGAGAGTCACCCAAGGCGTCAGGACATTGGTGAAATGGTCGTTTCTGTTTGATGTGAGATACACAAAAATTCAGCAAAACTTGTGCCCGTATGTTGCCATTCATTTGTTTGCATGCACTTATTTAACACTCATCCGCTTTATCAATTACAATTTTTCAACGTAAAATAAATCAAAGCCTAAAACCAACAAATCCAAATAATCAATATATCTATAATTAACATTATTAAAAATCGCTTTTACGTTATTTTAATAAAAAAAATAAATTTTTCTAAGTTTTTTTGTTAATGATTTTAAAATGCACTGTTGGTAACGCTGTGTGGTGAGAGAGCACGGCTTCACGGCAAAAATTTAAATTTCTCAGAGTACTCACCTACACGTCACGCGGAGCCGCCACACGAACAAAAAGCTGAGTTTTCATTTACATGGCACCCTCATAGGTTTGATCGTGTTAGCTGACACGTAACGTACGGCTACGTCGATGACTGTTTGCACTTTAATGAAGCAAAGTACACACATACATATGGATGTATGTTGCTAAGAGTGTAAAACAACAAAGCAAAAATTTGAATTGCATGTTCAAATGAACGCAAACCAAGAGAATTAGCGTTAAACAGCGTACGTTTTCTGCGGTACAATCAAATGCTCATATAGGGTTTTCCAATATTGATGATATGATTTCTAAGTGTTGTTTCGGCCATTTTTAATATGTCATGATCTGTAATTTTTTTTTTCATTTTATTCAGTAGTGTTTGCAATTTCATCATGGAAAAATATACGCATGAACAACGTTTACAAATTACTCAATTTTATTATCAAAATAATCGTTCTCCAATTGCAACTTTTTTAAGACAATCATCTTCTCCAATGAGGCTCACCTTTATCTGGGTGGTGCGATAAATTGTAGAGCAGAGAAAAAAGAACGCGCAGTTTCAATGTAAGATGACGACTGACTTTATTCAGTATATAACAAACATGAGGTTCAAAGGAATCGTGTGAAAAGAAAAATTATATTTAGAGTTGCCAGATTTATATTATTTTACAATACTTCCCTTTAATAGTATATCTGGCAACATTGTACAACATATGAATGTTAGTTTAAGTTTTCAAAACAATAATTCAAATCAAAAAATGTTTACATTGCAGAAATTCTTGTAAGGCTATTTTGGCATTAATAGATTCATTCTTAACAGCTGGTACCGCCTTCGTCAAACTATCTGCCAACATCTCGTTTGTAGAAACGTACTCCAGCTTTAACAATTTATCTTCCATCCTCTGTCGTATGAACTTCGCCGTAATATCCACATGTTTAGTGCGGGGAGAAAAATTGTTGTTACGATCAATGTGGATTGCGCCTTTTTATCGCAGTACAGTGTTGTTGCTTTTGTACCACAAAAACTCAGCTCAGACTCCAGCCTAATTACCAAATCGCTTCTTGCATTGCACCCACTACTGTCATTAACTCTGCTTCAGTTGATGACAATGCAACCGTCCTGTGTCTGTGTGTTGACCAAGATATATCACCGCCCTGCATAACGAATATGACTTGAAGAATTGGGCAAACATGTTGGAAATTGATTGTGAGTCACAAGAAACGGTATTTTGATATTTCATAGCCGACGGAAAACTAGTCACTTTGCGCCTAGAGTTAACGAAGTCATAAAATGATTCAGGGTTTTTTATTAGATTCCTTTTAACTTTGCACAAATAAGATCTGTAGCATTTTTTATTTAATACGAAATAAGCGTGTCGGATAACTGATTACTGTTTTTAAATGTCAAGGCTCAAAGGCCGGAACTTACTTTTGCCGGGAGTGTCTTCCTCCTGGTTTAGATATCGTGAGAAGCAGTTTACTTCCTACTTTGCCCAAGAGGACGAGTTGGTTTATTGTACCACTATTGAAGGTTTGATGGATACATTTAAGATTTAATACGACCCAGCAAGGTGGTGTATTTTCATAGATTCTTCAAAAAGAAGCCTCAAAGCAGTTCTGCTTAACAACGGCGGTTTCTCTTCTTCCATTCCTGTCGGTCATTCCGTATACCTCAAGGAAACCTACAAGAATTTGGAATTGATTCTTTGCAAATTATAATATAAAGACCACGGTTGGCAAGTGTGCGGTGAATTCAAAATCTTGGGCATGGCGGTCGGACAACAATCTGGGTTTACCTTGCTTTTTGTGTCTACGGGATAGTAGAGACCGAACAAATCACTGGACCAAAAAGTGTTGGCCTCCGAGGAAGCTTAAAGTTGGCAAAAAGAATGTCCTGCATGAAGCTTTGGTGCTTCCTCATAAAGTTCTTCTACCACCGCTTCACATAAAGTTGGGACTGATGAAGCAATTTGTAAAATCACTTCCAAAAGATGGAAATTGCTTCAAATACTTAATATCAAAGTTTCCAAGCCTCTCGGAGGCAAAGTTGAAGGAAGGTGTTTTCGTTGGACCAGATATTAGGTGGCTTCTTCATCACAACCATGACGGATCCTCAAAGAGAAGGGCGGATTGCCTTTAAAGAGGTCATAAAGAAATGTTTAGGCAATAACAAAGATGGTAACTACAAACAAATCGTCAAAAGAATATTAAAATCAATTCAAGCTGAGTTTAAAAGTACATTTTCTTCATTCCCACCTAGACTACTTTCCAGAAAATTTAGGAGACGCTTCAAAGAGACTTTGCCGATGCTTCCACATGCGAAGATGTACCAAAGGGAGTCTCACTGAGAAAAATAAATGTGTTTAGTGCTTACTAGTAAAAGTAATTTACATAAATAATTAGTTTTGTTACGCAATTATAAATTTAAAATTTTTTTTTTAATCTTTTGTATTTTATTTTAAGATGATAACTTGTTTAACATAGACACCTACATTGTCAGAAAACGTGACGTTCTATGACAAAATTAAAGTTTTTTTCGGATTCAGCACACCCAACAACATAAGAATTACACAAAAAAACCAAAACAGCAATTTACAAGCCCTGACAATGGCTAAATAACGAATTTATACAAATAAATAATTAATAACAATAGTAAAAGAAGCAAAAAATTGATAAAAATCCCGTTGCCTCGTACTCTTCCATGAATTCGATGTACTCCGCTCTCAGTTGTGGATTTTTCTGCAAACGACGTTCAAGCGACAGGAATCTATTTAGAGCAACTCCACGAGAGTCACCCAAGGCGTCAGGACATTGGTGAAATGGTCGTTTCTGTTTGATGTGAGATACACAAAAATTCAGCAAAACTTGTGCCCGTATGTTGCCATTCATTTGTTTGCATGCACTTATTTAACACTCATCCGCTTTATCAATTACAATTTTTCAACGTAAAATAAATCAAAGCCTAAAACCAACAAATCCAAATAATCAATATATCTATAATTAACATTATTAAAAATCGCTTTTACGTTATTTTAATAAAAAAAATAAATTTTTCTAAGTTTTTTTGTTAATGATTTTAAAATGCACTGTTGGTAACGCTGTGTGGTGAGAGAGCACGGCTTCACGGCAAAAATTTAAATTTCTCAGAGTACTCACCTACACGTCACGCGGAGCCGCCACACGAACAAAAAGCTGAGTTTTCATTTACATGGCACCCTCATAGGTTTGATCGTGTTAGCTGACACGTAACGTACGGCTACGTCGATGACTGTTTGCACTTTAATGAAGCAAAGTACACACATACATATGGATGTATGTTGCTAAGAGTGTAAAACAACAAAGCAAAAATTTGAATTGCATGTTCAAATGAACGCAAACCAAGAGAATTAGCGTTAAACAGCGTACGTTTTCTGCGGTACAATCAAATGCTCATATAGGGTTTTCCAATATTGATGATATGATTTCTAAGTGTTGTTTCGGCCATTTTTAATATGTCATGATCTGTAATTTTTTTTTTCATTTTATTCAGTAGTGTTTGCAATTTCATCATGGAAAAATATACGCAAAACAACGTTTACAAATTACTCAATTTTATTATCAAAATAATCGTTCTCCAATTGCAACTTTTTTAAGACAATCTTCTCCAATGAGGCTCACCTTTATCTGGGTGGTGCGATAAATTGTAGAGCAGAGAAAAAAGAACGCGCAGTTTCAATGTAAGATGACGACTGACTTTATTCAGTATATAACAAACATGAGGTTCAAAGGAATCGTGTGAAAAGAAAAATTATATTTAGAGTTGCCAGATTTATATTATTTTACAATACTTCCCTTTAATATTATATCTGGCAACATTGTACAACATATGAATGTTAGTTTAAGTTTTCAAAACAATAATTCAAATCAAAAAATGTTTACATTGCAGAAATTCTTGTAAGGCTATTTTGGCATTAATAGATTCATTCTTAACAGCTGGTACCGCCTTCGTCAAACTATCTGCCAACATCTCGTTTGTAGAAACGTACTCCAGCTTTAACAATTTATCTTCCATCCTCTGTCGTATGAACTTCGCCTTAATATCCACATGTTTAGTGCGGGGAGAAAAGTTGTTGTTACGATCAATGTGGATTGCGCCTTTTTATCGCAGTACAGTGTTGTTGCTTTTGTACCACAAACAGCTCAGACTCCAGCCTATTTACCAAATCGCTTCTTGCATTGCACCCACTACTGTCATTAACTCTGCTTCAGTTGATGACAATGCAACCGTCCTGTGTCTGTGTGTTGACCAAGATATATCACCGCCCTGCATAACGAACACGTAACCATAAGTTGACCGCCTCTGATCAACATCTCCTGCCCAGTCAGCGTCGCAAAACCAGGTTGACCTTCAGCTGAGTTTTGGTACACGATGCCTTTGTCAACAGTGCCCTTCAAATACCGCATCACACGCTTCACCGCAAGCCAATGAGCTTTGTGAAAACTTACTCGGTAAATTGACCGCGAAATTAATATCGGGACGGGTATTCTGCGCTGCGAACAAAAGACCAAGAAACAATCGCCAGGGT
The DNA here is from genome assembly GCA_963971545.1 of Philophylla caesio. Taxonomy (NCBI): domain Eukaryota; kingdom Metazoa; phylum Arthropoda; class Insecta; order Diptera; family Tephritidae; genus Philophylla; species Philophylla caesio. Next base: position 68,189,669 of record OZ020604.1, on the reverse strand, counting down.
ATGGAACCTTTTCCATATCTTTCTTGGCTTCTTCAGTTTGTGGACACATTTCCACAGTTAGCTTTTGCGACGAGTCAAGTGGCGTGGCAACGGCATTACAGTCATCCATCCCGTTTAACGTTTAAGTACACTGGAAATATATTCAGACTGATCAAGTTTAATTTGCTTTTTTACCTCATCGCGCTGAGCTCGCGTGTCAAGCACTGATGACGCTAAACCCATGTCTTTCATTTTAAATCTGGAAGACTATTCGTTCTTAATACGCTGTGTAGCCTTTTTGTCATTGGAGAACACCAAAACGTCGTCTACATACATTGCTACGTACACCTTGCTACGTTCGTTCACACAATAGTAGATGCATTTTTCGAATTCGCTCCGAACTAGTCCCAGACTGATGAGAGCTGAATTCAGTTTATCGTTCAAAACTTTGCTTGCTTGGCTCAGACCGTACAGTGACTTTACCAAACTGCAAACTCTGCCGCATTTAATTGATGCACCGCCAAGTCGTACTTCACCACCATGGCAAACAAGAATCGTAGTGAGTTGTGCCTTGTTTCTGCGAGCAGCCCTTAACAACGATCCTTGCTTTATAACGAACCAGCTCACACACTTTAAACTTATTACTTTTTTACCTGCAGGTATTTTGGTAAGCACCCAAGTGTTGTTTGATTCGAGAGAACTAATCTCCTCTTCCATAGCACGTTTCCAAGCACCTGCTGCTGCACTTCTCAACGCCTCTTCAAAACTAACAGGATAATTAACATCGGACAGAACGCTCAACAACAAATTTATTGTCCCCTTGCTTGCAATACGCTCCGACCGACGAACTGGACACCTTTTATCGTCATTAACTGCATGCAGATATACCGCTTCGCTTTCGTCAGGAGTATCGTACTCACTATCCGAAGATTTGTTCACATCTGACAATACGCTTACATTCTCCTCCTCTGAATTGTTAATGTCACAAACTTCCCTTGCATCAGCATAATCAACAACTCAATTCGGTTCTGCGTGTTTCATTAAATTGCTTGCATTTTCCAAAAAGTAACGTCACGGCTCACAATAAACTTGTATTCAGATTTTCGATAAGCCTTTGATGCAGCGCAATACCCACTCATCAAATATGCACTCATCTGATTTTGCATCAAGTTTCAAACGCTTTTGTTTCGGTATATGAACCATAGCCGTACAACCAAATATACGTAAATGCTATAAATTCGGTTTTACACTGGACCATATTTCTTCCGGACTTTGATTTTTGCCTCAACACGGAATGCGATTCGTCAAATACGCTGCCGTATTTGCAGCCTCTGCCCAGAATATGTTTCCAAGGCCAGAATCAAGCAACATACACCTGACACGTTCAATCAACGTACGGTTCATCCGCTCGCCCACCCCGTTCTGCTAAGGAGTGTACGGAGCGGTTTTATGGTGAACAATACCACAACCACGAATAAAATTTACAAAATGTTCATTGCAATATTCAGTGCCATTACCTGTCCTCAGCACTTTTATTTTAAGGCCACACTGTGTCTCTACATCGCTCTTAAATTGCTAGAATTTCTCAAATACATCAGACTTTCGTACGATCGGTATGCCAAAAACCTTCCTCGAGAAATCATCAACAAACACCAATAAAAATCTCATACCGCTGAACGATTTTGTGCTAATTGGACCAAGGCCATCCGAATGTACGATGTCTAATAAATTTTCAGCATGCTGATTTATTTATTATTCTCGTTTGTTTACCTTTACAGCATACAATGCATCCTTTGTCACTAGCGCCGCTGTAATTAAATCCAAGCGTTGAATTCTGCACCTGCTTCATGCTTTATTTACAAATATGCGCCAACCTGCGATGCCAAAGCTCAAAATTGTCAATTGTTGTCATCGCTCTTCCAACTGGACTTTTTACACAGTCTAGCTTGTACAAGTCATTATCCGCACACGCTTTCGCTATCAATCTGTTTTTCGCATCGAAAATCTTGCATACATTGCCTTCGAATACCACTTTTTTGTTTTGCTTTGTTATTTGTCGCACCGACAGAAGAATAGCGCAAAGGCTAGGAACATATTCGACATTTCGAACATCAGTTGGAATTTTTCGTTTGTTCACATTTAAAACTAGGTTAACATCCCCTACGCTGTTGATAGACGCTTGCTCTCTGTTCGCTAAAATTACTTCGCTGTGCTCTGCCGCTCTCACTTTCGAAAGTAACTGCTGATCGTTGGTCATATGCGACGTTGCGCCTGTGTCGACGTACCATACACATTCGCCGCTCTGAGAATGCAAACACGAATTTGCTAACAGCGATTTTGAAAACATAGCTGTCTTGCTTTTACCTTCGTTCTCATTTGGTATTTTCGACTGCGTAGACTTATGACACTCTTTACGGATGTGGCCTTGACCTCAATTAAAGCAACGAAACTTTTTCCGATAAGAATTTTTGTCATTATTTTTCGGTTGGAAATTCTTCGAATACAAGGCATTGTCTGTAGTGTCTCTGGTACAGTCAAATTTGACGTCTTGCAACAACTAACTCTTAACGCTGTCGATGGTTAACTTTGCTTTAGAATTTTCCATATGACATAACGAGTTCTTGATACTCATTAGGCAACCAAGCGAGCATTAGTGATGCAACCACTTCATCACCTATATTCAATCCTGCATTTTGCAACTTAGTTGTCGTCATGACCACCTCGTTCACAAAATCCTGTATGGACTAGAACTGCTTTAGTTTCAACTGCACCACTGACTTCATACGCTGCCGTTATCGAGCTCCATGCTTCTTTAGCCGTTGGTGCATTTGCTATGTGCGAGAAATTACTCGGCTCCACCATGAGTGTAATCTCCGCTAGCCCCCGTTCATTTGTGTCACGATCCTTTTCCGAAGAAGCCTCACACAAACCCGTATCGGTAATTTTCCAGCAGCTTTTCAATACTAGGTTTTCTCGTTCGCGAAGTTTTCAAAAGGAAAACTAAGAGTGCCCGTCGCCGTTTTAATTTAATTAAAAAACTTTACAGTAGTCTTACAATTAGGCCCATAACCTCTTGAACAGAGAAAAAAGAACGCGCAGTTTCAATGTATGATGACGACTGACTTTATTCAGTATATAACAAACTTGAGGTTCAAAGGAATCGTGTGAAAATAAAAATGATGTTTAGAGTTGCCAGATTTATATTATTTTACAATATAAATAAACAAAACTGTCGATTCTGGTGTGAAGAAAATCCACAAATTATTCGTGAACAAGCATTACATTCACCTAAATTGACAGTTTGGTGTGGTTTTTGGTCTGGTGGAATCATCGGTCCGTACTTCTTTCGAAATGAAACCGTTACTGTCAATGGAGAGCGGTATAGATCGATGATAACCAGCTTTTTTTGGCCGCAATTGGAAGAAGTTGATCTTGACAACATCTGGTTCCAACAACACGGGGCTACGTGCCACACAGCACGTGCAACAACCGAATTATTGCGAAAAAAGTTTCGAGATTCGATAATGTCAAGAAATTGTGACATTAAATGGCCTCCAAGAAGTTGTGATTTAACACCATTGACTTCTTCTTGTGGGGTTATCTAAAGCCATTGGTCTTTAGCAATAAACCAATTTTGAACGTGTTATTCATGACATACGACTTAATTTAGTGGAAAAAGTACTCGAAAATTGGGTTCATCAAGTTTGTTCCTGCAAAAGAAGTCGTGGAGGCCATTTGAATGATGCTATATTTAGAACTTAATTGTATCGATTGTACATCACATTAAATAAAAACCATTCGAATTTCCTTAACAATTAGTGTGTTTTTTTTTAAAGAAATCATATCACCCTTCTTAGAAAATATACAAAATGTTCATTGCAATATTCAGTGCCATTACCTGTCCTCAGCACTTTTATTTTAAGGCCACACTGTGTCTCTACATCGCTCTTAAATTGCTAGAATTTCTCAAATACATCAGACTTTCGTAAGATCGGTATGTCAAAAACCTTCCTCGAGAAATCATCAACAAACACCAATAAAAATCTCATACCGCTGAACGATTTTGTGCTAATTGGACCAAGGCCATCCGAATGTACGATGTCTAATAAATTTTCAGCATGCTGATTTATTTATTATTCTCGTTTGTTTACCTTTACAGCATACAATGCATCCTTTGTCACTAGCGCCGCTGTAATTAAATCCAAGCGTTGAATTCTGCACCTGCTTCATGCTTTCTTTACAAATATGCGCCAACCTGCGATGCCAAAGCTCAAAATTGTCAATTGTTGTCATCGCTCTTCCAACTGGACTTTTTACACAGTCTAGCTTGTACAAGTCATTATCCGCACACGCTTTCGCTATCAATCTGTTTTTCGCATCGAAAATCTTGCATACATTGCCTTCGAATACCACTTTTTTGTTTTGCTTTGTTATTTGTCGCACCGACAGAAGAATAGCGCAAAGGCTAGGAACATATTCGACATTTCGAACATCAGTTGGAATTTTTCGTTTGTTCACATTTAAAACTAGGTTAACATCCCCTACGCTGTTGATAGACGCTTGCTCTCTGTTCGCTAAAATTACTTCGCTGTGCTCTGCCGCTCTCACTTTCGAAAGTAACTGCTGATCGTTGGTCATATGCGACGTTGCGCCTGTGTCGACGTACCATACACATTCGCCGCTCTGAGAATGCAAACACGAATTTGCTAACAGCGATTTTGAAAACATAGCTGTCTTGCTTTTACCTTCGTTCTCATTTGGTATTTTCGACTGCGTAGACTTACGACACTCTTTACGGATGTGGCCTTGACCTCAATTAAAGCAACGAAACTTTTTCCGATAAGAATTTTTGTCATTCTTTTTCGGTTGGAAATTCTTCGAATACAAGGCATTGTCTGTAGTGTCTGGTACAGTCAAATTTGACGTCTTGCAACAACTAACTCTTAACGCTGTCGATGGTTAACTTTGCTTTAGAATTTTCCAATGACATAACGAGTGCTTGATACTCATTAGGCAACCAAGCCAGCATTAGTGATGCAACCACTTCATCACCTATATTAAAACCTGCATTTTGCAACTTAATTGTCGTCATGACCACCTCGTTCACAAAATCTGGTATGGACTAGGACTGCACCACTGTCTTCATACGCTGCCGTTATCGAGCTCCATGCTTCTTTAGCCGTTGGTGCATTTGCTATGTGCGAGAAATTACTCGGCTCCACCATGAGTGTAATCTCCGCTAGCCCCCGTTCATTTGTGTCACGATCCTTTTCCGAAGAAGCCTCACACAAACCCGTATCGGTAATTTTCCAGCAGCTTTTCAATACTAGGTTTTCTCGTTCGCGAAGTTTTCAAAAGGAAAACTAAGAGTGCCCGTCGCCGTTTTAATATAATTAAAAAACTTTACAGTAGTCTTACAATTAGGCCCATAACCTGTTGAACAGAGAAAAAAGAACGCGCAGTTTCAATGTATGATGACGACTGACTTTATTCAGTATATAACAAACTTGAGGTTCAAAGGAATCGTTTAGAGTTGCCAGATTTATATTATTTTACAATATAAACAAACAAAACTGTCGATTCTGGTGTGAAGAAAATCCACAAATTATTCGTGAACAAGCATTACATTCACCTAAATTGACAGTTTGGTGTGGTTTTTGGTCTGGTGGAATCATCGGTCCGTACTTCTTTCGAAATGAAACCGTTACTGTCAATGGAGAGCGGTATAGATCGATGATAACCAGCTTTTTTTGGCCGCAATTGGAAGAAGTTGATCTTGACAACATCTGGTTCCAACAACACGGGGCTACGTGCCACACAGCACGTGCAACAACCGAATTATTGCGAAAAAAGTTTCGAGATTCGATAATGTCAAGAAATTGTGACATTAAATGGCCTCCAAGAAGTTGTGATTTAACACCATTGACTTCTTCTTGTGGGGTTATTTAAAGTCATTGGTCTTTAGCAATAAACCAATTTTGAACGTGTTATTCATGACATACGACTTGAATTATTGGAAAAAGTACTCGAAAATTGGGTTCATCAAGTTCGTTCCTGCAAAAGAAGTCGTGGAGGCCATTTGAATGATGCTATATTTAGAACTTAGTTGTATCGATTGTACATCACATTAAATAAAAACCATTCGAATTTCCTTAACAATTAGTGTGTTTTTTTAAAGAAATCATATCACCCTTATTAGAAAACCCTCAATAAATTGCCGTAGGTATGCATGTCAATACTATTACATATATAAAATTGATTATATGGGGAATGTTAGTCATGGCTTGGCTCCCAAAGTACTGAACCGATTTTAGTAATCCTTTTTTCAACAATTCAATTCGGTTCTGCGTGTTTCATTAAATTGCTTGCATTTTCCAAAAAGTAACGTCACGGCTCACAATAAACTTGTATTCATATTTTCGATAAGCCTTTGATGCAGCGCAATACCCACTCATCAAATATGCACTCATCTGATTTTGCATCAAGTTTCAAACGCTTTTGTTTCGGTATATGAACCATAGCCGTACAACCAAATATACGTAAATGCTATAAATTCGGTTTTACACTGGACCATATTTCTTCCGGACTTTGATTTTTGCCTCAACACGGAATGCGATTCGTCAAATACGCTGCCGTATTTGCAGCCTCTGCCCAGAATATGTTTCCAAGGCCAGAATCAAGCAACATACACCTGACACGTTCAATCAACGTACGGTTCATCCGCTCGCCCACCCCGTTCTGCTAAGGAGTGTACGGAGCGGTTTTATGATGAACAATACCACAACCACGAATAAAATTTACAAAATGTTCATTGCAATATTCAGTGCCATTACCTGTCCTCAGCACTTTTATTTTAAGGCCACACTGTGTCTCTACATCGCTCTTAAATTGCTAGAATTTCTCAAATACATCAGACTTTCGTAAGATCGGTATGTCAAAAACCTTCCTCGAGAAATCATCAACAAACACCAATAAAAATCTCATACCGCTGAACGATTTTGTGCTAATTGGACCAAGGCCATCCGAATGTACGATGTCTAATAAATTTTCAGCATGCTGATTTATTTATTATTCTCGTTTGTTTACCTTTACAGCATACAATGCATCCTTTGTCACTAGCGCCGCTGTAATTAAATCCAAGCGTTGAATTCTGCACCTGCTTCATGCTTTCTTTACAAATATGCGCCAACCTGCGATGCCAAAGCTCAAAATTGTCAATTGTTGTCATCGCTCTTCCAACTGGACTTTTTACACAGTCTAGCTTGTACAAGTCATTATCCGCACACGCTTTCGCTATCAATCTGTTTTTCGCATCGAAAATCTTGCATACATTGCCTTCGAATACCACTTTTTTGTTTTGCTTTGTTATTTGTCGCACCGACAGAAGAACAGCGCAAAGGCTAGGAACATATTCGACATTTCGAACATCAGTTGGAATTTTTCGTTTGTTCACATTTAAAACTAGGTTAACATCCCCTACGCTGTTGATAGACGCTTGCTCTCTGTTCGCTAAAATTACTTCGCTGTGCTCTGCCGCTCTCACTTTCGAAAGTAACTGCTGATCGTTGGTCATATGCGACGTTGCGCCTGTGTCGACGTACCATACACATTCGCCGCTCTGAGAATGCAAACACGAATTTGCTAACAGCGATTTTGAAAACATAGCTGTCTTGCTTTTACCTTCGTTCTCATTTGGTATTTTCGACTGCGTAGACTTACGACACTCTTTACGGATGTGGCCTTGACCTCAATTAAAGCAACGAAACTTTTTCCGATAAGAATTTTTGTCATTCTTTTTCGGTTGGAAATTCTTCGAATACAAGGCATTGTCTGTAGTGTCTGGTACAGTCAAATTTGACGTCTTGCAACAACTAACTCTTAACGCTGTCGATGGTTAACTTTGCTTTAGAATTTTCCAATGACATAACGAGTGCTTGATACTCATTAGGCAACCAAGCCAGCATTAGTGATGCAACCACTTCATCACCTATATTCAAACCTGCATTTTGCAACTTAATTGTCGTCATGACCACCTCGTTCACAAAATCTGGTATGGACTAGGACTGCACCACTGTCTTCATACGCTGCCGTTATCGAGCTCCATGCTTCTTTAGCCGTTGGTGCATTTGCTATGTGCGAGAAATTACTCGGCTCCACCATGAGTGTAATCTCCGCTAGCCCCCGTTCATTTGTGTCACGATCCTTTTCCGAAGAAGCCTCACACAAACCCGTATCGGTAATTTTCCAGCAGCTTTTCAATACTAGGTTTTCTCGTTCGCGAAGTTTTCAAAAGGAAAACTAAGAGTGCCCGTCGCCGTTTTAATATAATTAATAAACTTTACAGTAGTCTTACAATTAGGCCCATAACCTGTTGAACAGAGAAAAAAGAACGCGCAGTTTCAATGTATGATGACGACTGACTTTATTCAGTATATAACAAACTTGAGGTTCAAAGGAATCGTTTAGAGTTGCCAGATTTATATTATTTTACAATATAAACAAACAAAACTGTCGATTCTGGTGTGAAGAAAATCCACAAATTATTCGTGAACAAGCATTACATTCACCTAAATTGACAGTTTGGTGTGGTTTTTGGTCTGGTGGAATCATCGGTCCGTACTTCTTTCGAAATGAAACCGTTACTGTCAATGGAGAGCGGTATAGATCGATGATAACCAGCTTTTTTTGGCCGCAATTGGAAGAAGTTGATCTTGACAACATCTGGTTCCAACAACACGGGGCTACGTGCCACACAGCACGTGCAACAACCGAATTATTGCGAAAAAAGTTTCGAGATTCGATAATGTCAAGAAATTGTGACATTAAATGGCCTCCAAGAAGTTGTGATTTAACACCATTGACTTCTTCTTGTGGGGTTATTTAAAGTCATTGGTCTTTAGCAATAAACCAATTTTGAACGTGTTATTCATGACATACGACTTGAATTATTGGAAAAAGTACTCGAAAATTGGGTTCATCAAGTTCGTTCCTGCAAAAGAAGTCGTGGAGGCCATTTGAATGATGCTATATTTAGAACTTAGTTGTATCGATTGTACATCACATTAAATAAAAACCATTCGAATTTCCTTAACAATTAGTGTGTTTTTTTAAAGAAATCATATCACCCTTATTAGAAAACCCTCAATAAATTGCCGTAGGTATGCATGTCAATACTATTACATATATAAAATTGATTATATGGGGAATGTTAGTCATGGCTTGGCTCCCAAAGTACTGAACCGATTTTAGTAATCCTTTTTTCAACAATTCAATTCGGTTCTGCGTGTTTCATTAAATTGCTTGCATTTTCCAAAAAGTAACGTCACGGCTCACAATAAACTTGTATTCATATTTTCGATAAGCCTTTGATGCAGCGCAATACCCACTCATCAAATATGCACTCATCTGATTTTGCATCAAGTTTCAAACGCTTTTGTTTCGGTATATGAACCATAGCCGTACAACCAAATATACGTAAATGCTATAAATTCGGTTTTACACTGGACCATATTTCTTCCGGACTTTGATTTTTGCCTCAACACGGAATGCGATTCGTCAAATACGCTGCCGTATTTGCAGCCTCTGCCCAGAATATGTTTCCAAGGCCAGAATCAAGCAACATACACCTGACACGTTCAATCAACGTACGGTTCATCCGCTCGCCCACCCCGTTCTGCTAAGGAGTGTACGGAGCGGTTTTATGATGAACAATACCACAACCACGAATAAAACTTACAAAATGTTCATTGCAATATTCAGTGCCATTACCTGTCCTCAGCACTTTTATTTTAAGGCCACACTGTGTCTCTACATCGCTCTTAAATTGCTAGAATTTCTCAAATACATCAGACTTTCGTAAGATCGGTATGTCAAAAACCTTCCTCGAGAAATCATCAACAAACACCAATAAAAATCTCATACCGCTGAACGATTTTGTGCTAATTGGACCAAGGCCATCCGAATGTACGATGTCTAATAAATTTTCAGCATGCTGATTTATTTATTATTCTCGTTTGTTTACCTTTACAGCATACAATGCATCCTTTGTCACTAGCGCCGCTGTAATTAAATCCAAGCGTTGAATTCTGCACCTGCTTCATGCTTTCTTTACAAATATGCGCCAACCTGCGATGCCAAAGCTCAAAATTGTCAATTGTTGTCATCGCTCTTCCAACTGGACTTTTTACACAGTCTAGCTTGTACAAGTCATTATCCGCACACGCTTTCGCTATCAATCTGTTTTTCGCATCGAAAATCTTGCATACATTGCCTTCGAATACCACTTTTTTGTTTTGCTTTGTTATTTGTCGCACCGACAGAAGAACAGAGCAAAGGCTAGGAACATATTCGACATTTCGAACATCAGTTGGAATTTTTCGTTTGTTCACATTTAAAACTAGGTTAACATCCCCTACGCTGTTGATAGACGCTTGCTCTCTGTTCGCTAAAATTACTTCGCTGTGCTCTGCCGCTCTCACTTTCGAAAGTAACTGCTGATCGTTGGTCATATGCGACGTTGCGCCTGTGTCGACGTACCATACACATTCGCCGCTCTGAGAATGCAAACACGAATTTGCTAACAGCGATTTTGAAAACATAGCTGTCTTGCTTTTACCTTCGTTCTCATTTGGTATTTTCGACTGCGTAGACTTACGACACTCTTTACGGATGTGGCCTTGACCTCAATTAAAGCAACGAAACTTTTTCCGATAAGAATTTTTGTCATTCTTTTTCGGTTGGAAATTCTTCGAATACAAGGCATTGTCTGTAGTGTCTGGTACAGTCAAATTTGACGTCTTGCAACAACTAACTCTTAACGCTGTCGATGGTTAACTTTGCTTTAGAATTTTCCAATGACATAACGAGTGCTTGATACTCATTAGGCAACCAAGCCAGCATTAGTGATGCAACCACTTCATCACCTATATTCAAACCTGCATTTTGCAACTTAATTGTCGTCATGACCACCTCGTTCACAAAATCTGGTATGGACTAGGACTGCACCACTGTCTTCATACGCTGCCGTTATCGAGCTCCATGCTTCTTTAGCCGTTGGTGCATTTGCTATGTGCGAGAAATTACTCGGCTCCACCATGAGTGTAATCTCCGCTAGCCCCCGTTCATTTGTGTCACGATCCTTTTCCGAAGAAGCCTCACACAAACCCGTATCGGTAATTTTCCAGCAGCTTTTCAATACTAGGTTTTCTCGTTCGCGAAGTTTTCAAAAGGAAAACTAAGAGTGCCCGTCGCCGTTTTAATATAATTAATAAACTTTACAGTAGTCTTACAATTAGGCCCATAACCTGTTGAACAGAGAAAAAAGAACGCGCAGTTTCAATGTATGATGACGACTGACTTTATTCAGTATATAACAAACTTGAGGTTCAAAGGAATCGTTTAGAGTTGCCAGATTTATATTATTTTACAATATAAACAAACAAAACTGTCGATTCTGGTGTGAAGAAAATCCACAAATTATTCGTGAACAAGCATTACATTCACCTAAATTGACAGTTTGGTGTGGTTTTTGGTCTGGTGGAATCATCGGTCCGTACTTCTTTCGAAATGAAACCGTTACTGTCAATGGAGAGCGGTATAGATCGATGATAACCAGCTTTTTTTGGCCGCAATTGGAAGAAGTTGATCTTGACAACATCTGGTTCCAACAACACGGGGCTACGTGCCACACAGCACGTGCAACAACCGAATTATTGCGAAAAAAGTTTCGAGATTCGATAATGTCAAGAAATTGTGACATTAAATGGCCTCCAAGAAGTTGTGATTTAACACCATTGACTTCTTCTTGTGGGGTTATTTAAAGTCATTGGTCTTTAGCAATAAACCAATTTTGAACGTGTTATTCATGACATACGACTTGAATTATTGGAAAAAGTACTCGAAAATTGGGTTCATCAAGTTCGTTCCTGCAAAAGAAGTCGTGGAGGCCATTTGAATGATGCTATATTTAGAACTTAGTTGTATCGATTGTACATCACATTAAATAAAAACCATTCGAATTTCCTTAACAATTAGTGTGTTTTTTTAAAGAAATCATATCACCCTTATTAGAAAACCCTCAATAAATTGCCGTAGGTATGCATGTCAATACTATTACATATATAAAATTGATTATATGGGGAATGTTAGTCATGGCTTGGCTCCCAAAGTACTGAACCGATTTTAGTAATCCTTTTTTCAACAATTCAATTCGGTTCTGCGTGTTTCATTAAATTGCTTGCATTTTCCAAAAAGTAACGTCACGGCTCACAATAAACTTGTATTCATATTTTCGATAAGCCTTTGATGCAGCGCAATACCCACTCATCAAATATGCACTCATCTGATTTTGCATCAAGTTTCAAACGCTTTTGTTTCGGTATATGAACCATAGCCGTACAACCAAATATACGTAAATGCTATAAATTCGGTTTTACACTGGACCATATTTCTTCCGGACTTTGATTTTTGCCTCAACACGGAATGCGATTCGTCAAATACGCTGCCGTATTTGCAGCCTCTGCCCAGAATATGTTTCCAAGGCCAGAATCAAGCAACATACACCTGACACGTTCAATCAACGTACGGTTCATCCGCTCGCCCACCCCGTTCTGCTAAGGAGTGTACGGAGCGGTTTTATGATGAACAATACCACAACCACGAATAAAATTTACAAAATGTTCATTGCAATATTCAGTGCCATTACCTGTCCTCAGCACTTTTATTTTAAGGCCACACTGTGTCTCTACATCGCTCTTAAATTGCTAGAATTTCTCAAATACATCAGACTTTCGTAAGATCGGTATGTCAAAAACCTTCCTCGAGAAATCATCAACAAACACCAATAAAAATCTCATACCGCTGAACGATTTTGTGCTAATTGGACCAAGGCCATCCGAATGTACGATGTCTAATAAATTTTCAGCATGCTGATTTATTTATTATTCTCGTTTGTTTACCTTTACAGCATACAATGCATCCTTTGTCACTAGCGCCGCTGTAATTAAATCCAAGCGTTGAATTCTGCACCTGCTTCATGCTTTCTTTACAAATATGCGCCAACCTGCGATGCCAAAGCTCAAAATTGTCAATTGTTGTCATCGCTCTTCCAACTGGACTTTTTACACAGTCTAGCTTGTACAAGTCATTATCCGCACACGCTTTCGCTATCAATCTGTTTTTCGCATCGAAAATCTTGCATACATTGCCTTCGAATACCACTTTTTTGTTTTGCTTTGTTATTTGTCGCACCGACAGAAGAACAGAGCAAAGGCTAGGAACATATTCGACATTTCGAACATCAGTTGGAATTTTTCGTTTGTTCACATTTAAAACTAGGTTAACATCCCCTACGCTGTTGATAGACGCTTGCTCTCTGTTCGCTAAAATTACTTCGCTGTGCTCTGCCGCTCTCACTTTCGAAAGTAACTGCTGATCGTTGGTCATATGCGACGTTGCGCCTGTGTCGACGTACCATACACATTCGCCGCTCTGAGAATTCAAACACGAATTTGCTAACAGCGATTTTGAAAACATAGCTGTCTTGCTTTTACCTTCGTTCTCATTTGGTATTTTCGACTGCGTAGACTTACGACACTCTTTACGGATGTGGCCTTGACCTCAATTAAAGCAACGAAACTTTTTCCGATAAGAATTTTTGTCATTCTTTTTCGGTTGGAAATTCTTCGAATACAAGGCATTGTCTGTAGTGTCTGGTACAGTCAAATTTGACGTCTTGCAACAACTAACTCTTAACGCTGTCGATGGTTAACTTTGCTTTAGAATTTTCCAATGACATAACGAGTGCTTGATACTCATTAGGCAACCAAGCCAGCATTAGTGATGCAACCACTTCATCACCTATATTCAAACCTGCATTTTGCAACTTAATTGTCGTCATGACCACCTCGTTCACAAAATCTGGTATGGACTAGGACTGCACCACTGTCTTCATACGCTGCCGTTATCGAGCTCCATGCTTCTTTAGCCGTTGGTGCATTTGCTATGTGCGAGAAATTACTCGGTTCCACCATGAGTGTAATCTCCGCTAGCCCCCGTTCATTTGTGTCACGATCCTTTTCCGAAGAAGCCTCACACAAACCCGTATCGGTAATTTTCCAGCAGCTTTTCAATACTAGGTTTTCTCGTTCGCGAAGTTTTCAAAAGGAAAACTAAGAGTGCCCGTCGCCGTTTTAATATAATTAATAAACTTTACAGTAGTCTTACAATTAGGCCCATAACCTGTTGAACAGAGAAAAAAGAACGCGCAGTTTCAATGTATGATGACGACTGACTTTATTCAGTATATAACAAACTTGAGGTTCAAAGGAATCGTTTAGAGTTGCCAGATTTATATTATTTTACAATATAAACAAACAAAACTGTCGATTCTGGTGTGAAGAAAATCCACAAATTATTCGTGAACAAGCATTACATTCACCTAAATTGACAGTTTGGTGTGGTTTTTGGTCTGGTGGAATCATCGGTCCGTACTTCTTTCGAAATGAAACCGTTACTGCCAATGGAGAGCGGTATAGATCGATGATAACCAGCTTTTTTTGGCCGCAATTGGAAGAAGTTGATCTTGACAACATCTGGTTCCAACAACACGGGGCTACGTGCCACACAGCACGTGCAACAACCGAATTATTGCGAAAAAAGTTTCGAGATTCGATAATGTCAAGAAATTGTGACATTAAATGGCCTCCAAGAAGTTGTGATTTAACACCATTGACTTCTTCTTGTGGGGTTATTTAAAGTCATTGGTCTTTAGCAATAAACCAATTTTGAACGTGTTATTCATGACATACGACTTGAATTATTGGAAAAAGTACTCGAAAATTGGGTTCATCAAGTTCGTTCCTGCAAAAGAAGTCGTGGAGGCCATTTGAATGATGCTATATTTAGAACTTAGTTGTATCGATTGTACATCACATTAAATAAAAACCATTCGAATTTCCTTAACAATTAGTGTGTTTTTTTAAAGAAATCATATCACCCTTATTAGAAAACCCTCAATAAATTGCCGTAGGTATGCATGTCAATACTATTACATATATAAAATTGATTATATGGGGAATGTTAGTCATGGCTTGGCTCCCAAAGTACTGAACCGATTTTAGTAATCCTTTTTTCAACAATTCAATTCGGTTCTGCGTGTTTCATTAAATTGCTTGCATTTTCCAAAAAGTAACGTCACGGCTCACAATAAACTTGTATTCATATTTTCGATAAGCCTTTGATGCAGCGCAATACCCACTCATCAAATATGCACTCATCTGATTTTGCATCAAGTTTCAAACGCTTTTGTTTCGGTATATGAACCATAGCCGTACAACCAAATATACGTAAATGCTATAAATTCGGTTTTACACTGGACCATATTTCTTCCGGACTTTGATTTTTGCCTCAACACGGAATGCGATTCGTCAAATACGCTGCCGTATTTGCAGCCTCTGCCCAGAATATGTTTCCAAGGCCAGAATCAAGCAACATACACCTGACACGTTCAATCAACGTACGGTTCATCCGCTCGCCCACCCCGTTCTGCTAAGGAGTGTACGGAGCGGTTTTATGATGAACAATACCACAACCACGAATAAAATTTACAAAATGTTCATTGCAATATTCAGTGCCATTACCTGTCCTCAGCACTTTTATTTTAAGGCCACACTGCGTCTCTACATCGCTCTTAAATTGCTAGAATTTCTCAAATACATCAGACTTTCGTAAGATCGGTATGTCAAAAACCTTCCTCGAGAAATCATCAACAAACACCAATAAAAATCTCATACCGCTGAACGATTTTGTGCTAATTGGACCAAGGCCATCCGAATGTACGATGTCTAATAAATTTTCAGCATGCTGATTTATTTATTATTCTCGTTTGTTTACCTTTACAGCATACAATGCATCCTTTGTCACTAGCGCCGCTGTAATTAAATCCAAGCGTTGAATTCTGCACCTGCTTCATGCTTTCTTTACAAATATGCGCCAACCTGCGATGCCAAAGCTCAAAATTGTCAATTGTTGTCATCGCTCTTCCAACTGGACTTTTTACACAGTCTAGCTTGTACAAGTCATTATCCGCACACGCTTTCGCTATCAATCTGTTTTTCGCATCGAAAATCTTGCATACATTGCCTTCGAATACCACTTTTTTGTTTTGCTTTGTTATTTGTCGCACCGACAGAAGAACAGCGCAAAGGCTAGGAACATATTCGACATTTCGAACATCAGTTGGAATTTTTCGTTTGTTCACATTTAAAACTAGGTTAACATCCCCTACGCTGTTGATAGACGCTTGCTCTCTGTTCGCTAAAATTACTTCGCTGTGCTCTGCCGCTCTCACTTTCGAAAGTAACTGCTGATCGTTGGTCATATGCGACGTTGCGCCTGTGTCGACGTACCATACACATTCGCCGCTCTGAGAATGCAAACACGAATTTGCTAACAGCGATTTTGAAAACATAGCTGTCTTGCTTTTACCTTCGTTCTCATTTGGTATTTTCGACTGCGTAGACTTACGACACTCTTTACGGATGTGGCCTTGACCTCAATTAAAGCAACGAAACTTTTTCCGATAAGAATTTTTGTCATTCTTTTTCGGTTGGAAATTCTTCGAATACAAGGCATTGTCTGTAGTGTCTGGTACAGTCAAATTTGACGTCTTGCAACAACTAACTCTTAACGCTGTCGATGGTTAACTTTGCTTTAGAATTTTCCAATGACATAACGAGTGCTTGATACTCATTAGGCAACCAAGCCAGCATTAGTGATGCAACCACTTCATCACCTATATTAAAACCTGCATTTTGCAACTTAATTGTCGTCATGACCACCTCGTTCACAAAATCTGGTATGGACTAGGACTGCACCACTGTCTTCATACGCTGCCGTTATCGAGCTCCATGCTTCTTTAGCCGTTGGTGCATTTGCTATGTGCGAGAAATTACTCGGCTCCACCATGAGTGTAATCTCCGCTAGCCCCCGTTCATTTGTGTCACGATCCTTTTCCGAAGAAGCCTCACACAAACCCGTATCGGTAATTTTCCAGCAGCTTTTCAATACTAGGTTTTCTCGTTCGCGAAGTTTTCAAAAGGAAAACTAAGAGTGCCCGTCGCCGTTTTAATATAATTAAAAAACTTTACAGTAGTCTTACAATTAGGCCCATAACCTGTTGAACAGAGAAAAAAGAACGCGCAGTTTCAATGTATGATGACGACTGACTTTATTCAGTATATAACAAACTTGAGGTTCAAAGGAATCGTTTAGAGTTGCCAGATTTATATTATTTTACAATATAAACAAACAAAACTGTCGATTCTGGTGTGAAGAAAATCCACAAATTATTCGTGAACAAGCATTACATTCACCTAAATTGACAGTTTGGTGTGGTTTTTGGTCTGGTGGAATCATCGGTCCGTACTTCTTTCGAAATGAAACCGTTACTGTCAATGGAGAGCGGTATAGATCGATGATAACCAGCTTTTTTTGGCCGCAATTGGAAGAAGTTGATCTTGACAACATCTGGTTCCAACAACACGGGGCTACGTGCCACACAGCACGTGCAACAACCGAATTATTGCGAAAAAAGTTTCGAGATTCGATAATGTCAAGAAATTGTGACATTAAATGGCCTCCAAGAAGTTGTGATTTAACACCATTGACTTCTTCTTGTGGGGTTATTTAAAGTCATTGGTCTTTAGCAATAAACCAATTTTGAACGTGTTATTCATGACATACGACTTGAATTATTGGAAAAAGTACTCGAAAATTGGGTTCATCAAGTTCGTTCCTGCAAAAGAAGTCGTGGAGGCCATTTGAATGATGCTATATTTAGAACTTAGTTGTATCGATTGTACATCACATTAAATAAAAACCATTCGAATTTCCTTAACAATTAGTGTGTTTTTTTAAAGAAATCATATCACCCTTATTAGAAAACCCTCAATAAATTGCCGTAGGTATGCATGTCAATACTATTACATATATAAAATTGATTATATGGGGAATGTTAGTCATGGCTTGGCTCCCAAAGTACTGAACCGATTTTAGTAATCCTTTTTTCAACAATTCAATTCGGTTCTGCGTGTTTCATTAAATTGCTTGCATTTTCCAAAAAGTAACGTCACGGCTCACAATAAACTTGTATTCATATTTTCGATAAGCCTTTGATGCAGCGCAATACCCACTCATCAAATATGCACTCATCTGATTTTGCATCAAGTTTCAAACGCTTTTGTTTCGGTATATGAACCATAGCCGTACAACCAAATATACGTAAATGCTATAAATTCGGTTTTACACTGGACCATATTTCTTCCGGACTTTGATTTTTGCCTCAACACGGAATGCGATTCGTCAAATACGCTGCCGTATTTGCAGCCTCTGCCCAGAATATGTTTCCAAGGCCAGAATCAAGCAACATACACCTGACACGTTCAATCAACGTACGGTTCATCCGCTCGCCCACCCCGTTCTGCTAAGGAGTGTACGGAGCGGTTTTATGATGAACAATACCACAACCACGAATAAAATTTACAAAATGTTCATTGCAATATTCAGTGCCATTACCTGTCCTCAGCACTTTTATTTTAAGGCCACACTGTGTCTCTACATCGCTCTTAAATTGCTAAAATTTCTCAAATACATCAGACTTTCGTAAGATCGGTATGTCAAAAACCTTCCTCGAGAAATCATCAACAAACACCAATAAAAATCTCATACCGCTGAACGATTTTGTGCTAATTGGACCAAGGCCATCCGAATGTACGATGTCTAATAAATTTTCAGCATGCTGATTTATTTATTATTCTCGTTTGTTTACCTTTACAGCATACAATGCATCCTTTGTCACTAGCGCCGCTGTAATTAAATCCAAGCGTTGAATTCTGCACCTGCTTCATGCTTTCTTTACAAATATGCGCCAACCTGCGATGCCAAAGCTCAAAATTGTCAATTGTTGTCATCGCTCTTCCAACTGGACTTTTTACACAGTCTAGCTTGTACAAGTCATTATCCGCACACGCTTTCGCTATCAATCTGTTTTTCGCATCGAAAATCTTGCATACATTGCCTTCGAATACCACTTTTTTGTTTTGCTTTGTTATTTGTCGCACCGACAGAAGAACAGCGCAAAGGCTAGGAACATATTCGACATTTCGAACATCAGTTGGAATTTTTCGTTTGTTCACATTTAAAACTAGGTTAACATCCCCTACGCTGTTGATAGACGCTTGCTCTCTGTTCGCTAAAATTACTTCGCTGTGCTCTGCCGCTCTCACTTTCGAAAGTAACTGCTGATCGTTGGTCATATGCGACGTTGCGCCTGTGTCGACGTACCATACACATTCGCCGCTCTGAGAATGCAAACACGAATTTGCTAACAGCGATTTTGAAAACATAGCTGTCTTGCTTTTACCTTCGTTCTCATTTGGTATTTTCGACTGCGTAGACTTACGACACTCTTTACGGATGTGGCCTTGACCTCAATTAAAGCAACGAAACTTTTTCCGATAAGAATTTTTGTCATTCTTTTTCGGTTGGAAATTCTTCGAATACAAGGCATTGTCTGTAGTGTCTGGTACAGTCAAATTTGACGTCTTGCAACAACTAACTCTTAACGCTGTCGATGGTTAACTTTGCTTTAGAATTTTCCAATGACATAACGAGTGCTTGATACTCATTAGGCAACCAAGCCAGCATTAGTGATGCAACCACTTCATCACCTATATTAAAACCTGCATTTTGCAACTTAATTGTCGTCATGACCACCTCGTTCACAAAATCTGGTATGGACTAGGACTGCACCACTGTCTTCATACGCTGCCGTTATCGAGCTCCATGCTTCTTTAGCCGTTGGTGCATTTGCTATGTGCGAGAAATTACTCGGCTCCACCATGAGTGTAATCTCCGCTAGCCCCCGTTCATTTGTGTCACGATCCTTTTCCGAAGAAGCCTCACACAAACCCGTATCGGTAATTTTCCAGCAGCTTTTCAATACTAGGTTTTCTCGTTCGCGAAGTTTTCAAAAGGAAAACTAAGAGTGCCCGTCGCCGTTTTAATATAATTAAAAAACTTTACAGTAGTCTTACAATTAGGCCCATAACCTGTTGAACAGAGAAAAAAGAACGCGCAGTTTCAATGTATGATGACGACTGACTTTATTCAGTATATAACAAACTTGAGGTTCAAAGGAATCGTTTAGAGTTGCCAGATTTATATTATTTTACAATATAAACAAACAAAACTGTCGATTCTGGTGTGAAGAAAATCCACAAATTATTCGTGAACAAGCATTACATTCACCTAAATTGACAGTTTGGTGTGGTTTTTGGTCTGGTGGAATCATCGGTCCGTACTTCTTTCGAAATGAAACCGTTACTGTCAATGGAGAGCGGTATAGATCGATGATAACCAGCTTTTTTTGGCCGCAATTGGAAGAAGTTGATCTTGACAACATCTGGTTCCAACAACACGGGGCTACGTGCCACACAGCACGTGCAACAACCGAATTATTGCGAAAAAAGTTTCGAGATTCGATAATGTCAAGAAATTGTGACATTAAATGGCCTCCAAGAAGTTGTGATTTAACACCATTGACTTCTTCTTGTGGGGTTATTTAAAGTCATTGGTCTTTAGCAATAAACCAATTTTGAACGTGTTATTCATGACATACGACTTGAATTATTGGAAAAAGTACTCGAAAATTGGGTTCATCAAGTTCGTTCCTGCAAAAGAAGTCGTGGAGGCCATTTGAATGATGCTATATTTAGAACTTAGTTGTATCGATTGTACATCACATTAAATAAAAACCATTCGAATTTCCTTAACAATTAGTGTGTTTTTTTAAAGAAATCATATCACCCTTATTAGAAAACCCTCAATAAATTGCCGTAGGTATGCATGTCAATACTATTACATATATAAAATTGATTATATGGGGAATGTTAGTCATGGCTTGGCTCCCAAAGTACTGAACCGATTTTAGTAATCCTTTTTTCAACAATTCAATTCGGTTCTGCGTGTTTCATTAAATTGCTTGCATTTTCCAAAAAGTAACGTCACGGCTCACAATAAACTTGTATTCATATTTTCGATAAGCCTTTGATGCAGCGCAATACCCACTCATCAAATATGCACTCATCTGATTTTGCATCAAGTTTCAAACGCTTTTGTTTCGGTATATGAACCATAGCCGTACAACCAAATATACGTAAATGCTATAAATTCGGTTTTACACTGGACCATATTTCTTCCGGACTTTGATTTTTGCCTCAACACGGAATGCGATTCGTCAAATACGCTGCCGTATTTGCAGCCTCTGCCCAGAATATGTTTCCAAGGCCAGAATCAAGCAACATACACCTGACACGTTCAATCAACGTACGGTTCATCCGCTCGCCCACCCCGTTCTGCTAAGGAGTGTACGGAGCGGTTTTATGATGAACAATACCACAACCACGAATAAAATTTACAAAATGTTCATTGCAATATTCAGTGCCATTACCTGTCCTCAGCACTTTTATTTTAAGGCCACACTGTGTCTCTACATCGCTCTTAAATTGCTAAAATTTCTCAAATACATCAGACTTTCGTAAGATCGGTATGTCAAAAACCTTCCTCGAGAAATCATCAACAAACACCAATAAAAATCTCATACCGCTGAACGATTTTGTGCTAATTGGACCAAGGCCATCCGAATGTACGATGTCTAATAAATTTTCAGCATGCTGATTTATTTATTATTCTCGTTTGTTTACCTTTACAGCATACAATGCATCCTTTGTCACTAGCGCCGCTGTAATTAAATCCAAGCGTTGAATTCTGCACCTGCTTCATGCTTTCTTTACAAATATGCGCCAACCTGCGATGCCAAAGCTCAAAATTGTCAATTGTTGTCATCGCTCTTCCAACTGGACTTTTTACACAGTCTAGCTTGTACAAGTCATTATCCGCACACGCTTTCGCTATCAATCTGTTTTTCGCATCGAAAATCTTGCATACATTGCCTTCGAATACCACTTTTTTGTTTTGCTTTGTTATTTGTCGCACCGACAGAAGAACAGCGCAAAGGCTAGGAACATATTCGACATTTCGAACATCAGTTGGAATTTTTCGTTTGTTCACATTTAAAACTAGGTTAACATCCCCTACGCTGTTGATAGACGCTTGCTCTCTGTTTGCTAAAATTACTTCGCTGTGCTCTGCCGCTCTCACTTTCGAAAGTAACTGCTGATCGTTGGTCATATGCGACGTTGCGCCTGTGTCGACGTACCATACACATTCGCCGCTCTGAGAATGCAAACACGAATTTGCTAACAGCGATTTTGAAAACATAGCTGTCTTGCTTTTACCTTCGTTCTCATTTGGTATTTTCGACTGCGTAGACTTACGACACTCTTTACGGATGTGGCCTTGACCTCAATTAAAGCAACGAAACTTTTTCCGATAAGAATTTTTGTCATTCTTTTTCGGTTGGAAATTCTTCGAATACAAGGCATTGTCTGTAGTGTCTGGTACAGTCAAATTTGACGTCTTGCAACAACTA
This sequence comes from Philophylla caesio, assembly GCA_963971545.1. Classification (NCBI taxonomy): domain Eukaryota; kingdom Metazoa; phylum Arthropoda; class Insecta; order Diptera; family Tephritidae; genus Philophylla; species Philophylla caesio. The sequence continues at coordinate 68,167,141 of OZ020604.1, read as the reverse complement.
ACTCTTAACGCTGTCGATGGTTAACTTTGCTTTAGAATTTTCCAATGACATAACGAGTGCTTGATACTCATTAGGCAACCAAGCCAGCATTAGTGATGCAACCACTTCATCACCTATATTAAAACCTGCATTTTGCAACTTAATTGTCGTCATGACCACCTCGTTCACAAAATCTGGTATGGACTAGGACTGCACCACTGTCTTCATACGCTGCCGTTATCGAGCTCCATGCTTCTTTAGCCGTTGGTGCATTTGCTATGTGCGAGAAATTACTCGGCTCCACCATGAGTGTAATCTCCGCTAGCCCCCGTTCATTTGTGTCACGATCCTTTTCCGAAGAAGCCTCACACAAACCCGTATCGGTAATTTTCCAGCAGCTTTTCAATACTAGGTTTTCTCGTTCGCGAAGTTTTCAAAAGGAAAACTAAGAGTGCCCGTCGCCGTTTTAATATAATTAAAAAACTTTACAGTAGTCTTACAATTAGGCCCATAACCTGTTGAACAGAGAAAAAAGAACGCGCAGTTTCAATGTATGATGACGACTGACTTTATTCAGTATATAACAAACTTGAGGTTCAAAGGAATCGTTTAGAGTTGCCAGATTTATATTATTTTACAATATAAACAAACAAAACTGTCGATTCTGGTGTGAAGAAAATCCACAAATTATTCGTGAACAAGCATTACATTCACCTAAATTGACAGTTTGGTGTGGTTTTTGGTCTGGTGGAATCATCGGTCCGTACTTCTTTCGAAATGAAACCGTTACTGTCAATGGAGAGCGGTATAGATCGATGATAACCAGCTTTTTTTGGCCGCAATTGGAAGAAGTTGATCTTGACAACATCTGGTTCCAACAACACGGGGCTACGTGCCACACAGCACGTGCAACAACCGAATTATTGCGAAAAAAGTTTCGAGATTCGATAATGTCAAGAAATTGTGACATTAAATGGCCTCCAAGAAGTTGTGATTTAACACCATTGACTTCTTCTTGTGGGGTTATTTAAAGTCATTGGTCTTTAGCAATAAACCAATTTTGAACGTGTTACTCATGACATACGACTTGAATTATTGGAAAAAGTACTCGAAAATTGGGTTCATCAAGTTCGTTCCTGCAAAAGAAGTCGTGGAGGCCATTTGAATGATGCTATATTTAGAACTTAGTTGTATCGATTGTACATCACATTAAATAAAAACCATTCGAATTTCCTTAACAATTAGTGTGTTTTTTTAAAGAAATCATATCACCCTTATTAGAAAACCCTCAATAAATTGCCGTAGGTATGCATGTCAATACTATTACATATATAAAATTGATTATATGGGGAATGTTAGTCATGGCTTGGCTCCCAAAGTACTGAACCGATTTTAGTAATCCTTTTTTCAACAATTCAATTCGGTTCTGCGTGTTTCATTAAATTGCTTGCATTTTCCAAAAAGTAACGTCACGGCTCACAATAAACTTGTATTCATATTTTCGATAAGCCTTTGATGCAGCGCAATACCCACTCATCAAATATGCACTCATCTGATTTTGCATCAAGTTTCAAACGCTTTTGTTTCGGTATATGAACCATAGCCGTACAACCAAATATACGTAAATGCTATAAATTCGGTTTTACACTGGACCATATTTCTTCCGGACTTTGATTTTTGCCTCAACACGGAATGCGATTCGTCAAATACGCTGCCGTATTTGCAGCCTCTGCCCAGAATATGTTTCCAAGGCCAGAATCAAGCAACATACACCTGACACGTTCAATCAACGTACGGTTCATCCGCTCGCCCACCCCGTTCTGCTAAGGAGTGTACGGAGCGGTTTTATGATGAACAATACCACAACCACGAATAAAATTTACAAAATGTTCATTGCAATATTCAGTGCCATTACCTGTCCTCAGCACTTTTATTTTAAGGCCACACTGTGTCTCTACATCGCTCTTAAATTGCTAGAATTTCTCAAATACATCAGACTTTCGTAAGATCGGTATGTCAAAAACCTTCCTCGAGAAATCATCAACAAACACCAATAAAAATCTCATACCGCTGAACGATTTTGTGCTAATTGGACCAAGGCCATCCGAATGTACGATGTCTAATAAATTTTCAGCATGCTGATTTATTTATTATTCTCGTTTGTTTACCTTTACAGCATACAATGCATCCTTTGTCACTAGCGCCGCTGTAATTAAATCCAAGCGTTGAATTCTGCACCTGCTTCATGCTTTCTTTACAAATATGCGCCAACCTGCGATGCCAAAGCTCAAAATTGTCAATTGTTGTCATCGCTCTTCCAACTGGACTTTTTACACAGTCTAGCTTGTACAAGTCATTATCCGCACACGCTTTCGCTATCAATCTGTTTTTCGCATCGAAAATCTTGCATACATTGCCTTCGAATACCACTTTTTTGTTTTGCTTTGTTATTTGTCGCACCGACAGAAGAATAGCGCAAAGGCTAGGAACATATTCGACATTTCGAACATCAGTTGGAATTTTTCGTTTGTTCACATTTAAAACTAGGTTAACATCCCCTACGCTGTTGATAGACGCTTGCTCTCTGTTCGCTAAAATTACTTCGCTGTGCTATGCCGCTCTCACTTTCGAAAGTAACTGCTGATCGTTGGTCATATGCGACGTTGCGCCTGTGTCGACGTACCATACACATTCGCCGCTCTGAGAATGCAAACACGAATTTGCTAACAGCGATTTTGAAAACATAGCTGTCTTGCTTTTACCTTCGTTCTCATTTGGTATTTTCGACTGCGTAGACTTACGACACTCTTTACGGATGTGGCCTTGACCTCAATTAAAGCAACGAAACTTTTTCCGATAAGAATTTTTGTCATTCTTTTTCGGTTGGAAATTCTTCGAATACAAGGCATTGTCTGTAGTGTCTCTGGTACAGTCAAATTTGACGTCTTGCAACAACTAACTCTTAACGCTGTCGATGGTTAACTTTGCTTTAGAATTTTCCAATGACATAACGAGTGCTTGATACTCATTAGGCAACCAAGCCAGCATTAGTGATGCAACCACTTCATCACCTATATTAAAACCTGCATTTTGCAACTTAATTGTCGTCATGACCACCTCGTTCACAAAATCTGGTATGGACTAGGACTGCACCACTGTCTTCATACGCTGCCGTTATCGAGCTCCATGCTTCTTTAGCCGTTGGTGCATTTGCTATGTGCGAGAAATTACTCGGCTCCACCATGAGTGTAATCTCCGCTAGCCCCCGTTCATTTGTGTCACGATCCTTTTCCGAAGAAGCCTCACACAAACCCGTATCGGTAATTTTCCAGCAGCTTTTCAATACTAGGTTTTCTCGTTCGCGAAGTTTTCAAAAGGAAAACTAAGAGTGCCCGTCGCCGTTTTAATATAATTAAAAAACTTTACAGTAGTCTTACAATTAGGCCCATAACCTGTTGAACAGAGAAAAAAGAACGCGCAGTTTCAATGTATGATGACGACTGACTTTATTCAGTATATAACAAACTTGAGGTTCAAAGGAATCGTTTAGAGTTGCCAGATTTATATTATTTTACAATATAAACAAACAAAACTGTCGATTCTGGTGTGAAGAAAATCCACAAATTATTCGTGAACAAGCATTACATTCACCTAAATTGACAGTTTGGTGTGGTTTTTGGTCTGGTGGAATCATCGGTCCGTACTTCTTTCGAAATGAAACCGTTACTGTCAATGGAGAGCGGTATAGATCGATGATAACCAGCTTTTTTTGGCCGCAATTGGAAGAAGTTGATCTTGACAACATCTGGTTCCAACAACACGGGGCTACGTGCCACACAGCACGTGCAACAACCGAATTATTGCGAAAAAAGTTTCGAGATTCGATAATGTCAAGAAATTGTGACATTAAATGGCCTCCAAGAAGTTGTGATTTAACACCATTGACTTCTTCTTGTGGGGTTATTTAAAGTCATTGGTCTTTAGCAATAAACCAATTTTGAACGTGTTACTCATGACATACGACTTGAATTATTGGAAAAAGTACTCGAAAATTGGGTTCATCAAGTTCGTTCCTGCAAAAGAAGTCGTGGAGGCCATTTGAATGATGCTATATTTAGAACTTAGTTGTATCGATTGTACATCACATTAAATAAAAACCATTCGAATTTCCTTAACAATTAGTGTGTTTTTTTAAAGAAATCATATCACCCTTATTAGAAAACCCTCAATAAATTGCCGTAGGTATGCATGTCAATACTATTACATATATAAAATTGATTATATGGGGAATGTTAGTCATGGCTTGGCTCCCAAAGTACTGAACCGATTTTAGTAATCCTTTTTTCAACAATTCAATTCGGTTCTGCGTGTTTCATTAAATTGCTTGCATTTTCCAAAAAGTAACGTCACGGCTCACAATAAACTTGTATTCATATTTTCGATAAGCCTTTGATGCAGCGCAATACCCACTCATCAAATATGCACTCATCTGATTTTGCATCAAGTTTCAAACGCTTTTGTTTCGGTATATGAACCATAGCCGTACAACCAAATATACGTAAATGCTATAAATTCGGTTTTACACTGGACCATATTTCTTCCGGACTTTGATTTTTGCCTCAACACGGAATGCGATTCGTCAAATACGCTGCCGTATTTGCAGCCTCTGCCCAGAATATGTTTCCAAGGCCAGAATCAAGCAACATACACCTGACACGTTCAATCAACGTACGGTTCATCCGCTCGCCCACCCCGTTCTGCTAAGGAGTGTACGGAGCCATTACCTGTCCTCAGCACTTTTATTTTAAGGCCACACTGTGTCTCTACATCGCTCTTAAATTGCTAGAATTTCTCAAATACATCAGACTTTCGTAAGATCGGTATGTCAAAAACCTTCCTCGAGAAATCATCAACAAACACCAATAAAAATCTCATACCGCTGAACGATTTTGTGCTAATTGGACCAAGGCCATCCGAATGTACGATGTCTAATAAATTTTCAGCATGCTGATTTATTTATTATTCTCGTTTGTTTACCTTTACAGCATACAATGCATCCTTTGTCACTAGCGCCGCTGTAATTAAATCCAAGCGTTGAATTCTGCACCTGCTTCATGCTTTCTTTACAAATATGCGCCAACCTGCGATGCCAAAGCTCAAAATTGTCAATTGTTGTCATCGCTCTTCCAACTGGACTTTTTACACAGTCTAGCTTGTACAAGTCATTATCCGCACACGCTTTCGCTATCAATCTGTTTTTCGCATCGAAAATCTTGCATACATTGCCTTCGAATACCACTTTTTTGTTTTGCTTTGTTATTTGTCGCACCGACAGAAGAATAGCGCAAAGGCTAGGAACATATTCGACATTTCGAACATCAGTTGGAATTTTTCGTTTGTTCACATTTAAAACTAGGTTAACATCCCCTACGCTGTTGATAGACGCTTGCTCTCTGTTCGCTAAAATTACTTCGCTGTGCTCTGCCGCTCTCACTTTCGAAAGTAACTGCTGATCGTTGGTCATATGCGACGTTGCGCCTGTGTCGACGTACCATACACATTCGCCGCTCTGAGAATGCAAACACGAATTTGCTAACAGCGATTTTGAAAACATAGCTGTCTTGCTTTTACCTTCGTTCTCATTTGGTATTTTCGACTGCGTAGACTTACGACACTCTTTACGGATGTGGCCTTGACCTCAATTAAAGCAACGAAACTTTTTCCGATAAGAATTTTTGTCATTCTTTTTCGGTTGGAAATTCTTCGAATACAAGGCATTGTCTGTAGTGTCTCTGGTACAGTCAAATTTGACGTCTTGCAACCACTAACTCTTAACGCTGTCGATGGTTAACTTTGCTTTAGAATTTTCCAATGACATAACGAGTGCTTGATACTCATTAGGCAACCAAGCCAGCATTAGTGATGCAACCACTTCATCACCTATATTAAAACCTGCATTTTGCAACTTAATTGTCGTCATGACCACCTCGTTCACAAAATCTGGTATGGACTAGGACTGCACCACTGTCTTCATACGCTGCCGTTATCGAGCTCCATGCTTCTTTAGCCGTTGGTGCATTTGCTATGTGCGAGAAATTACTCGGCTCCACCATGAGTGTAATCTCCGCTAGCCCCCGTTCATTTGTGTCACGATCCTTTTCCGAAGAAGCCTCACACAAACCCGTATCGGTAATTTTCCAGCAGCTTTTCAATACTAGGTTTTCTCGTTCGCGAAGTTTTCAAAAGGAAAACTAAGAGTGCCCGTCGCCGTTTTAATATAATTAAAAAACTTTACAGTAGTCTTACAATTAGGCCCATAACCTGTTGAACAGAGAAAAAAGAACGCGCAGTTTCAATGTATGATGACGACTGACTTTATTCAGTATATAACAAACTTGAGGTTCAAAGGAATCGTTTAGAGTTGCCAGATTTATATTATTTTACAATATAAACAAACAAAACTGTCGATTCTGGTGTGAAGAAAATCCACAAATTATTCGTGAACAAGCATTACATTCACCTAAATTGACAGTTTGGTGTGGTTTTTGGTCTGGTGGAATCATCGGTCCGTACTTCTTTCGAAATGAAACCGTTACTGTCAATGGAGAGCGGTATAGATCGATGATAACCAGCTTTTTTTGGCCGCAATTGGAAGAAGTTGATCTTGACAACATCTGGTTCCAACAACACGGGGCTACGTGCCACACAGCACGTGCAACAACCGAATTATTGCGAAAAAAGTTTCGAGATTCGATAATGTCAAGAAATTGTGACATTAAATGGCCTCCAAGAAGTTGTGATTTAACACCATTGACTTCTTCTTGTGGGGTTATTTAAAGTCATTGGTCTTTAGCAATAAACCAATTTTGAACGTGTTACTCATGACATACGACTTGAATTATTGGAAAAAGTACTCGAAAATTGGGTTCATCAAGTTCGTTCCTGCAAAAGAAGTCGTGGAGGCCATTTGAATGATGCTATATTTAGAACTTAGTTGTATCGATTGTACATCACATTAAATAAAAACCATTCGAATTTCCTTAACAATTAGTGTGTTTTTTTAAAGAAATCATATCACCCTTATTAGAAAACCCTCAATAAATTGCCGTAGGTATGCATGTCAATACTATTACATATATAAAATTGATTATATGGGGAATGTTAGTCATGGCTTGGCTCCCAAAGTACTGAACCGATTTTAGTAATCCTTTTTTCAACAATTCAATTCGGTTCTGCGTGTTTCATTAAATTGCTTGCATTTTCCAAAAAGTAACGTCACGGCTCACAATAAACTTGTATTCATATTTTCGATAAGCCTTTGATGCAGCGCAATACCCACTCATCAAATATGCACTCATCTGATTTTGCATCAAGTTTCAAACGCTTTTGTTTCGGTATATGAACCATAGCCGTACAACCAAATATACGTAAATGCTATAAATTCGGTTTTACACTGGACCATATTTCTTCCGGACTTTGATTTTTGCCTCAACACGGAATGCGATTCGTCAAATACGCTGCCGTATTTGCAGCCTCTGCCCAGAATATGTTTCCAAGGCCAGAATCAAGCAACATACACCTGACACGTTCAATCAACGTACGGTTCATCCGCTCGCCCACCCCGTTCTGCTAAGGAGTGTACGGAGCGGTTTTATGATGAACAATACCACAACCACGAATAAAATTTACAAAATGTTCATTGCAATATTCAGTGCCATTACCTGTCCTCAGCACTTTTATTTTAAGGCCACACTGTGTCTCTACATCGCTCTTAAATTGCTAAAATTTCTCAAATACATCAGACTTTCGTAAGATCGGTATGTCAAAAACCTTCCTCGAGAAATCATCAACAAACACCAATAAAAATCTCATACCGCTGAACGATTTTGTGCTAATTGGACCAAGGCCATCCGAATGTACGATGTCTAATAAATTTTCAGCATGCTGATTTATTTATTATTCTCGTTTGTTTACCTTTACAGCATACAATGCATCCTTTGTCACTAGCGCCGCTGTAATTAAATCCAAGCGTTGAATTCTGCACCTGCTTCATGCTTTCTTTACAAATATGCGCCAACCTGCGATGCCAAAGCTCAAAATTGTCAATTGTTGTCATCGCTCTTCCAACTGGACTTTTTACACAGTCTAGCTTGTACAAGTCATTATCCGCACACGCTTTCGCTATCAATCTGTTTTTCGCATCGAAAATCTTGCATACATTGCCTTCGAATACCACTTTTTTGTTTTGCTTTGTTATTTGTCGCACCGACAGAAGAATAGCGCAAAGGCTAGGAACATATTCGACATTTCGAACATCAGTTGGAATTTTTCGTTTGTTCACATTTAAAACTAGGTTAACATCCCCTACGCTGTTGATAGACGCTTGCTCTCTGTTCGCTAAAATTACTTCGCTGTGCTCTGCCGCTCTCACTTTCGAAAGTAACTGCTGATCGTTGGTCATATGCGACGTTGCGCCTGTGTCGACGTACCATACACATTCGCCGCTCTGAGAATGCAAACACGAATTTGCTAACAGCGATTTTGAAAACATAGCTGTCTTGCTTTTACCTTCGTTCTCATTTGGTATTTTCGACTGCGTAGACTTACGACACTCTTTACGGATGTGGCCTTGACCTCAATTAAAGCAACGAAACTTTTTCCGATAAGAATTTTTGTCATTCTTTTTCGGTTGGAAATTCTTCGAATACAAGGCATTGTCTGTAGTGTCTCTGGTACAGTCAAATTTGACGTCTTGCAACCACTAACTCTTAACGCTGTCGATGGTTAACTTTAGAATTTTCCAATGACATAACGAGTGCTTGATACTCATTAGGCAACCAAGCGAGCATTAGTGATGCAACCACTTCATCACCTATATTCAATCCTGCATTTTGCTACTTAATTGTCGTCATGACCACCTCGTTCACAAAATCCTGTATGGACTAGAACTGCTTTATTTTCAACTGCACCACTGTCTTCATACGCTGCCGTTATCGAGCTCCATGCTTCTTTAGCCGTTGGTGCATTTGCTATGTGCGAGAAATTACTCGGCTCCACCATGAGTGTAATCTCCGCTAGCCCCCGTTCATTTGTGTCACGATCCTTTTCCGAAGAAGCCTCACACAAACCCGTATCGGTAATTTTCCAGAAGCTTTTCAATACTAGGTTTTCTCGTTCGCGAAGTTTTCAAAAGGAAAACTAAGAGTGCCCGTCGCCGTTTTAATATAATTAAAAAACTTTACAGTATTCTTACAATTAGGCCCATAACCTGTTGAACAGAGAAAAAAGAACGCGCAGTTTCAATGTATGATGACGACTGACTTTATTCAGTATATAACAAACTTGAGGTTCAAAGGAATCGTGTGAAAATAAAAATGATGTTTAGAGTTGCCAGATTTATATTATTTTACAATATAAATAAACAAAACTGTCGATTCTGGTGGGAAGAAAATCCACAAATTATTCGTGAACAAGCATTACATTCACCTAAATTGACAGTTTGGTGTGGTTTTTGGTCTCGTGGAATCATCGGTCCGTACTTCTTTCGAAATGAAACCGTTACTGTCAATGGAGAGCGGTATAGATCGATGATAACCAGCTTTTTTTGGCCGCAATTGGAAGAAGTTGATCTTGACAACATCTGGTTCCAACAACACGGGGCTACGTGCCACACAGCACGTGCAACAACCAAATTATTACGAAAAAAGTTTCGAGATTCGATAATGTCAAGAAATTGTGACATTAAATGGCCTCCAAGAAGTTGTGATTTAACACCATTGACTTCTTCTTGTGGGGTTATTTAAAGTCATTGGTCTTTAGCAATAAACCAATTTTCAACGTGTTATTCATGACATACGACTTGATTTAGTGGAAAAAGTACTCGAAAATTGGGTTCATCAAGTTCGTTCCTGCAAAAGAAGTCGTGGAGGCCATTTGAATGATGCTATATTTAGAACTTAATTGTATCGATTGTACATCACATTAAATAAAAACCATTCGAATTTCCTTAACAATTAGTGTGTTTTTTTTTAAAGAAATCATATCACCCTTATTAGAAAACCCTCAATAAATTGCCGTAGGTATGCATGTCAATACTATTACATATATAAAATTGATTATATGGGGAATGTTAGTCATGGCTTGGCTCCCAAAGTACTGAACCGATTTTAGTAATCCTTTTTTCAACAATTCAATTCGGTTCTGCGTGTTTCATTAAATTGCTTGCATTTTCCAAAAAGTAACGTCACGGCTCACAATAAACTTGTATTCAGATTTTCGATAAGCCTTTGATGCAGCGCAATACCCTACAAATATGCACTCATCTTATTTTGCATCAAGTTTCAAACGCTTTTGTTTCGGTATATGAACCATAGCCGTACAACCAAATATACGTAAATGCTATAAATTCGGTTTTACACTGGACCATTTCTTCCGGACTTTGATTTTTGCCTCAACACGGAATGCGATTCGTCAAATACGCTGCCGTATTTGCAGCCTCTGCCCAGAATATGTTTCCAAGGCCAGAATCAAGCAACATACACCTGACACGTTCAATCAACGTACGGTTCATCCGCTCGCCCACCCCGTTCTGCTAAGGAGTGTACGGAGCGGTTTTATGATGAACAATACCACAACCACGAATAAAATTTACAAAATGTTCATTGCAATATTCAGTGCCATTACCTGTCCTCAGCACTTTTATTTTAAGGCCACACTGTGTCTCTACATCGCTCTTAAATTGCTAGAATTTCTCAAATACATCAGACTTTCGTAAGATCGGTATGCCAAAAACCTTCCTCGAGAAATCATCAACAAACACCAATAAAACTCTCATACCGCTGAACGATTTTGTGCTAATTGGACCAAGGCCATCCGAATGTACGATGTCTAATAAATTTTCAGCATGCTGATTTATTTATTATTCTCGTTTGTTTACCTTTACAGCATACAATGCATCCTTTGTCACTAGCGCCGCTGTAATTAAATCCAAGCGTTGAATTCTGCACCTGCTTCATGCTTTCTTTACAAATATGCGCCAACCTGCGATGCCAAAGCTCAAAATTGTCAATTGTTGTCATCGCTCTTCCAACTGGACTTTTTACACAGTCTAGCTTGTACAAGTCATTATCCGCACACGCTTTCGCTATCAATCTGTTTTTCGCATCGAAAATCTTGCATACATTGCCTTCGAATACCACTTTTTTGTTTTGCTTTGTTATTTGTCGCACCGACAGAAGAATAGCGCAAAGGCTAGGAACATATTCGACATTTTGAACATCAGTTGGAATTTTTCGTTTGTTCACATTTAAAACTAGGTTAACATCCCCTACGCTGTTGATAGACGCTTGCTCTCTGTTCGCTAAAATTACTTCGCTGTGCTCTGCCGCTCTCACTTTCGAAAGTAACTGCTGATCGTTGGTCATATGCGACGTTGCGCCCTTTGTCGACGTACCATACACATTCGCCGCTCTGAGAATGCAAACACGAATTTGCTAACAGCGATTTTGAAAACATATGTAGCTGTCTTGCTTTTACCTTCGTTCTCATTTGGTATTTTCGACTGCGTAGACTTACGACACTCTTTACGGATGTGGCCTTGACCTCAATTTAAGCAACGAAACTTTTTCCGATAAGAATTTTTGTCATTCCTTTTCGGTTGGAAATTCTTCGAATACAAGGCATTGTCTGTAGTGTCTCTGCAACAACTAACTCTTAACGCTGTCGATGGTTAACTTTGCTTTAGAATTTTCCAATGACATAACGAGTGCTTGATACTCATTAGGCAACCAAGCGAGCATTAGTGATGCAACCACTTCATCACCTATATTCAATCCTGCATTTTGCTACTTAATTGTCGTCATGACCACCTCGTTCACAAAATCCTGTATGGACTAGAACTGCTTTAGTTTCAACTGCACCACTGTCTTCATACGCTGCCGTTATCGAGCTCCATGCTTCTTTAGCCGTTGGTGCATTTGCTATGCGCGAGAAATTACTCGGCTCCACCATGAGTGTAATCTCCGCTAGCCCCCGTTCATTTGTGTCACGATCCTTTTCCGAAGAAGCCTCACACAAACCCGTATCGGTAATTTTCCAGAAGCTTTTCAATACTAGGTTTTCTCGTTCGCGAAGTTTTCAAAAGGAAAACTAAGAGTGCCCGTCGCCGTTTTAATTTAATTAAAAAACTTTACAGTAGTCTTACAATTAGGCCCATAACCTGTTGAACAGAGAAAAAAGAACGCGCAGTTTCAATGTATGATGACGACTGACTTTATTCAGTATATAACAAACTTGAGGTTGAAAGGAATCGTGTGAAAATAAAAATGATGTTTAGAGTTGCCAGATTTATATTATTTTACAATATAAATAAACAAAACTGTCGATTCTGGTGTGAAGAAAATCCACAAATTATTCGTGAACAAGCATTACATTCACCTAAATTGACAGTTTGGTGTGGTTTTTGGTCTGGTGGAATCATCGGTCCGTACTTCTTTCAAAATGAAACCGTTACTGTCAATGGAGAGCGGTATAGATCGATGATAACCAGCTTTTTTTGGCCGCAATTGGAAGAAGTTGATCTTGACAACATCTGGTTCCAACAACACGGGGCTACGTGCCACACAGCACGTGCAACAACCAAATTATTACGAAAAAAGTTTCGAGATTCGATAATGTCAAGAAATTGTGACATTAAATGGCCTCCAAGAAGTTGTGATTTAACACCATTGACTTCTTCTTGTGGGGTTATTTAAAGTCATTGGTCTTTAGCAATAAACCAATTTTCAACGTGTTATTCATGACATACGACTTGATTTAGTGGAAAAAGTACTCGAAAATTGGGTTCATCAAGTTCGTTCCTGCAAAAGAAGTCGTGGAGGCCATTTGAATGATGCTATATTTAGAACTTAATTGTATCGATTGTACATCACATTAAATAAAAACCATTCGAATTTCCTTAACAATTAGTGTGTTTTTTTTTAAAGAAATCATATCACCCTTATTAGAAAACCCTCAATAAATTGCCGTAGGTATGCATGTCAATACTATTACATATATAAAATTGATTATATGGGGAATGTTAGTCATGGCTTGGCTCCCAAAGTACTGAACCGATTTTAGTAATCCTTTTTTCAACAATTCAATTCGGTTCTGCGTGTTTCATTAAATTGCTTGCATTTTCCAAAAAGTAACGTCACGGCTCACAATAAACTTGTATTCAGATTTTCGATAAGCCTTTGATGCAGCGCAATACCCTACAAATATGCACTCATCTGATTTTGCATCAAGTTTCAAACGCTTTTGTTTCGGTATATGAACCATAGCCGTACAACCAAATATACGTAAATGCTATAAATTCGGTTTTACACTGGACCATATTTCTTCCGGACTTTGATTTTTGCCTCAACACGGAATGCGATTAGTCAAATACGCTGCCGTATTTGCAGCCTCTGCCCAGAATATGTTTCCAAGGCCAGAATCAAGCAACATACACCTGACACGTTCAATCAACGTACGGTTCATCCGCTCGCCCACCCCGTTCTGCTAAGGAGTGTACGGAGCGGTTTTATGATGAACAATACCACAACCACGAATAAAATTTACAAAATGTTCATTGCAATATTCAGTGCCATTACCTGTCCTCAGCACTTTTATTTTAAGGCCACACTGTGTCTCTACATCGCTCTTAAATTGCTAGAATTTCTCAAATACATCAGACTTTCGTAAGATCGGTATGCCAAAAACCGTCCTCGAGAAATCATCAACAAACACCAATAAAAATCTCATACCGCTGAACGATTTTGTGCTAATTGGACCAAGGCCATCCGAATGTACGATGTCTAATAAATTTTCAGCATGCTGATTTATTTATTATTCTCGTTTGTTTACCTTTACAGCATACAATGCATCCTTTGTCACTAGCGCCGCTGTAATTAAATCCAAGCGTTGAATTCTGCACCTGCTTCATGCTTTCTTTACAAATATGCGCCAACCTGCGATGCCAAAGCTCAAAATTGTCAATTGTTGTCATCGCTCTTCCAACTGGACTTTTTACACAGTCTAGCTTGTACAAGTCATTATCCGCACACGCTTTCGCTATCAATCTGTTTTTCGCATCGAAAATCTTGCATACATTGCCTTCGAATACCACTTTTTTGTTTTGCTTTGTTATTTGTCGCACCGACAGAAGAATAGCGCAAAGGCTAGGAACATATTCGACATTTCGAACATCAGTTGGAATTTTTCGTTTGTTCACATTTAAAACTAGGTTAACATCCCCTACGCTGTTGATAGACGCTTGCTCTCTGTTCGCTAAAATTACTTCGCTGTGCTCTGCCGCTCTCACTTTCGAAAGTAACTGCTGATCGTTGGTCATATGCGACGTTGCGCCTGTGTCGACGTACCATACACATTCGCCGCTCTGAGAATGCAAACACGAATTTGCTAACAGCGATTTTGAAAACATAGCTGTCTTGCTTTTACCTTCGTTCTCATTTGGTATTTTCGACTGCGTAGACTTACGACACTCTTTACGGATGTGGCCTTGACCTCAATTAAAGCAACGAAACTTTTTCCGATAAGAATTTTTGTCATTCTTTTTCGGTTGGAAATTCTTCGAATACAAGGCATTGTCTGTAGTGTCTCTGGTACAGTCAAATTTGACGTCTTGCAACAACTAACTCTTAACGCTGTCGATGGTTAACTTTGCTTTAGAATTTTCCAATGACATAACGAGTGCTTGATACTCATTAGGCAACCAAGCGAGCATTAGTGATGCAACCACTTCATCACCTATATTCAATCCTGCATTTTGCTACTTAATTGTCGTCCTGTATGGACTAGAACTGCTTTAGTTTCAACTGCACCACTGTCTTCATACGCTGCCGTTATCGAGCTCCATGCTTCTTTAGCCGTTGGTGCATTTGCTATGTGCGAGAAATTACTCGGCTCCACCATGAGTGTAATCTCCGCTAGCCCCCGTTCATTTGTGTCACGATCCTTTTCCGAAGAAGCCTCACACAAACCCGTATCGGTAATTTTCCAGAAGCTTTTCAATACTAGGTTTTCTCGTTCGCGAAGTTTTCAAAAGGAAAACTAAGAGTGCCCGTCGCCGTTTTAATTTAATTAAAAAACTTTACAGTAGTCTTACAATTAGGCCCATAACCTGTTGAACAGAGAAAAAAGAACGCGCAGTTTCAATGTATGATGACGACTGACTTTATTCAGTATATAACAAACTTGAGGTTCAAAGGAATCGTGTGAAAATAAAAATGATGTTTAGAGTTGCCAGATTTATATTATTTTACAATATAAATAAACAAAACTGTCGATTCTGGTGTGAAGAAAATCCACAAATTATTCGTGAACAAGCATTACATTCACCTAAATTGACAGTTTGGTGTGGTTTTTGGTCTGGTGGAATCATCGGTCCGTACTTCTTTCGAAATGAAACCGTTACTGTCAATGGAGAGCGGTATAGATCGATGATAACCAGCTTTTTTTGGCCGCAATTGGAAGAAGTTGATCTTGACAACATCTGGTTCCAACAACACGGGGCTACGTGCCACACAGCACGTGCAACAACCAAATTATTACGAAAAAAGTTTCGAGATTCGATAATGTCAAGAAATTGTGACATTAAATGGCCTCCAAGAAGTTGTGATTTAACACCATTGACTTCTTCTTGTGGGGTTATTTAAAGTCATTGGTCTTTAGCAATAAACCAATTTTGAACGTGTTATTCATGACATACGACTTGATTTAGTGGAAAAAGTACTCGAAAATTGGGTTCATCAAGTTCGTTCCTGCAAAAGAAGTCGTGGAGGCCATTTGAATGATGCTATATTTAGAACTTAATTGTATCGATTGTACATCACATTAAATAAAAACCATTCGAATTTCCTTAACAATTAGTGTGTTTTTTTTAAAGAAATCATATCACCCTTATTAGAAAACCCTCAATAAATTGCCGTAGGTATGCATGTCAATACTATTACATATATAAAATTGATTATATGGGGAATGTTAGTCATGGCTTGGCTCCCAAAGTACTGAGCCGATTTTAGTAATCCTTTTTTCAACAATTCAATTCGGTTCTGCGTATTTCATTAAATTGCTTGCATTTTCCAAAAAGTAACGTCACGGCTCACAATAAACTTGTATTCAGATTTTCGATAAGCCTTTGATGCAGCGCAATACCCTACAAATATGCACTCATCTTATTTTGCATCAAGTTTCAAACGCTTTTGTTTCGGTATATGAACCATAGCCGTACAACCAAATATACGTAAATGCTATAAATTCGGTTTTACACTGGACCATATTTCTTCCGGACTTTGATTTTTGCCTCAACACGGAATGCGATTCGTCAAATACGCTGCCGTATTTGCAGCCTCTGCCCAGAATATGTTTCCAAGGCCAGAATCAAGCAACATACACCTGACACGTTCAATCAACGTACGGTTCATCCGCTCGCCCACCCCGTTCTGCTAAGGAGTGTACGGAGCGGTTTTATGATGAACAATACCACAACCACGAATAAAATTTACAAAATGTTCATTGCAATATTCAGTGCCATTACCTGTCCTCAGCACTTTTATTTTAAGGCCACACTGTGTCTCTACATCGCTCTTAAATTGCTAGAATTTCTCAAATACATCAGACTTTCGTAAGATCGGTATGCCAAAAACCTTCCTCGAGAAATCATCAACAAACACCAATAAAAATCTCATACCGCTGAACGATTTTGTGCTAATTGGACCAAGGCCATCCGAATGTACGATGTCTAATAAATTTTCAGCATGCTGATTTATTTATTATTCTCGTTTGTTTACCTTTACAGCATACAATGCATCCTTTGTCACTAGCGCCGCTGTAATTAAATCCAAGCGTTGAATTCTGCACCTGCTTCATGCTTTCTTTACAAATATGCGCCAACCTGCGATGCCAAAGCTCAAAATTGTCAATTGTTGTCATCGCTCTTCCAACTGGACTTTTTACACAGTCTACCTTGTACAAGTCATTATCCGCACACGCTTTCGCTATCAATCTGTTTTTCGCATCGAAAATCTTGCATACATTGCCTTCGAATACCACTTTTTTGTTTTGCTTTGTTATTTGTCGCACCGACAGAAGAATAGCGCAAAGGCTAGGAACATATTCGACATTTCGAACATCAGTTGGAATTTTTCGTTTGTTCACATTTAAAACTAGGTTAACATCCCCTACGCTGTTGATAGACGCTTGCTCTCTGTTCGCTAAAATTACTTCGCTGTGCTCTGCCGCTCTCACTTTCGAAAGTAACTGCTGATCGTTGGTCATATGCGAGGTTGCGCCTGTGTCGACGTACCATACACATTCGCCGCTCTGAGAATGCAAACACGAATTTGCTAACAGCGATTTTGAAAACATAGCTGTCTTGCTTTTACCTTCGTTCTCATTTGGTATTTTCGACTGCGTAGACTTACGACTCTCTTTACGGATGTGGCCTTGACCTCAATTAAAGCAACGAAACTTTTTCCGATAAGAATTTTTGTCATTCTTTTTCGGTTGGAAATTCTTCGAATACAAGGCATTGTCTGTAGTGTCTCTGCAACAACTAACTCTTAACGCTGTCGATGGTTAACTTTGCTTTAGAATTTTCCAATGACATAACGAGTGCTTGATACTCATTAGGCAACCAAGCGAGCATTAGTTATGCAACCACTTCATCACCTATATTCAATCCTGCATTTTGCTACTTAATTGTCGTCATGACCACCTCGTTCACAAAATCCTGTATGGACTAGAACTGCTTTAGTTTCAACTGCACCACTGTCTTCATACGCTGCCGTTATCGAGCTCCATGCTTCTTTAGCCGTTGGTGCATTTGCTATGTGCGAGAAATTACTCGGCTCCACCATGAGTGTAATCTCCGCTAGCCCCCGTTCATTTGTGTCACGATCCTTTTCCGAAGAAGCCTCACACAAACCCGTATCGGTAATTTTCCAGAAGCTTTTCAATACTAGGTTTTCTCGTTCGCGAAGTTTTCAAAAGGAAAACTAAGAGTGCCCGTCGCCGTTTTAATTTAATTAAAAAACTTTACAATAGTCTTACAATTAGGCCCATAACCTGTTGAACAGAGAAAAAAGAACGCGCAGTTTCAATGTATGATGACGACTGACTTTATTCAGTATATAACAAACTTGAGGTTCAAAGGAATCGTGTGAAAATAAGAATGATGTTTAGAGTTGCCAGATTTATATTATTTTGCAATATAAATAAACAAAACTGTCGATTCTGGTGTGAAGAAAATCCACAAATTATTCGTGAACAAGCATTACATTCACCTAAATTGACAGTTTGGTGTGGTTTTTGGTCTGGTGGAATCATCGGTCCGTACTTCTTTCGAAATGAAACCGTTACTGTCAATGGAGAGCGGTATAGATCGATGATAACCAGCTTTTTTTGGCCGCAATTGGAAGAAGTTGATCTTGACAACATCTGGTTCCAACAACACGGGGCTACGTGCCACACAGCACGTGCAACAACCAAATTATTACGAAAAAAGTTTCGAGATTCGATAATGTCAAGAAATTGTGACATTAAATGGCCTCCAAGAAGTTGTGATTTAACACCATTGACTTCTTCTTGTGGGGTTATTTAAAGTCATTGGTCTTTAGCAATAAACCAATTTTGAACGTGTTATTCATGACATACGACTTGATTTAGTGGAAAAAGTACTCGAAAATTGGGTTCATCAAGTTCGTTCCTGCAAAAGAAGTCGTGGAGGCCATTTGAATGATGCTATATTTAGAACTTAATTGTATCGATTGTACATCACATTAAATAAAAACCATTCGAATTTCCTTAACAATTAGTGTGTTTTTTTTTAAAGAAATCATATCACCCTTATTAGAAAACCCTCAATAAATTGCCGTAGGTATGCATGTCAATACTATTACATATATAAAATTGATTATAATGGGGAATGTTAGTCATGGCTTGGCTCCCAAAGTACTGAACCGATTTTAGTAATCCTTTTTTCAACAATTCAATTCGGTTCTGCGTGTTTCATTAAATTGCTTGCATTTTCCAAAAAGTAACGTCACGGCTCACAATAAACTTGTATTCAGATTTTCGATAAGCCTTTGATGCAGCGCAATACCCTACAAATATGCACTCATCTGATTTTGCATCAAGTTTCAAACGCTTTTGTTTCGGTATATGAACCATAGCCGTACAACCAAATATACGTAAATGCTATAAATTCGGTTTTACACTGGACCATATTTCTTCCGGACTTTGATTTTTGCCTCAACACGGAATGCGATTCGTCAAATACGCTGCCGTATTTGCAGCCTCTGCCCAGAATATGTTTCCAAGGCCAGAATCAAGCAACATACACCTGACACGTTCAATCAACGTACGGTTCATCCGCTCGCCCACCCCGTTCTGCTAAGGAGTGTACGGAGCGGTTTTATGATGAACAATACCACAACCACGAATAAAATTAACAAAATGTTCATTGCAATATTCAGTGCCATTACCTGTCCTCAGCACTTTTATTTTAAGGCCACACTGTGTCTCTACATCGCTCTTAAATTGCTAGAATTTCTCAAATACATCAGACTTTCGTACGATCGGTATGCCAAAAACCTTCCTCGAGAAATCATTAACAAACACCAATAAAAATCTCATACCGCTGAACGATTTTGTGCTAATTGGACCAAGGCCATCGGAATGTACGATGTCTAATAAATTTTCAGCATGCTGATTTATTTATTATTCTCGTTTGTTTACCTTTACAGCATACAATGCATCCTTTGTCACTAGCGCCGCTGTAATTAAATCCAAGCGTTGAATTCTGCACCTGCTTCATGCTTTCTTTACAAATATGCGCCAACCTGCGATGCCAAAGCTCAAAATTGTCAATTGTTGTCATCGCTCTTCCAACTGGACTTTTTACACAGTCTAGCTTGTACAAGTCATTATCCGCACACGCTTTCTCTATCAATCTGTTTTTCGCATCGAAAATCTTGCATACATTGCCTTCGAATACCACTTTTTTGTTTTGCTTTGTTATTTGTCGCACCGACAGAAGAATAGCGCAAAGGCTAGGAACATATTCGACATTTCGAACATCAGTTGGAATTTTTCGTTTGTTCACATTTAAAACTAGGTTAACATCCCCTACGCTGTTGATAGACGCTTGCTCTCTGTTCGCTAAAATTACTTCGCAGTGCTCTGCCGCTCTCACTTTCGAAAGTAACTGCTGATCGTTGGTCATATGCGACGTTGCGCCTGTGTCGACGTACCATACACATTCGCCGCTCTGAGAATGCAAACACGAATTTGCTAACAGCGATTTTGAAAACATAGCTGTCTTGCTTTTACCTTCGTTCTCGTTTGGTATTTTCGACTGCGTAGACTTACGACACTCTTTACGGATGTGGCCTTGACCTCAATTAAAGCAACGAAACTTTTTCCGATAAGAATTTTTGTCATTCTTTTTCGGTTGGAAATTCTTCGAATACAAGGCATTGTCTGTAGTGTCTCTGGTACAGTCAAATTTGACGTCTTGCAACAACTAACTCTTAACGCTGTCGATGGTTAACTTTGCTTTAGAATTTTCCAATGACATAACGAGTGCTTGATACTCATTAGGCAACCAAGCGAGCATTAGTGATGCAACCACTTCATCACCTATATTCAATCCTGCATTTTGCTACTTAATTGTCGTCATGACCACCTCGTTCACAAAATCCTGTATGGACTAGAACTGCTTTAGTTTCAACTGCACCACTGTCTTCATACGCTGCCGTTATCGAGCTCCATGCTTCTTTAGCCGTTGGTGCATTTGCTATGTGCGAGAAATTACTCGGCTCCACCATGAGTGTAATCTCCGCTAGCCCCCGTTCATTTGTGTCACGATCCTTTTCCAAAGAAGCCTCACACAAACCCGTATCGGTAATTTTCCAGAAGCTTTTCAATACTAGGTTTTCTCGTTCGCGAAGTTTTCAAAAGGAAAACTAAGGGTGCCCGTCGCCGTTTTAATTTAATTAAAAAACTTTACAGTATTCTTACAATTAGGCCCATAACCTGTTGAACAGAGAAAAAAGAACGCGCAGTTTCAATGTATGATGACGACTGACTTTATTCAGTATATAACAAACTTGAGGTTCAAAGGAATCGTGTGAAAATAAAAATGATGTTTAGAGTTGCCAGATTTATATTATTTTACAATATAAATAAACAAAACTGTCGATTCTGGTGTGAAGAAAATCCACAAATTATTCGTGAACAAGCATTACATTCACCTAAATTGACAGTTTGGTGTGGTTTTTGGTCTGGTGGAATCATCGGTCCGTACTTCTTTCGAAATGAAACCGTTACTGTCAATGGAGAGCGGTATAGATCGATGATAACCAGCTTTTTTTGGCCGCAATTGGAAGAAGTTGATCTTGACAACATCTGGTTCCAACAACACGGGGCTACGTGCCACACAGCACGTGCAACAACCAAATTATTACGAAAAAAGTTTCGAGATTCGATAATGTCAAGAAATTGTGACATTAAATGGCCTCCAAGAAGTTGTGATTTAACACCATTGACTTCTTCTTGTGGGGTTATTTAAAGTCATTGGTCTTTAGCAATAAACCAATTTTGAACGTGTTATTCATGACATACGACTTGAATTAGTGGAAAAAGTACTCGAAAATTGGGTTCATCAAGTTCGTTCCTGCAAAAGAAGTCGTGGAGGCCATTTGAATGATGCTATATTTAGAACTTAATTGTATCGATTGTACATCACATTAAATAAAAACCATTCGAATTTCCTTAACAATTAGTGTGTTTTTTTTTAAAGAAATCATATCACCCTTATTAGAAAACCCTCAATAAATTGCCGTAGGTATGCATGTCAATACTATTACATATATAAAATTGATTATATGGGGAATGTTAGTCATGGCTTGGCTCCCAAAGTACTGAACCGATTTTAGTAATCCTTTTTTCAACAATTCAATTCGGTTCTGCGTGTTTCATTAAATTGCTTGCATTTTCCAAAAAGTAACGTCACGGCTCACAATAAACTTGTATTCAGATTTTCGATAAGCCTTTGATGCAGCGCAATACCCACTCATCAAATATGCACTCATCTGATTTTGCATCAAGTTTCAAACGCTTTTGTTTCGGTATATGAACCATAGCCGTACAACCAAATATACGTAAATGCTATAAATTCGGTTTTACACTGGACCATATTTCTTCCGGACTTTGATTTTTGCCTCAACACGGAATGCGATTCGTCAAATACGCTGCCGTATTTGCAGCCTCTGCCCAGAATATGTTTCCAAGGCCAGAATCAAGCAACATACACCTGACACGTTCAATCAACGTACGGTTCATCCGCTCGCCCACCCCGTTCTGCTAAGGAGTGTACGGAGCGGTTTTATGATGAACAATACCACAACCACGAATAAAATTTACAAAATGTTCATTGCAATATTCAGTGCCATTACCTGTCCTCAGCACTTTTATTTTAAGGCCACACTGTGTCTCTACATCGCTCTTAAATTGCTAGAATTTCTCAAATACATCAGACTTTCGTACGATCGATATGCCAAAAACCTTCCTCGAGAAATCATTAACAAACACCAATAAAAATCTCATACCGCTGAACGATTTTGTGCTAATTGGACCAAGGCCATCGGAATGTACGATGTCTAATAAATTTTCAGCATGCTGATTTATTTATTATTCTCGTTTGTTTACCTTTACAGCATACAATGCATCCTTTGTCACTAGCGCCGCTGTAATTAAATCCAAGCGTTGAATTCTGCACCTGCTTCATGCTTTCTTTACAAATATGCGCCAACCTGCGATGCCAAAGCTCAAAATTGTCAATTGTTGTCATCGCTCTTCCAACTGGACTTTTTACACAGTCTACCTTGTACAAGTCAGTATCCGCACACGCTTTCTCTATCAATCTGTTTTTCGCATCGAAAATCTTGCATACATTGCCTTCGAATACCACTTTTTTGTTTTGCTTTGTTATTTGTCGCACCGACAGAAGAATAGCGCAAAGGCTAGGAACATATTCGACATTTCGAACATCAGTTGGAATTTTTCGTTTGTTCACATTTAAAACTAGGTTAACATCCCCTACGCTGTTGATAGACGCTTGCTCTCTGTTCGCTAAAATTACTTCGCTGTGCTCTGCCGCTCTCACTTTCGAAAGTAACTGCTGATCGTTGGTCATATGCGACGTTGCGCCTGTGTCGACGTACCATACACATTCGCCGCTCTGAGAATGCAAACACGAATTTGCTAACAGCGATTTTGAAAACATAGCTGTCTTGCTTTTACCTTCGTTCTCGTTTGGTATTTTCGACTGCGTAGACTTACGACACTCTTTACGGATGTGGCCTTGACCTCAATTAAAGCAACGAAACTTTTTCCGATAAGAATTTTTGTCATTCTTTTTCGGTTGGAAATTCTTCGAATACAAGGCATTGTCTGTAGTGTCTCTGGTACAGTCAAATTTGACGTCTTGCAACAACTAACTCTTAACGCTGTCGATGGTTAACTTTGCTTTAGAATTTTCCAATGACATAACGAGTGCTTGATACTCATTAGGCAACCAAGCGAGCATTAGTGATGCAACCACTTCATCACCTATATTCAAACCTGCATTTTGCTACTTAATTGTCGTCATGACCACCTCGTTCACAAAATCCTGTATGGACTAGAACTGCTTTAGTTTCAACTGCACCACTGTCTTCATACGCTGCCGTTATCGAGCTCCATGCTTCTTTAGCCGTTGATGCATTTGCTATGTGCGAGAAATTAGTCGGCTCCAACATGAGTGTAATCTCCGCTAGCCCCCGTTCATTTGTGTCACGATCCTTTTCCGAAGAAGCCTCACACAAACCCGTATCGGTAATTTTCCAGAAGCTTTTCAATACTAGGTTTTCTCGTTCGCGAAGTTTTTCAAAAGGAAAACTAAGAGTGCTCCTCGCCGTTTTAATTTAATTGAAAAACTTTACAGTAGTCTTACAATTAGGCCCATAACCTGTTGAACAAAGAAAAAAGAACGCGCAGTTTCAATGTATGATGACGACTGACTTTATTCAGTATATAACAAACTTGAGGTTCAAAGGAATCGTGTGAAAATAAAAATGATGTTTAGAGTTGCCAGATTTATATTATTTTACAATATAAATAAACAAAACTGTCAATTCTGGTGTGAAGAAAATCCACAAATTATTCGTGAACAAGCATTACATTCACCTAAATTGACAGTTTGGTGTGGTTTTTGGTCTGGTGGAATCATCGGTCCGTACTTCTTTCGAAATGAAACCGTTACTGTCAATGGAGACCGGTATAGATCGATGATAACCAGCTTTTTTTGGCCGCAATTGGAAGAAGTTGATCTTGACAACATCTGGTTCCAACAACACGGGGCTACGTGCCACACAGCACGTGCAACAACCGAATTATTGCGAAAAAAGTTTCGAGATTCGATAATGTCAAGAAATTGTGACATTAAATGGCCTCCAAGAAGTTGTGATTTAACACCATTGACTTCTTCTTGTGGGGTTATTTAAAGTCATTGGTCTTTAGCAATAAACCAATTTTGAACGTGTTATTCATGACATACGACTTGAATTATTGGAAAAAGTACTCGAAAATTGGGTTCATCAAGTTCGTTCCTGCAAAAGAAGTCGTGGAGGCCATTTGAATGATGCTATATTTAGAACTTAGTTGTATCGATTGTACATCACATTAAATAAAAACCATTCGAATTTCCTTAACAATTAGTGTGTTTTTTTAAAGAAATCATATCACCCTTATTAGAAAACCCTCAATAAATTGCCGTAGGTATGCATGTCAATACTATTACATATATAAAATTGATTATATGGGGAATGTTAGTCATGGCTTGGCTCCCAAAGTACTGAACCGATTTTAGTAATCCTTTTTTCATCAATTCAATTCGGTTCTGCGTGTTTCATTAAATTGCTTGCATTTTCCAAAAAGTAACGTCACGGCTCACAATAAACTTGTATTCAGATTTTCGATAAGCCTTTGATGCAGCGCAATACCCTACAAATATGCACTCATCTGATTTTGCATCAAGTTTCAAACGCTTTTGTTTCGGTATATGAACCATAACCGTACAACCAAATATACGTAAATGCTATAAATTCGGTTTTACACTGGACCATATTTCTTCCGGACTTTGATTTTTGCCTCAACACGGAATGCGATTCGTCAAATACGCTGCCGTATTTGCAGCCTCTGCCCAGAATATGTTTCCAAGGCCAGAATCAAGCAACATACACCTGACACGTTCAATCAACGTACGGTTCATCCGCTCGCCCACCCCGTTCTGCTAAGGAGTGTACGGAGCGGTTTTATGATGAACAATACCACAACCACGAATAAAATTTACAAAATGTTCATTGCAATATTCAGTGCCATTACCTGTCCTCAGCACTTTTATTTTAAGGCCACACTGTGTCTCTACATCGCTCTTAAATTGCTAGAATTTCTCAAATACATCAGACTTTCGTAAGATCGGTATGCCAAAAACCTTCCTCGAGAAATCATCAACAAACACCAATAAAAATCTCATACCGCTGAACGATTTTGTGCTAATTGGACCAAGGCCATCCGAATGTACGATGTCTAATAAATTTTCAGCATGCTGATTTATTTATTATTCTCGTTTGTTTACCTTTACAGCATACAATGCATCCTTTGTCACTAGCGCCGCTGTAATTAAATCCAAGCGTTGAATTCTGCACCTGCTTCATGCTTTCTTTACAAATATGCGCCAACCTGCGATGCCAAAGCTCAAAATTGTCAATTGTTGTCATCGCTCTTCCAACTGGACTTTTTACACAGTCTACCTTGTACAAGTCATTATCCGCACACGCTTTCGCTATCAATCTGTTTTTCGCATCGAAAATCTTGCATACATTGCCTTCGAATACCACTTTTTTGTTTTGCTTTGTTATTTGTCGCACCGACAGAAGAATAGCGCAAAGGCTAGGAACATATTCGACATTTCGAACATCAGTTGGAATTTTTCGTTTGTTCACATTTAAAACTAGGTTAACATCCCCTACGCTGTTGATAGACGCTTGCTCTCTGTTCGCTAAAATTACTTCGCTGTGCTCTGCCGCTCTCACTTTCGAAAGTAACTGCTGATCGTTGGTCATATGCGAGGTTGCGCCTGTGTCGACGTACCATACACATTCGCCGCTCTGAGAATGCAAACACGAATTTGCTAACAGCGATTTTGAAAACATAGCTGTCTTGCTTTTACCTTCGTTCTCATTTGGTATTTTCGACTGCGTAGACTTACGACACTCTTTACGGATGTGGCCTTGACCTCAATTAAAGCAACGAAACTTTTTCCGATAAGAATTTTTGTCATTCTTTTTCGGTTGGAAATTCTTCGAATACAAGGCATTGTCTGTAGTGTCTCTGGTACAGTCAAATTTGACGTCTTGCAACAACTAACTCTTAACGCTGTCGATGGTTAACTTTGCTTTAGAATTTTCCAATGACATAACGAGTGCTTGATACTCATTAGGCAACCAAGCGAGCATTAGTGATGCAACCACTTCATCACCTATATTCAATCCTGCATTTTGCTACTTAATTGTCGTCATGACCACCTCGTTCACAAAATCCTGTATGGACTAGAACTGCTTTAGTTTCAACTGCACCACTGTCTTCATACCCTGCCGTTATCGAGCTCCATGCTTCTTTAGCCGTTGGTGCATTTGCTATGTGCGAGAAATTACTCGGCTCCACCATGAGTGTAATCTCCGCTAGCCCCCGTTCATTTGTGTCACGATCCTTTTCCGAAGAAGCCTCACACAAACCCGTATCGGTAATTTTCCAGAAGCTTTTCAATACTAGGTTTTCTCGTTCGCGAAGTTTTTCAAAAGGAAAACTAAGAGTGCTCCTCGCCGTTTTAATTTAATTAAAAAACTTTACAGTAGTCTTACAATTAGGCCCATAACCTGTTGAACAAAGAAAAAAGAACGCGCAGTTTCAATGTATGATGACGACTGACTTTATTCAGTATATAACAAACTTGAGGTTCAAAGGAATCGTGTGAAAATAAAAATGATGTTTAGAGATATTCAGTACTGAACCGATTTTAGTAATCCTTTTTTCAAAATAAAGCCTTTGTTGAGGACAGCTGAGGGGCATACATATTTTTTTTTTATTGGTAAAGTTAAAAAAAATACAAAGCATTATAGATATACGACAATTGTTGGCTGGATAAGGAAAACAGCTGTTTGCAACGTACATTAAGCGTTTATTCGTATGAAGAATATTCAATGGAAATTAGTGCTAAAATCTAAACAATTCCAAAGATGAGCAAAAATGTCAAATTTTTTATATTACAATGTGCTTCTTACATTTGTGCTTGCGCTTGTAGGGTTATGCTGAGTTCTCTGCCAAAGGCCAAAGTAAAAAGAAAGATGGCAAAGATACGAGAGCGCACTTAGCTGTAAAGTGAGCAATCCGAAATGACGTACAATCACAGAACCCCACGAGCACAAGTGATTGACAACTTATGTAAGTTATCGTCAGCTATCTGAGGTAGCTAGCTTAGCCAGCTAGCAGTCACAACGGTTCTCACAAGTCGTGGGAATCTGTTTATGCTGACGCAGCGTATGGCTGAACACCTGCACCTGGCATCGAAGGTAGTGAGCAATGTTGCGAGCAGCGCAGTGGACAGCGGCTACGGCAGCGAGTACGGGACGTTAGGGCTAGATTTAAGTTGATGTTAGCTTTTAAGTTTTAGTTTTCTAACGGAGCTCAACTAATAAAGTATAATTTGAAAATTGGCGCCCAACGTGGGGCAATAGAACGTTCAAGTACAGTAAAGAAATACTCTAAAGAGTTAATACAACTTTAACTTGATGTAAGTGATTGCTTGTTTATTTTTGTGAAAAAAATTGTTGAGTCGAAAAGGTTATTAAATAAAAAGTGCCAAAAAAGATAAAGTGAACAATAGTGAACATTAGTAAATTTTGATGAGTGATATCGATAGGGATCTAAAGCAGATAATTGAGAATTTCGAAGAATTACAAATAAGTGTTATACAAAAGACTTTTAACATGAACACCTCAGATTTGCAAGCTTTAATACAAGCTGCAATGGGCGCAGCGTTAGACGTATAAAGGAACGAACTTGAAACAAAATTGCGGGTGGTAACGTAAAAAATTTCTGCTGTAGATTTATGTACAACCGAACTTAAGACATACGAGGACGCTACATTAGTTGAAGGTATTAAATGTGATGAGCCTTTGTAAAATCTATACCCGAATTTGATGGCAAACAGGAACAATATGTGTCATGGCGGCAGGCCGCCCATTCCGCTTATAAACCATTTGAAAAATACGGTGGTCGTTCACGGCACTATCAAGCTTTAGGGATAATCAGAAACAAAGTTAGAGGTGCTGCCGATGTAGTGTTAGCTTCCTTTAATACGGCGCTAAATTTTAAAGCCATAGTAGCGAGGTTAGATTTGCATACGCCGACAAGCGGCCTATATATTTAATTGAGCAGGAGCTCAGCACATTGCGACAAGGAAACTTGACGGTCCTGCAATATTATGATGAGATCGAAAAGAAACTTCCGTTACTGACTAATAAAACAATAATGACATACGAAGGCAAACTTGTGAACTCTATTAATGGTAAATATAGGGCTGATGCGCTCCGGGTTTTCATAAGTGATGTTTTATTTGCATCGCGGCCAAAGGATATGCCTGGCGCTTTAGCGTTGGCTCAGGAGGTTGAGTCAAATCACGATAGGTATATGTTTGCAATGAAGTACGCAAGAAGTTTCGAAAATAGAGTTCAGACACAGGATAACTGTAACACGCGTATTCAAACGCAAAATAAATTCAATAGTAAAAAGTTGAATAATGTACCGACTCACGGCAAAAATCCTTACTATACCAGGCGACAGGACTCATACAACCGGTAGAGAAAATGAATGTTGATCCCACGTCGTCACGTTTCAGACTGTCGACAAATTATGCCCAACAAAACACCGGTAATAATAACAATAACTCAGGCCAAGCACAAAAAAGACTATATGGTCTGACAGAAATTCAGGACAAAGACTACAGAGAATTAATAAAATTTCACAGGAAAATTATAAAAGTAAAAAAGAAAATTCGGACTACGAAAAGTTAGCCGAGTCAGAGGTAGCTGAAGCAGAAGCCTCCGATGTAGAATCCATAAATTGTTTAGAGGTAGTTCCCTGCTGCCGTTCATAAGATGAACAATAGCAGGGAGATCTTTTCAATTTTGAGTAGACACTGGGGATTCTAAGAATTACATTAAGCCTTTAAAGGGAATAGGAAACGTCGTCCCAGTTGACGAGCCTTTCCAAGTGAAATCCATGCATGGATGCAATAATATTAAATATAAATGTTACATAACCTTTTTCGGAATAAGTACTCCATTTTTTATTTTGCCGGGTCTTACGGTCTTTGATGGTATTATTGGCCGTGATCTGCTAACGCAAGTAAGCGCTACCATCAATCTAAAAGAACGACTAACTCGATTCGCGACTGGATTTGAAAAAATTCAATTTTATAAATGCGAGGACGTGAATTTTACGAAACCAGAGGACATAAAAGTGCCCCAATCGGTAGAAGCCGAATTTAATAGAATGTTAATAAATAGGGCTAAAGCTTTTGCAGATCCTGACGAAGCACTGCTTTAACAAAAACATTGTTGCTACTATTCGCACCGAAGATAGCAACCCAGTATATTCAAAACTGTACCCATATCCAATGGGAGTGTCTGATTTCGTTAACAGCGAGATAAAAAATCTATTAAAAACGGAATAATCCGCATATCTAGGTCCCCTTTTAATAACCCCATATGGGTTGTTGATAAAAAAGGTACCGACGAGTTGGGCAACAAGAAAAAACGTACCACTAGGCGTTTTTTCTTGTTGCCCGACTTTCGAAAGCTCAATCAAAAGACAATCGATGATAAATACCCTATTCCTAATGTTACAGTAATACTGTCGAACTTGGGTAAGTCGAAATATTTTACAACCCTTGATTTAAAGTAAGGTTTTCATCAAATCGAACTGGCGGAGCGGGATCGCTAAAAAACCGCATTTTCAGTAAATAATGGGAAGTACGAGTTTTGTCGGCTACCATTTGGATTGAAAAATGAGCCAAGCATGCTTCAGAGGGCCATCGACTATGTCCTTCGTGAACAAATAGGCAAAACTTGTTGAGTCTACGTCGATGACGTAATAATCTTTTCGGAAAACGAAGCTGATCATGAGAAACACATCGAATGGGTTCTGCGCAATTTGTATGAGGCAAATATGAGGGTTTCACGCGAAAAGTCAAATTTTTTTAAAACAAGTGTAGAATACCTTGGCTTCACAGTATCAAGAGGCGGAATCAAAGCAAGCCCGACTAAGGTGGAAGCCATCCGAGACAATAGTGAACCCTCCACTTTGTTCGGAGTAAGATCCTTTTTGGGATTAGCCAGCTACTATCGCTGCTTCATTAAGGATTTTGCTTCAATAGCGAAACCACTATCTGACATCCTAAACGGTGAAAACGGTATATGTAGTTAGTGCTCAACAGTCAAAAAAAAAATAAAGTTAAACTTGATGACAGGCAATTACATGCCTTTAACAAATTGAAAGAAATATTGATATCGGAAGATGTATTGTTGCTTTATCCGGACTTTAGAAAGCCTTTCGATCTAATGACGGATGCTTCGTCACATGGTCTGGGAGCAGTTTTATCTCAGAATGGAAAGCCAATAACAATGATTTCCAGAACACTGAATCTGCACTTCGCAACCAATGAAAGAGAACTGTTGGCCATAGTGTGGGCCTTAAAAAATCTCCGTAACTACCTTTACGGGGTAAAAAATCTCAATATTTATACCGACCATCAGCCCCTCACATTTGCAGTTTCAGACCGAAACCCCAATACGAAAATTAAACGCTGGAAAGCGTTTATTGACGAGCATAATGCTAAAATATTCTATAAACCAGGAAAAGAAAACTTTGTTGCTGAAGCACTGTCACGACAGAAGATTCATGCTCTTGAAGACCAACCTTAATCGGACGCTGCTACAGTTCATAGTGAAGTTTCTTCGACTTATACGATAGAATCAACAGATAAACCAATAAACTGTTATAGAAACCGAATTTTTTTTAGAAGAAGCGCAATTTCCCTCAACGCGCACTTTCATAATATTTGGAAAGAAGACGCGCCATTTTATATATATTTTCAAACAGAAACTCACTAATCGAATCAATCCAAAAAGTAGTCAAACCGGACGTTGTTAATGCAATCAACTGTTAATTACCGGTATTAGTGCATATCCAGCATAATCTTGTTGAGTTGTTTCCAACAACAAAATTGTGGTACGCTAAGAAATTCGTAACGGATATTTTTGATAAAAATAAAAAAAAATTGTAATTATGGATCGGAACGGAGCGCTCAGGGCTGCTCAAAAAAATACCAAACAAATTTTGGGTGACTATTTCTTTCCAAAAATGACAAAGCTAGCAATCGAAATTGTCACAAATTGTAAAATATGTTCAAGGGCGAAATACGATCGTCATCCGAAAAAGCAACTAATCGGAAAAATACCGATTCCTTCATATGCCGGCGCAATTTTGCACATTGAAATATTCTCAACAGATAAAAAATATTTTCTCACATGCGTTGATAAATTCCTTAAATTCGCAATAGTTCAACCGATATCATCTCGCACAATAATAGATGTAAAATTGCCCATTCTACAATTAATGAACATATTTCCTTAAACAAAAACTATTTTACGTGACAACGAGGCTTCCTTAAGTTCCGAAACCATAAGATCAATTTTACTAAACCGCTTCGATGTACATTGTACACATAGTAAACGCCCCACCTATCCTAAACGGACAAGCTTCAAGCTTGAAAGAAAAATTTAGGACACAGTTGAACTAACTGCATGCGACAATAGAATACAATAGGACAATTCATTCGGTCACGGACAAGAAACCGATTGATATAATCCACTCTGCGACGGAGGAGTTTAAAAAACAAATAGAAAATAAAATTAAAAGGGCTCAAGAAGTTAAATTACAGAAACACAATGAGTCAAGACAGGATAGAGTTTTTAAAGAGGGAGAAAATGTATTAGTAAAAACAAATAGAAGATTAGGAAATAAGCTTTCACCCCTGTGCGTGAAGGAAAAAGTAGAAGCTGACTTAGGGACAGCTGTTCTCATAAAAGGGAGGGTGGTGGCAAGAAGTTTGAATTTCCTAGGAACGGCTTTAAAGGTAATTGCAGACACTCCTGATTTCGATGATTTCGAAAATGCTAAGTTCAAGCAGAGTCAACTCATCGAGTCAAACAATAGGCAGTTAATAATAAATACAAAAAGGCAAGAGCAAATTAAAAAATGAACAAACAGGGTGAATATTATCCTAGCAAACATAAAAGAGGAACAAATTCATAACTCTCACCTTTACAAAATTTTAATGACGCGAAATAGAATTTTAATAACTGAAATACAAAATTTAATGCTGTCGTTATCACTTGCCAAAATTAATGTTATAAATTCGGCAATTCTTGACGATAATGATTTAAAGTCAATAATAAACGAGCAATTCACAAATATCAGTATAACAGAGTTAATGGATGTATGTAGTGTTAAGATTTTACAAAAGTAAAATATACTGCATTTCAATACACAATATCCTAGACCTAAATTAGCATGTAAGAAGATTAGTATTTTCCCCGTCTCGCATAATGGCATTATACTTTACCTTGCTGAGAACAACATAGTAGCAGAGTGTGTGTGTAGGGAGTCAATTAATGAGACGTGCGCACAACAGTTACATTCGGGAATAAGAGCGCACTGCAGTACTCAGCCTGATCTCCGAGGCCCCGTAATAGTAATCGATGAAGGCATCGTTGTAATTAATGACATACCAGCAAGAGTAAAGGAGTCAGAGGGTACCGAAAAGATCATATCTGGCACGCACTTGATCACATTCGACAACAAGGTTTGGGTGAATAGAACCATGTTTGTGAATCGTAATGCCTTTAAAAATAGACAACCAGGCATAGCAACTTCACCTTTATTAAACATTACTGGTCATCAGAAGATACTTAGCCTGCTGTTTTTGCATAGCCTGAACGGAGAAAATTTGCGCTACACAAATGAAGTAGAAGCAAAAGTAGCAACACAGCCGGCACTTTCTTGTGGTATAATTTTCACAATCATTACCATTTGCTATGTCATTATGAAACTGAAGCAACGCTTCCGAAACGAAAACAGCGTGATCTTCAAAATGTCATCGAAAACTTAAGAAGGACCTAGGACGGCCCTCACTTACGGAGGTAGGAGTTATCCTCAGCTATCTGAGGTAGCTAGCTTAGCCAGCTAGCAGTCACAACGGTTCTCACAAGTCGAGGGAATCCGTTTATGCTGACGCAGCGTATGGCTGAACACCTGCACCTGCCATCGAAGGTACTGAGCAATGTTGCGAGCAGCGCAGTGGACAGCGGCTACGGCAGCGAGTACGGGACGTTAGAGCTAGACTTAAGTTGCTGTTAGCTTTTAAGTTTTAGTTTTCTAACGGAGCTCAATTAATAAGGAACCAAGAAGGAAGTGGTTTGGTGTCAAAGCTTCGCTATTTGGTGATTCGTTCGGTATGTACGTTAGTGGTCGCATGTTGGCGGTGCCTTCCGACTCTACTAAGGCTGCTCTTTGTGCTTCCTCACGTGTACAACTTTCCGGCAGAATGCTCATCAATATTGATTTAATTGAGCGCACCAAGCGCTCCCAAGCGACGGCCATGTGGAGCGCAGATGGAGGTATGAACACCCACTCCATTTCTGGATATTTTTGTTCCACCAAGTTAAATGCTGTATTCTCTATTTGTTGTGCCAAAATCCGACTTTCGCCTCTAAAGTGTATACCGTTGTCTGAGGTTATGCACGTAGGTACACCACAGCGACACATAAATTGTCGCAGTGCCAAAAGGAATGAATCGGTTGAACGTGTTGCAGATACTTCCACATGTACAGCTCGTATGGTCATGCATTTAAAGAGCACGCCCAAACATGCACATAAGTGAATAAGTTCGTGAATACCGAAGTGCGTTCGGCAACAAGCGACCCCATTTCAGCCACTATCGGCATAACTCTGCGATTGCGACAATGTTGAAATCTCTTCGCTATTGCTCTAACTAGTGACCTGAGTCCATGTATACAAAAACGCTGCCTTAGTTCGTTCACTACAATTTCGCTGTGTTGGTGATGGTATTTTCGGTGGAAAAAATCCGTTACCAAATACGTAACTCCATGATTGCATTGAAGAATAGCGGGCCGTTTCACGTCTGCGGATACTCCTCTAGCTGTGTCTATTCGACCTTTTACTGGTAGGAGCCCAATTTCATCTAGGTAAAGAAAAAATATGAATATTTTGCATCGGGAATTGCATTTTTGTTGGTGCTCATTCTGATCGCTGGCATATTTTGAGGTTATACCACAACTTTCGAGAAGGAAAACAGCGCTTTGCACGTACTTTAAGCGTTTATTCGTATTAAAAAAATTTAATGCAAATTAGTGCTAAAATCTAAACAATTGCAAAGATGAGCAAAAATTTTAAATTTTTATATTACAACGTGGTTCTTACACTTGTGCTTGCTCTTGTAGGGTTATGCTGCATTCCCTGCCAACGTCCAAAGTAAAAAGAAAGATGAGGTACAGTTTGGTCACATATACAAAAACTAAATTGGTCAACCAATATGCGAGTTTAGCTTAATAGAGATGGTCATTCAAATCAGTTTGCTGAATACCTACTGAAAATAGACAACGGTACCATATCCATCTCTCGCGAAGGCTACACTTCATATGTTATGGGAAGCTGAGTTAAAACGACTATATAACTTATGGATCATGTTTATCCAGATACAAGTAAAGTAAGGAATTTCGCAAATAGTCTCTACAGAATACAAAGTATACAAGTCTATGGACTCATTTACAGAACAAGGTGATGTTGTTCACTACCCAAACGGAGTTTCTTAACTCTCTTAACCCCGGCACTACCACCAAATGAACTAAACTTTAATCTTAAGCCTCCAAGTTTATGTAACCGAACAAGACTCAAAATCATGAGTTTTATGCCAAATATTATACAAGCGAATATTTTAACAGGGCCTGTACCAATGATACCAACATATTTACCGTTTAGGTTCAAACGAGTACATTTCTCCGTAAAAACATTGGCAAATTTTCAATACCATTGGAATTGATCTTTGTGTTTTGTCACGGTCAGATATATATCGCGCTGTCGAGACTTGGTGCCTCACAAAATCAAACATTATCCAGGAAATGGAAACGAAACGCGGAATGTTATGTTTTGAGAAGTTTACAATAACTAAAAATTTGCCTTCTCTCTTACTTTTATCTTTGTACTTTTTGTTTCTGGTTTTTACTCTTAGTAAACATAATAATTTTTTTTTTTTGTTATTAGAATATAACTTTATTACATTTAAATAATTTTAATAAATCACTTTTATATCATAGGAGAACCAAAGAGTTGTATATCATTCGCAAAAAGAAAATACGTGGGCAACGCCGCGGGTATGTCTAAGTATAAACATTCTTCACTAGGTATATTTGAAACTTGAATTTTTTCTTAACTTGTATTAAGAAGATTTTTGGAAGATAGGGCAGGTTAGGTTAAGTTAGGTTAAAGTGGCTGCTAGCGATCCCGCGACCATCCTTAGGCCTTTGTTAGGCCCATTGTAATACCACGCGGAAAATCGCCCTACTTAAACTAACGTGTGGAATCAACGAATTTTGCTAGCTTGCGTATCTCTAGTTTGGCCAGATCACTTAGGTCGCTGAAGAACTCTGATCCCAAGAATTTTCTTCTTCTTTTCCATAGTGCTGGACATTCACATAGAAGATGTCTTACGGTTTCAAGCTCTTCCTCATTTCTGCCACTTCTACAGAAGTCATTGCAGGGGACACCTAGTCTCTCTGCGTGTCTACCAATCAGTATATGACCTGTTATTATTCCTAAATCTAAGGACAGGTCTCCCCTGCTAAGGCCTTGATCGCTTGACGACCCACTCCGGCCACATGAGGTTAGAATTAATACAGGTGCTACCGTTTTTCCAACGGTCTCTTGCTTCCTTAAGGGATAAGTCCCTTAGAAAGAGCTTGCAGGTAGCGAGCGGCATGCATAAATCCAGCATGATGAAAGCGAAATGGATGTTCCCCTTCTGGCAAGCTCATTCACATATTCGTTGCCAGGTATGTTTCTGTATCCTAGCACCCATACCAAGTGAAGAGCAAACTGCTCCGCTTTGCGGCATGTTGCCACCGGTTTGGAGTTGCAGTTGACCGAAACAAGTGCCCTTATCACTGTTTGACGGTCGGAAAAAATTAAGATATATTTGTATCCAACCTCTTCTGTTCTTAGGTACGTATTCCACCGTCTCCTAAATTGCAGCGACCTCAGCCTGAAAGACGCTGCAGTGGTCAGGAAGGCGGAAAGATTTTTCTAGTCCTACCTGAGCTGAGAAATCACCCCTCCCACTCTGTGCGTAGAGCGCCATTATACGATTCAGTGCCGATCTTTGCACCCTTTGCAGTGCTGATTGTGTGGTGTTCTTATGGAGACTACAGCAGGATTGGTCTGACTATGGCTGTGTATATCCAGTGCATAATTTTGGGAGATAAGCCCAATTTTTTATGATGGCTCCCTTACATCTATAGAGGGCCACCGCTGCCTTCTTACTGCGCTCCTGGACGTTCTGTGTCCATGATAGCATTTTTTCTAGTACCACACCTAGATATGTTGCGAAATCCCTTAACCTCAGAGCTCTATTTGCCACTACGGGAAGCCTTAGAAGTGGGATCTTGTATTTCCTCGTAAAAAGAACAAGTTTATTTTTGTCCGGGCTAATACCCAAACCTTTATCACTGCACCAACTCTCTACCATTTTAAGTTTTTCCTGCATGATGTCGCACAACGTCTGAGGAAATTTGCCCCTTACTTCCACCACAAGGTCGCCGGCATAAGCTACTACCTTCGATCACCCCTCCTCCTCCAGGGCCTTTAGTAGGTCGTTAATGACTACCACCCACAGAAGAGGAAAACGGTTCCCACCTTGCGGGGTTCCTCTGTTTGTACAGCGATCTAAAGATGCCTCCGCTAACTGTATCCTCACAATCCTGTCAACCAGTAGTTTTTGTACGAGGGATACCAGATGTTGATCGACGCCCAGCTTCGCCAGAGCTCTTGTGATCGCCAGAGGTTTTATGTTATTGAATGCACCCTCAATGTCTAGAAATGATATCATTGTGTACTCCTTGAAATGCAGGGAGTTCTCTATATACGACACAACTCGCTTAAGCGCCGTAGTGGACTTCCCTTCCATGTAAGCATGTTGGGAAGTCATTAGTTTGTGCGTTATTGAATCTGTAATGTGGCAATAAATTGCTCGCTCCAATACCTTCAGCTGAAAGGAGCAGAGACTTATAGGCCCAAAATATTTCGGATTGACATGGGATATTGTACCTGCTTTAGAAATAAAAACGAGCCTCGATTCCTTCCACATTTTAGGAATGTGGTTGAGGTTTAGCACCCCTGTATACAGCATACAGCCAAGTTACACTTAGTTTCAATGATTGCACAAGCTGCACCGGTCAGACTTTATCTGGACCCGGCGCCTTGTAGGGTTTAAATGACTCAATTACCCAGGTCACTTTCTCTATTGTGAGGAATTCAGCAGCCACCGGTTGTTCTCTCACTGTAGTCGACCTGTACATCCACGGCGCACGAAAAGTGTATTTCTAGGAGAAGTCTGAGAGTGTCCTCTGCCGACCCCGTCCAAGTCTCGTCCGACCATAGCAAGCATCTCGGAGCTATTCGGGGTGAGCTGGAGAGAACCCTTCTCAGCCTTGATCTCTCTGACACAGATTCCATAGAGCCGCGGAAGTCCCTCCAAGAAGACCTCTTCGAATGCCTTAAGAGCTTTTTATAGTCCCCTAAGTGAGACCTGTAAGTTTCCAATTGTGACTCACTTTAGGTTCTTTTCCCTAGGTTATATAAAGTCCGACAGATTCTGCGAGCCTTGTCGATACCTGCATTCCACCACGGTGGTTTCTTTTTGCCTTTTGGCTTCTTTATTGGTCAGGCCTTATCAGGAACCTTACCACATGCCACGGTAAACTGGTTTACAATGTATTCTAGCTTCCCTGGGCTACACGGTACTCTTACTCGTTTGCCTGAAAGTCGCTTATCTAGTTCATTCCTATATCTACACCAGTCAGAATTTTTTAAGTTTCTCAGAGGTTCAGTTCTAGGCGAACCCCCCTCTTTCGTTTGTATCGCTGCTGCTCAAAGCGAAGTGGTGCGCATTCGCGTCACCTGCAACAACCCAGCTCCTTCCTACCCTCTCGACCATCGGTGTCGGAACTGGCCTGTCATGAGCAAAGTACATGACATTACCATCGGAAACTTTTTGGAGCATACAGTGTACCCTCTATTAATCGTTTTAGAGCACACCATGAGATATTCCAAAGCAAGTAATGAGAGAACTCCCATTTTAAATTAATTGTGAAACGTTGAGCAACACCACCAGCTCCGTCAGAATTGGGAAGTAACTCTCCGAGATGTTTGATACCAAACGACGTTTCAGACAGGGTGACTCTTTGTCGTGAGACTTTTATATCCCGATGCCGCAGAACTAAATCGGTCAGGCATTATCTTTTAAAAGACTGTGCAACTGCTGGCGTACACCGTCGACATCGACATCATTGGCCGAAACAACCGCGCAGTAAGTTCTGACCTTTCCTTTCTGGATTTAAATTTCATATTTCAAAAGATATTGAATCACGACAGATTCTGAAAGTGAGTATATTCCGGATAATTTGATATGATAATTATTTAAATCAAGGATGAATTTTAACGTTAAATTTAACAGTTACGAAATGTTTTCGCTTGTTTCGGTTGAAACATTTCAAAGTATTATCGTTAAAGCAATTATCATAATAAATTTCATTACGTTTTTAACCGAAACGAAATGCTGGCGATAACGTTAAAACGTTAAGAAAAACGCTGGAGATTCAGTCGTCGCAAACAGAAGCGCAAACAGGCGCAAACAGAAGCGCTGCATACTTTTAAGCACATTTTAATTAACGAAAACGGAAATTTTATAACGTTGCAACATTAACGATTTGATTTCGTTTTGATAACATATCGCCGAAACGCAACAAACTCATTTCGTTAAGTTAATTTTGCTCGTTAACAAAACAAAATGGTATCGTTCCGTTTGTTGAGCATTGGGGAGAGCACATACAAATTTCCAATTGTTTTTTAATAATTATTGCAAAAGTAATTGTTTTAAACAATTTGGAAGAGAAAAGGACCACATACGTTTTTCTGTGCATGTTTAAAATTTCATGCGAAAATCTTTTTTCGTTCAAGAGTTATTAATTTTTCTATTTTATTTAGCCATTCAGCCGGCCTCCTACAAAATAAATAACTACGTCCTAGAACATGTAAACAGTTTTGTTGACCTGGGTGTTGGTATGGATTGTAAACTCAATTTTAATTTTCATATTAGTTCCACAGTTAATAAAGCAAGGGGTGTACTGGCTTTTGTGAAGCGTTGGTCAAAGGAATTCCACGACCCGTATATAACTTAAACACTTTTTACTTCATTAGTAAGACCAATACTGGAGTATGGTTCCATAGTTTGGAATCCTCGTTATCAGGTCCACTCAGACCAACTAGAGTCAATACAAAAACAATTCTTACTTTTTGCTTTGAGAAATCTTCGATGGGATTCGCCATACAATCTTCCCCCTTACACTAGTCGTTTAAAACTTATTAATCTTCCTACTCTTTCGAGTCGCAGAGAAATGTTAAGTATAATATTTCTGGTAAAATTAGTCAATGGATGGATCTCAAGTCCATTTCTTCTAGAGCAAATTAATTTTAATGTACCCTCCCGTGCAACGAGAAACTTTAAACCACTTTTCTTGAAACAATGCAGAACTAACTTTGAGTTGAATGAACCGTTTCGGGGTTTATGCCAAGACTTTAACAATCATTCCAGCACCTTTGATGTATCGGACTCACTTTTTATAATTAAAAGAACTATTCTATCCTCTCTTAATAACAGCTAACGATCCAATTTTCTTACTTTGCATTTCTCTAACTTTGTATTCGGCTGATGAATTCTTATTCTGTAGCTGAGCAGCTTGGGATCTCGACGCTTAACAAACTTTCTTCTGTCACGACTCGGCACCTAAGTATTGTATATTTAAAAAACATCCGTACGTTATGCGGATTGAGCCCCTCGTGCCGGTTGGGCGGGAAAGTGGGTTTCCGTTGGGTTATAATAATTGTGCTCAAAAACTTATTAGCGATAACTTAAACAAATAAAGCAATTTTCACTAAATATTCACAGGGTGACATATGTGTCATGGCACCTTTACGAAAAAGTACTTTTTCCGCAAATCTAAAATTTTTTGAAAATTTTTTGTGCACACTTGACGTGGCTTGACCCAGCACGCGAGATAATCCACAAGATCTCTTGCTAACAGTCATTCGGTGTGGCTCTTGCGGCACTTTTAAGAAAGAAACTCTACCTTTTACGAGCCGTCTTTCCAACCCTGTTATGGGCACAAAATACATAACACAAATATACAACATATTCATTCATTTCAAGAGCAAATTGCACAAACTATCTTTTCACTAGAAACCATAAATCAAATGTAAATAAATATTTTTGTTTTTATCAAATGAAAACAAAGTTTGATAATTAACATAAATGAATAAAATCAAATTATAAACTTTACGGAGGTTACCTGATAAATCTGCCTTGGTCAAACCCAATTTAACATGTATTTTCAAATCCGAATAAGGAAGTGGTGATTCAGAAGTCGTTAACGTTATGGGCCATACAAAAATTGGGCGTTAAATATGTATGTATATAAAATTGAAAACCAACGACGACCGGCTGCACAGAAAAACCCCAATAAATGAAACTTTATTTCAACTTCAGCAGGAACTTCTTATAATAACCTAAAAAATTATTTTATATTCATTTTGTGAAATCTTCCTCTATTATATTTTCCATTAAATACAATGTTTCGTATTTCCAGTGAAAATACAAGTTGTAGTCCTTATATTATTGGTATATGTATTTCAGATAAATTTATTTGATTTTTTGAGGAAAATAAAACAATGAGAGTTATCTTGATAGCTTTAAGAAAGTTGTGAATACCCCTAAAAGTCTTTACATACAAATCTGTAAAAGCATTGATATTGGTACCACTGCAATTGAAATGTCACTTAAGACAAACGCTAGCAAATCAAAATTCAAGAGACTTTTAATATTTATTAACTCTTTCCGGCGCGCTGGTATAAAAACTGTACCACTTATTTAAATATTTTACCTATATTTTGTGCGCGATGGTATTGCTCTCATACCAATTTTAAAAGCAAATTTAAAGGTATATTATCCAAAAAAAAATTATATCCAGTGTGAAAAGGAGATGAATATATATTTTTCTTATGCATAAAGAGTGTAAAAATAGTACTTGTCGGGAGTGTTCCTCGAAATTTATCATATTTTGTGAAAAGCACGAATTGCGGCGTCAGTCTGCTGTATTTTTCAATATATAAAGTTTAGGTGAACTTATTTCTAACTCAATGAAATAAAAACAAAGACAGTTGTTGATTTGGTAAGTATTTAAAGTTCATGGTATATAAATTTTACCACTGCGCATACTACATACGTATGTAGATATGCATCCACAGAAATGGCTAATAAACTTAAGTACAGGGATATCTCCTATATATTGGAAACCATCGATGATGAAATTGATTTTGCAGAAATTCCATCAGACGCTGAGTCAATCGTAGACGATGTTGATATATTTGATGAGCAAACCATCCAGGAAATATTTGATAACATCGTTGCGGAAGAAAATGAGGAAGACGGCATTGTTGAAGGCAATGAGCTTAGGTGTGACAGAACGCATAGTTCTCAAGAAGTTTATGATAGCGAAGACGAGGTACCTTTAGCTGCTCTAATAAATATCGAAGAACAGTTTATCCCACCCAAGTGGAATAAGCAGAATTCTACGCAGTCAACGCAAGTATTTATTGGCGCGAAGCAGGGACCTACTAACATTATCGAAAGCATGTCTTCCCACAACAATTTCGCAATTTTTGAATCGATAATAACGTCGAAAATTATTGAACATATAGTTTTCCAAACGAATTTGTATGCCCAACAATCTGGCAAGTCATACATTCCGAAAAATGCGTCCGAAATTCGTGTCTTTATTGGAATAAACTTTTTGATGGGAATAAAACCCCAGAGCAGTTACCGAGACTATTGGTCATCGCGTCCAGAATTGAACGACACAGCAAAACAGGACACCAAAGAAGGACCCCATGGATGTGCTCTACTTGCAATGTGCCGCTTTGTCTCAGCAAAATAAAAACCTGCTTCAATGAATTTCATAAATAAACCGTGCACACCATGCGCGGTGGTAAACAAATTGTACCACATCCTTGAACAGAATCCTGCAAGGATAAAATTTTTCTTTTTATATTTTCTTAAATAAATAACTCAAATGAATGAAATAAAATAAAATGTTTAATTAATTTTTAGGGATTTCTTGTAGTGCGCCGGAAATAGTTAAGTTGTGGTAATATCTTGGTAATCCGATACAGGCAAGGCGATTTAACAAGGTGTGGTTGAGGTGCAAGCTGGGTTATTTGCTTTGCTTGACTAAATGCCAAAGCGCTTCGTTCTGATTGGCTGGCGATGTAAATCACCTACAGAAATTTGACATCCAGTCCAGCAAAGCAAAATCAAAATACATGGACATTGACATCATTGGCCGGGTTTCTGGATTTAAATTTCATATTTCAAAAGATATTGAATTTTTTGTAATAAATCACGACAGATTCTGAAGGTGAGTGTTTTCCGGATAATTTGATATGATAATTATTTAATTACATTGTGAAGAGCACATACAAATTTGCAATTGCTTTTTAAAAATTATTGCAAAAGTAATTTTTTTAAACAATTTGGAAGAGAGTTTAAAATTTCATGCGAATATCTTTTTTCGTCCAAGAGTTATTAATTTTTATACCCGCGCACTTGTGTACAAGGATATTATAACTTTGTTAACATAACGGTTGCTTGTAACAGCATAACGGAATCAAGATAAACATATACATACATATATATACCAAAATGCTCAGAAAGGAAAGAGAAGTTGATTTAGCGATGTCCGTCCGTCCGTCCGAGATATCTCCATGAAACTTGGTAGGTAGGTTGTCTTTGACCCAGAGCAGGTTGGTATTGAAAATGGGGAAAATCTGACCATAACCACGCCCACTTCTCATATAACGGCTATTGTCGAAAATCCAAAAATTGCTATATTTCAGTAGCTATTGAAACTAATTTGCTTAAATTTTGTATATGCTGTTGTATTCGAGCAGAAAATCCGACTGAATCAAAATTTTTTACAGGGGCGTGGCACCGCCCACTTTTGAGTTTATATGTATATCTCTGGAACCACCCACCCGATTTGGTATACGTATTACACTATACCTATTTAAGCGATATTTATCAAAATCTGACCATAACCACGCCCACCTATCATATAACGGTAATTTTCGAAAATACTAAAAATCGGACATTTCAATAAATGTTGAAGGGAAATATCTTGAGTTTAGTATGTGGTGTTGTATTGCAGCCAGAAATCCGACTATATGAGATCATATGTATGTATATGTCTGGAACTACTTTATCGATTTAGTCTAAACTTGGCACACATGTTAGATTGTACTTAGTTAATTTAAAAATCTAGCTGAAAGCGTGCGCCGGGTATATAAAGTTCGATCGAACTTAGCCACTTCTTTACTTGTTCTATTTTATTGTGCTCAAAAACTTATTACGCGATAACTTAAACAAATAAAGCAATTTTCACTAAATATTCACAGGGTGACATAAGTGTTATGGCACCTTTATTTCAACTTCAGCAGGAACTTCTTACAATAACTTAAAAAATTATTTTATATTCATTTTGTGAACTCTTCCTCTATTATGCTTTTCATTATAAAAAATGTTTCGTATTTCCAGCGAAAATACAAGTTGTAGTCCTATATTATTGGTATATTTATGTCAGCTAAATTTATTTAATTTTTCGAAGAAAGTAAAACTAATAATATAAGAATTATCATAACTTGAAGAAAGTTGTGAATACCCCTAAATGCCTTTACATACAAATCTGTAAAAGCATTGCTATTGGTACTACTGCACTTAAGACGCCACTTAAGAAAATCGCGAGCAAATCAAAATACAACAGACTTTAAATTTTTATTAAGTTGTGATAATTTCTTGGTAATCCGATACAGGCAAGGCGAGTTTAACATGGTGGTGTTGAGGTGCCAGCTGGTTTTTTCGCTTGGCTGGACTGAATGTCAATGGGCTTCGTCCTGATTGGCTAGCGATGTAAACCACCAACAGAAATTTGACATCTAGTCCAGCAAAGCAAAAACAAAATACATGGACGAGGTTTACTTATATAAGCTCACCACCACCAAAAAACGAAACGAAGGAGAGAAATACGAACAGCTTAGACAGAAAAAACTTACACAAGAAAAATTAAATACAAACCATCAATTTTTTTCAGAAAATACAGCATAAAA
Organism: Philophylla caesio; assembly: GCA_963971545.1. Taxonomy (NCBI): domain Eukaryota; kingdom Metazoa; phylum Arthropoda; class Insecta; order Diptera; family Tephritidae; genus Philophylla; species Philophylla caesio. Next base: position 68,122,390 of record OZ020604.1, on the reverse strand, counting down.
TAAGAACACGGTTTCGCGAACAAATAAGAAACTACAACAAAAGTACACGAAAACCCACGAATATACCTCAGTCTAATTTCGCAAACCACTTGATTAACGAAAAATGTTCACCCGCAAACATAAAGAAACCTATTAAGGTACTGCACGTGAAAAAGAGGACAGCGCCTTAATGTTTTCGATAACATATTAATATACTCGCATAAACAGAAAACATTTGTAATAAGAACCAATATTCAGCGGCTATGATGCGTTAAAAAAAAACCGCATATACCAACATATAAACCGAACCTTGAACATAACTTGACAATGTCCCGCGTCCTGGGACAGTGAAGGCTGTGTATGGGCGGCTGTTCGCCTCGAGGGGTTTCTGCCAGTAACCATTCTTAAGGTCCCAGCTGATGTATTTAGCCCGCCGTAGCTTGTTCAGTATGTGATGTTTTCTTGGCAAGGGGTACGCGTCAGGTACAGATCGCGCGTTGAGTTTTAGGTAGTCCACGCATAGACGCCACTTGCCGTCCTTCTTCTGGGTCAACACGATTGGCGCCCGTATCGATAACGGCCTCCATTGGTTCTCCGCCAAGCTGAACTAAGGCGTACAACCGGCCATATTCTTGGCGCATGGGTAATTGTGATTCGGCGTTGGGTTCCGTAGGCCCACCGCGCCTTGTGTTTGGTGGAGCCCCCTGTCATTTCCCTGACGCTGGCGGCAACAGTCGATGGTTCGGATATTATCTTGGCCGCAATCCCAGAAAAATAGTATAGGTTCGTTGCGGCACTTATTTGCGTAGTGATCTGCTGCCCACATCTTCTGCAAACGTTAGGATTGAATGTGTCGCTTGTAGGCTTGCACTGACAAGATACGTTTGTTGCGGCGTTTTGCGGCGGGGCGAATATGGGCGAGTTCAGGAAGGTCGCCGCCGTGCACCAGAAACCTCCTGGCGCGAAATAGCCAGGCATGTCCTTGGTGACGGACCGGAAGATAAGCCCACAAGTTCTGGACAGTCACCAATGCGTCCTAGCCAGAACCCTCACGCATTGGTGATTGTCCAGAACTTGTGGGCTTATCTTCCGGTCCGTCGAGAAGTCCTTCTAGAGTTTGGAAGTCGTGTGGTCGAATGTAAAGCAAATAATCGGAGTGGCTATTCCGAAAAATGTATTCCAAACGCTGTTCTCTGCTAAGCCCCGTATGTCGCATCAAACTTTGTATTGCGATAACGAAGTCCTTGTATCGCTCCCGTGCGTACTGTTTTCGCTGTCGTACGTCATCCTCAAGAAGTTCGAAGTATCGGGCGGGAAGGAAGAAACGAAGAAAATCCCGTTTAAAACTTGTCCAATTTGCCCAGTGCTCGTTGTTGTTGCAATACAATTGGAGCGCCTTGTCGCGAAGCAGTTCTGGCATGGTTCTTGGTAGAAGGTCTATATTTAAAGCGTATACTTCGACCAGTTCCTCAAGTCGTTCCACGAATGCTAGCGGGTCTCGCTTACCATTTAAATTCACTGACCACTTACGTACCTGGTCAATGATCGGAGCGAGCGTCGATGCGGATGTTTGACTGTTGTTCGGCATTGCGTTTCCGTTCGATATACTTAAATACTGTTGCCGGGGTGGCATGTGCTGCCTTGTGAATATTTATGAGCCCCCATTTGATAATCCTGCGGACTGTTCTTCGCCTTGACTCGGTGGCATCTGTGATTTTGGGTCAGCTGCGTCTTCCAACGTACTCTCCCTCGCTTGATATATTAGTTCCATCGACAGGAACCTTGCATGAATTTCAGCATCAGAAAGCGCATTGGTTGCCAACATCGCGATGCGCTTGCGGATCTCGCGAGCACTGCCCGTTCTATCCTAAGATTTTGTGCAATAGATATCAGTTGTTCCTTGGAGACGTTGTCCAGCCACGTGGTGTTAACATGTTCGGTCATTCTGTGGTCAGATTTTCGCTCTTGATGTTTTATTTGATGGGTCCCTGCTCGGGCGCCAATAACAACGAAGCTTTTCTTGCCCCCGTGCTTCTTGCCTCTTATGCCGGGGTATACTCGCCTCTGCCAGGGTTCGTTTACAATAAATGTATTATTATGGGACAATTCAAATAACAATAGAGATGAGAGACTCCAATCTGACTACAATAATGGTAGTGCTGACGTTACTTGGGCGCGCTGGTACTGCGGTTATGGTTGGCAGTCACGGCGGTGTGACGCTGCCGAATAACGATCGGTTGTCATTGGCGCGCGAGTCACCGTAGCTGCGGTGTGGACATATGCGAACACGGTCGTCGACAAGGAGATGGGCATGAGATAAAACCCTTTACCCACTCTCGCCCAGCCCGAGTTCTTGCTTCCGAAAGTGCTGTCCTCGCTAGAGAAGTCAACCCTGAACGAGACAAAACTTCGCAAACAATGTCTTTCCACACGCGCAGCCCGTTCCAGACTGTCCCGTGTACTGCTGTGTTGCTCCTTTTATAGACAATAAAGCTCATGTTGCTGGCTATCTCAGCAACATGTTGACAACGGTAGGATGATGCTGAATGTTGCGAGAACTTGCGAACAGCAGGCCAGCGTCGCGCTGTTGCTATGCTTTATGCTTTGCACAGTTCGCTCTCTTCTTTAGTAAGCTTCAGCCATTGTTAGTGTAATTGCTGATAGGCTTGTTGACGGTGTCGATAATTCACCTATTGGCTCTGCTGCTGATGCACTCACTCCTGTTAGCGAACTAGTTGCTGTAGTTACGACGCTTATAAGGCAAAGTTGTTGGCAAAGGTCATCAACCTCGTTCTTGTACATACAAATGTTTACTCACTTGAAGGAGTTTCACTAGATGTACGAATTAAATTTAATACTGTTGCCTATATTATTTAGCGGTCATTAAAGGTGAAGTTCCAATGGTCAACCAAAGGTGAATTTTTTTTTTTTGTACTTGCTTTTCAAACACTCGTGTTTCACAAGTCTTTAGTGTTTACACTTCTATAGTTATTTAATAAAATGTAACAATGTTCTCTCAATTATTTAGAGGTCATTAAAAGTGAAACTTTTTCAACCACCTATTTCACACGTTTTGAGTTTTTTTTTGTCGGGGGACTCACAAGCGCCGGTAACGTGCGAGGTCGCCAGGCAGTTCACGCAGTACCTATGGATCCGTGCTGACTCGTGTCGCTCGTCTGGCGTCATTGCCTGAAACGCCCGGCAGAAGCGTAGCGGGTGATGGCGGCAGCACAGACGACATCGGCTGTAATTGTTAGCGTCCCGGTCCATCTGTGGAGAAAATCAGAGAATGTTGAAACGGAATTAGTGGTAAGTTGTGAATTGGGGAGGGAATTGTATGGAGGGTAGAGAAGGCGATGGAAAGTGAGAGTAGGGGATATTACGAGGGTGGCAGAAGACATAGCTTCGCAATGTTGCGTGTGATTATTCCTGCTTGCGTGAGTATGTCTGCTACGCGGACGTTCTTATCCGCACCTGGCTAGAGTTTTACGATGCGCCCGAGGCGCCACTCGTTCGGATGCAGAAGATCGTCTTTAACGACAACGAGATCTCCTTCATTGAGGTTGGGTTCTTGATGTTTCCATTTGTGTCTTTTATGGAGTTCTTTAAGGTATTCATTCTTTCAACGAGTACTAAATTGATGATGAATGACCTTCAACTTTTGCCATTTATGTCCTAAGGAGAGATTGTCAGAATGGGGTTCAGGCAAGGAGTGCAGTGGTGCGCCTATTAAGAAATGCCCCGGGGTGAGAGCAAGTAAATCAGTGGGATCATCTGACGTAGGAGAAAGAGGTCGCGAATTAAGGACTGCCTCAATGCGGATAAGGAGGGTGGTGAATTCTTCGAAGGTGAATTTGAGGCTTCCTGCCACCTTTGTGAAATGTGTTTTAAAACTTTTTACTGCAGCTTCCCAAAGACCGCACATGTGAGGGACGTAGGGTGTAATCAACTGAAATTTGGAGAATTCTCTTTGGAACGACCTGCTTGCGCCCACGAAAGTCTTTCCGTTGTCGGACATTATTCTGGAGGGGATTCCGCGACGGCCGACAAATCTAGTGAACGCGGCTTTAAACGTTTCGGTTGTGAGATCAGAGCATAATTCTAAATGTATAGCCTTTGTGGAGAAGCACAGAAACACACACACATACGCCTTGGTATGAGAAGCACGCCGGAGCATGGAGGTTTTGACCATAAATGGCCCGGCAAAGTTTACACCTGTTGTATGAAATGGGCGAGTATAGATGGATCTTTCTTGTAATAGGTACAAACTTTGCAATGGAAAACGCACTTTCTTACCTTCTGTTTCAAACTGGGAATGTAATATTCTTGTTGAACCATTCGAGTCATTAGCTGTTTATCTGCGTGCATCAAGGTTGAGTGGAGGAAATCGAGCAACAGCGTACAGAATTGGGAGTTTTCTGGAATTATAATCGGGTGCCGCTCATTGTAGCTGAGGGCTGCGTAAATTAAACGCCCGTTCACACGCATGATGCCTGAGCTGACCAGCATTGGATTGAGAGTAAGCAGAGTGCTTTTTTTGCTAATGGGACTAGAGGCGCTAAGTGAGCTAATTTCGACGCTATAGAATTTACGTTGAGTTTGGGTAATGAGACATTTTTTCACCTCATTTATTTCGTCATGCGTAAGAGATAATGACGTAGGAATTTTTCGCTTTTGAGCTCTGTGTATAAAGCGATAGATAAATGCTAAGACCCGGAGATCTCGGGGAAATGAAGAGAAACGCTCCATAATGTCGTCACTATCGATCGTATGCAGTGACTCAATTCGTAGTTGTTCCGGAGGGGAGGAGTTCAGAGAAGGTAGTTTTGGCCATGAAGTAGGGTGATTCATGGTGAGGTACTCTTCGAGAAATTCTGAGTACTTCTTTCGCAGTTCTGGTTTTCTCTCCAGAGTCCTTTCGATGCTGAGATACTGCTGCTGCGCTGCTAGTCGGGAGTGTCCTAGCGCAATCGATTCTGGAAACTCTGGTTTGAAGGGAAGTTTGACCAAGTATCGTCCATCTGCTTGTCGGATTGTGGTTCGTCGATACAGGTCCTCACAGAACTCATCTTCGGTGGATCGGGGTTGAATAACTGCTACCTCCTCTTGCTCCCAAAACTTCCTCAGTAGTGTATTGAGAGATTCATCTTGGGGTTCCGTTACCTGGGTGGTAAACGCTGAGATTTTCTCCGGGATTGGGCCGCTCAAAATCCAACCGAATATTGTGTTCTGAGCGATTAGACTACTGCTGTGTTGCAGTCCTTGCAAGAGGATTTGGGGGATTAAGTTACTGCCGATGACCATGTCTATCTTACTAGGGGTGAAGAAGTGGGGATCGGCGAGTGTTAAATGTTTTACCTCTTCAAGTTTAATATTTGAAATATTTGAGGTAGTGAGAAAATGCGTTAATTTGGGTAAGATAATCGCTTGCGCTTTAATTTTTTGGGTTCGATCTGCTGAGCACAGTATGATTTCGCAGACATTTTTGGAGTTTTGTACCAGAAATTTCGAAATGTGCATCTTTCATGGGTAAGCGTAGGAGTTTTTGTATCCGGGATGATACAAAGGATTTTTTAAAAACCTTGATCCACCAAAGCACGAATGTTGTGATTTTCGTCGTCACAATAGATGGGGACTATTGCAGTAGGGAGGAGGGTTGTAACGCTAGTACTCGAAAAATGGGACGAGACTTTATTTGCGTCATTTTGTTGGGAATTTGAGGCGGGAGTTGCCTTTGTAACATATTTTGAACATGTTGGTTGCTCGTCGTTATTTGCTGTCTGAGTCGTTAGCTGACTAGAAACTCTCTGGGGTTTTGAGTTTGTTTTTGTAAATTGCGATTTTTGGGGAAAACGCAACAGTGAATGGTGTCTTTTTTGGCAATATACGCACGTGAAGATTATCAAAGCATCTAAAGACGATACTGAAGGACACCCTAGACCTTGAAAGCGAACACACAATAACTAACACAACGGAACTGATAGCGAAACTGACGACCGTTAACATCACAAAGGACAGTAAACTAGTATCGTTTGACATTAAGGACTTATACCCCTCAATACCACTACCTGAGACAATAGACATGGTATACACAAAAATACTGGAGAAAACCAAAAACAAAATCAAGGCTGCACAGATCGCAAGAATTCTAAGAACCACACTACAACAAAACTATTTCAAATTTAATAACAAAATCTACAGACAAACGAACGGACTTGGAATGGGGAACCCAACCTCAGCCGTACTCATGGAAGTATTCATGCAGAATTTGGAAGAAAAATACATGAAAGAACTTACAACCGAGTTGGGGGTTACATTTTACGCGAGATACGTTGATGACATTATCTGCATTCTAACCAGCAACAACGAAGAACAAGTATTGGAGTATCTCAACAAACAACACGGAAACATACAGTTTACAATGGAAACAGAAAGCGAAGGAAGGATTAACTACCTAGATCTGGCAATTAGGGCAGACAAGACCACAGGAAAACTTGGCTATGAAATTTACAGAAAACCAACAGCCACAGACACGGTAATTCATAACACTTCGAACCACCCTCAGCAGCACAAAAATGCGGCGTTAAAGCAACTAGTTGACAGACTAGAACGAACACCTTTAACACCAGAAGCACACAAGAGAGAGCTAAACATTATTTACAACATAGCGGTCAATAACGGATATAAAAAAGATCTGATAGACAAAATCAGAAGAAACAATGGGACCCCAAAAAGAAGCGATAAGGATAAAGACGGAAAGACATGGACAGTATTAACTTATACAGGAAAATCGACACACAAATTAGCAAATTTTTTCAAAAAACACAACATTCACACAGCATTTAAAACAGTAAACAACTTAGGACGAATACTACGGACAAGTACAAATACAGAGGACTCACTAAACAGCCAAGGCGTATACCAACTGACCTGCGAATGCCAATACAGCTACATAGGACAAACAGGACGTAAAGTAAGAACAAGGTTCCGCGAACACATAAGGGATTACAACAAGAAGTCACGGAAACCCACCACAACACCTGAATCTAACTTTGCAAATCACATGTTCCACAGCAAATGTACACCAGCAAACATTAAGAAAACCGTAAAGGTATTGCATGTGCAGCAAAAAGGTCGGCGCCTAAACGCACTGGAAAACATGGAGATATACAAACAGAAAACATTTGACGGAAGAATAATAAACGAACAGACGAACACCAACTCGGACGTAATATTTGAGCCATTGAAACTTGTTTACAAAAAACAAAGCACGAACTTAGGTACTACGAAAGAAACTAACGCACAGGACCAACACAAAACATCCAGCAGGACAAAAATTACTGACTTCTACCTACCCATGCATACCACAAAAAAACTTGACGCTGACAAATAAACCCTAAACTCAGGTAGCATACACCTACAAACATTTGTTGGCTGCTAGTTAACGACAGATACCGATACCTACGAAGGACAAAACACAATAAATAGGGACCGCCAGACGTAAACTAAACAGAACGAAAAATAACACTGAAGATGGCACAACGCCGAAACCGGTTTGTTTCAAAACCAAATTTGACAAGGATCGACGGAAAATCGTTCCAAAATACATCACGTGAAGTTACTTTGGCGTTCATTCTTCTTGACATTGAGAAGAGATGGGGTATGGTCACTTATGAGGGTGGCGGACCATTTGGAATAGAAAGATTCAAGCCTATTGCTCTCAAAAATGAAATATTGCAGGGACGGATCTATCAAAGATTTTTGTGGGGTATCCTGAGATTTTGGCATGATTGAGATTTATTAATTGAATCAATGAAATAATCTGGTAATTGTGTGTTGCAATATTTTTTGCTCTTTGAGAATTTTTGTATATAATTAATTTGAAATACACCAATTTAATATAAAATTTTATTATTGAGAGAGATACTGTGTTTTTATTTTGTCCTACTGTAGTGCTATTTATTTTCGCTCCACTGTACTGTACTCCACTGTGCAGTAGCAGCGCTAATTCTTTTAATGTGAGCTACCAAAGGCGTGGAGCTTATTGTTTGTACACAAGCGCGTGGACTTGTAGGTATGTATGTGTAGCTATGTGCTACTACCGAAGTTGAGAAAACGGCAACACGTATGTATGTATTTACATGCTCGCGCGAAGATGGACAAGTAGTTTTAGGGTTGGTCAACAATTTTAGTCGAAAGTGAATTCAGTGAGAATAAGTTATGTGAGGGAGGGCGAAATAAACGTATGTGTTACATATAATTTTATATTTGTCAATAATAATATTAATAAATAAATATGAGATATTTTTATAAATTTATTTAAGTAATATAAATTATTCAAGTAATATAAATTCAAAGGAGGGGGAGTGTAGTTTTCCTTTTTGTTTATTACTATTTTATGTACTTTTTTTTGAATTTTTTTTTTTTTTTTTTTTCAAATGCGTACATTTATGCGAGAAAATCAGAATGTAAGTAGATATAAATATTCGTTTAAAAAAATGTTTTTTAATAGAGAAATTCCCGTAAAGAGCTGAAATATGATATCCAAACTTTGTGTAAATCGATTGGTATGTCTTGTCGTTATTTTTGTGTTCTGCGGTGCATGAGTGTGCACATGCGGGAGGCAATGATGCTTGAGGCGGTCATCAATGGGAAAAAGTGCCAGTCGTTCCTTAATCAGCTAACAATGAACTTAGCTAATCGCAGAGTTGAAAATTGGTTGAGACCTGTAAGATTTTCCCGGGATTATTCCTTTAGAAGTCAATAGCCATTCCGGCTTTATTATATGTAATCTGTTTTTTTTCGTCATGTCTTACCTATTAAATATACGTAATCAGCTTATATTCAGGGCCTAGTTGGACTTTTAATTGAAATTATGCCTCACTTGAACTCAAATTAATATTTCGCAATAAAAATGTTAACTACTTTTATTCCAATCGTCGATTTGCAAAGAAAGAACTAAAACTCGTCCCGGAAGTTTGCTTGAGGCCGATCTGACAGCTGTATTTATCGATAACCTATCATCGAAAACCAGATGTTTAGAATCAGGCTTAAGGGAAGTTTTCTTTTCTCCTTTTAGTTCTGTTTGTTGTTTATTAGCAAAGGCAGTGACGTCCATTTCGTTACAACGGAAGTTGAACATTATTACATTTTCAAACCATTAGAAGATTATAAGACAGTTTGCGCAACAAAAATAAAAATTATATTAAACGACCATGTACCCTTGTACACATCCCCTGCCTAAAGGGTTGGAGCGGGGTGCATACTTCCTTTTTAACCACTTGATTGTATGTCTTTCCTATGATATATTCCTTGCTTTCCACTACTAAAATCTTCTAAGTCATACATGAAATTACCAGGCACAGCTATTACCATAGCTTTGACAAATTTTTCGCGTCACTTAGCACAAAATTTCCGCGTTTAGCCGATTTAACAAAAGAATTTTAGATATTATCCATAACTGATTTTCGGGTATTCGTTAGTCCGTCCGTTCTGCCAGTATATTGTCATCTAATGCTCCTTATTTTAATAATGGAAGAGGTGTTAAAGTTTCGGACGGCCTTAAACAAAGGGAATTTCGTCAGATGGTCGAGAACAATCAAAATGCCATTGTTTCCTTGTTTTAAGCGAGGATAAGGACCAAATAAATCTATGTACTGCTTCTGAAATGGACATTTAACTGTGTATTGGCGGACATCGGAGGACGTAGCGTTACGTTAGGTGGTTTATTTTGACGACATACTTCGACTACGGCCATATTTGGCTAAAAGAAATTAAGCCTCAACCGTTCTAACGTTTTCGCTATGCCACCATGGCATTTAGTTGGCGGAGAGTGGGCGTCCTCAATAACTTCCTGCACTTAAGTTTTTGAAATCTATAGCATCCAATTAAACTGTTCGCGAAACGGATTCCCAACTGGATGCTCAGTTCATTTGTAAACATAGTAATCTACAATCTGTAAATCGGGCAGACGATCTGCATTATTACGCACGTGATTCAATAACTTTTTGTATTCTTCGGACGAGAACTCGGGCGACATCAAATCAACTAATCGACGGACCTCCAACTCTTTTATTTTTTCAAAGTTTTGTCGTGACAAGCTATCGGGTACTATGTTTAATGAACCTTTTCGGTGTTCTATATTGAAACGCATGAGCCATTATAAGCTGCCATGGTCAGTGACGATAGTAAAGTCCTGCCCTTTTTTGTTAAATGTCAAAACTAGATTAGATTAAACTATTCACTTGTATATTAAGTACTTATTATTACTATTTTTAGTATAGCACATTAGAAGACTGCGTCTTACTTGTGTCTAAATATTAAATAAAATAAACTTCTTTAAACTAAGAATCGCCACAAGACATTCTAGTTCTGTAACACTATAATTACTTTGACCTTGTTAAGTTTTTGGGAGAAGTAGGCGATCTGGACTTCAATTCCATCTTCGTTTTTCTGGGACAACACCGCACCAACACCAAGCTTTCAGGCATCACATTGAATAATGGAGGGTTTTTCGTAGTTTGAACTGGCTAGCACCTTTTCAGTTGCTTGAGGTTGGTTAGTACTGGGTAGTTTGTCACGGCAGAAATTTTATCGGGGTCTGTCGTAAGCGTTCTATTACCAACAATGTAACCAAGATATCTCACCTCTTTGATACAAAATTTACTTTTTTCTACATTTATTGTTAGACCACCCTTTCGTAAGCAGTAAGCGATTTCGAATAAAACGGACAGGTGTGTGTCGAAATCTTCCAACACAATGAGAAGATCATCCAAGTAGACAAAAACTCTCGAGTCGAGACACAGACGGACGTTATTTGGCTCTCGGACTAGGAAAATTGTACTTTACCAAGGACTATTTGGCGACTCTTCGATTACACTTAATCTAATAATTTTATCTATCTCTGCTAGGAAAGCTTTTCTTAACTAATTCGCTGTTGAGCACTACTTAACGAAAGGGTATTCTCAATGGGTTTTGTTTCGAGAGAGATTTCTGTAACCAATAGAGGCGCGATTTGGAATTCCGTCCAAAAGTCAACGCCCAAAATGACTTGTTGTCGGAAACGTGGTCTCAAAATATGCTGTAAAAACTCAACTAGCTCTACCTCAGATAAAGGAGACTGCAAATGCTATGCAATCTTCAAAACAGCATTACGAAAATCATCAAAAGACTCGCTTGTACCTTTTTTCGGCTACGTATTTGCTCCTTCACCTGAAAGTCACTTTTTATGTTGCGGGAAGTTTATACGCATGGCTTCGCAAAGTGACTCGTGGCACTGAGCGACGGTAGCGCCAATACTAATTTTTGGCTTCACTGGGAAAGAGGCTTTGGCTATGCTCGCAAAGAAGGTTGAAGTTTCCCAGCAGAGTATATATCACCTGACATTCGATGCGATATATTAAACTTTCCACCGACAATCTTGCAGACCCATCGAACTTTATGTTCCAATTGGAAATGAGTTGGGCTATTCGCCCAGAATTTGGAATGCTCGGTACATCGCTGAGGCGTATTTCCTCAATTTGTCGGTTGAAGCTTTGGTTTGAACTATTTGGTATATTGGAAATATCCCTAGGCCAAAATGTGGTCGAATGGTTATCCTGTACATTGGATTGTTGACCACCTGCACCAGAACTATCATTAGTTATAGGGGCAGCAGGATGAGTGGCCATATTGAGTCGACCTAATAAAGTCGTCAATGAATTTTCCAGTTTCTGTGGAATACGCGATTCTCCCAATCGTCAAGAATAGTCGATTGTCGTGCGGATATCACGGCGGAGACAATATTGCGCACGCGAGTGTCCTCGTCCGTTACATCATTATCTGGCATATTGGTGGCAGCCAAACACGTTGCACCTTCGACCAAGTTTGCACTTAGCCTGGCACTGAGGACATGTCGTATTCCCTTTCAAATAATTTAAAATGCATGGCTTATGGAATCGATGTGAGCACGTCGTTATAAATATATCGTCATTATCCGAAAAAAATTCTTTGCATATAGTGCAAGACTTAACCGGTGGCGGAAAGTGCTCATTGCTGTGCCTTAAGGACATTTGCAATTAATAAAAGTTTTAACTCAAGAAAAAACGAACCTCGCAGTCCACTTTAAGAAGCAGAATTAACTAAGCTTGTGACTAATTTGATTCAAAAAAGTTACTGTACCAATAATTAGTGAAATGCGCTCGATGCCACTTCAGACGAAAAACGTCAAAAGAATTTTTACAGAAACAAAAAGGAATATAATTAAGGCTTTCAGATTAAACCCAGTAAACGCTCCACTGTTATTAATAATTAATACGAAATAACAATATGTCGCTAAATAATGTATATTTAATTTATTTTTATTATATTTCAGTATTCACGTGTAATTTAATATTCATATTAACAATCAGACAAGTCCAACGCGGTAAACGTTGGCGCCTCGCTTAGGAAAATAAAAGGCAGAATCGCCGATATCTACCACCGGAAATCCAGGCACACGTGGAGTACGACAGGATCGTACAGGATCACCCGACAGTTTTGGGTGTCTTATGATCGCCTTAAAACAAAGGCTCTTTTAGAAATAAGCAAAGAAAATATATATAAACTCACAGCTGTTTGTACAGGGCACTGGCCGGTAGTAGTACACGCTGAAAGGATAGGCATACTCTTCAACCGGTTCTACCGCAGCTGTGAAGGCCTAGGCTCAGAGGATACAGTTGAGCGTTTCCTGTGCGAGTGCCAGGCCCTTACTAGAATAAGGTTAAAGGCCATCGGCAAACCTTTGCTGCAGAGTATTTCAGAGTGCCGCCACTTCTCTTTGTATTATATACTGCGATTCATAAAAAGCGCCGAATGGCTGTAGGTTGCACGAGATGTGGAATCAAAATGGCAGATCTGCTAATTGCTTGTCCACCAGGGTGGCAATCCACTTAAACCAACCAACCAACCAACAAATAATAAAAAAAAGTAGATGCAAAAAAGATCAAAATTTATCAAAATTTACCTCAATAAAGAACAAACCTAAAATTTGATCTAGGTAAAACATCAATTATCTACAACAGCAAGAATAATTGGAAATTGCCTAAAATTTTGTAATCCTTCAAAAATAATTATGGTCTTGTTTTTCCAGTGGTTAGGTGGTTAAATATTGGGCTAAGGATATACCAGCTATTAGAGAGGTAAATACCCAGATGGCTGGTGAATCTGGTGTGAAAAATACTAAATCAAAATCTGTTAAAATCCGAATTCTCACTCGACATCCTAGATATCAAGCTTTTTTTTCAAATATAAATCTAAAGTTAATAATGCTTTTTCGCAATTGGGTTTGAGAAAAATGAATAACAGTGTGTGACACTCAAAAATACCTGGGAAGTGATGTTATTTTTCTTGTAGGTCTTATCGAGTAGAACGAGAATCCAATTTTGGAATTTGTCAAACACCCCCAAAATCTCGACTTAACCTTAAAAAACCGATTTTTCGTGCTTTGCGCACTTCTTAGCCCATATCTTAGCTAATTAACAACCGAAACATGCTAAGAACGGTTTAAGAAAGAAGAAACTCAGACCTTTTGAAGGATATATAGACGTCTTAATAAAGCTGAAGAAATTTACTTGTTTTTGCACAACAAACTTAAATTTTGCTACCCTTTTTCTTATTTTTTTGACTTTGGCGATATTTTCACACACTATTTTATAAAAACACAAAATGAGCTTTGATTAGATTCAAAGAGTACATTTAATACCGAGTTCAACGAATGTTTCTTTTAAAATCGGCTAAGAGGTGACTGAGTTATTTTACTTTTTATAAGAACGAAATTTTTGCAAAAACTTACAACGAACTTAATTTACTAATAAATATTATTAAATGAAAATATATATATCAAAAGTGCTTTTTTGACCGTTTTTTTCTTAAGTCAGCATCGTCAGTTACGCGTTGTACTGACCAGCAATATTATGCCATCATATTTATTTTGTTTTTTCCTTCGAAACGTTTTTCGATCGTAGCCATTTCTTGGTGGAAGTGTTCGCCTTGTTCATCACTGAACTGGCCTAGATTATGTGGGAAGAACTCCAAATGCGAACGCAAGAAATTAATTTTTATCGACATGTTGCAACCCATTTCACCATATGCACTTAAAAATTCGTTTACAACCGTAATGTAGTCGTCGCTTCTGTTGTTCCCAAGGAAATTATCAAATAGCGCTACAAAACTCTTCCATGCACGTTTCTCAACACAGCTTAACTTATTCATAAAGATAACGTCGCTCATAATTTTGCGAATTTGAGGTCCAATGAAAATACCTATATACACATATTATAAAAAAAATAATAAACAAGTAGGTATGAAAACAAATTAATGAATACCGGCTTTTATTTTAGCTACACTTAATTTTGGGAAGGCAGTTTTAAGATGAAGAAAAGCTTCGCTATTAGCATCCAATTTCTTTACAAATTGTTTCATGTATCCCAGCTTTAAGTGTAGTGGTGGTAAGATAACATCCTCAGATTTTACCAATGGGAGGTTTAAAACGACTATCCCATTCACAAAGGTAGCAAGGATATTTTGTGTAGCCACCTTGCATGCCAAATAAAATTGTCAACACTTTTAAGTCAGCGATGACTTTCCATTTATGCGTGGCATAGTCGATCAACCGTATAATTTTTTCCATCATTTCATACGTTTCTTTCTGTTAACCCCATACGCGATTGGAACTGATGGTAAAAGATTTTCATTGTGTAATCACTCAGCTTTTAAACCTAAGGGTGATATTACAGAATTCTATTCTATATATCTTTCAAAAGATCTGAGTTTCTTCTTTCTTAAACCGTTCTTAGAATGAAAATCGGTTGTTAATTAGCTAAGAAGTGCGCAAAAGCACTTGGGTGGGTGTCGAAATCTTCCGACACAATGAGAAGATCATCCAAGTAGACTATTTGGCGACTCTTCGATTACACTTAATCTAATAATTTTATCTATCTCTGCATCGACTAGTTTTTCTACTGCAGGAGAGTTTGGGAAATATCGCTGCTTTATTGGACGGACGTCAGGTTGGAGTTCGATCACATACTCCATCGGTGAAGTTTTCCCTAGGCCTTCCTTCTCGAAGCTAGGAAAGCTTTTCTTAACTAATTCGCAGTTGAGCACTACTTAACGAAAGGGTATTCTCAATGGGTTTTGTTTCGAGAGAGATTTCTGTAACCAATAGAGGCGCGATTTGGAATTCCGTCCAAAAGTCAACGCCCAAAATGACTTGTTGTCGGAAACGTGGTCTCAAAATATGCTGTAAAAACTCAACTAGCTCTACCTCAGATAAAGGAGACTGCAAATGCTATGCAATCTTCAAAACAGCATTACGAAAATCATCAAAAGACTCGCTTGTACCTTGTTTTCGGCTACGTATTTGCTCCTTCACCTGAAAGTCACTTTTTATGTTGCGGGAAGTTTATACGCATGGCTTCGCAAAGTGACTCGTGGCACTGAGCGACGGTAGCGCCAATACTAATCTTTGGCTTCACTGGGAAAGAGGCTTTGGCTATGCTCGCAAAGAAGGTTGAAGTTTCCCAGCAGAGTATATATCACCTGACATTCGATGCGATATATTAAACTTTCCACCGACAATCTTGCAGACCCATCGAACTTTATGTTCCAATTGGAAATGAGTTGGGCTATTCGCCCAGAATTTGGAATGCTCGGTACATCGCTGAGGCGTATTTCCTCAATTTGTCGGTTGAAGCTTTGGTTTGAACTATTTGGTATATTGGAAATATCCCTAGGCCAAAATGTGGTCGAATGGTTATCCTGTACATTGGATTGTTGACCACCTGCACCAGAACTATCATTAGTTATAGGGGCAGCAGGATGAGTGGCCATATTGAGTCGACCTAATAAAGTCGTCAATGAATTTTCCAGTTTCTGTGGAATACGCGATTCTCCCAATCGTCAAGAATAGTCGATTGTCGTGCGGATATCACGGCGGAGACAATATTGCGCACGCGAGTGTCCTCGTCCGTTACATCATTATCTGGCATATTGGTGGCAGCCAAACACGTTGCACCTTCGACCAAGTTTGCACTTAGCCTGGCACTGAGGACATGTCGTATTCCCTTTCAAATAATTTAAAATGCATGGCTTATGGAATCGATGTGAGCACGTCGTTATAAATATATCGTCATTATCCGAAAAAAATTCTTTGCATATAGTGCAAGACTTAACCGGTGGCGGAAAGTGCTCATTGCTGTGCCTTAAGGACATTTGCAATTAATAAAAGTTTAAACTCAAGAAAAAACGAACCTCGCAGTCCACTTTAAGAAGCAGAATTAACTAAGTTTGTGACTAATTTGATTCAAAAAAGTTACTGTACCAATAATTAGTGAAATGCGCTCGATGCCACTTCAGACGAAAAACGTCAAAAGAATTTTTACAGAAACAAAAAGGAATATAATTAAGGCTTTCAGATTAAACCCAGTAAACGCTCCACTGTTATTAATAATTAATACGAAATAACAATATGTCGCTAAATAATGTATATTTAATTTATTTTTATTATATTTCAGTATTCACGTGTAATTTAATATTCATATTAACAATCAGACAAGTCCAACGCGGTAAACGTTGGCGCCTCGCTTAGGAAAATAAAAGGCAGAATCGCCGATATCTACCACCGGAAATCCAGGCACACGTGGAGTAAGACAGGATCGTACAGGATCACCCGACAGTTTTGGGTGTCTTATGATCCCCTTAAAACAAAGGCTCTTTTAGAAATAAGCAAAGAAAATATATATAAACTCACAGCTGTTTGTACAGGGCACTGGCCGGTAGTAATACACGCTGAAAGGATAGGTATACTCTTCAACCGGTTCTACCGCAGCTGTGAAGGCCCAGGCTCAGAGGATACAGTTGAGCGTTTCCTGTGCGAGTGCCAGGCCCTTACTAGAATAAGGTTAAAGGCCATCGGCAAACCTTTGCTGCAGAGTATTATATACTGCGATTCATAAAAAGCGCCGAATGGCTGTAGGTTGCACGAGATGTGGAATCAAAATGGCAGATCTGCTAATTGCTTGTCCACCAGGGTGGCAATCCACTTAAACCAACCAACCAACCAACAAATAATAAAAAAAAGTAGATGCAAAAAAGATCAAAATTCATCAAAATTTACCTCAATAAAGAACAAACCTAAAATTTGATCTAGGTAAAACATCAATTATCTACAACAGCAAGAATAATTGGAAATTGCCTAAAATTTTGTAATCGTTCAAAAATAATTATGGTCTTGTTTTTCCAGTGGTTAGGTGGTTAAATATTGGGCTAAGGATATACCAGCTATTAGAGAGGTAAATACCCAGATGGCTGGTGAATCTGGTGTGAAAAATACTAAATCAAAATCTGTTAAAATCCGAATTCTCACTCGACATCCTAGATATCAAGCTTTTTTTTCAAATATAAATCTAAAGTTAATAATGCTTTTTCGCAATTGGGTTTGAGAAAAATGAATAACAGTGTGTGACACTCAAAAATACCTGGGAAGTGATGTTATTTTTCTTGTAGGTCTTATCGAGTAGAACGAGAATCCAATTTTGGGATTTGTCAAACACCCCCAAAATCTCGACTTAACCTTAAAAAACCGATTTTTCGTGCTTTGCGCACTTCTTAGCCCATATCTTAGCTAATTAACAACCGAAACATGCTAAGAACGGTTTAAGAAAGAAGAAACTCAGACCTTTTGAAGGATATATAGACGTCTTAATAAAGCTGAAGAAATTTACTTGTTTTTGCACAACAAACTTAAATTTTGCTACCCTTTTTCTTATTTTTTTGACTTTGGCGATATTTTCACACACTATTTTATAAAAACACAAAATGAGCTTTGATTAGATTCAAAGAGTACATTTAATACCGAGTTCAACGAATGTTTCTTTTAAAATCGGCTAAGAGGTGACTGAGTTATTTTACTTTTTATAAGAACGAAATTTTTGCAAAAACTTACAACGAACTTAATTTACTAATAAATATTATTAAATGAAAATATATATATCAAAAGTGCTTTTTTGACCGTTTTTTTCTTAAGTCAGCATCGTCAGTTACGCGTTGTACTGACCAGCAATATTATGCCATCATATTTATTTTGTTTTTTCCTTCGAAACGTTTTTCGATCGTAGCCATTTCTTGGTGGAAGTGTTCGCCTTGTTCATCACTGAACTGGCCTAGATTATGTGGGAAGAACTCCAAATGCGAACGCAAGAAATTAATTTTTATCGACATGTTGCAACCCATTTCACCATATGCACTTAAAAATTCGTTTACAACCGTGATGTAGTCGTCGCTTCTGTTGTTCCCAAGTAAATTATCAAATAGCGCTACAAAACTCTTCCATGCACGTTTCTCAACACAGCTTAACTTATTCATAAAGATAACGTCGCTCATAATTTTGCGAATTTGAGGTCCAATGAAAATACCTATATACACATATTATAAAAAAAAATAATAAACAAGTAGGTATGAAAACAAATTAATGAATACCGGCTTTTATTTTAGCTACACTTAATTTTGGGAAGGCAGTTTTAAGATGAAGAAAAGCTTCGCTATTAGCATCCAATTTCTTTACAAATTGTTTCAAGTATCCCAGCTTTAAGTGTAGTGGTGGTAAGATAACATCCTCAGATTTTACCAATGGGAGGCTTAAAACGACTATCCCATTCACAAAGGTAGCAAGGATATTTTGTGTAGCCACCTTGCATGCCAAATAAAATTGTCAACACTTTTAAGTCAGCGATGACTTTCCATTTATGCGTGGCATAGTCGATCAACCGTATAATTTTTTCCATCATTTCATACGTTTCTTTCTGTTAACCCCATACGCGATTGGAACTGATGGTAAGAGATTTTCATTGTGTAATAACTCAGCTTTTAAACCTAAGGGTGACATTACAGACTTCTATTCTATATATCTTTCAAAAGATCTGAGTTTCTTCTTTCTTAAACCGTTCTTAGAATGAAAATCGGTTGTTAATTAGCTAAGAAGTGCGCAAAAGCACTTGGGTGGGTGTCGAAATCTTCCGACACAATGAGAAGATCATCCAAGTAGACAAAAACTCTCGAATCGAGACACAGACGGACGTTATTTGGCTCTCGGACTAGGAAAATTGTACTTTACCAAGGACTATTTGGCGACTCTTCGATTACACCTAATCTAATAATTTTATCTATCTCTGCATCGACTAGTTTTTCTACTGCAGGAGAGTTTGGGAAATATCGCTGCTTTATCGGACGGACGTTAGGTTGGAGTTCGATCACATACTCCATCTTTGAAGTTTTCCCTAGGCCTTCCTTCTCGAAACTAGGAAAGCTTTTCTTAACTAATTCGCTGTTGAGCACTACTTAACGAAAGGGTATTCTCAATGGGCTTTGTTTCGAGAGAGATTTCTGTAACCAAATGAGGCGCGATTTGGAATTCTGTCCAAAATTCAACGCCCAAAATAACTTTCTGTGATAGGCTTGAAAATACGTAGAATATTATAATTTAGACTTTCCTTCAAATTTGACGTTTAATTCAATTGTACCGTACACAACTTGCTTGCTTCCTTATCCGAAGTGGTATGCTAAGAGCCTAAGCGGGAAACTTGTGCTCCACTATCTGAAAGTCTCAAGTACTCAGATCCCTGAATATCAATTTTGGCACAAGGTCTTAAGTCCAACGATTTTTAAGAAATATAGTTGACTAAAAGTTTCAAATTTTGACGCCTTGATTTTACGTTACTCCAAAAGTTTTTTTTGCGGGTGGCCGACCTATTAGTGCGCATCTGGTCACTGGTCTTAAAGATACGTTCCCTAATGTTATAAGGGAGTAATTTTGTGTACAAATGTATTCGTTTTAATCGGTGGTCCCGGGCGTATGAGTTGCGGTTATGCACATTGCTTATCCTTTGCTCTTCTAGTCGTTGCGAGGTTTCTGCCTCGAATCCTCGCTCGCTTTGCAGTTTCCCGGGTTGCTTGTCAGGCATCGTGGACGAAATAGCGATGCCCTTCACCTTTACAATTCCAGCAAACCATTTTTCCCTTTGTTGCTAAAAAATTGATTGGAAGGTAGAGTAGTTGTTGTCGGAAACGCGGTCTCAAAATATGCTGTAAATACTCAACTAGCTCTACCTCAGATAAAGGTGACTGCAAATGCTATGCAATCTTCAAAACAGCATTACGAAAATCATCGAAAGACTCGCTTGTACCTTGTTTTCGGCTACGTATTTGCTCCTTCACCTGAAAGTCACTTTTTATGTTGCGGGAAATTTATACGCATGGCTTCGCAAAGTGACTCGTGGCACTGAGCGAAGGTAGCGCCAATACTAATCTTTGGCTTCACTGGCAAAGAGGCTTTGGCCATGCTCGCAAAGAAGGTTGAAGTTTCCCCGCAGAGTATATATCACCTGACATTCGATGCGATATATTAAACTTTCCACCGACAATCTTGCAGACCCATCGAACTTTATGTTCCAATTCGAAATAAGTTGGGCTATTCGCCCAGAATTTGGAATGTTCGGTACATCGCTGAGGCGTATTTCCTCAATTTGTCAGTTGAAGCTTTGGTTTGAACTATTTGGTATATTGGAAATATCCCTAGGCAAAAATGTGGTCGAATGGTTATCCTGTACATTGGATTGTTGACCACCTGCACCAGAACTAACATTAGTTACAGGGGCAGCAGGATGAGTGGCCATATTGAGTCGACCTAATAAAGTCGTCAATGAATTTTCCAGTTTCTGTGGAATACGCGATTCTCCCAATCGTCAATAATAGTCGATTGTCGTGCGGATATCACGGCGGAGACAATATTGCGCACGCGAGTGTCCTCGTCCGTTACATCATTATCTGGCATATTGGTGGCAGCCGAACACGTTGCACCTTCGACCAAGTTTGCACTTAGCCTGGCACTGAGGACATGTCGTATTCCCTTTCAAATAATTTAAAATTTCCCCGCAGAGTATATAAAAAATTCTTTGCATATAATGCAAGACTTAACCGGTGGCGGAAAGTGCTCATTGCTGTGCCTTAAGGACATTTGCAATTAATAAAAGTTTAAACTCAAGAAAAAACGAACCTCGCAGTCCACTTTAAGAAGCAGAATTAACTAAGTTTGTGACTAATTTGATTCAAAAAAGTTACTGTACCAATAATTAGTGAAATGCGCTCGATGCCACTTCAGACGAAAAACGTCAAAAGAATTTTTACAGAAACAAAAAGGAATATAATTAAGGCTTTCAGATTAAACCCAGTAAACG
This sequence comes from Philophylla caesio, assembly GCA_963971545.1. Classification (NCBI taxonomy): domain Eukaryota; kingdom Metazoa; phylum Arthropoda; class Insecta; order Diptera; family Tephritidae; genus Philophylla; species Philophylla caesio. Next base: position 68,101,163 of record OZ020604.1, on the reverse strand, counting down.
CTCCTCTGTTATTAATAATTAATACGAAATAACAATATGTCGCTAAATAATGTATATTTAATTTATTTTTATTGTATTTCAGTATTCACGTGTAATTTAATATTCATATTAACAATCAGACAAGTCCAACGCGGTAAACGTTGGCGCCTCGCTTAGGAAAATAAAAGGCAGAATCGCCGATATCTACCACCGGAAATCCAGGCACACGTGGAGTAAGACAGGATCGTACAGGATCACCCGACAGTTTTGGGTGTCTTATGATCCCCTTAAAACAAAGGCTCTTTTAGAAATAAGCAAAGAAAATATATATAAACTCACAGCTGTTTGTACAGGGCACTGGCCGGTAGTAGTACACGCTGAAAGGATAGGCATACTCTTCAACCGGTTCTACCGCAGCTGTGAAGGCCCAGGCTCAGAGGATACAGTTGAGCGTTTCCTGTGCGAGTGCCAGGCCCTTACTAGAATAAGGTTAAAGGCCATCGGCAAACCTTTGCTGCAGAGTATTTCAGAGTGCCGCCACTTCTCTTTGTATTATATACTGCGATTCATAAAAAGCGCCGAATGGCTGTAGGTTGCACGAGATGTGGAATCAAAATGGCAGATCTGCTAATTGCTTGTCCACCAGGGTGGCAATCCACTTAAACCAACCAACCAACCAACAAATAATAAAAAAAAGTAGATGAAAAAAAGATCAAAATTCATCAAAATTTACCTCAATAAAGAACAAACCTAAAATTTGATCTAGGTAAAACATCAATTATCTACAACAGCAAGAATAATTGGAAATTGCCTAAAATTTTGTAATCGTTCAAAAATAATTATGGTCTTGTTTTTCCAGTGGTTAGGTGGTTAAATATTGGGCTAAGGATATACCAGCTATTAGAGAGGTAAATACCCAGATGGCTGGTGAATCTGGTGTGAAAAATACTAAATCAAAATCTGTTAAAATCCGAATTCTCACTCGACATCCTAGATATCAAGCTTTTTTTTCAAATACAAATCTAAAGTTAATAATGCTTTTTCGCAATTGGGTTTGAGAAAAATGAATAACAGTGTGTGACACTCAAAAATACCTGGGAAGTGATGTTATTTTTCTTGTATGTCTTGTCGAGTAGAACGAGAATCCAATTTTGGAATTTGTCAAACACCCCCAAAATCTCGACTTAACCTTAAAAAACCGATTTTTCGTGCTTTGCGCACTTCTTAGCCCATATCTTAGCTAATTAACAACCGAAACATGCTAAGAACGGTTTAAGAAAGAAGAAACTCAGACCTTTTGAAGGATATATAGACGTCTTAATAAAGCTGAAGAAATTTACTTGTTTTTGCACAACAAACTTAAATTTTGCTACCCTTTTTCTTCTTTTTTTGACTTTGGCGATATTTTCACACACTATTTTATAAAAACACAAAATGAGCTTTGATTAGATTCAAAGAGTACATTTAATACCGAGTTCAACGAATGTTTCTTTTAAAATCGGCTAAGAGGTGACTGAGTTATTTTACTTTTTATAAGAACGAAATTTTTGCAAAAACTTACAACGAACTTAATTTACTAATAAATATTATTAAATGAAAATATATATATCAAAAGTGCTTTTTTGACCGTTTTTTTCTTAAGTCAGCATCGTCAGTTACGCGTTGTACTGACCAGCAATATTATGCCATCATATTTATTTTGTTTTTTCCTTCGAAACATTTTTCGATCGTAGCCATTTCTTGGTGGAAGTGTTCGCCTTGTTCATCACTGAACTGGCCTAGATTATGTGGGAAGAACTCCAAATGCGAACGCAAGAAATTAATTTTTATCGACATGTTGCAACCCATTTCACCATATGCACTTAAAAATTCGTTTACAACCGTGATGTAGTCGTCGCTTCTGTTGTTCCCAAGGAAATTATCAAATAGCGCTACAAAACTCTTCCATGCACGTTTCTCAACACAGCTTAACTTATTCATAAAGATAACGTCGCTCATAATTTTGCGAATTTGAGGTCCAATGAAAATACCTATATACACATATTATAAAAAAAAATAATAAACAAGTAGGTATGAAAACAAATTAATGAATACCGGCTTTTATTTTAGCTACACTTAATTTTGGGAAGGCAGTTTTAAGATGAAGAAAAGCTTCGCTATTAGCATCCAATTTCTTTACAAATTGTTTCAAGTATCCCAGCTTTAAGTGTAGTGGTGGTAAGATAACATCCTCAGATTTTACCAATGGGAGGCTTAAAACGACTATCCCATTCACAAAGGTAGCAAGGATATTTTGTGTAGCCACCTTGCATGCCAAATAAAATTGTCAACACTTTTAAGTCAGCGATGACTTTCCATTTATGCGTGGCATAGTCGATCAACCGTATAATTTTTTCCATCATTTCATACGTTTCTTTCTGTTAACCCCATACGCGATTGGAACTGATGGTAAGAGATTTTCATTGTGTAATAACTCAGCTTTTAAACCTAAGGGTGACATTACAGACTTCTATTCTATATATCTTTCAAAAGATCTGAGTTTCTTCTTTCTTAAACCGTTCTTAGAATGAAAATCGGTTGTTAATTAGCTAAGAAGTGCGCAAAAGCACTTGGGTGGGTGTCGAAATCTTCCGACACAATGAGAAGATCATCCAAGTAGACAAAAACTCTCGAATCGAGACACAGACGGACGTTATTTGGCTCTCGGACTAGGAAAATTGTACTTTACCAAGGACTATTTGGCGACTCTTCGATTACACCTAATCTAATAATTTTATCTATCTCTGCATCGACTAGTTTTTCTACTGCAGGAGAGTTTGGGAAATATCGCTGCTTTATCGGACGGACGTTAGGTTGGAGTTCGATCACATACTCCATCTTTGAAGTTTTCCCTAGGCCTTCCTTCTCGAAACTAGGAAAGCTTTTCTTAACTAATTCGCTGTTGAGCACTACTTAACGAAAGGGTATTCTCAATGGGCTTTGTTTCGAGAGAGATTTCTGTAACCAAATGAGGCGCGATTTGGAATTCTGTCCAAAATTCAACGCCCAAAATAACTTTCTGTGATAGGCTTGAAAATACGTAGAATATTATAATTTAGACTTTCCTTCAAATTTGACGTTTAATTCAATTGTACCGTACACAACTTGCTTGCTTCCTTATCCGAAGTGGTATGCTAAGAGCCTAAGCGGGAAACTTGTGCTCCACTATCTGAAAGTCTCAAGTACTCAGATCCCTGAATATCAATTTTGGCACAAGGTCTTAAGTCCAACGATTTTTAAGAAATATAGTTGACTAAAAGTTTCAAATTTTGACGCCTTGATTTTACGTTACTCCAAAAGTTTTTTTTGCGGGTGGCCGACCTATTAGTGCGCATCTGGTCACTGGTCTTAAAGATACGTTCCCTAATGTTATAAGGGAGTAATTTTGTGTACAAATGTATTCGTTTTAATCGGTGGTCCCGGGCGTATGAGTTGCGGTTATGCACATTGCTTATCCTTTGCTCTTCTAGTCGTTGCGAGGTTTCTGCCTCGAATCCTCGCTCGCTTTGCAGTTTCCCGGGTTGCTTGTCAGGCATCGTGGACGAAATAGCGATGCCCTTCACCTTTACAATTCCAGCAAACCATTTTTCCCTTTGTTGCTAAAAAATTGATTGGAAGGTAGAGTAGTTGTTGTCGGAAACGCGGTCTCAAAATATGCTGTAAATACTCAACTAGCTCTACCTCAGATAAAGGAGACTGCAAATGCTATGCAATCTTCAAAACAGCATTACGAAAATCATCGAAAGACTCGCTTGTACCTTGTTTTCGGCTACGTATTTGCTCCTTCACCTGAAAGTCACTTTTTATGTTGCGGGAAGTTTATACGCATGGCTTCGCAAAGTGACTCGTGGCACTGAGCGAAGGTAGCGCCAATACTAATCTTTGGCTTCACTGGCAAAGAGGCTTTGGCCATGCTCGCAAAGAAGGTTGAAGTTTCCCCGCAGAGTATATATCACCTGACATTCGATGCGATATATTAAACTTTCCACCGACAATCTTGCAGACCCATCGAACTTTATGTTCCAATTCGAAATAAGTTGGGCTATTCGCCCAGAATTTGGAATGTTCGGTACATCGCTGAGGCGTATTTCCTCAATTTGTCAGTTGAAGCTTTGGTTTGAACTATTTGGTATATTGGAAATATCCCTAGGCCAAAATGTGGTCGAATGGTTATCCTGTACATTGGATTGTTGACCACCTGCACCAGAACTATCATTAGTTACAGGGGCAGCAGGATGAGTGGCCATATTGAGTCGACCTAATAAAGTCGTCAATGAATTTTCCAGTTTCTGTGGAATACGCGATTCTCCCAATCGTCAAAAATAGTCGATTGTCGTGCGGATATCACGGCGGAGACAATATTGCGCACGCGAGTGTCCTCGTCCGTTACATCATTATCTGGCATATTGGTGGCAGCCGAACACGTTGCACCTTCGACCAAGTTTGCACTTAGCCTGGCACTGAGGACATGTCGTATTCCCTTTCAAATAATTTAAAATTTCCCCGCAGAGTATATAAAAAATTCTTTGCATATAATGCAAGACTTAACCGGTGGCGGAAAGTGCTCATTGCTGTGCCTTAAGGACATTTGCAATTAATAAAAGTTTAAACTCAAGAAAAAACGAACCTCGCAGTCCACTTTAAGAAGCAGAATTAACTAAGTTTGTGACTAATTTGATTCAAAAAAGTTACTGTACCAATAATTAGTGAAATGCGCTCGATGCCACTTCAGACGAAAAACGTCAAAAGAATTTTTACAGAAACAAAAAGGAATATAATTAAGGCTTTCAGATTAAACCCAGTAAACGCTCCTCTGTTATTAATAATTAATACGAAATAACAATATGTCGCTAAATAATGTATATTTAATTTATTTTTATTATATTTCAGTATTCACGTGTAATTTAATATTCATATTAACAAATCATATTAACAATCAGACAAGTCCAACGCGGTAAAAGTTGGCGCCTCGCTTAGGAAAATAAAAGGCAGAATCGCCGATATCTACCACCGGAAATGCAGGCACACGTGGAGTAAGACAGGATCGTACAGGATCACCCGACACTTTTGGGTGTCTTATGATCCCCTCAAAACAAAGGCTCTTTTAGATATAAGCAAAGAAAATATATATATACTTACAGCTGTTTGTACAGGGCACTGGCCGGTAGTAATACACGCTGAAAGGATAGGCATACTCTTCAACCGGTTCTGCCGCAGCTGTGAAGGCCCAGGCTCAGAGGATACAGTTGAGCGTTTCCTGTCCGAGTGCCAGGCCCTTGCTAGAATAAGGTTAAAGGCCATCGGCAAACCTTTGCTGCAGAGTATTTCAGAGTGCCGCCACTTCTCTTTGTATTATATACTGCGATTCATAAAAATCGCCGAATGGCTATAGGTTGCACGAGATGTGGAATCAAAATGGCAGATCTGCTAATTGCTTGTCCACCAGGGTGGCAATCCACTTAAACCAACCAACCAACCAACAAATAATAAAAAAAAGTAGATGCAAAAAAGATCAAAATTCATCAAAATTTACCTCAATAAAGAACAAACCTAAAATTTGATCTAGGTAAAACGTCAATTATCTACAACAGCAAGAATAATTGGAAATTGCCTAAAATTTTGTAATCGTTCAAAAATAATTATGGTCTTGTTTTTCCAGTGGTTAGGTGGTTAAATATTGGCTAAGGATATACCAGCTATCAGAGAGGTAAATACCCAGATGGCTGGTGAATCTGGTGTGAAAAATACTAAATCAAAATCTGTTAAAATCCGAATTCTCACTCGACATCCTAGATATCAAGCTTTTTTTTCAAATATAAATCTAAAGTTAATAATGCTTTTTCGCAATTGGGTTTGAGCAAAATGAATAACAGTGTGTGACACTGAAAATATGCTGTAAATACTCAACTAGCTCTACCTCAGATAAAGGAGACTGCAAATGCTATGCAATCTTCAAAACAGCATTACGAAAATCATCAAAAGACTCGCTTGTACCTTGTTTTCGGTTACGTATTTGCTCCTTCACCTGAAAGTCACTTTTTATGTTGCGGGAAGTTTATACGCATGGCTTCGCAAAGTGACTCGTGGCACTGAGCGAAGGTAGCGCCAATACTAATCTTTGGCTTCACTGGCAAAGAGGCTTTGGCCATGCTCGCAAAGAAGGTTGAAGTTTCCCCGCAGAGTATATATCACCTGACATTCGATGCGATATATTAAACTTTCCACCGACAATCTTGCAGACCCATCGAACTTTATGTTCCAATTCGAAATAAGTTGTGCTATTCGCCCAGAATTTGGAATGCTCGCTGAGGCGTATTTCCTCAATTTGTCAGTTGAAGCTTTGGTTTGAACTATTTGGTATATTGGAAATATCCCTAGGCCAAAATGTGGTCGAATGGTTATCCTGTACATTGGATTATTGACCACCTGCACCAGAACTATCATTAGTTACAGGGGCAGCAGGATGAGTGGCCATATTGAGTCGACCTAATAAAGTCGTCAATGAATTTTACAGTTTCTGTGGAATACGCGATTCTCCCAATCGTCAAGAATAGTCGATTGTCGTGCGGATATCACGGCGGAGACAATATTGCGCACGCGAGTGTCCTCGTCCGTTACATCATTATCTGGCATATTGGTGGCAGCCAAACACGTTGCACCTTCGACCAAGTTTGCACTTAGCCTGGCACTGAGGACATGTCGTATTCCCTTTCAAATAATTTAAAATTTCCCCGCAGAGTATATAAAAAATTCTTTGCATATAGTGCAAGACTTAACCGGTGGCGGAAAGTGCTCATTGCTGTGCCTTAAGGACATTTGCAATTAATAAAAGTTTTAACTCAAGAAAAAACGAACCTCGCAGTCCACTTTAAGAAGCAGAATTAACTAAGCTTGTGACTAATTTGATTCAAAACAGTTACTGTACCAATAATTAGTGAAATGCGCTCGATGCCACTTCAGACGAAAAACGTCAAAAGAATTTTTACAGAAACAAAAAGGAATATAATTAAGGCTTTCAGATTAAACCCACTAAACGCTCCTCTGTTATTAATAATTAATACGAAATAACAATATGTCGCTAAATAATGTATATTTAATTTATTTTTATTATATTTCAGTATTCACGTGTAATTTAATATTCATATTAACAAATCATATTAACAATCAGACAAGTCCAACGCGGTAAACGTTGGCGCCTCGCTTAGGAAAATAAAAGGCAGAATCGCTGATATCTACCACCGGAAATGCAGGCACACGTGGAGTAAGACAGGATCGTACAGGATCACCCGACAGTTTTGGGTGTCTTATGATCCCCTTAAAACAAAGGCTCTTTTAGATATAAGCAAAGAAAATATATATAAACTTACAGCTGTTTGTACAGGGCACTGGCCGGTAGTAGTACACGCTGAAAGGATAGGCATACTCTTCAACCGGTTCTGCCGCAGCTGTGAAGGCCCAGGCTCAGAGGATACAGTTGAGCGTTTCCTGTGCGAGTGCCAGGCCCTTGCTAGAATAAGGTTAAAGGCCATCGGCAAACCTTTGCTGCAGAGTATTTCAGAGTGCCGCCACTTCTCTTTGTATTATATACTGCTCATAAAAAGCGCCGAATGGCTGTAGGTTGCACGAGATGTGGAATCAAAATGGCAGATCTGCTAATTGATTGTCCACCAGGGTGGCAATCCACTTAAACCAACCAACCAACCAACAAATAAAAAGAAAAATAGATGCAAAAAAGATCAAAATTCATCAAAATTTACCTCAATAAAGAACAAACCTAAAAATTGATCTAGGTAAAACATCAATTATCTACAACAGCAAGAATAATTGGAAATTGCCTAAAATTTTGTAATCGTTCAAAAATAATTATGGTCTTGTTTTTCCAGTGGTTAGGTGGTTTAATATTGGGCTAAGGATATGCCAGCTATCAGAGAGGTAAATACCCAGATGGCTGGTCAATCTGGTGTGAAAAATACTAAATCAAAATCTGTTAAAATCCGAATTCTCACTCGACATCCTAGATATCAAGCTTTTTTTCAAATATAAATCTAAAGTTAATAATGCTTTTTCGCAATTGGGTTTGAGAAAAATGAATAACAGTGTGTGACACTCAAAAATACTTGGGAAGTGATGTTATTTTTCTTGTAGGTCTTATCGAGTAGAACGAGAATCCAATTTTGGAATTTGTCAAACACCGCCAAAATCTCGACTTAACCTTAAAAAACCGATTTTTCGTGCTTTGCGCACTTCTTAGCCCATATCTTAGCTAATTAACAACCAAAACATTCTAAGAACGGTTTAAGAAAGAAGAAACTCAGACCTTTTGAAGGATATATAGACGTCTTAATAAAGCTGAAGAAATTTACTTGTTTTTGCACAACAAACTTAAATTTTGCTACCCTTTTCTTCTTTTGGCGTAGAATACGTCTTACCTTACGGTATGGGCACCCATGTCAGGTTTTTATTGTTGTAATCTCTATTTCTTTAATTATAAGGAAACGGCTCGGTAACTTTTTTTAAAAATTTTTTTGTAGTCAAATGAAGATGTTAGCTTTCGTTTGACATACATTTCATGTTGGTTGATATCTTCCTAATATTTAAATTTCTCAAATGAAAATTGTATAAACACATGCACACAAATATGTGTGTGGTGTTTGGTTGAGTGTTTGCTGTTGGGCGATTTAAATGTACTCGTGCAGCCCTTTCTTTGTATTGCATAATTTTAGGCGGGCAAGTTAAAGTAGAGTAAAGGCAGAGAAAGCGCTGCCAACTACTGCTTATTGGTGGTGATTTTAACACAGAAATCACTTCAAATACTAGATTGGCGAAATTTATGAGCGATACGTTTAATTTGGATTATATTCGAAATGATGCTCCCACAACTATTGATAACACAACCATTGACTTAGTTTTTGCGAGAAATTTAAATGTTAATTTAAAAACATATTTATCCTATTTTTCCCATCATAAGCCTATTTTCTCAAAAGTAACTTTCAAATAATCAAATAGATTTGGGTCTGTTATTTATCATTTATCTTTACTATTGATAACTACCATTGACTTCGTTTTTGCCAGAAATTTAATTGATAATTTAAAAACATTTTTATCCTATTTTGCTATCATAAGCTTATGTATATCATCAAAAGTAACTATCAAATAAAGAAATTCATTTGCTTGCATTATTTATCATTATAAATTATCATTATACATATGTTTTCTGTCTTATCGGATGGCGTATTCTACGTTAAACTTAATGGCCGTGTCTCTGACACAGCCTCCTTCTTTTTTTGGCTTTGGCGATATTTTCACACACTATTTTATAAAAACACAAAATGAGCTTTGATTAGATTCAAAGAGTACATACCGAGTTCAACGAATGTTTCTTTTAAAAATTCGGCCAAAAAGTGACTGAGTTATTTTACTTTTTATAAGAACGAAATTTTTGCAAAAACTTACAACGAACTTAATTTACTAATAAATATTATTAAATGAAAATATATAGATATATCAAAAGTGCTTTTTTGACCGTTTTTTTCTTAGGTCAGCATCGTCAGTTACGCGTTGTACTGACCAGCAATATTCTGCCATCATATTTATTTTGTTTTTTCCTTCGAAACGTTTTTCGATCGTAGCCATTTCTTGGTGGAAGTTTTCGCCTTGTTCATCACTGAACCATAGCTGGGTACTAATGATTAGAAATCCTAATGATTAGCAATCGGATTAGATGTCTTTTTTTGGCCGAACAATTGATTTATTTTGATTAGTTGGCCATTTTAGACGATTACTAATTGATTTGATTAGAAGTAATCGAAAATCTAATCGCGATTAGTGACGATTAGCATTTCTAATCAAAACTAATCAAATCTAATCAAAAAATCTAATCGATTAGATATCTTGATTAGTTTTGATTAGTTTTGATTAGATGGACATTTTGAACTAGTTTTGTGACCAAAATTTGTATTTATCATATTTATTTTATATATTTACAAAATATAACATACACATATACTTATTTTATAGATCTATGTAGGATTTCAAATACTAGAAAGCAAGTATTGATATTAAAACATATGTACAACAAATTCAAACATTATAGCTCACAAGAAGTCAACAAAAAAAAACCAAATTCATATTTCGTCAGTTCTGAAAAAAAAAAAAATACATTTCGATATTAAAATTACGTCTCTTTAAATGAATGCTGATTTTCGTTACATATAATTCACAAAAAATTTACATTAGACTTCATTAATACCAACTTTTCAAAAGAAAAGTCCGACAATGAATTTCGTCTTGGGGTGTTGATTATGCCTGCAAATGAAAACAGGCGTTCGACGGGCGCTGAAGATGCCAGTGGGGTGTTAAACGCTATGCATGCTTCTTTTAACACACAATATTTCGCAGAGGAAGACAGCGAAGACGAAATGCCGACTTTCCAAAATGACAAATATTTGCCGAAGCACGAAAGGTGTGCCTCTCACACACTGAATTTACTAGCTACCACTGACTTCCACAGGATTTTGAGAGAGCATCCAGCACTACATAGTCAACACACAATGGTAATATTTATACATAGTTTAATTAAAATGCAATTTACATTAAAATTTACTTCTTTCAGACGATCAAAAAATGCCATCAATTATGGAGAAAGTGCAAATGGCCAAAATCATCCGAAATCATCCAGAGCATTCTAGGTTCAGCTCTTGTTGTACCAGTAGTAACTAGGTGGAACTCACTATATGATGCAATCCGGAGGTTACTACAGTACAAGGAGAAGTTGAGTGAGCTTTCCGATGAACTGACTCTGTCTCCTTTTACATCAAGTGATTTTCAATATTTGGAGTCGTACAAGCTGCTAATGGAGCCTATTTCCCAAACTTTGGACTTTCTCCAAGGTGAAACCAATGTTTAATATGGTTGTATTATTCCTGCGTTACTTTCTTTGAGTAATAAGCTGCTAAAATAATCCAGAAAACCCGAACTTTTGAGCAAAATTAGCTCAACAGCAGTGCAGTTAGAACATCAATTGAGAGAAAGGTTTAAATTGTATTTCACATTGGCTACCGAGGTAAACATGGCAATAGCGGCAGCTGTATTGACTCCAAATGTGAAAATGAAATGGTTGCGAAGTCATATGCACTTTGTTCAAAAATGATCCGCCATATATTGCAACGGACGTGCCGAATTTGAGCAATGAAAATTCTTTTTATGATTTTGATGATGACGGTAACTTTATTACTATTTCATGATTTTTCAAAGCTAAAATTATTTTGGTTACAGAAGATGACGTAGAGAAATGTATTCCCAAAACCCAAGTTACACCTACCGCGTCCAACGGGTTAAAAAGCGCCATAAGCAATCGGCTTTGCGGTTATTTGTGTGACCCGGATCCCGGCCCTGAAATTTGGACGATTTATTTTGTGTTAAAAGAAGCATGCATAGCGTTTAACACCCCACTGGCATATTCAGCGCCCGTCGAACGCCTGTTTTCATTTGCAGGCATAATCAACACTCCAAGACGAAATTCATTGTCGGACTTTTCTTTTGAAAAGTTGGTATTAATGAAGTCTAATGTAAATTTTTTGTGAATTATATGTAACGAAAATCAGCATTCATTTAAAGAGACGTAATTTTAATATCGAAATGTATTTTTTTTTTTTCAGAACTGACGAAATATGAATTTGGTTTTTTTTTGTTGACTTCTTGTGAGCTATAATGTTTGAATTTGTTGTACATATGTTTTAATATCAATACTTGCTTTCTAGTATTTGAAATCCTACATAGATCTATAAAATAAGTATATGTGTATGTTATATTTTGTAAATATATAAAATAAATATGATAAATACAAATTTTGGTCACAAAACTAGTTCAAAATGTCCATCTAATCAAAACTAATCAAAACTAATCAAGATATCTAATCGATTAGATTTTTTGATTAGATTTGATTAGTTTTCATTAGAAATGCTAATCGTCACTAATCGCGATTAGATTTTCGATTACTTCTAATCTAATCAATTAGTAATCTGAAACTTTCATAAACAAAAATTTCTAATGATTAGAGTACATTTTTTTTCTAATCCTAATGATTTCTAATTCTAATCGAAAGTCCCCAGCTATGCACTGAACTGGCCTAGATTATGTGGGAAGAAGTCCAAATGCGAATGCAAGAAAATAATTTTTATCGACATGTTGCAACCCATTTCACCATATGCACTTAAAAACTCGTTTACAACGTGATGTAGTCGTCGCTTCTGTTGTTCCCAAGGAAATTATCACATAGCGCTACAAAACTCTTCCATGCACGTTTCTCAACACAGCTTAACTTATTCATAAAGATAACGTCGCTCATAATTTTGCGAATTTGAGGTCCAATGAAAATACCTATATACACATATTATAAAAAAAATAATAAACAAGTAGGTATGAAAACAAATTAATGAGTACCGGCTTTTATTTTAGCTACACTTAATTTTGGGAAGGCAGTTTTAAGATGAAGAAAAGCTTCGCTTTTAGCATCCAATTTCTTTACAAATTGTTTCATGTATCCCAGCTTTAAGTGTAGTGGTGGTAAGATAACATCCTCAGATTTTACCAATGGGAGGCTTAAAACGACTATCCCATTCACAAAGGTAGCAAGGATATTTTGTGTAGCCACCTTGCATGCCAAATAAAATTGTCAACACTTTTAAGTCAGCGATGACTTTCCATTTATGCGTGGCATAGTCGATCAACCGTATAATTTTTTCCATCATTTCATACGTTTCTTTCTGTTAACCCCATACGCGATTGGAACTGATGGTAAGAGATTTTCATTGTGTAATCACTCAGCTTTTAAACCTAAGGGTGACATTACAGACTTCTATTCTATATATCTTTCAAAAGATCTGAGTTTCTTCTTTCTTGAACCGTTCTTAGAATGAAAATCGGTTGTTAATTAGCTAAGAAGTGCGCAAAAGCACGAAAAGTTAAGTCGAGATTTTGGGGGTGTTTGACAAATTCCAAAATTGGATTCTCGTTCTACTCGATATGACCTACAAGGAAAATAACATCACTTCCCAGGTATTTGGACGTCATTATTTTTTGTAGCACTGTGTAATCAAAGCGTTATTATACAAGGTAAATTTAAATTAAAATTAAGTCCAAAAATGGAATTGGCCACAATTGGTCGCGCTATTAAAAATGCGTCATAGTCCTACAAGTGGAGCCCCAGGTTGTGCGCCATTTATCTGTTATGTGTGTGCCCTAGAAATGCGAGACGAGATGGGTTTGTGATGGGGCCTTGCTGCTGCACGGTGTGCACTGGTTGATACCCGTAGCATTAGTTTCGTGGGTTCGTGAAACGCGGCATCGAACCAAGCCCTATCTCAAGTCTCTATTGCCCTAACAAGATAATTTTAGTTCGCACACTTAAGATCTACTAGCTAAACCCACCAACTCCGAATATGCCCCACCCCCTGAATCCGTAAAAAACTTAAGCCCGTTAGCACTTTGCTTATGGTATGTATGGTTGCTCTCCATGCCCACCCTACCATGGCTTTTTGGTTGTTCCTAAAGCCCCAATTATACCACCACCCACACCCCCTTCCGAACTTAGGACAAACTAGGCCTTTACAATTTCATATCCAATAGTTTATTAAATAAAGAACAAAATTCAGATCATTGGCAATTGTATAAATACGCTAACCAACATTAATTACTTAATCCATTTAAAAGTTACATGTGCAACAAAATTAGTATTAACAATAATAAGATGTAATACTAATACTAGTAATATTCCCTTTAATGTAGATATCAGCTGATCTACCTTAAGATTTTGCATATTATGTGGTAATTAACCCACGAGCGATATATATGCACGCAACGTATATAGGTATATATATATATATATGTATATATATATGTATTTTTTTTGTTATGAAGACAGGTATGCAAGCGAATACATACTTATGTGTACTGTCAAACAACTATACTTGACAGTGATAGAAAAATAAATCGTAACCAAATGAACTAATGCATTTTACAAACCTAAATACATTGGAACCAGGATGATCCCATGTAGGCCTCCCGCCGAGCGAATGTTGTTGCCAAAATCAATCTTATATTAAATAGTAATATATAAATCCAAATCTAACTTCTAATATTATCCAAATTAAAGTATGTTTATGTTCACGCGTTCTTTTATCTTTCTCTAACTTAGGTTAGGCTTACGATTGTGACTGGATCTTTTATTTTAATGACCCTTAAATGCATTTATGCGAGAAAATCAGAATGTAAGTAGATATAAAAATTCGGTAAAAAAATGTTTTTTTTTTAATAGAGTAAAGAGCTGAAATATAATATCCAAACTTTGTGTAAATCGATTGGTATGTCTTGTCGTTATTTTTGTGTTCTGCGCTGCATGCATGTGCATTAGACTGCCACTTAAAATAAATACGCTTTATTGAGAAATGAAGAAACTTTTACGCCAAGTAATTTTGCCATAGAAAGTTTTTGATTATCTTCAACCGTTTTCTATTTATACCCCTAGCAACAACATTTGCGCCTAGCAATTTATTAGTAGGCCTATATACATATATTTCTGGTTGTTTCTAAAGATGAATATTATTACAAAAATTATTTATATGCGGTAGTGATGAGAACTATCGTAAATTTTGCTTGTCGACAAATATCGATACTTCGGAAGAGCTTGTCGATAGTATCGATACTTGGTGAAAGTATCGATACTTGATAAAACTGGCGTAGCTGGAATTATCAGATGCTTTAAAGCATTGGATTTAATGAGCGATACTAAATATTTCGATACTCTTGTGACTTAACGATACTTTTGCCATCGCTAATATGCGCATTTTATTTCACAGCAACTAAAATATTTGATGTATATCCTTGTTGATGTTAATTTCCAAGGAATTATTTCGCAAGTTGTTGACTTTTTTTACATATTTCTTTTGGAGCAAAATATTACAATATTTCTTTGCTAAAGCTTTCAGTGCAAAATCGTCAATAAGAGTGTTAACATCGGAAATATAAGTGAATTACCGTGTCATGTGTAGTAAATTACCGTCTGCGAAAGAAGTTTTGAGAATTCTATTTTTTAAGCTAAGTCTTAGGGAAAGTGCCCGTTTAACAATAAAATAAGTGCAAATATTTTGGCAAAAAGCAAGAATTCCAACTAGAGAGGAGAAGCACTTCATTGAAAAATTGGAAAAACTTTATAATGAATGGCGCAATCTGCAAAAAAACTCAGCTAGAAAGACAGAAGAACAAAAGAAAAAAGAGACAGTATTTACCAAAAAAATTGAAAATTTATTTGATATAGCTCATGCAAATGGATTGACTATTCTAAAAATTGAAGAAGATAAAATATTTTTATTGAATCAAAGAAAAGAGGGAAGACCAGGATATATGCATGGCATCGACCGTGAACTTGAACAGTCAGAAAAACAAACAGAAGATAGGCCAAGAAAATTTTTGGAAAGGCGAAATAAAAGTACACAAGAAGTTTACGATTTATTAAGAACTGTTCCAATAAACGATATTTCGTTGTCTGACCCGGAAAATTCAAATTGTGAAGATAGTGCTCCTGACATGGAAGTTGCACAAGAGCCACCTTTAAAGAAAGCCAGGGGAAATACTAATTTAGTCACTCCAAAACTTGCGGCTGTTCTTAATGCTTGTAAAATAAGTGACAGAAATGCTGTTAAAATTATAGTTGCTGCTGCAGAAGAGTTTGGTCAATGCATAAACAATTTAATTTTAAATAAAAATTCAGTTCGTACTGCTAGACAAAAATTGCGGAAAAAACGCGTTGATGAAATCAAAGCCAAGATGGAAAATAGTGATTTGGAAACTGTATGTTTGCATTGGGATGGTAAACTACTTCCAGGATTAGAAGGAAAAGCGAAAGTAGACCGGCTCCCTATAATAATCTCCAATGGTCAAATAGAGCAATTACTCAAGGTTCCACCTTTAGACGCAAGCACTGGAAGAGCCCAAGCATTGGCTATTTGTAAACCTGTTTACGAGTCGGATTTGCAAGATAAAGTGAATTCGTTAGTTTTGAATAAACACCGGTCACATAAACGGAACAGCTACTATTGTTGAAAGCCTATTAAAAAAAGATCTTTTGTATTTACCATGCCGGTATCATATACATATATGAACTATTTTTAAGAAGCGTGTTTGATTTAAAAATTTCAAAGTCCGAAAACCCTAATGTTGTCATTTTACAGAAATTTCAAAAATCGTGGCCAAAAACTGATATCAAAAACATTGGCATTATTGACAGAAGAGTTAAAAAAATATTCAGTGCATCTTTCTTATCAAAATTTACGCTGATGCATGGTTCACAGCTCCTTTACCAACTAAGACACCTTTTTGTGATTTTAATTTTTTAATAAAGCTCCACGAATATGCAAAATATGATAAACAAATTTCAAAAACAGCTTCTGATAAATTTTGAAGGCATCTTTGGTATTTAAGTTTAGAAGCTGTCGCCTTTACCTTTTTCAATTCAAACGTAAGCTCTGAGACAAAGATAAAAATGATAGAGAAATTAAATAGAGAGTCATCATCTGAACAAAATGATAAAAAGGTTAATGTCACGATTTCTGAAATCCTGGAAGAGGACATCGAACAGTTTGTTTCGAAAAAAACATTAAATTTCTTCACAAGATTTAATATAAATATTAACTTTTTAAAAAAGCCACCATCGGAGTGGGATGTAGATGGAAATTATAATGAGGCAATAGAAAAAATTAAAGGAATAAAACTAGTGAATGATACGGCAGAAATAGGGGTTAAATTAATACAAGATTATAATTCTATATTATCGAAAAATGAAGAACAAAAACAATACATACTTCAAGTAGTTAAAGATTATCGCCGCAGGTTTCCTGACTGCAACAAATACACTTTATTAAATACAAACTATTAATACATTGTTATCATAAGAACCTTTCTAATACAAACAATAAAAAAAAATTAAAACGTTTTGAAAATGAGCTTTTTAAAGGCGCAAATGTTGTTGCTAGGGGTATAAATAGAAAACGGTTAAAGATAATCAAAAACTTTCTATGGCAAAATTACTTGGCGTAAAATTTTCTTCATTTCTCTCCAATGTCATTTTTATAAGTAATTGATATTAGCTGAGTTATTCAAGGCCAAAGTCAACTTTTATGAAAAAATGCTGATTTTTCGAATTTGGGGGCTTTGAGGCACCACTTCCCCCGAACCGATTTGGATAAAATTTTGCCACAATCATTTTTTTTTGGAAAAGAACCGATATGGGGGGTGCCATCATCCAAAATCAGAACAACAAAAAAGCCCATATGCACTAATGGCAGTCTAATGTGCATATGCGGGAGGCAATGATGCTTGAGGCGGTCATCAATGGGAAGAATTGCCAGTCGTTCCTTACTCCGCTAATAATAAACTTAGCTAATCGCAGAGTTAAAAATTGGTTGAAACCTGTAAGATTTTCCCGGGATTATTTCTTTAGAAGTCACTAGCCTTTCCGGCTTTATTATATGTAACCTTTTTTTATTGTCGTCATATCTTACCTATTAAGTATACGAAGTATACGTAATCAGCTTATATTCAAGGCCTAGTTTGACTTTTAATTGAAATTATGCCTCCCTTCAACTCAAATTAATATTTCACAATACAAATTTTAACCACTTCTATTCCATTCGGCGATTTGCAAAGAAAGAACTAAAACTCGTCCCGGAAGTTAGCTTGAGACCGATCTGACAGCTGTATTTATCGATAACCCATGATCGAGAAGCAGATGTTTAGCGGAACTTTATACAAACTTATTAAAATTACATAAAAAAAAATTATTTAAAATTTCGATCTCTCTGTAATTTAGGTAGGTAGGTTGGTAGACGGGTTGTCACTGGTATTTAGGGACACACTTAGACCCCAAAAAGGGATGCCCTAGAAAGCGTAGCCTGCTTTTCGCTAGTGCTGGACAAATGCATAGAAGGTGTAGAACGGTTTCCTCCTCTTCATAATTTCCAGCTTCTGCAGTATCTGAGGAAGTGCACTCCAGGACGCGCCGCGTGGTTACCTATGAGGCAGAGCCCTGTTTGAGCGCCAATTACGTGGGATATATACAGCCGTGCTCCCAGTTTCACATTTACAAATTTTCCTGTGGATTCAGTTTGAAATCACATGTTTGGTGCTCCCAACTTCACATTCACATACATATTCGTGAATTGAATCCGAATACTTGGTTGTATGTGAAATGAAAAGTAAATGACAAAAAGTGTGTTAATGTTTAATTATTTTCGATTTGAATAATTTTTCAAATATTTTTTGATGTTTGTAGAAGCCATTTATGACATTTCTGTATTAGTTATTCATTGAAATATAAGTATTTTTAAGTGTTTTACTGATGACTCCTCAAAAAAGCATACATGCATAGCTGAATCGGAAAGGGAAATTTCAACAATAGCTGTTTGTGAATTGCCGCAACGATAACCGATATGTGTGACAGGGAAGACCTAATATGCAAAGAAATTTGTGAAATTGGGAGCACACTATTTCACTTTTACAGGAAATTTTTTAAATCACATTGTGGAATTGAATTGTGAAACTGGGAAATCTGTTTTAAGGTATACAGACTACGCGACCATTTACGATCCCATCTGGGCCAAGTCTGCCTAGAGATCATACAGGTCGTTGTTTGCGCCCAGCTTTCATTTGCACGAGCATAAGCAAATTCTTTTAAAGCAGCTGGCAAGTGCCAATGCGTTCCTTACCGGAAGAATCTGCTTGGTTGTTCCCTTCCTCGCAAGATCATCCGCTAAACAGTTTCCCTCAGTGTGAATGTGATCTGAAACCCAAATGATGTTAAGCTTGTTCTGCTTAGCGATCTCCTGGATAGATCGGCGGCAATTCAACACAATCTTTGATTTAATCGTAGTTAAGCTCACAGCTTTAATTGCAGCTTGGCTGTCACTAAAAATAAAAATGTCTTTACCCTTTTAGCGGTTTGTAACATGGCCATAGCCTCCTTAATGGCTGAAACTTCATCTTGAAGAACAGTACAGTAAGGAAGAGCTTCTGCGAGAATACCTCTCCTCCCAATTTGCCATTCAGTTTCGAAACATCCGTAAATACCTTGAGACTTCCAGGTGGAGTATAGACATTTCTTGACCGCTCCTCCCTACCTAGGATCCTCATCGCAAATCTGAGTATACCGGAATAAAGCTATAATTACTCAATATGCTTGAGTGCCCACGTAAGCTGCACTCCTATTGACATGTATCTCTTAACCGATGCGCGGCAAGAGCCGCTACTTGTTGACCCACTGATTCTAGCGGTAGAAGGTCTAAAAGGACATTCAAGACATCGCTTGGTGTGGTTCGCAACGCTCTACTAATGCTGATCGTACTAGCCCCCTGCACTTTGCTAAGTAGATTAAGATTAGCAGCTCTGCTAAAGAAAGGTCACCATAGAGGAGAATTGGTCTAACTACCGCACTGCGACAACGCTGGCGGCACCCCATTCCGTTTGCTCTATGAAGTCAACCAAGGAGCTTTCCACTCCAAGTCCTCTTAAGAACTGCATTATGGCTTCCGGACTTATGTTGTTGAAAGATCTCTTAATGTCAAGAATGACCATGAGACAGAATTCTTTGTAGCTGAAAGACTTTTTAATATAGCTGACCAGGGTATGTAGCGCGGTGACCGTGGACCTTCCCTTCAGGTAAACATGTTGGTTGTTAGACCATAGCACTTTGTCGATTGATATATAGAGATAGTTACTAATTAGCTTATCTAGGGTTTTAAGGACAAAGTCTGTCATCTTATAGGTCTGAGATCCTATGGATTCATATGTGAAGCTGTTCCAGCTTTGGGTATGAAGACAACGGAAACAGATCTCTATGCCGAAATAATGCTTTCTCTTGAAATAGGGAGATCAACCAGTGGGGTTTGCACTCTCCCAAAGTTTGTGGTCAGGCTAGGGCCGGCTTTGCCCAGAGCCTGCAAGTAGATTGTAGTGAAAGGGTCCACCATGACTTCCAATTTACTTTCGAGAATTTCCCTATAAAGAAGCCAGTCAGTTTTCCTCATGTTTTTGCGAACCTTCGGAGCACCCGTGGACAGATCATTCATTATCAGATCATAATTGTATTACATCACATCGTGGCACTCCGGTCATGACACGTGCGCTGCTTGACTCGGGATCTCAATTAAACTTCGTTTCCGGGCGCATCGCCAACATGCTGAAAGTTTCTCGCCATAAAATCGGTTAGGAAATCAGTGGAATAGGAGCTGTGCTATAATAAAGCTATAATTACTCAATATGCTTGAGTGCCCACGTAAGCTACACTCCTATTGACATGTCTCTCTTAACCAATGCGCGGCAAGAGCCGCTACTTGTTGACCCACTGATTCTAGCGGTAGAAGGTCTAAAAGGACATTCAAGACATCGCTTGGTGTGGTTCGCAACGCTCTACTAATGCAGATCGTACTAGCCCTCTGCACTTAGCTAAGTAGATTAAGATTAGCAGCTCTGCTAAAGAAAGGTCGCCATAGAGGAGAATTGGTCTAACTACCACACTGCGACAACGCTGGCGGCACCCCATTCCGTTTGCTCTATGAAGTCA
Source organism: Philophylla caesio (assembly GCA_963971545.1). NCBI lineage: Eukaryota > Metazoa > Arthropoda > Insecta > Diptera > Tephritidae > Philophylla > Philophylla caesio. Next base: position 68,080,534 of record OZ020604.1, on the reverse strand, counting down.
ACCAAGGAGCTTTCCACTCCAAGTCCTCTTAAGAACTGCATTATGGCTTCCGGACTTATGTTGTTGAAAGATCTCTTAATGTCAAGAATGACCATGAGACAGAATTCTTTGTAGCTGAAAGACTTTTTAATATAGCTGACCAGGGTATGTAGCGCGGTGCCCGTGGACCTTCCCTTCAGGTAAACATGTTGGTTGTTAGACAATAGCACTTTGTCGATGGATATAGAGAGATAGTTACTAATTAGCTTATCTAGGGCTTTAAGGACAAAGTCTGTCATCTTATAGGTCTGAGATCCTATGGATTCATATGTGAAGCTGTTCCAGCTTTGGGTATGAAGACAACGGAAACAGATCTCTATGCCGAAATAATGCTTTCTCTTGAAATAGGGAGATCAACGATTCCCCCGAAGGTAGAAAATCCACTTCCGTTGTTTATGAGCTTCCAAAAAAATGCGCGTCTAGAAGCAGTTCGACCGTTTCTTTCCCGTTGTTGACCACGACCCATCCTGTCTTTGAGAGACCTGAAAAGGTTTGTTACGATTTTTCTTAAATTGGCAGTCTCGGTGACACCCTCAACACCAGTAGAAAAATCTATCCATGAAGGCTTTTTTTGCTTCACGTACAAAATAGCCACACCCGCAAAAGCTGTTTATATGTCTACCACTCATACTTCTAACTAAGCGTTTTCGCCCTGTTGAACTGCTTCCTGCAAGTGAGTCCAGGGTGTGAACCACCAGTGGGGTTTGCGCTTTCCCCAAAGTTTGTGGTCAGGCTAGGGCCGGCTTTGCCCAGAGCCTGCAAGTAAATTGTAGTGAAAGGGTCCACCATGACTTCCAATTTACTTTTGAGAATTTCCCTATAAAGAAGCCAGTCAGTTTTCCTCATGTTCTTGCGAACCTTCGGAGCACCCGTGGACAGATCATTCATGATCAGATCATAATTGTATTACATCATATATATAATTTAACTATGAATTTTAAAGAACGCTGTTATTGTGGCACCTTGGTTTTATTTTTGTTAAGCTTTGATGTGTTTTTGAGATAGATTTTAAATCTTTACTGAAAGCAATTAGTCAATCGAGTTATGAAGAGTATGATAAAGCGGCTACTGACCTTGTAGTGAGAGACTTTTCGCAATTGCCCCATCGCCTTCCACCCGCTATTCGTAGTTGTAACATTTTAGCATAAGTAATTAGTTTTAAGAATTATTTGTACAGTCCATTTGAATATGTCGTGTTGCACACACCACATAATTTGAACAATAAAGTTTTTGGCATTCGATAGCCATTAAAAACTATTACTTGGCTCGTCCAGAGGTTCTTCGAGCCGGATCTTATTAACAATCGCATATAGCAAAATTTCTCGTCGTTACGTGCAAGCATTAAAATCTGTTGTTGGTCACGTCTACGGAAGATCAAGCAGATACACCATTCGTCGATGCGGTGACCCCGTCAAATTCAACCGGCAACATTCGAATAAGGGCTATGCAGCGTGACCAGTTATCAATCAATCCGCGATGTCGTTCTAGCCACTGCGGTAGTGAAACTTCATAACAGTCGTGGCACTCCGGTCATGACACGTGCGCTGCTTGACTCGGGATCTCAATTAAACTTCGTTTCCGGGCGCATCGCTAACATGCTGAAAGTTTCTCGCCATAAAATCGGTTTGGAAATCAGTGGAATAGGAGCTGTGCTATAATAAAGCTATAATTACTCAATATTCTTGAGTGCCCACGTAAGCTACACTCCTATTGACATGTCTCTCTTAACCAATGCGCGGCAAGAGCCGCTACTTGTTGACCCACTGATTCTAGCGGTAGAAGGTCTAAAAGGACATTCAAGACATCGCTTGGTGTGGTTCGCAACGCTCTACTAATGCAGATCGTACTAGCCCTCTGCACTTAGCTAAGTAGATTAAGATTAGCAGCTCTGCTAAAGAAAGGTCGCCATAGAGGAGAATTGGTCTAACTACCGCACTGCGACAACACTGGCGGCACCCCATTCCGTTTGCTCTATGAAGTCAACCAAGGAGCTTTCCCCTCCAAGTCCTCTTAAGAACTGCATTATGGCTTCCGGACTTATGTTATTGAAAGATCTCTTAATGTCAAGAATGACCATGAGACAGAATTCTTTGTAGCTGAAAGACTTTTAAATATAGCTGACCAGGGTATGTAGCGCGGTGCCCGTGGACCTTCCCTTCAGGTAAACATGTTGGTTGTTAGACAATAGCACTTTGTCGATGGATATAGAGAGATAGTTACTAATTAGCTTATCTAGGGCTTTAAGGACAAAGTCCGTCATCTTATAGGTCTGAGATCCTATGGAATCATATGTGAAGCTGTTCCAGCTTTTGGTATGAAGACAACGAAAACAGATCTCTATGCCGAAATAATGCTTTCTCTTGAAATAGGGAGATCAACGATTCCCCCGAAGGTAGAAAATCCACTTCCGTTGTTTATGAGCTTCCAAAAAAATGCGCGTCTAGAAGCAGTTCGACCGTTTCTTTTCCCGTTGTTGACCACGAGCCATCCAGTCTTTGAGAGACCCGAAAAGGTTTGTTACGATTTTTCTTAGTTTGGCAGTCTCGGTGACACCCTCAACACCAGTAGAAAAATTTATCCATGAAGGCTTTTTTGCTTCAATTACAAAATAGCCACACCCGCAAAAGCTGTTTATATGTCTACCCAAAGTTTGTGGTCAGGCTAGGGCCGGCTTTGCCCAGAGCCTGCAAGTAGATTGTAGTGAAAGGGTCCACCATGACTTCCAATTTACTTTCGAGAATTTCCCTATAAAGAAGCCAGTCAGTTTTCTTCATGTTCTTGCGAACCTTCGGAGCACCCGTGGACAGATCACTCATTATCAGATCATAATTGTATTACATCATGTATATAATTTAACTATGAACTTTAAAGAACGCTGTTATTGTGGCACCTTGGTTTTATTTTTGTTAAGCTTTGATGTGTTTTTTGAGATAGATTTTAAATCTTTACTGAAAGCAATTAGTCAATCGAGTTATGAAGAGTATGAAAAAGCGGCTACTGACCTTGTAGTGAGAGACTTTTCGCAATTGCCCCATCGCCTTCCACCCGCTATTCGTAGTTGTAACATTTTAGCATAAGTAATTAGTTTTAAGAATTATTTGTACAGTCCATTTGAATATGTCGTGTTGCACACACCACATAATTTGAACAATAAAGTTTTTGGCATTCGATAGCCATTAAAAACTATTACTTGGCTCGTCCAGAGGTTCTTCGAGCCGGATCTTATTAACCATCGCATATAGCAAAATTTCTCGTCGTTACGTGCAAGCATTAAAATCTGTTGTTGATCACGTCTACGGAAGATCAAGCAGATACACCATTCGTCGATGCGGTGACCCCGTCAAATTCAACCGGCAACATTCGAATAAGGGCTATGCAGCGTGACCAGTTATGTCATCGAGTTTCTGAGCTACGCGAAAATGTAATTCATGTGAATACCATGACACCTTCGCAATTGGAAACTAAACTAGTGCTCCTCGAGCATCATTTTAATATCTTCGAGCGCCTGCAATCGGAGCTTGAGATTTTAGATGACTCTCAATTAGAATTGGATCATCGCATTGTCTTTGAAGAATCCTTTTGTGAAGTAAAAAAGCGCTATTATCGAGCTCCTATCTGCACTTCGAAGGAGCGATGGCCTCAGTCGTACCAAATTTCCTGTGCCTATTTCTTCGTGTTCGTCATCGTCGCCAGCGCGGCATAGCTTGCCTAAGCTGCAGCTTACCAAATTCAGTGGCAGATACACTGAGTGGCTTGACTTCTTTAATATGTTCAAGGTCCTTGTGCATAACAACGTTGGACATGAGGATACTGAAAAATTACAATACCTGCGCTCTTGTTTAACTGACAGCGCTTTTCGCTTGATCCAGTCTCTAGAAGCTACGCACGAAAACTACCATCGCGCGATTGAATTGCTTGTTAGCCGCTATGACAATAAGCGGTACATATTTCAATCGCATCTGCAATCAATATTTGATAACGAAGTTCTTAATCATCCAACCGTAGCATTACTTCGGGAATTTATCGATTCCATTAACGCGCATCTTCGTGCTATGCAGTCGCTTGCATCGCGCGGCCAAATCGCGGACCGAAGTTTACTCCATTTCATCGTGGCGAAATTAGATCATGAAACGCTGCTAAAGTGGGAGGAGGAAGTGTCATCGAAGTGGGACACCACGTCCACATCACTGAAACTTCCATCGTGGGATGACTTGGCGGCTTTCATTGAACGTCGCTGCCAAACTGTCAACATGGTAAAGGTGAGCAGAAATTCATCGGGGAAGGCCACGCAAGCGAAAATTCCCACCCTATCATCGAAGATAAGTTCAGTAATGGTCACTTCATCCAGCAATAACAAATGTGCACTGTGCGATCAATCAATCCGCGATGTCGTTCTAGCCACTGCGGTAGTGAAACTTCATAACAGTCGTGGCACTCCGGTCATGACACGTGCGCTGATTGACTCGGGATCTCAATTAAACTTCGTTTCCGGGCGCATCGCCAACATGCTGAAAGTTTCTCGCCATAAAATCGGTTTGGAAATCAGTGGAATAGGAGCTGTGCTATAATAAAGCTATAATTACTCAATATGCTTGAGTGCCTACGTAAGCTACACTCCTATTGACATGTCTCTCTTAACCAATGCGCGGCAAGAGCCGCTACTTGTTGACCCACTGATTCTAGCGGTAGAAGGTCTAAAAGGACATTCAAGACATCGCTTGGTGTGGTTCGCAACGCTCTACTAATGCAGATCGTACTAGCCCTCTGCACTTAGCTAAGTAGATTAAGATTAGCAGCTCTGCTAAAGAAAGGTCGCCATAGAGGAGAATTGGTCTAACTACCGCACTGCGACAACGCTGCCGGCACCCCATTCCGTTTGCTCTATGAAGTCAACCAAGGAGCTTTCCACTCCAAGTCCTCTTAAGAACTGCATTATGGCTTCCGGACTTATGTTGTTGAAAGATCTCTTAATGTCAAGAATGACCATGAGACAGAATTCTTTGTAGCTGAAAGACTTTTTAATATAGCCGACCAGGGTATGTAGCGCGGTGCCCGTGGACCTTCCCTTCAGGTAAACATGTTGGTTGTTAGACAATAGCACTTTGTCGATGGATATAGAGAGATAGTTACTAATTAGCTTATCTAGGGCTTTAAGGACAAAGTCTGTCATCTTATAGGTCTGAGATCCTATGGATTCATATGTGAAGCTGTTCCAGCTTTTGGTATGAAGACAACGGAAACAGATCTCTATGCCGAAATAATGCTTTCTCTTGAAATAGGGAGATCAACGATTCCCCCGAAGGTAGAAAATCCACTTCCGTTGTTTATGAGCTTCCAAAAAATAGCGCGTCTAGAAGCAGTTCGACCGTTTCTTTTCCCGTTGTTGACCACGAGCCATCCTGTCTTTGAGAGACCCGAAAAGGTTTGTTACGATTTTTCTTAGTTTGGCAGTCTCGGTGACACCCTCAACACTAGTAGAAAAATCTATCCATGAAGGCTTTTTTGCTTCACGTACAAAATAGCCACACCCGCAAAAGCTGTTTATATGTCTACCCAAAGTTTGTGGTCAGGCTAGGGCTGGCTTTGCCCAGAGCCTGCAAGTAGATTGTAGTGAAAGGGTCCACCATGACTTCCAATTTACTTTCGAGAATTTCCCTATAAAGAAGCCAGTCAGTTTTCTTCATGTTCTTGCGAACCTTCGGAGCACCCGTGGACAGATCATTCATTATCAGATCATAATTGTATTACATCATAACGGGTGTTTTTTTTAGGGGTATAGAACTTCGAATTGAAATAAAACACAAGAAAATCGTTTTAAGGTCCATCAATTTGGCTTTATTGGAAGGATAATTTTATGCCATTAATGTTTAAATATGATTTCGGGCATGTAGCCGCCGCGGCTGGCTCGAATAAAGCCAATTCTACAGGTCCAATTTTCAACCACTTTTTCGAGCATATGGGGCCGTATGTCGGCAATAACGCCACGAATGTTGGCTTCCAATTCCCCTAACGTTTCTGGTTTGTTGGTGTAGACGAGCGACTTCACATATCCCCAAAGAAAATAATCCAATGGTGTCAAATCACACGATCTTGGTGGCCAATTGACAGGTCCATTCCGCGAAATTATGCGCTCAGCGAATGTTTCCTTCAATAAATCGATTGTGACGTGCGCTGTGTGGCATGTAGCGCCGTCTTGTTGGAACCACAACTCATCCACATTCATGCCATCCAATTCGGGAACAAAATAGTCGGTTATCATGGCTCTATACCGGTCTCCATTAACGGTAACTGCCTCTCCAGCATTATTGCGGAAGAAGTATGGCCCAATGACTCCACCAGCCCATAGAGCACACCAAACAGTCAGTTTTTGTGGATGTAATGGCGTTTCAAGGGTCTCATGTGGATTCTCTTCACTCCAAATGCGGCAATTTTGCTTGTTGACGTAGCCATTCAACCAAAAATGAGCCTCATCACTGAACCATAAAATGGACGGAGCTCACGGTAAACTTCGCGAACTGAACCATTATTTTCGAAATAAATTTGCACGATTTGCAAGCGTTGTTCTTTTGTCAACCTGTTCATGATGAAATGGCAAACCAAACTGAACATAAATGACATTAGAGTTGCCAGATTTGACCACAAAATGCCAGTTTTATCTCTATTCGAAAAACAAACCTGTAAAAAAAATACCCTTTATATATAATTTAACTATGAATTTTAAAGAACGCTGTTATTGTGGCACCTTGGTTTTATTTTTGTTAAGCTTTGATGTGTTTTTTGAGATAGATTTTAAATCTTTACTGAAAGCAATTAGTCAATCGAGTTATGAAGAGTATGATAAAGCGGCTACTGACCTTGTAGTGAGAGACTTTTCGCAATTGCCCCATCGCCTTCCACCCGCTATTCGTAGTTGTAACATTTTAGCATAAGTAATTAGTTTTAAGAATTATTTGTACAGTCCATTTGAATATGTCATGTTGCACACACCACATAATTTGAACAATAAAGTTTTTGGCATTCGATAGCCATTAAAAACTATTACTTGGCTCGTCCAGAGGTTCTTCGAGCCGGATCTTATTAACAATCGCATATAGCAAAATTTCTCGTCGTTACGTGCAAGCATTAAAATCTGTTGTTGATCACGTCTACGGAAGATCAAGCAGATACACCATTCGTCGATGCGGTGACCCCGTCAAATTCAACCGGCAACATTCGAATAAGGGCTATGCAGCGTGACCAGTTATGTCATCGAGTTTCTGAGCTACGCGAAAATGTAATTCATGTGAATACCATGACACCTTCGCAATTGGAAACTAAACTAGTGCTCCTCGAGCATCATTTTAATATCTTCGAGCGCCTGCAATCGGAGCTTGAGATTTTAGATGACTCTCAATTATAATTGGATCATCGCATTGTCTTTGAAGAATCCTTTTGTGAAGTAAAAAAGCGCTATTATCGAGCTCCTATCTGCACTTCGAAGGAGCGATGGCCTCAGTAGTACCAAATTTCCTGTGCCTATTTCTTCGTGTTCGTCATCGTCGCCAGCGCGGCATAGCTTGCCTAAGCTGCAGCTTACCAAATTCAGTGGCAGATACACTGAGTGGCTTGACTTCTTTAATATGTTCAAGGTCCTTGTGCATAACAACGTTGGACATGAGGATACTGAAAAATTACAATACCTGCGCTCTTGTTTAACTGACAGCGCTTTTCGCTTGATCCAGTCTCTAGAAGCTACGCACGAAAACTACCATCGCGCGATTGAATTGCTTGTTAGCCGCTATGACAATAAGCGGTACATATTTCAATCGCATCTGCAATCAATATTTGATAACGAAGTTCTTAATCATCCAACCGTAGCATTACTTCGGGAATTTATCGATTCCATTAACGCGCATCTTCGTGCTATGCAGTCGCTTGCATCGCGCGGCCAAATCGCGGACCGAAGTTTACTCCATTTCATCGTGGCGAAATTAGATCATGAAACGCTGCTAAAGTGGGAGGAGGAAGTGTCATCGAAGTGGGACACCACGTCCACATCACTCCAACTTCCATCGTGGGATGACTTGGCGGCTTTCATTGAACGTCGCTGCCAAACTGTCAACATGGTACAGGTGAGCAGAAATTCATCGGGGAAGGCCACGCAAGCGAAAATTCCCACCTTATCATCGAAGATAAGTTCAGTAATGGTCACTTCATCCAGCAATAACAAATGTGCACTGTGCGATCAATCAATCCGCGATGTCGTTCTAGCCACTGCGGTAGTGAAACTTCATAACAGTCGTGGCACTCCGGTCATGACACGTGCCCTGCTTGACTCGGGATCTCAATTAAACTTCGTTTCCGGGCGCATCGCCAACATGCTGAAAGTTTCTCGCCATAAAATCGGTTTGGAAATCAGTGGAATAGGAGCTGTGCTATAATAAAGCTATAATTACTCAATATGCTTGAGTGCCCAGGTAAGCTACACTCCTATTGACATGTCTCTCTTAACCAATGCGCGGCAAGAGCCGCTACTTGTTGACCCACTGATTCTAGCGGTAGAAGGTCTAAAAGGACATGCAAGACATCGCTTGGTGTGGTTCGCAACGCTCTACTAATGCAGATCGTACTAGCCCTCTACACTTTGCTAAGTAGATTAAGATTAGCAGCTCTGCTAAAGAAAGGTCGCCATAGAGGAGAATTGGTCTAACTACCGCACTGCGACAACGCTGGCGGCACCCCATTCCGTTTGCTCTATGAAGTCAACCAAGAAGCTTTCCACTCCAAGTCCTCTTAAGAACTGCATTATGGCTTCCGGACTTATGTTGTTGAAAGATCTCTTAATGTCAAGAATGACCATGAGTTAGAATTCTTTGTAGCTGAAAGACTTTTTAATATAGCTGACCAGGGTATGTAGCGCGGTGCCCGTGGACCTTCCCTTCAGGTAAACATGTTGGTTGTTAGACAATAGCACTTTGTCGATGGATATAGAGAGATAGTTACTAATTAGCTTATCTAGGGCTTTAAGGACAAAGTCCGTCATCTTATAGGTCTGAGATCCTATGGATTCATATGTGAAGCTGTTCCAGCTTTTGGTATGAAGACAACGAAAACAGATCTCTATGCCGAAATAATGCTTTCTCTTGAAATAGGGAGATCAACGATTCCCCCGAAGGTAGAAAATCCACTTCCGTTGTTTATGAGCTTCCAAAAAAATGCGCGTCTAGAAGCAGTTCGACCGTTTCTTTTCCCGTTGTTGACCACGAGCCATCCTGTCTTTGAGAGACCCGAAAAGGTTTGTTACGATTTTTCTTAGTTTGGCAGTCTCGGTGACACCCTCAACACCAGTAGAAAAATCTATCCATGAAGGCTTTTTTGCTTCACGTACAAAATAGCCACACCCGCAAAAGCTGTTTATATGTCTACCCAAAGTTTGTGCTCAGGCTAGGGCCGGCTTTGCCCAGAGCCTGCAAGTAGATGACCATGACTTCCAATTTACTTTCGAGAATTTCCCTATAAAGAAGCCAGTCAGTTTTCTTCATGTTCTTGCGAACCTTCGGAGCACCCGTGGACAGATCACTCATTATCAGATCATAATTGTATTACATCATGTATATAATTTAACTATGAACTTTAAAGAACGCTGTTATTGTGGCACCTTGGTTTTATTTTTGTTAAGCTTTGATGTGTTTTTTGAGATAGATTTTAAATCTTTACTGAAAGCAATTAGTCAATCGAGTTATGAAGAGTATGAAAAAGCGGCTACTGACCTTGTAGTGAGAGACTTTTCGCAATTGCCCCATCGCCTTCCACCCGCTATTCGTAGTTGTAACATTTTAGCATAAGTAATTAGTTTTAAGAATTATTTGTACAGTCCATTTGAATATGTCATGTTGCACACACCACATAATTTGAACAATAAAGTTTTTGGCATTCGATAGCCATTAAAAACTATTACTTGGCTCGTCCAGAGGTTCTTCGAGCCGGATCTTATTAACAATCGCATATAGCAAAATTTCTCGTCGTTACGTGCAAGCATTAAAATCTGTTGTTGATCACGTCTACGGAAGATCAAGCAGATACACCATTCGTCGATGCGGTGACCCCGTCAAATTCAACCGGCAACATTCGAATAAGGGCTATGCAGCGTGACCAGTTATGTCATCGAGTTTCTGAGCTACGCGAAAATGTAATTCATGTGAATACCATGACACCTTCGCAATTGGAAACTAAACTAGTGCTCCTCGAGCATCATTTTAATATCTTCGAGCGCCTGCAATCGGAGCTTGAGTTTTTAGATGACTCTCAATTAGAATTGGATCATCGCATTGTCTTTGAAGAATCCTTTTGTGAAGTAAAAAAGCGCTATTATCGAGCTCCTATCTGCACTTCGAAGGAGCGATGGCCTCAGTAGTACCAAATTTCCTGTGCCTATTTCTTCGTGTTCGTCATCGTCGCCAGCGCGGCATAGCTTGCCTAAGCTGCAGCTTACCAAATTCAGTGGCAGATACACTGAGTGGCTTGACTTCTTTAATATGTTCAAGGTCCTTGTGCATAACAACGTTGGACATGAGGATACTGAAAAATTACAATACCTGCGCTCTTGTTTAACTGACAGCGCTTTTCGCTTGATCCAGTCTCTAGAAGCTACGCACGAAAACTACCATCGCGCGATTGAATTGCTTGTTAGCCGCTATGACAATAAGCGGTACATATTTCAATCGCATCTGCAATCAATATTTGATAACGAAGTTCTTAATCATCCAACCGTAGCATTACTTCGGGAATTTATCGATTCCATTAACGCGCATCTTCGTGCTATGCAGTCGCTTGCATCGCGCGGCCAAATCGCGGACCGAAGTTTACTCCATTTCATCGTGGCGAAATTAGATCATGAAACGCTGCTAAAGTGGGAGGAGGAAGTGTCATCGAAGTGGGACACCACGTCCACATCACTCCAACTTCCATCGTGGGATGACTTGGCGGCTTTCATTGAACGTCGCTGCCAAACTGTCAACATGGTACAGGTGAGCAGAAATTCATCGGGGAAGGCCACGCAAGCGAAAATTCCCACCTTATCATCGAAGATAAGTTCAGTAATGGTCACTTCATCCAGCAATAACAAATGTGCACTGTGCGATCAATCAATCCGCGATGTCGTTCTAGCCACTGCGGTAGTGAAACTTCATAACAGTCGTGGCACTCCGGTCATGACACGTGCCCTGCTTGACTCGGGATCTCAATTAAACTTCGTTTCCGGGCGCATCGCCAACATGCTGAAAGTTTCTCGCCATAAAATCGGTTTGGAAATCAGTGGAATAGGAGCTGTGCTATAATAAAGCTATAATTACTCAATATGCTTGAGTGCCCAGGTAAGCTACACTCCTATTGACATGTCTCTCTTAACCAATGCGCGGCAAGAGCCGCTACTTGTTGACCCACTGATTCTAGCGGTAGAAGGTCTAAAAGGACATGCAAGACATCGCTTGGTGTGGTTCGCAACGCTCTACTAATGCAGATCGTACTAGCCCTCTACACTTTGCTAAGTAGATTAAGATTAGCAGCTCTGCTAAAGAAAGGTCGCCATAGAGGAGAATTGGTCTAACTACCGCACTGCGACAACGCTGGCGGCACCCCATTCCGTTTGCTCTATGAAGTCAACCAAGAAGCTTTCCACTCCAAGTCCTCTTAAGAACTGCATTATGGCTTCCGGACTTATGTTGTTGAAAGATCTCTTAATGTCAAGAATGACCATGAGTTAGAATTCTTTGTAGCTGAAAGACTTTTTAATATAGCTGACCAGGGTATGTAGCGCGGTGCCCGTGGACCTTCCCTTCAGGTAAACATGTTGGTTGTTAGACAATAGCACTTTGTCGATGGATATAGAGAGATAGTTACTAATTAGCTTATCTAGGGCTTTAAGGACAAAGTCCGTCATCTTATAGGTCTGAGATCCTATGGATTCATATGTGAAGCTGTTCCAGCTTTTGGTATGAAGACAACGAAAACAGATCTCTATGCCGAAATAATGCTTTCTCTTGAAATAGGGAGATCAACGATTCCCCCGAAGGTAGAAAATCCACTTCCGTTGTTTATGAGCTTCCAAAAAAATGCGCGTCTAGAAGCAGTTCGACCGTTTCTTTTCCCGTTGTTGACCACGAGCCATCCTGTCTTTGAGAGACCCGAAAAGGTTTGTTACGATTTTTCTTAGTTTGGCAGTCTCGGTGACACCCTCAACACCAGTAGAAAAATCTATCCATGAAGGCTTTTTTGCTTCACGTACAAAATAGCCACACCCGCAAAAGCTGTTTATATGTCTACCCAAAGTTTGTGCTCAGGCTAGGGCCGGCTTTGCCCAGAGCCTGCAAGTAGATGACCATGACTTCCAATTTACTTTCGAGAATTTCCCTATAAAGAAGCCAGTCAGTTTTCTTCATGTTCTTGCGAACCTTCGGAGCACCCGTGGACAGATCACTCATTATCAGATCATAATTGTATTACATCATGTATATAATTTAACTATGAACTTTAAAGAACGCTGTTATTGTGGCACCTTGGTTTTATTTTTGTTAAGCTTTGATGTGTTTTTTGAGATAGATTTTAAATCTTTACTGAAAGCAATTAGTCAATCGAGTTATGAAGAGTATGATAAAGCGGCTACTGACCTTGTAGTGAGAGACTTTTCGCAATTGCCCCATCGCCTTCCACCCGCTATTCGTAGTTGTAACATTTTAGCATAAGTAATTAGTTTTAAGAATTATTTGTACAGTCCATTTGAATATGTCATGTTGCACACACCACATAATTTGAACAATAAAGTTTTTGGCATTCGATAGCCATTAAAAACTATTACTTGGCTCGTCCAGAGGTTCTTCGAGCCGGATCTTATTAACAATCGCATATAGCAAAATTTCTCGTCGTTACGTGCAAGCATTAAAATCTGTTGTTGATCACGTCTACGGAAGATCAAGCAGATACACCATTCGTCGATGCGGTGACCCCGTCAAATTCAACCGGCAACATTCGAATAAGGGCTATGCAGCGTGACCAGTTATGTCATCGAGTTTCTGAGCTACGCGAAAATGTAATTCATGTGAATACCATGACACCTTCGCAATTGGAAACTAAACTAGTGCTCCTCGAGCATCATTTTAATATCTTCGAGCGCCTGCAATCGGAGCTTGAGTTTTTAGATGACTCTCAATTAGAATTGGATCATCGCATTGTCTTTGAAGAATCCTTTTGTGAAGTAAAAAAGCGCTATTATCGAGCTCCTATCTGCACTTCGAAGGAGCGATGGCCTCAGTAGTACCAAATTTCCTGTGCCTATTTCTTCGTGTTCGTCATCGTCGCCAGCGCGGCATAGCTTGCCTAAGCTGCAGCTTACCAAATTCAGTGGCAGATACACTGAGTGGCTTGACTTCTTTAATATGTTCAAGGTCCTTGTGCATAACAACGTTGGACATGAGGATACTGAAAAATTACAATACCTGCGCTCTTGTTTAACTGACAGCGCTTTTCGCTTGATCCAGTCTCTAGAAGCTACGCACGAAAACTACCATCGCGCGATTGAATTGCTTGTTAGCCGCTATGACAATAAGCGGTACATATTTCAATCGCATCTGCAATCAATATTTGATAACGAAGTTCTTAATCATCCAACCGTAGCATTACTTCGGGAATTTATCGATTCCATTAACGCGCATCTTCGTGCTATGCAGTCGTTTGCATCGCGCGGCCAAATCGCGGACCGAAGTTTACTCCATTTCATCGTGGCGAAATTAGATCATGAAACGCTGCTAAAGTGGGAGGAGGAAGTGTCATCGAAGTGGGACACCACGTCCACATCACTCCAACTTCCATCGTGGGATGACTTGGCGGCTTTCATTGAACGTCGCTGCCAAACTGTCAACATGGTAAAGGTGAGCAGAAATTCATCGGGGGAGGCCACGCAAGCGAAAATTCCCACCCTATCATCGAAGATAAGTTCAGTAATGGTCACTTCATCCAGCAATAACAAATGTGCACTGTGCGATCAATCAATCCGCGATGTCGTTCTAGCCACTGCGGTAGTGAAACTTCATAACAGTCGTGGCACTCCGGTCATGACACGTGCGCTGCTTGACTCGGGATCTCAATTAAACTTCGTTTCCGGGCGCATCGCTAACATGCTGAAAGTTTCTCGCCATAAAATCGGTTTGGAAATCAGTGGAATAGGAGCTGTGCTATAATAAAGCTATAATTACTCAATTTGCTTGAGTGCCCACGTAAGCTACACTCCTATTGACATGTCTCTCTTAACCAATGCGCGGCAAGAGCCGCTACTTGTTGACCCACTGATTCTAGCGGTAGAAGGTCTAAAAGGACATTCAAGACATCGCTTGGTGTGGTTCGCAACGCTCTACTAATGCAGATCGTACTAGCCCTCTGCACTTTGCTAAGTAGATTAAGATTAGCAGCTCTGCTAAAGAAAGGTCGCCATAGAGGAGAATTGGTCTAACTACCGCACTGCGACAACGCTGGCGGCTCCCCATTCCGTTTTCTCTATGAAGTCAACCAAGGAGCTTTCCACTCCAAGTCCTCTTAAGAACTGCATTATGGCTTCCGGACTTATGTTGTTGAAAGATCTCTTAATGTCAAGAATGACCATGAGACAGAATTCTTTGTAGCTGAAAGACTTTTTAATATAGCTGACCAGGGTATGTAGCGCGGTGCCCGTGGACCTTCCCTTCAGGTAAACATGTTGATTGTTAGACAATAGCACTTTGTCGATGGATATAGAGAGATAGTTACTAATTAGCTTATCTAGGGCTTTAAGGACAAAGTATGTCATCTTATAGGTCTGAGATCCTATGGAATCATATGTGAAGCTGTTCCAGCTTTTGGTATGAAGACAACGAAAACAGATCTCTATGCCGAAATAATGCTTTCTCTTGAAATAGGGAGATCAACGATTCCCCCGAAGGTAGAAAATCCACTTCCGTTGTTTATGAGCTTCCAAAAAAATGCGCGTCTAGAAGCAGTTCGACCGTTTCTTTTCCCGTTGTTGACCACGACCCATCCTGTCTTTGAGAGACCTGAAAAGGTTTGTTACGATTTTTCTTAGTTTGGCAGTATCGGTGACACCCTCAACACCAGTAGAAAAATCTATCCATGAAGGCTTTTTTGCTTCACGTACAAAATAGCCACACCCGCAAAAGCTGTTTATATGTCTACCACTCATACTCCTAACTAAGCGTTTTCGCCCTGTTTAACTGCTTACTGCAAGTGAGTCCATCGTGTGGACCACCAGTGGGGTTTGCGCTAGGGCCGGCTAGGGCCGGCTTTGCCCAGAGCCTGCAAGTAAATTGTTGTGAAAGGGTCCACCATGACTTCCAATTTACTTTCGAGAATTTCCCTATAAAGAAGCCAGTCAGTTTTCCTCATGTTTTTGCGAACCTTCGGAGCACCCGTGGACAGATCATTCATGATCAGATCATAATTGTATTACATCATATATATAATTTAACTATGAATTTTAAAGAACGCTGTTATTGTGGCACCTTGGTTTTATTTTTGTTAAGCTTTGATTTGTTTTTTGAGATAGATTTTAAATCTTTACTGAAAGCAATTAGTCAATCGAGTTATGAAGAGTATGATAAAGCGGCTACTGACCTTGTAGTGAGAGACTTTTCGCAATTGCCCCATCGCCTTCCACCCGCTATTCGTAGTTGTAACATTTTAGCATAAGTAATTAGTTTTAAGAATTATTTGTACAGTCCATTTGAATATGTCGTGTTGCACACACCAAAAAACTATTACTTGCATACATGTTAAATTTCAATTAGAATTACCAATTCATGCAATTGGTTTATATTCTCTAATTCATTACACAATTAGAATTAGTTCAACTAATTCCCATTAGATAATTGAAATTTTTATTCTAATGTTAAATTTAATTGCAATTAGTTGCCATTAGCAAAAAAAATTGGTTTACCTTTACAGTTAGAAATCAAATTGACTTCTGCTAATGCAATTAGATATTCAATTAGCGCGAATTAGAATCAATTATTTTCATATTTCAAAAACAAAAAAAAAAATAAAATATTCATAATATGAATTTCACACACATATTTATTACTTATGTACATATATTACATACATGCACACATATTTAACGTACGTACTAACTGTTTAATAACTACAATGACCGGCAATATTCGCTTTCAGCAATACGAGCTTTTCAAAAGAAAAGTCCGTCAAGCGACCCCGTCTTAATAATACCCGCAAAGGAAAATAGTCGCTCCACAGGGCCTGAAGACGTAAGCGGTGTGTTGCAAAATAGTGCAATTAAAGGAAATATAATGTAGGATATTTGCACCATATATTGGAAGTTTTATCAGCATCATTCAAATATTGATGCATCATATTCGAAATAAAATGCAGGCTTTCAGCCTCCTCAGTAAATTTTGACAATACATCAGTACTTTCTTCTGCAAAATGTAATCTGTTTTACTAAAAGTACCATATATATGTGTCATTTATGCAGAACTTGCCATTATCACTGAAATCATAAAAGGTCGGTTCAGCATACGAACCCTCACATTTATGATTTTCGGTTGTTGCAGCAAGGTTCTCCTGTATGTTTGCATATACAGTGACTTACGACAGTATTCGTTCACTTCAATAATTCTTCGGAAACAATTCCTTTTTATCGAAATAATTAATTCTAATTCAAGCGAATATCTTATTTCATTAGAAGAAGTCAATTAGATTTCTAATTGTAAAGGTAAACCAATTTTTTTTGGTAATGGCAACTAATTGCAATTAGATTTACCATTAGAATAAAAATTTCAATTATCTATTAGCAATCGCATATAGCAAAATTTCTCGTCGTTACGTGCAAGCATTAAAATCTGTTGTTGATCACGTCTACGGAAGACCAAGCAGATACACCATTCGTCGATGCGGTGACCCCGTCAAAGTCAACCGGCAACATTCGAATAAGGGCTATGCAGCGTGACCAGTTATGTCATCGAGTTTCTGAGCTACGCGAAAATGTAATTCATGTGAATACCATGACACCTTCGCAATTGGAAACTAAACTAGCGCTCCTCGAGCATCATTTTAATATCTTCGAGCGCCTGCAATCGGAGCTTGAGTTTTTAGATGACTCTCAATTAGAATTGGATCATCGCATTGTCTTTGAAGAATCCTTTTGTGAAGTAAAAAAGCGCTATTATCGAGCTCCTATCTGCACTTCGAAGGAGCGATGGCCTCAGTAGTACCAAATTTCCTGTGCCTATTTCTTCGTGTTCGTCATCGTCGCCAGCGCGGCATAGCTTGCCTAAGCTGCAGCTTACCAAATTCAGTGGCAGATACACTGAGTGGCTTGACTTCTTTAATATGTTCAAGGTCCTTGTGCATAACAACGTTGGACATGAGGATACTGAAAAATTACAATACCTGCGCTCTTGTTTATCTGACAGCGCTTTTCGCTTGATCCAGTCTCTAGAAGTTACGCACGAAAACTACCATCGCGCGATTGAATTGCTTGTTAGCCGCTATGACAATAAGCGGTACATATTTCAATCGCATCTGCAATCAATATTTGATAACGAAGTTCTTAATGATCCAACCGTCGCATTACTTCGGGAATTTATCGATTCCATTAACGCGCATCTTCGTGCTATGCAGTCGCTTGCATCGCGCGGCCAAATCGCGGACTGAAGTTTACTCCATTTCATCGTGGCGAAATTAGATCATGAAACGCTGCTAAAGTGGGAGGAGGAAGTGTCATCGAAGTGGGACACCACGTCCACATCACTCCAATTTCCATCGTGGGATGACTTGGCGGCTTTCATTGAACGTCGCTGCCAAACTGTCAACATGGTAAAGGTGAGCAGAAATTCATCGGGGAAGGCCACGCAAGCGAAAATTCCCACCCGATCATCGAAGATAAGTTCAGTAATGGTCACTTCATCCAGCAATAACAAATGTGCACTGTGCGATCAATCAATCCGCGATGTCGTTCTAGCCACTGCGGTAGTGAAACTTCATAACAGTCGTGGCACTCCGGTCATGACACGTGCGCTGCTTGACTCGGGATCTCAATTAAACTTCGTTTCCGGGCGTATCGCCAACATGCTGAAAGTTTCTCGCCATAAAATCGGCTTGGAAATCAGTGGAATAGGAGCTGTGCGAACAGATCAAGTTCCGTTCCTCGGAGCTTAGGTTTAGTGAAATAAGGTATTTTTGTTTGTGAAGAGATATTTCTGACTGATACGTTACATAAAAAAGGGGTTGGAAATATTTCATTAATTCACTTTCAATAAACTCAAAGCTACCTGAGAGCACGCAAAGAATAGCATTAATTAAATACAATGTACTTTCTCGTTTCGTACTGTATAAGGCTTTGACATTTGCGATGCTCGATGCTTTGTGATACGTATGACCTGAAAACAGTAAAGAACCCGCGAAATTTAAATTAAACTTTTTTTTCCGTGGTTTCGTTTCTCGTGTTTTGGTCCATATACATATTTATACACTTTTGTTCAAAATACTTATTATTACTACGTGAAGTATTAAAACTGTCCAATTTACGAATTGTTGTTTAATGAAATGAAATTTAATGTTAAATAAAACTTGGATGAATTCGTAAAGATTTGGGGATAGTTGTGTTAAAAATTTTACTTTAATTGCACAGATCTCTTTAACCCTGCTGTTAGGTTAAGACCATTTGGTCCAATTTTTTTTTTGTTTTCTTTGTAACTTTGGAACGGTGATATATACTGTCTAAATTTTTCAGCTCAGGTGGTCTTTTTATAAAACAATATTATGTGCGAAAATTTAATTCTCTGACTTAAAACTGGACTAAGATAAATTGAAAATTACGAATCTTAGGTTAAGGGACCATTTGGTCCATAGTATATTTTCTTTGATTTTCTTTACATTAATTTTCCAAAAATAAGTATTTATTAGTTTGTTCGATATTTTTTGGTACTACATGATGAGCAAAATGTTTTTCGGTTGGTTTTGCAAATAAACGCACTGCAAATGGAGCATTTTACATCAGGGGGAATCCCGCACTTATTTTTTGCACTAGCTATGTTGAGTAAAGAAAAATGCAAAACGGGGGAACCCCTCTCTCTCTTAGTATAGTCTCGATGACACCCTCAGCGCCAGTACGAAAATATCTCCATGAAAACATTTTTGTTTCACGTATGGCTCTTTCGTAGACCCGCAAGGCTGTCGGCTGTATTGAACTGCTTCATGCAGTCCTTGCGTATTGAATCCAGCTCGGGGGACCACCAGTGAGACTTGCGCCCTTATCTGCAGAACCTTTATTTGAGGCTCCCGCCATTTGTACCACCGTAACGACAGTGACGCCAGCGCTGTTTTCTTTTTCGCTGTCCTTTGCATCGCAGATGCCAACTTTGGTTCCCAGAAGGCTCCGCGAAGACTACGATAAACTCTAAAAGTAAATTCATCTAGGCCGTAGTAAACACGGCAGTGTTTCTTCTAAAGGAGCTCTAAAGAGTCCCTGTTGAGGGACAAGACCACTTGCCTTGACGACCCATCCGGCTCTTCTACTCGGAGGACTCTCCAGTCTCCCGTCGGGATTGCTTGGTTTATCACCTAATGCATTTTTAAGATGCTCTGTGGTGATGACGGTGTGACATGCACCCATTCCCTCGTTCTAGATCTAACAGGAATGTTCTTCCCGTCGACCACCTCGACTGTCGCCCAGGGTATACAGCCCTTACCTTACCGACGAACTCGCATCAACACAGACCACCACTTATATGTGGCCCTGGCACCAGCCGGCATCTCTGAATGCGGGAGTTGCTCCAGGATTCTTCAGCATAAGTTTCAAGTTCTAGTTTTTTTAAAGATCGAAATTATGTATATGGTTTTTGCCAGAAAATAAGCTGTATTTGAAGGGAAGAATATAAGAAAGCAAATAAAATAATAACAAATAGTCAAACTATTTCAATTAGCATATGTATTTATTTAGAATCAGCTTTGATTAAGCCCCATTGTTTTATATCGCGAAAAATCTCTAAGAATATCTAAGAATGACTGATATTTGTGCAAAACTTCAAGGCGGTAGCTGATTAAATGAAGGAGATATGGCCCAAAATTAAATATCTGAACTATCGGTTGTATCGAAACTATATGTTATATTTATCCGTTCTTTATGATTTTTTAGCAAAAATAGTTCTTATAATAGCGATTATTTGTACAAAATTTAAAGACTTTAACTGCTCAAATAGGGTTGTTTTTGAGCTAAATGAAATATCTGAAAGGTTTAGAAATGCGTAGCATTATTAAAGATCTTAATACTGTAATTAATACCCTTAAGTCCTAATCCCGTGAGTGAATATGTAATTTTAGAACTTCAATCATAGAAATAGACCAATGACATGTTTTGAACGGTACTGTAACAGTCACCCTCTTTATTTTGCGTTTACAAAAACAGTTAAGATTTATTTATTTTTTTTCAGATTGTGCAGTTATTTACATATAAGTGTTTTTAGGGATTCAATAGACAACTAGCAGTGTCCTAAGCGTAAATTCAGTTATTTTATTCACTTTAACATTATTTTAATTGTTATTTCGCCACGGTACTTACATACATACATACATACATATATGCTTCCAGATTTCTCTGCACGGTCTCCATGTGGCGTTAAGTAACGAACACAACAGGACTGCTTGAATTATTAATAGCAAGTGAAGTATTTTGGCCTTAATAGATTTCTAAAGTACCTATGCTACGTTAGTATAATTTTTATCTGGTAGAATGGAATGTGAAATTATTGGAATGTGTCGCAGTGTTTTGCACTCAACAAATATTTAGGTCAAGTGAACGTAAGCCGGTTCGTCCTGTCAAACGTTCTTGAAGCAATGCAATATCATTAGTACTCCGTTAATAATTTTAATGAAATCTCTATAATCCCATTTTATTGTTAACTTAAAAAATGTAAGAAAATACCGCTAACATTGCCGAAACGAGGTGAATTAATTGGACTTTGGCTTCAAAGCATTACATAAAGGAAATTCGGAATCTTTATTCGTAGCAATATTTTTTTTTTTTACAACGAATTCGGATTTACACAAGTAAATCGCGAGCACACTTTGTGGTAATACATGTCTTCGTGGCATTGTAAAATTCCCCGAACGTCTGATTTACGAGCATGATTCTATTATTAAAGGTCGGGTAAATAATGACAGCCAAATTTGGTTCAATCTTACAAAAGGTTCCATTTACGAAGGAAGCAGAAATGGGGCAAAATGTAATTCCCTTTTGCGAGAATGTGGTAGAAAAGTACACCAAGTTGGTCATTGGTGGTAGAATGTAAATTACATAATAACAAAATATATTTTGAAGAAATTGGTACATATTATGCTTATATGCAAGAGATTTATTCCCGCAAAGACCGTCGCGCGTATTAACGTCAATTTAATGTTATTTGAGCTTTTAAAAATAATTTCCGATTGAAAAACCATTCAAAAAGTGTTTATTTCTGGGATTTCAAAGTTTTTGTAGATTAAAAAAAGTATAGCTCATAATTTAACAAAAAATCGCTTAAATGAGATATTTAACTTTTAACAAAATTTATAAAAACTCTACAAAAGGTCGTGAAATTTTTATATTTTTTGTTTATAGCCAAAAATATTTAAAATATTTTTATAAAAAAATAATTATTTATTCAAATAAAATTACGTGAATCAAAATTTTAAAACTAGGTTTTTTTGCATATTTTTATAAAAAATTATAAGGGTACTGCACTGAGGCATGAACACACTGACAATCGGGAGTCAATACGGTGCTACACTCGGACAGGAATACAAACCCAAAACCTGAAAGGAAAAGGTTCTTTTTAATATTTTCACATTTACATTTAAGCAGCGTTTTGCTTGGACTTACTTGTACGTGTACGGGTGCTGTACTCGGGCCGGAATACAATCACAAACAGGTGCTGAACTGGGCAGCAACACTCCAGCAAAGTAGCGACAATGCGCATGTAACATATGTATGTGCGCGTAAAACTATGCAAGTTAATCGTGATCTGCAAGTAAAATGTTTGCATTGATGTTTTTATATAAATGTACACTTCTTAGGGCCGAGTTTTCCATCTCTGGTTAAAATTGCAAGTTGTTGGCTACTATTTTGCGTTTACTTTTCTCTCAAATGGCCTTAACCCGCTCTTATTGCTCAAAAAAGTGCTTAACCGGATATGGATAAACCGGCCCTTATGAGCATAATTTTGCTTACGTTACTTGAACATAGGACGGTTCTCCGTGGCCATAAGGAAAACTTGTGTAAACGTTGCGCGAGGACGGCTGACAATGTACTTCAGCAGGAAATCCTGTAAATACTTAGAAGGTTTAACAACATTTTCATTGTAAAAAATCCGGATTGCAACTTACTTTAATACAAACACCTTTGGCCAAGGAAACAGCAACAAATCTTCGAAAAACAGCATAACTCTGTGGAATAAGCAGCTAACGAGATCTTATGACGTAATGAATGTAAAATATATAACACAGTGTGACACTCAAAAATACCTGGGAAGTGATGTTATTTTTCTTGTAGGTCTTATCGAGTAGAACGAGAATCCAATTTTGGAATTTGTCAAACACCCCCAAAATCTCGACTTAACCTTAAAAAACCGATTTTTCGAGCTCTTGCGAGCTTCTTAGCCCATATCTTAGCTTATTAACAACCGAAACATTCTAAGAACGGTTTAAGAAAGAAGAAACTCAGACCTTTTGAAGGATATATAGACGTCTTAATAAAGCTGAAGAAATTTACTTGTTTTTGCACAACAAACTAAAATTTTGCTACCCTATTTCTTCTTTTTTTGACTTTGGCGATATTTTCACACACTATTTTATAAAAACACAAAATGAGCTTTGATTAGATTCAAAGAGTACATTTAATACAGAGTTCAACGAATGTTTCTTTTAAAAATTCGGCCAAAAAGTGACTGAGTTATTTTACTTTTTATAAGAACGAAATTTTTGCAAAAATTTACAACGAACTTAATTTACTAATAAATATTATTAAATGAAAATATATAGTTCAAAAGTGCTTTTTTGACCGTTTTTTCCTTAGGTCAGCATCATCAGTTACGCGTTGTACTGACCAGCAATATTCTGCCATCATATTTAGTTTGTTTTTTCCTTCGAAACGTTTTTCGATCGTAGCCATTTCTTGGTGGAAGTGTTCGCCTTGTTCATCACTGAACTGGCCTAGATTATGTCTGAAGAAGTCCAAATGCGAAAGCAAGAAATGAATTTTTATCGACATGTTGCAACCCATTTCACCATATGCACTTAAAAATTCGTTTACAACCGTGATGTAGTCGTCGCTTCTGTTGTTCCCAAGGAAATTATCACATAGCGCTACAAAACTCTTCCATGCACGTTTCTCAACACAGCTTAACTTGTTCATAAAGGTAACGTCGCTCATAATTTTGTGAACTTGGGGTCCAATGAAAATACCTATATACACATATTATAAAAAAAATAAAAAACAAGTAGGTATGAAAACAAATTAATAAATACCGGCTTATATTTTAGCTACACTTAATTTTGGGAAGACAGTTTTAAGATGAAAAAATGCTTCGCTATTAACATCCAATTTCTTTACAAATTGTTTTATGTATCAAAGCTTTAAGTGTAGTGGTGGTAAGATAACATCCTCAGATTTTACCAATGGAAGGCTTAAAACGTTTTTCCTACCTATCTGATGTGACTCTCGAGATGGCCATGCTTTGCGATCATAGCGATTGGATGCCCGACTACCCCATTCACAAAGATATCAAGGATATTTTGTGTAGCCACCTTGCATGCCAAATAAAATTGTCAACACTTTTAAGTCAGCGATGACTTTCCATTTATGCGTAGCATAGTCGATCAACAGTAAAATGTGTTCCATCATTTCATACGTTTCTTTCTTGGAACTAATGGTAAGAGATTTTCATTGTGTAATAACACAGCTTTAAACCTAAGGGTAACTTTACAGTATTCATTAAGGGAACACGAATGTAATTTTTTTTTTTTAGGGTACATACTTTTACACGATCTATCAATGAAAAATCGCCATTCATCTGCATTATAATTAAAAGCCGAAAATAATTTGGGTACATTTACACAATGTACTAAATCACAGTCATTGCCATCAGTTTTAAAACTTTCTCTAAGTCTCAAAGTGCGGTCGCTTTTTCTACCCGATGTTATTTGAAAATATTGTTCCACTAAATTCCGCTGCTATAGTCGTGAACCAAGGACTTCAGATTCTCGTTTCGATAAATGCAAATCACGCACGAGATCGGCAAAATCAGAATTTAAAACCAAATGCCTTTCCGTTGATTTTGATTTACAAGGAAGGAATTCTTAATCTACTAAATATGTTTCACCAGCATCAATTGACTCACTTTTTGTAGGCACTCCGGCATTTAAGTATTTTAGTTTTGTAACCATAACAACATTCGCATATTTTACGTTTTTCCGCGATTTAAAATTGTGACCTGAAACGTTTGTTTTTCAAAAATAGCAATCGTCTTGTTGATTGTTGAACTTTAAATTTTTTTAATGTTGTGCAGCAATATTCACAAAAAAATTCTGGCTCGTACCAGCGACTCGCACTATAAAACCTTTCGAATATCTTGTTATATATTTTTACAACACCAATATTATTTTTAAAATCATGATGACTTGTATCCGTAAATAAGCCACAAATGTAGCAGAACTTATTACGCTTGACGCACATTTTAGTTTTACTTTACCACGTTTTTTATACAATTTAACAGCAAACACAACAAAAGATAAACAACACGTGCACTTCAGTATAACGGAAATTTATAAAGTCTTCAAAATTAAGTAAAAACTAAAAAATTAAGTGATAATTTCCTTGGGAACAACAGAAGCAAATTTTTGCAAATTTCGTTCTTATAAAAAGTAAAATACCTCAGTCACTTTTTGGCCGATTTTTTAAAAGAAACATTCGTTGAACTCGGTATTAAAGGTACTCTTTGAATGTAACCAAAGCTCATTTTGTGTTTTTATAAAATAGTGTGTGAAAATATCGCCAAAGTCAAAAAAAGAAGAAAAAGGGTAGCAAAATTTATGTTTGTTGTGCAAAAACCAAGTAAATTTCTTCAGCTTTATTAAGACGTCTATATATCTTTCAAAAGGTCTGAGTTTCTTCTTTCTTAAACCGTTCTTAGAATGTTTTGGTTGTTAATTAGCTAAGATATGGGCTAAGAAGTACGCAAAGCACGAAAAATCGGTTTTTTAAGGTTAAGTCGCGATTTTGGGGGTGTTTGACAAATTCCAAAATTGGACTCTCGTTCTACTCGATAAGACCTACAAGGAAAATAACATCACTTACTTACTCGTATCACGCATTTGGAAAAAATAATTTTAGCGACTAAGAAAAAGTCGAACAGTCAAAACGAATCACTGATGTCAATTTCCTATTTTCTGTTTAAAATTTAACTTTCTACCACAATTTGAAAATATTTTTGTAAATTTACACAAAAAACTGCTTACAAAATGTTAAATAAGATAGACCACCTGTTACGAGTAAGGGAGAAGGCTGCTTAGTTATCCAACCTTTTATAATTGAATCATGATTTACAATTACATGTAAAGACAAATAAACAAAAGTGGGCAACATGCCGCGAAAAAACGAAAATATGCGATTTTATTACTGATTGTTTAAGTGCCTTGCGCACTTAAAGTAATCTCCATGACTCCCGCTCATGTGAAGAAATGCATCCCTGCATAATTTCTATAGTTGCCACTACCATGGCTTTCAGTCTTATGAAGACATGCATCCCTGCTTAACTCCCGAACTTCAACTTTCGTTTCCAGTGCTGCTGTTAATATAAAAGTGAAAAAAAAATAAAAAATACAAAAATTCTCAACGCGTTTTTTTAAAGTTAAATACATACTACATATGTATGTACAAAAAAAGTGAACTTAGTAATACTATACACGCACGTGAATAAACCAAATTTTGTACACCGTACAAAATATAAGTGATAAATTTTGAAAAGAGGGCCCAAACCAACAAGTTGCGTTTCCGAATTTCTTCGACTTTCGCTGAAATCGCGAAAGTGCGACAAATTGTATATCGCGATAGTGCGCCGGCACAGTCAACAGGTGCAGGGAAGCATATTGCGCACCCAACGAGGGACCATTTTCCAAAAGCCGGTAAAGAAGAGTATGGAGGGAAGAACGTAAGTTACCACATTCACATATGTATGTACATACATACATATCTTTAATATATTTTGCAATATAACCGCAAAAAAACTGTACATTCAGATATTGGCCGTTATTCAAAAAAACGGTACGTGTACATATATTTCCATATACTTAATACTCGCTAGTAATCTATTGCAAATATACATACATACATACATATATCTCATACGTATGTATGTACATATATACGCGTAAAAGCATCGAATGCTCATTCAAACGTACATACTTACACTCGTACTCTTGCTAGCGTCAGCTACCAGATGAGACTCTCTCTCTTTGGGAACAATCCCTTAAATCTACTAAACATCTCCCCAACTGGTCGCAAATGGACCATTTCCTAACCAGTCGGTACGAAGTAGTTGAGCGTTTGCACGGTTACAAATCCTCGAGAGTGCGAAACTCCCTCCCAACGAAATCTCCAGCAAAAATACAGTCATATCACTCTCAAGAAAAACTCTCGATTACATGCAAATTATGCAACAGTAATCATCCGCTCAAATCGTGCCCGGAATTTCGAAAACTCAATTGAACAACATGGCTACTGCACCAATTGCTTGGCCTTCAATCATCTCCTCTCCAACTGTCAAAGTACTTTCCGATGTTTGCATTGCAAGAAATCTCACCATACCCTGCTACATGGTACTTCGACTTCTCAACCGATTCCAAAAGTACCATTTCGGAACCAAGCTACCAAACCCAACCCCAAGACAACTACCACATTGCATACGGAAGCAACTGACCGCCTCCTCCAGTCGCTCTCGACATCCAATTTTCGATATCAACGAAGGCAACACCATGTATGAGGAATCTCCGTTCCCATCGGCCGAAAGGGATTCTCATATCCAATCAAATTATTCAACCAATAATGAAAAAACACTGCTCCCTACTGCCCAAGTACATATCGAATACTTGGGTCAGCTCTTCCATCTAAGAGCCTTAATCGATCAAGGTTCTCAGAAAACCTTCATCTCCGAAAAGGTTCAAAATCGATTAAAACTCCCCACTAATCGAGAACATTTTTCAATCACGGTCATGGGCGGGAAGATCGTTGAAAACGCGACTCGTGTTTGCCATATTACGCTCCTAGTCAAACGTTACAATTCGCATTCATACCAAAGCGATTGTTCTCCACAAACTCACAAGCTTCCTACCCACGTTCCGTATCCAGCACCCTAATATCTCAGCAATAAAGTATCTGGACCTCGCCGATCCATATTTTTATTCACCAGCTCAAATTGACATGGTAATAGATAGCGACCTAATACCCGAAATCCTGCTCCAAGGAGTTAAACACCAAGTCCTTGGAAGCCTTCTCGCCCAAAATACCATTTTTGGGTGGTATCTGAGTGGTCCATTAAAATCCACAGAGTGCTCAACGTTCCACACTAATGTAGTCGAAGATTCTAGTGAAAGTCTTTATGCTTAACTGAAGCGTTTTTGGGAATTAGAGGAGGTCACGGAATCTCATCCACCGTCAGTCGAAGATACTGTTTGCGAAAAGTTTTATCAGGATACGACTTATCGACAAAGCGACGGGCGATACGTAGTCCGATTGCCGTTTAAATCCAGTTTCCCCTCTAAACTTTCTCTCGGTCCATCTAGATCGCAAGCAATGAAACAAGCCATTCGAATGAAACACATGACCAACAAAAACCCTAATCTCAACGAAGAGTATAATCCCTCGACCACATGAAACCTAGCAGTTCCGATGAGATTCACAAAAATGGTAAATATTTCTCATATTACCTACCTCATCATTCGGTTGTTAAGCCAGACAGCAAATCCACCAAAATTCGCCATTGCAAACCGTAAGCCCTCCACGACTAGAGCTGTGTGGGGCAGTCTTGCTTTCGAAATGCATCAAAAACGTCACGAATCAACTTCCTCTTGGAGACGTAGAAACCTTCTTATGGTCCGATTCCTCAATAGTTCTCTCGTGGCTAGAAAAGCCTCCATGTACATGGAAGGTATACGTGGCCAATCGCATCTCTCAAATTATCCAGAATGTTGGAAACCTCAAATGGCGACATATATCGACCAATCATAACCCTGCCGACTTAGGAACAAGAGGCTGCAGACCACAGGACTTACTACACCACTCACTTTGGTGGCACGGACCAGAATGGCTCAAAAAGCATCCAGACGAATGGCTATTATCATTTCGTCAAGATGTCGCTCCACTCGAGGAACGGAAAGTCGAAGTACTTCATGCATCCGAAAAAGAATCCGATCTTCTAAACCGATTCTCATCCTGGCCAAAAGCCTTGCGAGTTATATCCTACATGTTTCGTTTTGCTCATCGTACCAATCAAAATCGCATACAGTCCACTTCGAACATCAATTACGAAACCTTGGTAGTTACTCAAAAGGAAATTGACTGGGTTAAAACACGTCTTACCAAACTAGCTCAAGAAAGGCATTACGAAAATAAATACTCTTTACTCTCTAATAAAAAACCGATTTCCAAAAGAAGCTGTCTTTTAACTTTGAACCCCTTTCTTGATCAAAATAGACTTCTTAGAGTCAATGGCCGCTTAGCAAACTCTTCTATCTCCTATAACGAAAGACATCCAATCATCATACCAGAGTCCTCCAGATTCTGCTTCCTATTTCTTCAATTTCTGCACAACTTATTGATGCATGGAGAACATCAACTTATGGTCCGAACAGCAAGACAAAAATACTTCATACCTCGACTTAAATCTAAAGTCAAAAATTGTACTCGAAATTGTAAAACCTGCATAATCTCCAAACATAACACCCGTTCGCAGATAATGGCAGCTCTTCCCCCAGAGCGATCCAATTTCTCCCTACCATTCACTTACATGGGAATCGACTTTGCGGGTCCTGTCGATATTAAGTCATCCACTTTGCGGAAATCCCCTACCCTCAAAGGCTACGTTTGCGTCTTCATTTGCTTTTCGACCAAAGCAATCCACCTAGAAGCGTGCTCAGATCTCTCCACCAAAGCTTTCCAAGCTGCGTTTTTTCGGTTCGTCGGGAGACGCGGTCTACCACAACGAATCTTTTCTGACAACGGAAAAAACTTCGTAGGTGCCAATCGAGCCTTCCAAACCGACTTCAAGCGATTCCTTAAGGAAACATCTGACGATCTACGATCGAAATATACTCTACACGGCTTCGAATGGCATCATCATGACACCTTGTTTCATCGCCCTGCACCCGGCGAGAAAGTAATAGCCTTTGCAAAAGGGCCGACACGTCCATCATCGACCAGAAAGTCGTCACGTCCACCAACCACAAGCCAGTGATCTCGGCCACGCTCAGAAAGTCGGTCGCCGTGTCCTCAGCGGCGCTCAAACGTCCAAGCGCGCCAGGTGTTGAAAAGGGCAATGGAAGCACTTGCTGAGCTCGACGGACTCCTTGCACCTGTGCAACGCGGACGCCATGTTTAAGTGACTTGCGCACTTAAAGTAATCTCCATGACTCCCGCTCATGTGAAGAAATGCATCTCTGCATAATTTCTATAGTTGCCACTTCCATGGCTTTCAGTCTTATGAAGACATGCATCCCTGCATAATTCCCGAACTTAAACTTCCCTGATTAAGTTCGAAACGGCGAAACAGCGCTGGAATATGTTTCCAGTGCTGCTGTTAATATAAAAGCGCGGCGCGCATTTTGTCGGGCGCTTCTTCTCAGCTTTAGCCTTTGCGTGCACGAGTTGCTAACCACGCCATCACCAACGACCAGCGGGACCGATCTGTGCATCAACGTTGGAGCATCAATCAACCACCGTGGGATCGCCCTCGTCCACTTAGAGCTAAGCCAATCATTTTTCATTTTTTATAAATATCCATCACTACGCGCTTTGGGCCTTGAATTATAATTTCATTTATTATTAAGTAATTAATCAATCATTACGCGCTTTGCGCTTTGAATTCTAAAGTTATTTAGCTATGTGAGCCTTAATAAACCAAAAATTGAATTATAACGCGAAACATATGTAAAGTAAGAAAAGTATATGTAAAGGAATAAAATCTCTCTGTATTGTTAACCAAAAATCTCGCTTGCAATTTAACACTGATAATTGTGAAAATCAAGTTGCTTAGGTAAATAATAAACGATAAATAAATACATATATATTTATTCGACTAAGGTATTTGTACAAGGTGGCGCAAAAGTAAACTTCCGATGTTGGCTTGAGCGTACGTTAGACGCGATTGGCGGTCAGCAGCTAACAGCTGATGCACCGTCTGGACTTTGTACGGAAACATCTTCAAATCTTGTACCAAAATTCGCTGTAAAGACCGTCGACTGATACCCATTTGCGTGGCACGTCGTCTGGTCGATGTCGACGGCGCTTCCATGACATCCTCGGCTACAGCAGCAATATTCTCTGCAGAACGGCTACTCCGGGGTCTGCCACGCCTGGCAGCATCTCGTGTTGTGCCAGTCTCTTCGAGGCGAGCGGCTAAACGTCGCAGTGTTTCACCAGTAGGCGTTGGACGGCCAGGAAATCTGCGACGAAATCACCGATTATTGGTCAAATAAATAGTCAGCAATATTCCGCGTTCTGGAGCAGTGGTGTAGCGTAACATTGTTTATTAACGTGTATTTCGCATGTGTTTACTTCACAAATGTCAAAACAGAACTGACATTAGGGGCCAATCGAAAAATCTATAGCATTTTCTGATAGGAGGATTACTTTTGCGCCACCTTGTGTATGAAAACTTACAAGTTGCCAACATTGTTATTTTAGCTAAATTTTTGTTCTGAGCTTTTGGCCGGAATATGTCTGTGGGACGATACGGAATTATCGACAGGTACCTTGGCTCTTAAAAAATTAATCGATGAAGTTCAACAGTGCTCAGGATAGTTCTGCCCACTTGACCTAATATTGCAGACAATCCTATCTTATGGAAATTTGCAAATCTTGTTGTTGAAGCACCGTGTATGTACAATATTCTTCCTTTAAGGTTATGTATTTCAGATTTTTCGAATCACTGGTTGATTGTAAATATTACGCCTGGAGCTGTTCGGTATTCTCTATGACCAGGAAGAAACTGGTATAGTTATAGTATAAGTGAGGAGCACACTAGATTGGCGGCTGCTCCGACGACTTTAGGAAAAATCCTTGGACTGAACCATCCGCGAGGTTTATGGTTGTTTGTGCGCAAATAAGAACGCGCTTTATCAATATGTCACGCATCTGTACAAATGTATAAATGAATGAACTTTTAATAATGTTATCATGGCTATCTTGTATCTAGGTTTTCGGATACTTCGAAAACTCTGGGTACGGGGGAATAATATTTTACCTATAAATATTTCATTTATTAAACTAAATGTTATAATGATGTTATAATAATAACTGATTTTTTACTAATATCTAATGAACTCACATGGTGTTAAAATGCCAAAATTTAATAAAACAGGTGTAAACCCCTTAATAACAACAATAATGCATGTAGGCTATTTATAGTTATATATCTTTGTATCTCCAATTAATTACAGTACCGAAAGTCAATCTAAATATGTATTCCCCTGGGTTTATTTCCCGTTTTATGGAATCACACGCTGTCATGTTTCAAGGGAACGCCGGACTCAAACCAAAAGAAGGGGAACTAACTAGCAAGCCGTGGCAATGGCCAATTAACTATCGGGTAAGAATATACATATGTACTTGTTCACGATCTTTGGCTTAGTACAGGCAAATTTAATATATTACGCTTATATGCATATGGAGCTACTAGCTACGGATTAAGTTTGAAAAAACAATAAAAAGAACTGTAGGAAGAAAAAGTGATAAAAACATCGTGCATTGTACAAATAATAATTGGAGGTTGGGGTTTTGCAAAATATATTATGCAGGTAGTCTTTTTTCTCGTTACTTGTGAAAGATTAAAATTGAAGAGTTGTTTTGAAAAAAATAATAACAACAAAAGGTTTTTATTTATATTTTTGCTTTAAAAATGTAAAATTTTTGTTTTGTACCACCCTATATTACATTTTCAAAATATGTTAACTAAAATTTTAGAGTAGGTTACTGAGCTATAAAAAAGAAAAAAAAATTGGATCGAGCTAAACATTGCTCGGGAGATGAAAAGATTTTGGATGTAAATTTAAGAAAACAAGGAATGTTGGTAGATAAGCAAGTAGTTCTCATAAAATATTCCAAAATGGGGGTAAACCTTTGATTCAATCATAACATGAATATATTCGCAATGTCTTATCCCCGTTCACTGCTTACACCTTGCACAGATGTGATAAGCGGGAAATGGAAGATAATAAAAAACACAATAATATCTGTGTAGAGTTACTCTCGGGTATAAAAATCGCGTTTATATGAATGTGCGATTATATGAAGCGATGATTTGCAGATGTGCACCCATGCAATGTGGCAATTTGGAGTTGCGACACGTTGCACAGGTGTGAATTTAAATTCAGTGCAGTAAAATTTGTGATGCAACTAAATTAATTACACCGACGTATTTACTTAAAAAAGTGGCAGTTTTCTAGCACTTTTTTTGTTGTTCGTGGACAAATTAATTTAAAATTAGAATTATTTCGCACTGATATCACGATATCACTCGCGGATCACAATCAAACAATCAAATTGTTTAGCACAAAGTTAGGTTATGAAGTGCAGAGAAATTTCAACACGTACCTTTTTTTATACCCGAGCGTACTTGTACACAAGGGTATTATAACTTTGTTCGTATAACGGTTGTTTGTAACAGCATAAAATAATCGAGATAGGTATAGACATATATATACTAAAATGATCAGAATAAAAAGAGAAATATATAGCCCTGACTGACTGTCCGTCCGTTTGTCTGTCCGTGGTTACAATAACTTGAGTAAAAATTGAGATATCTCAATGAAAGATTGCTCTTTGGACAGGGTAGGTTTGAAAAATGCAAAAACTCCGTTTTTTCGGTATCCATTAAAGCAAATTGAGTGAAATTTGGTATTTGGATCAATTTTGAACTAAGAAATTAGGTGTTTATGAAATTTAAAAAAAAATGGGCGTTGCCACGCTCACTTAGGAACAAAGTTCTGTATCTCATTAACGGTGTAAAGTATCCATTAAAGCAAATTGAGTGTAATTTGGTATTTGGATCGATTTTGAACTAAGAAATTAGGTGTTTATGAAATTTAAAAAAATGGGCGTTGCCACGCTCACTTAGGAACAAAGTTCTGTATCTCATTAACGGTGTAAGGTATCGTCACAAAACTTGGTGGACATATTTTCCTTGACATAGCTATTATTACCGCTATTATTATTTTTGCAATCGGTTCATAACCACGCCCATCTCCCGTATAACGGAAGTCTTGGAAAATGCAAAACTTCATTTATCGGTATCTATTAAAACAAATTGAGTGAAACTTGGTATTTGGAGCGATTTTGAACTACGAAATTAGGGATTTATGAAATTTTGACATATTTGGTGGACATATGTTCCTTAATATCGCTGTTATCATCGTTAAAAAATTTTAAAATCAGACCATAACCTCGCCCACCTCCCATATAACGGAAATTTTGAAAACTGCAAAACGTTCGTTTTTTCTTTATCTATTGAAGCATATTAATTAAAATTTGATATTTAGCGAGATATTTAATTAAGAAACTTGCCACGCCCACTTATAGAGAAACTTCTGTAGGTATCTCAATAACGATATAAGGTATCGTCACAAAATTTGGTGAACATATTGATACCATTAGTATTACCGTCAATAAGTTTTGAAATCGGACCATAACAACGCCCAACTTCCAAATGACGGAAATTTTGAAAAATGTAAAAAAGTTCGTTTTTCAGTATTTATTTGAAGAAATTGAGTAAAGTTTAATACTAGCTGCGATTTGAAACTAAGGGCCAGTTTTTCAGTGCTGGTTTAAACTCAGTTTAAACTAAGTTTAGTTAAACTCAGTTTAAATTTAAATTTAGTTTCCTTGCGCTCAATAAAATATTTTGCAACCAAAACGAAGTAGTCAGCACACAGCTGATAAGTTAAACTAAGTTTAACCAAGCACAATCGGCCGTTTAAACTTAGTTTAAACTCCGTTTAAAGTTGACTGAAAAACTGCATACTGAGTTTAAACTTAGTTTAAACGACAAACAGAGTTCAACTTGCACTGAAAAACTGGCCCTAAGAAGCGGGAATTTAATGAAATCATGGTCACCGACCATACAAAAATATATCGCGAGGGTATATAAAAATCGGTTTCGCCCGAATTTAGCTTTTCTTACTTGTTTTTTGTTGTTTTTGAATTTGCTTCAAGTTGTGGACCGTATATATATTTGGTGCGGTCGACTGCGTGTTCACAATGTAAGAGTTGGTAATCGTTGCGAGCTGCCAGTTGGTGGATATGATTCCAGATGATCTTTGCTAATGCTGATGCGCTCGCCTGCGTACAATAATATCTGCGGTCTCGGCGACGAAGGACCATGTGCACCTATGAAATGTGGCAATTTGGCAATTTGGAGTTGCGACACGTTGCACAGATGTGATTAGCAGGAAATGGAAAAGAATAAAACCACAATTATATCAGTGTAGTGTTTATAAAATGGTTTAATTCAATTCTATGAAATTGTGTATAACGTTATGGATATGTGTATTTCTCTATATAATTATATGTGGGAGTATATGTATGTTAAACGAATAGGTTACCTGCGTTAACGATGTATATTAAATTAAATATAAAAAACCACGCATGCAAATGTAGAGCTGCTAGGGTTAGCTTCGAGTTAATTTTTTTTTTTTATATGTGTTGGGTGGCGAAAACTATGGCAAAGAAGACCATCATACATACATTGTACGTTTCTTATAATATTAGCGGTGTATTAACTTTTTCTGAGTTCTTGCGGTGTGAATTAAGTATTATGTTTGCTGATTCATATAAACAAGTTGTCAATGTTGACCTGACCTTATGTGGAATGTGATGGAGATGAACCAGCGGCGCCATCTATGGCTCGGGTATTTATGTGAATTATGCATTGAGGGAATTCACTTAGCGATGAAGTAATTTTGTAAGGATAAACTTTACCAATAAGATATATTACGTACAACCATAAACTCATCTTTCATTCCAAATACTAAGCAACTTATTATATAAAAGTATTTATGAAGAAAAAGCGGCCTGCCAACCAAGAGAATTAAAAAAAAAAACAGTAAAGAAGTGGCTAAGTTCGATCGAACTTTATAGACCCGGCGCACGCTTACAGCAAAATTTTTAAATTAATAAAGCAGAGGCTAAATTCGGCAAAACCGAACTATGTACATCAAAGCCTCTTTTTTCAAAATTTTCATATAATCGGATTTCTTGATTTAATACAAAACCACATACAAATTTGAGCACATTAGCTGTACTAGTTACACAAGAATCCGATTTTTACGGGTTTCAAAAACTTAAGTCTGGTCCAATTTTAGTGATTTTAAAAATACTGCTTATTTAGAAATAATAAAATATCTGTACTAAATTTGGGCAAAACTGATAAAGGATTTCCAGAGATACATATATGTACATATGAACTCTAAAGTGGGCGGTACCATGTACCTTTTCCGAAATGTTCGTTTAAATGGATTTGTTGACTTAATTCCAATAATTACTGAAGTATCAAATTTTCGGAAAATTACCGTTATATGGGAGACGGGCGAAAGTTTCGTCCGATTTTAAGGATTTTCATAATCTTACCTAACTAAGTACAATCTAACATGTGTGCCAAGTTTCTTGCTGCAATACAACACCACATACTAAACTCAAGATATTTCCCTTCAACATTTATTGAAATGTCCGATTTTGAATGTTTTCGAAAATTACCGTTATATAGCAGGTGGGCGTGGTTATGGTCAGATTTTGATAATTTTCCAAATATCGCTTAAGTAGGCATAGCGTAATACGTATACCAAGTTTGAACAAAAATGGCGGGAGAATAGTTCCAGAGACTCATAAGTGGGCGGTGCCACGCCCCCTGTACAAAATTTCATTGAGATATCTTAATTTTTACTCAAGTTATCGTCTGCACGGACGGACGGACGGACAGACAGACATCGCTAAATCGACTTCTCTTTTCATTCTGAGCATTTTGGTATATATGTATATGTCTATATCTATCTTGATTCCGTTATGCTGTTAAAAGCAACCGTTATGCGAACAAAGTTATAATACCCTTGTACACAAGTGCGCGGGTATAATAATAAATAAATTAATTAGGTAGCAGATGAGTGCTTCCACGGCATATTGTGTTCTATTCCAGGCGGAATATATAATTCGCCGAATTAAGTTGAAATTAATTGCAATTGTTGAATTTTATTTCAATTTGGAAGTAATTATAATTTTTATTAGCCATAGTCTGTACACACTTTAAGGTGTAGTTACTCTCGGAACACTTCCCATCTGTGTGGAACGAAAGTGTGGTATTGTTGTAGAAGCGGCCATTTCCGTGAATGGACAATTTTCATTGATATGCACGAAGTACTAGTGATGAGCGATATTGCGATTTTTCGATATCTGTGATTTCAGTGATTGCTATTTTTAAATCACTGTGATTTTATATTGCTATTGCGATCGCAACTAAAAGTAAAGAATTAATAAGAAAATTTGTACTTCATATTTATTTTTTATAATTCTTCACATAAGTTTTCATATTTGGTTTTAACAATAAATAGAAATAAAAGTTAAATTAAATTCAAAAGTTCTTTAAGCCGTTGCAACTACTTGTTACTTCTTATAAAGACTAAACTTATATAACTAAGACATGTTTTTTACATTAACATTTAAAAATATTAGCATTTTGGCCTTTTCATCGTCCAAGCGCGTTCGCCTTTCGCTTAATATTATTCCGGCCGTAGAAAATATCCTTTCGCAAGGCACTGATGATGCTAAGCATCCTAATTTTTGATACGCAATTGGCGACAGGTACGGGTTATTATAACTATTTGTGTTCCACCACTGCAACGAATCTTCTGTTCGGGCAATAACTTCATCTCCAAATACCTCTGAACTTCGATAATTGCCCTCGAAGTACTAGTACCTTTTGGCTTGTTTGTGGCAATATTTGAATCTAATTTACTCCATACTGAGAGTTCCGACAAAGATGGTCTAGGGGCTGTTAGTTGCTCATTTGGCTGATTTTGGACTTGTCGGCTTACACCGGCAGTAATGCGGGTCTTAACAATATCTGCTACTGTAGACTCAGAAAAGGCAAACGTTTTAAATTTCGGATCCAAAAACGTAGCCATTGTGAGCGTATTGCTCTTTTCTGTGTTTACCAGTCGTTCCATTAAACCTCTTAGCAAAGCAAAAATAACTGTTTTCACAAGATCAGTATATTTATCATCATTAGATAAATCATTCAAAACTTGCAAGAGCCCATTTACTATTGGAATCACCATAGAAGCAGTGCAATATTTGTGACCGCTTATTTCAACTGTTGCATGTTCGAATGGCTTTAGGATAGTGACCAGGTGTTTCAGTAGTAGCCATTTATCTGAAGTAATTATTGCCAAGTCTTTTTCGATAAGTGCAATTGTACTTTTAACAGCATCTTCAACTCGCACGAAACGCTCATATTAAGAGTAGAATTCCATCTGGTTTCTACACTTTGAATCAGTTTAATTGGCTGTTCCCAAGCATTGCGTTGAAATGTCAAACATTTTTCAATTGCAGCTACACTTTTCCTAAAGTGGGCCACGATTTTCTTTACTTTTTGCAATGTTATACACACTTGCTCGTTACTTAACGCATTTTTTATTATGAGATTGAGCGTATGTGCAAAACATCCAAGATGCCGCCACTTTAATTCGTTCTGAATCGCATTTTTAATATTCGAGGCATTGTCAGACACCGCAACCAAAATTTTGCTAGTAATCCCCCATTCCTCAGTATCCCTCATTAATACAGCTGACAAATTTTTGGGAGTACGCGATTCAGTCATTGGACAACATTCCAATAGTATAGAGCACATATCAAATTTTGAATTTACAAAATGGGCTGTGATGGCAATAAAGCTAAAAGTGCTACGCGATGTCCAACAATCTGTTGTTATGCAGAATTAGGAACCTTCACTTATTTTTTCCTTCATTTGTGCAACGCATGTTTCATATAATACTGGTATTAATGTGGTTGAAATTAAATGACGACTAGGCAACTGATAATCTGGGTTCAGTGCTTTCACAAACTCTCGAAATCCATCATCTTCTACAATGCTAAATGGATTCAAATCCTTTATAAAAAGCATAGCTAGTGCGTCATCGATTGCCTTTTTGTCTTCGCAGACATCTTTGTCCTATCAAAGCCAGCAGTTATTTTTGTTGTCGTAAAGAAGTCGTAGCTAAAAATGAAACCAATTATTGCCAATTTTGAAATTTATAAACGTCTCAAAACTTACTTCGCTCTGCAACCGTAAGAATTTGTCTCGAAGTTCTTGGCTGCGTATCAATTTCTATTGGCGCTTCCTAGTAAAAGGCTGTTTGAATTACAGACGTTGTCGAACTGGGTTGTATTGCTTGTTTTTATTAGTAATAATAAAAGTTAATAATTTTATTTAAAAAACTGTTAAATTATTACATTTATACCTTTTGGGCTGGTGGTTTCACTGTAGGATGCCTATTTTGGACATGTTTTTTTAAATTAGTTAGTTTTGTATGAAATTTTTGATTTGCAAATATAACATTTTGCATATATTTCATCTACCACTTCAAACATCTGCCATACTTCACTTCATTTCCTTGATATATTTCCTGCCATTATTAAATCTTTTAAAATCGTTACACTCAAAAGTAAAATCCTCTTTGGCGAAAAATCGCAAATACACATTCACAATATCTTGCAGAAAGATGCTACTTTTCTGCTATAATGCTCTTCTGCTATTGCAATCGAAAGTAACACTGCGTTTATATTGTTAAAAAATCGCAATTTCACATATTTATTGTGAACTGCTATCGCAATCGCAATTAATGTAATAGAACTGCTATCGCAATCGCAATTCATTTAAGTGAACTGCTATTTACAAAAAGTGATCGCATTTGCGATTTGCGATTTTTCAATCACAGTGAAAAAATCACCGGTAGTGAAATATCGCTCATCGCTACGAAGTCCGCATTCAACAGGGAGGCGTAACTTACGCAATTACATGAAAAATTTTTGCGCATTCCTGCTACCTTCCATCCCAAATTCTGAACGCGGGTCTCGCCAACAACGTAACTAGCCGGTGCGGTAATCATGGGAGATCATCAACCAGCGCTATCACACGAACTCGACTGGCCGTATACTTTATAATAAAGAACTTTAAGAGGTTTCCATATTTTTATACCCGCGCACATAACGGTTGCTTGTAACAGCATAACGGAATCAAGATAGATATAGACATATATATACCAAAATGCTCAGAATGAAAAGAGAAGTCGATTTAGCGATGTCTGTCTGTCCGTCCGTCCGTCCGTGCAGACTTGAGTAAAAGTTGAGATATCTCAATGAAACTAAGTAGGTAGATTGTCTTTGACCCAGAGCAGGTTGGTATTGAAAATGGGCAAAATCGGACAGTAACCACGCCCACTTCCCATTTCCCGGTAATTGTCGAAAATGCAAAAATTGCTATATGTATTTCAGTAGCTATTGAAGCTAATTTGCTCAAATTTTGTATATGCTGTTGTATTCGAGCAGGAAATCTGACTGAATCAAAATTTATTACAGGGGCGTGGCACCGCCCACTTATGAGTTCATATGTATATCTCTGGAACCACCCACCAGATTTTGTTCAAATTTGGTATACGTATTACACTATGACTATTTAAGCGATATTTGGAAAATTATCAAAATCTGAATATAACCACGCCCTCTTCCCATATAACGGCAATTGTCGAGAATGCCAAAATTGCTATATGTATTTCAGTAGCTATTAAAGCTCATTTGCTCAAATTTTGTATATGCTGTTGTATTCGAGCAGGAAATCCGACTGAATCAAAATTTTGTACAGGGGCGTGGCACCGGCCACTTATGAGTTCATATGTATTTCTGTGGAACCACCCACCCGATTTTGTTCAAATTTGGTATACGTATTATACGTACCATGTACCTTTTCCAAAATGTTCGTTTAAATGGATTTGTTGACTTAATTCCAATAGTTACTGAAGTATCAAATTTTCGGAAAATTACCGTTATATGGGAGACGGGCGAAAGTTTCGTCCGATTTCAAGGATTTTCATAATCTTACCTA
Source organism: Philophylla caesio (assembly GCA_963971545.1). Lineage (NCBI taxonomy): Eukaryota > Metazoa > Arthropoda > Insecta > Diptera > Tephritidae > Philophylla > Philophylla caesio. The sequence continues at coordinate 68,040,071 of OZ020604.1, read as the reverse complement.
ACTAAGTACAATCTAACATGTGTGCCAAGTTTCTTGCTGCAATACAACACCACATACTAAACTCAAGATATTTCCCTTCAACATTTATTGAAATGTCCGATTTTGAATGTTTTCGAAAATTACCGTTATATAGCAGGTGGGCGTGGTTATGGTCAGATTTTGATAATTTTCCAAATATCGCTTAAGTAGGCATAGCGTAATACGTATACCAAATTTGAACAAAAATGGGGGGAGTATGGTTCCAGAGACTCATAAGTGGGCGGTGCCACGCCCCCTGTACAAAATTTCATTGAGATATTTTAATTTTTACTCAAGTTATCGTCTGCACGGACGGACGGACGGACAGACAGACATCGCTAAATCGACTTCTCTTTTCATTCTGAGCATTTTGGTATATATGTATATGTCTATATCTATCTTGATTCCGTTATGCTGTTAAAAGCAACCGTTATGCGAACAAAGTTATAATACCCTTGTACACAAGTGCGCGGGTATAATAATAAATAAATTAATTAGGTAGCAGATGAGTGCTTCCACGGCATATTGTGTTCTATTCCAGGCGGAATATATTATTCGCCGAATTAAGTTGAAATTAATTGCAATTGTTGAATTTTATTTCAATTTGGAAGTAATTATAATTTTTATTAGCCATAGTCTGTACACACTTTAAGGTGTATTTACTCTCGGAACACTTCCCATCTGTGTGGAACGAAAGTGTGGTATTGTTGTAGAAGCGGCCATTTCCGTGAATGGACAATTTTCATTGATATGCACGAAGTACTAGTGATGAGCGATATTGCGATTTTTCGATATCTGTGATTTCAGTGATTGCTATTTTTAAATCACTGTGATTTTATATTGCTATTGCGATCGCAACTAAAAGTAAAGAATTATTAAGAAAATTTGTACTTCATATTTATTTTTTATAATTCTTCACATAAGTTTTCATATTTGGTTTTAACAATAAATAGAAATAAAAGTTAAATTAAATTCAAAAGTTCTTTAAGCCGTTGCAACTACTTGTTACTTCTTATAAAGACTAAACTTATATAACTAAGACATGTTTTTTACATTAACATTTAAAAATATTAGCATTTTGGCCTTTTCATCGGCCAAGCGCGTTCGCCTTTCGCTTAATATTATTCCGGCCGTAGAAAATATCCTTTCGCAAGACACTGATGATGCTAAGCATCCTAATTTTTGATACGCAATTGGCGACAGGTACGGGTTATTATAACTATTTGTGTTCCACCACTGCAACGAATCTTCTGTTCGGGCAATAACTTCATCTCCAAATACCTCTGAACTTCGATAATTGCCCTCGAAGTACTAGTACCTTTCGGCTTGTTTGTGGCAATATTTGAATCTAATTTACTCCATACTGAGAGTTCCGACAAAGATGGTCTAGGGGCTGTCAGTTGCTCATTTGGCTGATTTTGGACTTGTCGGCTTACACCGGCAGTAATGCGGGTCTTAACAATATCTGCTACTGTAGATTTAGAAAAGGCAAACGTTTTAAATTGCGGATCCAAAAACGTAGCCATTGTGAGCGTATTGCTCTTTTCTGTGTTTACCAGTCGTTCCGTTAAACCTCTTAGCAAAGCAGAAATAACTGTTTTCACAAGATCAGTATATTTATCATCATTAGATAAATCATTCAAAACTTGCAAGAGCCCATTTACTATTGGAATCACCATAGAAGCAGTGCAATATTTGTGACCGCTTATTTCAACTGTTGCATGTTCGAATGGCTTTAGGATAGTGACCAGGTGTTTCAGTAGTAGCCATTTATCTGAAATAATTATTGCCAAGTCTTTTCCGATAAGTGCAATTGTACTTTTAACAGCATCTTCAACTCGCACGAAACGCTCAATCATATTAAGAGTAGAATTCCATCTGGTTTCTACACTTTGAATCAGTTTAATTGGCTGTTCCCCAGCATTGCGTTGAAATGTCAAACATTTTTCAATTGCAGCTACACTTTTCCTAAAGTGGGCCACGATTTTCTTTACTTTTTGCAATGTTATACACACTTGCTCGTTACTTAACGCATTTTTTATTATGAGATTGAGCGTATGTGCAAAACATCCAAGATGCCGCCACTTTAATTCGTTCTGAATCGCATTTTTAATATTCGAGGCATTGTCAGACACCGCAACCAAAATTTTGCTAGTAATCCCCCATTCCTCAGTATCCCTCATTAATACAGCTGACAAATTTTTGGGAGTACGCGATTCAGTCATTGGACAACATTCCAATAGTATAGAGCACATATCAAATTTTGAATTTACAAAATGGGCTGTGATGGCAATAAAGCTAAAAGTGCTACGCGATGTCCAACAATCTGTTGTTATGCAGAATTAGGAACCTTCACTTATTTTTTCCTTCATTTGTGCAACGCATGTTTCATATAATACTGGTATTAATGTGGTTGAAATTAAATGACGACTAGGCAACTGATAATCTGGGTTCAGTGCTTTCACAAATTCTCGAAATCCATCATCTTCTACAATGCTAAATGGATTCAAATCCTTTATAAAAAGCATAGCTAGTGCGTCATCGATTGCCTTTTTGTCTTCGCAGACATCTTTGTCCTATCAAAGCCAGCAGTTATTTTTGTTGTCGTAAAGAAGTCGTAGCTAAAAATGAAACCAATTATTGCCAATTTTGAAATTTATAAACGTCTCAAAACTTACTTCGCTCTGCAACCGTAAGAATTTGTCTCGAAGTTCTTGGCTGCGTATCAATTTCTATTGGCGCTTCCTAGTAAAAGGCTGTTTGAATTACAGACGTTGTCGAACTGGGTTGTATTGCTTGTTTTTATTAGTAATAATAAAAGTTAATAATTTTATTTAAAAAACTGTTAAATTATTACATTTATACCTTTTGGGCTGGTGGTTTCACTGTAGGATGCCTATTTTGGAAATGTTTTTTTAAATTAGTTAGTTTTGTATGAAATTTTTGATTTGCAAATATAACATTTTGCATATATTTCATCTACCACTTCAAACATCTGCCATACTTCACTTCATTTCCTTGATATATTTCCTGCCATTATTAAATCTTTTAAAATCGTTACACCCAAAGTAAAATCCTCTTTGGCGAAAAATCGCAAATACACATTCACAATATCTTGCAGAAAGATGTTAATTTTCTGCTATAATGCTCTTCTGCTATTGCAATCGAAAGTAACACTGCGTTTATACTGTTAAAAAATCGCAATTTCACATATTTATTGTGAACTGCTATCGCAATCGCAATTAATGTAATAGAACTGCTATCGCAATCGCAATTCATTTAAGTGAACTGCTATTTACAAAAAGTGATCGCATTTGCGATTTGCGATTTTTCAATCACAGTGAAAAAATCACCGGTAGTGAAATATCGCTCATCGCTACGAAGTCCGCATTCAACTTACGCAATTACATGAAATATTTTTGCGCATTCCTGCTACCTTCCATCCCAAATTCTGAACGCGGGTCTCGCCAACAACGTAACTAGCCGGTGCGGTAATCATGGGAGATCATCAACCAGCGCTATCACACGAACTCGACTGGCCGTATACTTTATAATAAAGAACTTTAAGAGGTTTCCATATTTTTATACCCGCGCACATAACGGTTGCTTGTAACAGCATAACGGAATCAAGATAGATATAGACATATATATACCAAAATGCTCAGAATGAAAAGAGAAGTCGATTTAACGATGTCTGTCTGTCCGTCCGTCCGTCCGTGCAGACTTGAGTAAAAGTTGAGATATCTCAATGAAACTAAGTAGGTAGATTGTCTTTGACCCAGAGCAGGTTGGTATTGAAAATGGGCAAAATCGGACAGTAACCACGCCCACTTCCCATTTCCCGGTAATTGTCGAAAATGCAAAAATTGCTATATGTATTTCAGTAGCTATTGAAGCTAATTTGCTCAAATTTTGTATATGCTGTTGTATTCGAGCAGGAAATCTGACTGAATCAAAATTTATTACAGGGGCGTGGCACCGCCCACTTATGAGTTCATATGTATACCTCTGGAACCACCCACCAGATTTTGTTCAAATTTGGTATACGTATTACACTATGACTATTTAAGCGATATTTGGAAAATTATCAAAATCTGAATATAACCACGCCCTCTTCCCATATAACGGCAATTGTCGAGAATGCCAAAATTGCTATATGTATTTCAGTAGCTATTAAAGCTCATTTGCTCAAATTTTGTATATGCTGTTGTATTCGAGCAGGAAATCCGACTGAATCAAAATTTTGTACAGGGGCGTGGCACCGGCCACTTATGAGTTCATATGTATTTCTGTGGAACCACCCACCCGATTTTGTTCAAATTTGGTATACGTTACACTATGTCTATTTAAGCGATATTTGGAAAATTATCAAAATCTGACCATTACCACGCCCACCTGTCATATAACGGTAATTTTCGAAAATACTAAAAATCGGACATTTCAATAAATGTTGAAGGGAAATATCTTGAGTGTAGTACGTGGTGTTGTATTGCAGCCTGAAATCCGACTGTATGAGATCATATGTATATGTCTGGAACTACTTTATCGATTTCGTCTAAACTTGGCACAAATATTAGATTGACTTTGTCATAGCACACAATAACGGTCGCATAAGTATGACCTGATCCACTCAAGGTATGTTGAGTGCAAATCTAACTCAGAAATTTAGACCTTACGCGAGACTTGATGGTGTCCATGGAAGGCAGCGAGGCAGTCTTCGGTGAAAACCGCCAGATGGGATACAGTATTATAAACTAGTACAAGTTCTATTAATATATAAAATAAATGTTTTATCAAGGGTCAAAAACTGGGCTTGAAAAATAATGGCATGGCGCCCTATTAATATACCTGTTTTTCACTTACGTCATTTCATAGGAAATTTCTTCTGGCGTAATTTATAACAAATAAAATTTAGAATTTGAAAAACATATACAGGCGATCTCCTCTTAACGCGGTTCTTTTAACGTGGAGTTTTCTACAACTCCCTATTGTCTCTTTTATTACGGTTTTACTTTTTAACGCAGGTTTTTTGAACATCGATTATCCCGCAATTCCACGTAGTTTTTTTTTAATGGATTATTCCGCAGTTTTTTAACGCAGTTTTACTTTTTGGTTTTATTTTTAACACGTTTTGCAAGCGCTAATGATGAACGTTTAGCGAAACTGCGTCTAGATTTTAAAAACGCTATGGAGTGCAGAAAGAGAAACCTCTGCGGTTGTTAACAGATTATTATAAGACTTGAATAATAGAATTATTCGTTTTTGTCAAAATCCTGAACAGATTTTTTAATATGTATCAAAGCATAGCGAATATGTAAATATGTAATAAATTTGTTTACTTCCCCAAATATGGGGTTTGAGTGGAAACTTGGTTATTTTAACGCGGAATTCTTTTGCCCGGATTTTTCGCAAAATAGGGACGAATAAACAAATTTGAACTCAAATTTGGTTATTTTTACGCGAACAAATTTCTGTCCCAGTGAACCGCGTTAAAAAGAGATCGACTGTATTTTCTGCTTTTATCGTTACATTACGCAGATCCAATACATCCAAAACTTTGGTTACATACAAATTTTTGCCATATAGTTATATCAGTCAGTCCTGTAATGTAGAGGTGAATAACTCTACTCTGAGTTAAGTTATTGAGTTGATTCCCATCAGTAAATCGGTAACTCAGACTCCCATCTCCAAACAAAACTCAATGTTACTCAATTTTCAAAGAATATCAGGAGAAGATAAAAAAGGAATCAACTGTAATTTGCCCTTCAAGGCAAGTGCCAAAACAACGTAGACATTGGATGTCATTGTAAAAATGCATTTGCTTATTCCTTCTTTCATTGTAGAGTTGAGCTACTATCGAGAGTATCCCAACTCGATAGTTTTAATTACGATAGTGTAAACTCTTTATAGTATCGATGGCAATATTGAAATAAATGAAATATGTTTTTTAAAGTTTTTTGGTCTAATTAAAATGAATAACAATCATTTTGAAATAAACTTTTATTCTAAAAACAGAAAATTCAAAGTTCTTGTCTATTCAATTTTGAAAATATATTAGTATATAAGTAAAAAAAATAAAAATTTTAAATTATTATTAAAAATGTATGTATAGAATTAGCAATCATTTGTAAGTTTGTTCTAAATTATTTTATTATTTATTTATATTTTAGTTTTTTATACAAATTTTTATTTTAACAAAAATTGTTAATCAATAATGATAAAATTAGTATATTATATTGTTAAAATATTTAAATTGATAAGTTTATATAAAGAATTCGGCAAATTTTTTTCTCGCCTGTTTAACAAAAACATGTCTTTTTGTATTGTATAAAAAGTCCAACCTGCCCATTGAATTTATTTAAATGGCCGCAGTATTTTAACTGTGGATAATCATTAGTCTTTTAATTGAAGGCTGGTATGAATGGTTGGACGAAGTATAATCTGCTAAATTTTTTTAAAAGGCGAGAACACCGTATAAATCTTTATATTTTTTAGTAAATACATTTTATTCATTTATTTTAATTTTATGATTTTTTGATACGTTAATAACGATTATAGGATTAAGTTACTTTAGGGATGGAGAGTTCATATGGATATCAAATTTGCGACCTCGATGTTGGATTAAGATTTATTTTAGGTGTAGCTGCTTAAATATAAACTCTGTTCGACTTTTAAATTCTACCATGACCTGAGTTCAGACCGGCGTAAGCCAGGTTGGTTTCTATCTTTAAAAAATAATACTATTTTATTACGAAAGAACCAAATATTAGAATTTAAAAATTTTTATTATTGAATATTATTAATATACTATTTTGGCAAATTAGTGCTATACATTTAGAATTTATTTATGTAATTTTTATTACAAACAGTACTTTTTTTTATAGAATATATTATATTTTTTGTTAGTAGAATAATTTAAGTAGTATGTGTTTTAGTTAGAGTAGCTTTTTTAACTTTTTTAGAACGTAAGGTATTAGGTTATATTCAAATTCGTAAAGGGCCTAATAAAGTTTGTTTAATAGGAATCCCTCAACCTTTTTGTTACGCAATAAAATTATTTACTAAGGAACAAACTTATCCAATTTTATCAAATTATATTTTTTTATTATTTTTCCTCATTTTTTTCTTTATTTATTTCTTTATTTGTTTGATTATTTATTTTGTAAAACTATTTTCTTTTAATTTAAGTTTTTTTTTTATGTTGTACTAGTATAGGTGTTGTAATTATTCTTTATTAGGTGGATTACGAGCTGTAGATCAAACTACATATTTCTTATGAAGTTAGAAAGCATTAATTTTATTATCTTTTATTTTTCTTATTGGTAGATCTAATATATTTGATTTTTTTATTATAATTTATATTTGAGTTGTTATTATTTTATTTCCTATAAGACTTGTTTGATTTTGTATTTGTTTAGCTAAAACTAATCGAACTTATTTTGATGTTGCTCAAGGTGAATCTGAATGAGTTTCTGGGTTTAATGTAGAATATAGAAGAGGAGGATTTCCTCTTATTTTTTTAGCTGAATATGCAAGAATTTTGTTTATAAGAATATTATTTTGTGTAATTTGTTTAGGTTCTGATTTATTTAATTTAATATTTTATGTTCAATTAACTTTTATTTCTTTTGTTTTTATTTGAACTCGTGACTCTGCCTCGATTTCGTTATGATAAATTAATATATTTAGCTTGAAAGTGTTTTTTACCTTTTTATTTAAACTATTTATTATTTTTTATTGGATTTAAATTATTATTATTATATTTTATATTGTTAATTTTTTTTAGTAAAGTTAATAGGAATTTTAATGTCTATCTTATGTTTTTAAAACATATGCTTATTCAAGCTCATTAACTAATTAGTTAAATTATCTCATCACTTGTTAACCAATGGGTTTCAAATATAGTATAAAAAATAAATTACTGTTAAAATTTGTCCAACTAGTACATAAGGATCTTCTACTGGTCGTGCTCCAATTCATGTTAATAAAAATACTGTATCTACTATACTTCAAAATAAAATTTTATTAATTGGTTGTTCATATTTCTGTGAGCCTAGTAAATGTTAATATTTTACAATATTATTGAGCTCAAGGCCAGTTTATGGAAGATTTTTTTGTGAAAAAACACCAACAGTTTTTAATGGTTGAAGTTATAGTACTATTTCGGAAATCACCACATTTCCTCATCAGACTTCTTTTTTATTATTAAATTAAATTAATTTTTAATTTAATTTTTCATAACCACTTCTCTCAGGCTTTGAACCCGGGAGCTCGGAGTTGCAGAGCCAATACGCTACCTATTGTGCTACGCTAGCCGAGTTGGCTGTTGTGTTTATTTCATCTTCCTTAAACAAACCAACTACAAACAAGAGCAACTGATCTGCCGCTATTTAACTTGTTTGTGTGGTTGTTGTTTGTGTTTTTGTTGTTTTTTCACAAAAAATCTTCCATAAACTGGCCTTCAGCTCAATAAAATTGTAAAATATTAACATTTACTAGCCCAACAGAAAAATGAACAAACATTTGTATACAAGGCTGAGCACGCCCTAAAAATGCATTAGAATATAAAATAAAAATACCTTATACAGAATTTGCAAACAAAAACACAAACAAGTTAAATAGCGGCAGATCAGTTGCTCTTGTTTGTAGTTGGTTTGTTTAAGGAAGATGAAATAAACACAACAGCCACTCGGCTAGCGTAGCACAATAGGTAGCGTATTGGCTCTGCAACTCCGAGCTCCTGGGTTCAAAGCCTGAGAGAAGTGGTTATGAAAATTAAATTAAAAATAATTTTATTTAATAATCAAAAAGAAGTCTGATGAGGAAATGTGGTGATTTCCGAAATAGTACTATAACTTCAACCATTAAAAACTGTTGTTGTTTTTTCACAAAAAAATCTTCCATAAAATGGCCTTGAGCTCAATAAAATTGTAAAATATTTTATTAATTGGATAAAATTGAATACCTCGGAATTTTCTTAAATGGTAGAGTAGCTAAAATTGTAATTGATAAACCTAGCAATAAATCCTCCTAATTTATTTGGAATAGATCGTAGAATAGCATATGCAAATAAAAAATATCATTCTGGTTGAATATGAATAGGTGTAAATAAATGATTTGCTGGAATAAAATTATCTGGATCGCCTAGTAAATAAGGATTAATTAATGTTAATAATAATAAATATTTAATTATAATAATAAATCCTACAATATCTTTAAAACAAAATATGGGTGAAAAGGAATTTTATCAATATTAGAATTTAATCCAATTGGGTTATTAGAACCTGTTTGATGTAAAAAATAAGATGACTTAATGTTATTGCAAGTACAATTAATGGTAAGATAAAATGAAATGTGAAAATTCGTGTTAATAATGCATTATCTACGGCAAATCCTCCTCATACTCGTTGTACTAAATCAATTCCTAAATATGGAATTGCTGATAATAAATTTGTAATAACAGTTGCTCCTCAAAAAGATATTTGGCCCAAGGTAAAACATATCCTTTAAATGCAGTTGCTACTAATCATGTTGGTGTGAATAAATAAGATCCATAATATATTCCTCGACCTACATGTAAATAAATACAAATAAAAAATGATTTACATCTCGGCAAATATGATTTACTCTGTTAAATGCTTAATTAGTATCTGCTATATACTGTATTGCAAGAAATAATCCTGTTAAAATCTGAATTGTCAAACGTAATCCTAATAAAGACCCAAAATTTCAACAAGTTGAAATATTAATATGTGCTGGTAAATCAACTAAAGCATTATTAGCAATTTTAAATAAAGGATGTTGGGTTCGTAAAGGTTGTAACGTAGCATTTTGAAAACGATACAATAAACGCACCCCAACCCTTATTAAGTTCACGCACCTGACGGCAGACGGTAAGCATACACCCATACATACGAACAGCACACGCACACGACCACATGTCGGCCCACAATTTCGCTCGCATTACTGCCCATAGCACGTAAGGCAATAATTCTCAACCTGTTACTAGTGACATAAGTTATTTCGCTCGCGTCACTGTCCCTAGTACTGAAGGCAAGAATTCTCAACCTGTTACTAGTAACATCAAACTTAAAGGGGCTTGTGTGCACACAACCACCGAGTCTTGCTAGGTAAGTTGAGCACTTAGGTCAAAGATAATATGATACGAAACTTCTCTCTTTCGCCTGCTGCGAGAGCCCATTATCTCACATTTTGGGCTGACAACAAAGCCGAATCATGGGCTACTGAACAGATGGCACGCAAAAAGGTGGGCTACCAGAGGCAAATGCGTGGAAATAGCTATAATTTTTATTTGGATAAAAAAATCGAGTAAATGTTATTTTTTTTATAGAATGTGTCTTCAAATCTCTAAATTAAGAGTTAAATTTAATATATAAGTTTTAGCAAAGTATGAAGGTTTTGATTTACATACAAATATTGTATTTTGTTTTAAAAATATATACCAAAACTATTTTTTCAAAGCGAACTGGGTAAATATTGCATTTTAATATACATGAAAAAACATGTATGTTTATAAGAAAACACGCTATATCTTAAATTTTAGTTTAATGCATATATAAAAGCAGTTTTTGCGAAATTTGAATTTCTGCGATATTTTAATTATTTTCATTGTTTTGATTTTATATATATTAATGGTACTCATTTAATGTGGCAATAATGTAATAATGGCAAAGTGGCAAAGTCGCAACTTCGGTTAAATGAGCGCCCCATGGCAAAACTATAAGTCAACTGCATTTTATTTGTCAAAAGTAAAAGCTAAAATGCCGAGAATAAGCGAAAAACGAAAACTTCTTAAATTATTGGAAAAAACAGCGCTAAACGATTTAATGATTTTAGAATTCTTTTGTGAGGACGAGGGTATGAATTTAAATAAGACTGTTTTTTATTTTATATGACTAAATTTGAATTTTTTGGCAGAAAAGAAAAGAAAAAAGAGGATGAAATATTGGAGGACCTTCTGCTTGTGGTGGCTCTCGATGTAGGATGCAGATACAGTGTACAATTTATTCAAAACAGTGTACCTAAATGCAAGGTATTTTTAAAAGAAGTCTTATGGGAACTTGATGAAAGCAGATTCAAGAAGATCACACGGGTAACTTGGAAAACCTTCGATGTTATCTTCAATTTAATAAAGGAAGATGAGGTTTTCAACCAATCTCCATCATGCAAACAATTTCCTCTTGAAACGCAGCTCGCGATTGTATTGTACCGCTTAGGCTCAAGTGGTGAAGGTGCTACTCTCTCAAAGATTGCTGGCATGTTTGGAATTAGTGACGGTGGTGTCCTTCAGGTCAGTGACTGTCATTGTTTTCGCAAAATTAATATCAAGTTTATTTTATTTTAGAATTTAACTGAACGAATCTTTAAAGCCCTTTTAAAACATAAAGACAAGTATCTATTTTGGCCAAGTATCGAGGAACGCAAGAAGCTCGTGTCGGAAACTTGGACTGAATTACCTAATTGCGTGGGATACGTGGATGGCACTGAAATTCCTTTGGCGGAAAAACCTTCACAAGACCCTGAAGCGTACTTTTCACGGAAACACGTCTACTCTGTTAAGGCTCAGGCCGTGTGCGATCATAGACTGCAAATAAGACACTTGATGTTAGGGTATCCAGGTAGCGAACATGATGCACGTATTTTTAATAATTGCGAGTTATCGAATGAAACAGACACATTTTTTGGTGGAGGAGAATGGATCGCAGGTGACAGTGCCTATAAATTGTCTTCCACTGTTATAACGCCATTTAGAGAGAATTCCAGAGAATTAACACAGAGCCAAAGAACTTTTTTCAACAAAACATTCAGTGGGTATAGGATTAGAATTGAACATTGTTTTGGAATGTTGAAAGAAAGGTTTGGCAGTTTAAAAGGTTTAAGGCTTCAAATAAAAAATGAAAATGGAATGAGAAATGTGAACAAATGGATTCTATGTTGCGCATTGTTGCACAACCTTATACTTCAACAAGGAGATCATTTCGATTACCAACTTGAGGAATCGGAGCACGATATTGACGAGTCATTACCAAGTGCTCGAACTAATGAAGGGGAGGCAAGGCGACGAACAATCTGTGAAATGTTAAATCATGTAAACAATCAATAAATACATTTGTTTGGAGAATTCAGTTACTTTTTTATTTTTTTAAATTAAATTCAATTTCAAAACGTAAACATGCATATGTACATATATACACATATGTTCATTTGTGTATACTTATAGTGTTGTTCTTATCATAAGCAACCAAATTGAAAATTACATACTAGTACTTTGCCACTGATATTCATTTATTTACTTTTAAGAACTTTCAATTAAAATTCAGTTTATTCTCTAACATAAACCATACAAATGCAATTTTAAAACTTTGTTGAAAACTATAACAAAACTCAACAAATTTTTATATAGATTTTGAACTTTTTTCTCAGAAGTTCTAAAATTTTTTTGAGTATGCAGTTTTGTAGCCCTTTCAATTTCAGTACACAAAGTGCAAGTTTCAGTTGACTAAAAAGTACCATTGATTTATTAGAATTTTTTTTTGTCAAGGGAGTTGCAACTTTAAATAAATTTTGCTTTTTTGTTATATGGAAGAAAGTCGCAACACCTTTGACAAAAAAAAATTCTAATAAATCAATGGTACTTTTTAGTCAACTGAAACTTGCACTTTGTGTACTGAACTTGAAAGGGCTACAAAACTGCATACTCAAAAAAATTTTAGAACTTCTGAGAAAAAAGTTCAAAATCTATATAAAAATTTGTTGAGTTTTGTTATAGTTTTCAACAAAGTTTTAAAATTGCATTTGTATGGTTTATGTTAGAGAATAAACTGAATTTTAATTGAAAGTTCTTAAAAGTAAATAAATGAATATCAGTGGCAAAGTACTAGTATGTAATTTTCAATTTGGTTGCTTATGATACGAACAATACTGTACGGGTATATATATGTAAGTAAAAAAAATCACATATGTATTATTATTATTAAGATAATAATAAGTGCGGACAAGAAACATGTTTTGAGATGTCTCATTTTTGTTCGCATAACATCCCATTTTATGTTGCGTAAATTTGGTGTATTTTCCGTGACACGATCATAAAATTTTTGAGCAGTAGGTTTCTAGAATAAGTTGGTAAAATATTAAACAAGCTAATAATAAAAAAATATAAGAATATTACCTCAAATTGTTCCGGATTAGCCTTCACATTGTCCAAGACAATCGTAAGAAGATCTCTAGTTTGCTGTTCCGTCCACCGAAAAGTGCCATTGATCCGCGATCGTTTTTTCTGTGAATACATGCATACATACATAACCAATTCATTCTTAAATGTGTATTAACAAAATAATAGTACAATGCAATATTATAATTGATTATACTTACAACTTCCATTTTAAAATCAAAACGCGCACTTTTGGTCAACAGCTGATTATGATTTGCGACAAATTGCTATGAATGCCACTGAAAAGAGTCTCGCATAGTTGCAATTTTATCGCAAAACAAATTGCATGTAAAAATGAACAGCTGTTTTGCGACGTTGCCATATTGCGAAGTTTGCAACAAATGCCATAAGTTTGCGACATTAAATGAGTACCACTATTATCTTCTGGCATTAAGGTAAATAACATTTCCTATTTACTCTTATTTTTATTGCATTTTCATTCATTCTGTTTGCAAACCTCAACTGTGGCGAAGCTACTGCAAAATCTCCAAAAAATTAAATAAAAAGCCCCAGATACTATTTCTACAGAGTGGCTCTTTTGGAAAATGTTATAAAAAATGCGCCGCTTGACAGCACTCTCTCGAAACAAAGAGTTTCGTATCATATTATCTTTGCTTAGGTAGCAAGGAGGCGCGGCGATATACCTTCGGGCATGTCCAGCACTCCTTTCTACCTGAGTTGATCTGACCTGACCAAACCCAACTACAGCTCCTTGGCCGACCGTCTAGCGCTTCCTCCTGGTTCAGCCTACTCCCGGTCAACCGGCTTGGAAACGCGCCGACTTATCTTCGGATAGGTTTAGCGCTCCCGCCTGGTTGACCACATCCTACTCCCACTCCTAATCCCCGCCAGCACCGTTCCAGCCACTACATACGTAGCGTGCAATTAAGGGATGGCATTTCCTCGCCAGGGTAGATCATGAGAGACGCGGCGACATGCCTTTGGGCACGTCCAGCGCTCCCCTCTGACCAACCGACCCCTGGTACCACCGTTCTTGGTGGTATTTTACCACAGGAACAGCGGTTCGCGACCAGGAGTCTTACTACGTTGCCCGCTCCCGCTGCTTTTAATCACCGAGTCTTGCTAGATAGGAGACGCCAGCTGATAGGACCGCCACCAAGATTCACCAGCGTGCTGCTAGCACAACGCCCACTACGCCCTTGCTGCCTAGACCGCTACCGAGATTCATCAGCGTGCTGCTAGCACGATCCGTACTACGCTGCAACTGCCAAGACCGCTACCGAGATTCACCAGCGTGCTACTAGCACGATCCATACTACGCTCCAGCTGCCGAGACCGCTACCGAGATTCATCATCGTGCTGCTAGCACGATAAGCACGGCGCTCCGCCTGTTACTCTCTGATCTTCCGACCATCTCAGAGAGCTCACCGTCACGCTCCCTAACCGCCTCGCCGTTGACGACAGGCCCCCTTGAAGCGTTGCGAGCGTGCTCACCTAGAGCCATCAAAACTACCTCCCTTCAGCTACGCTCGTTCTTCCCCTCTCTCCTCTCAGCCAGGACATAAAGCTGCAGATTACTAAGCCAGAGCGCGTGTGTGTGTGTGTGTCCAACTTAAGCACATAAATACTGTGTTTTATTTGGTGGGGGTTAGTGGGACCTTCACTTGACTCTGGACAGGCTGAGCTCACCTCAGCCCTCGACAAAACCCACCTCATAAGGTTTATGCATTAGTTAGTTTATAAATCTAAGACCGTAGAATAATTTAGTAATTCTTACTACTGCAATTAATGTATGAGGTGGGTTTTGTCGAGGGCTGAGGTGAGCTTAGCCTGTCCAGGGTCAGATGAAGGTCCCACTAACCCCCACCAAATGAAACACGATATTTATGTGCTTAAGTTGGGTACACACACACACACGCGCTCTGGCTTACTGATCTGCCGGCAGCTTTATGTCCCGCATGAGAGAAGAGAGAGGGAGAGCGAGCGCAGCTAACAGGAGGGAGTTTGGATGGCTCTCGGTGAGCACGCTAGCAAGCGTCAAGGGCTGTCGGCGACGGCGAGGTGGTTAGGGAGAGTGACGGTGACTCTCTGAGACGGTCAGAAGATCAGAGAGTAGCAGGCGGATCGCCGTGCTTATCGTGCTAGCAGCACGTTGGCGAATCTCGGTAGCTGTCTCGACAGCTGGATCCGGCCGTACGGATCGTGCTAGCAGCACGCGGGTGAATCTCGGTAGCGGTCTCGGCAGCTGGATACGGTAGTACGGATCGTGCTAGCAGCACGCGGGTGAACCTCGGTAGCGGTCTCGGCAGCTGGATACGGTAGTAAGCGTTGTTCTAGCAGCACGCTGGCGAATCTCGGTGGTGGTCCTATCAGCTGGTGTCTCCTAGCAAGACTCCGGTGAATCTCGGTGGTGGTCCTAGCAAGACTCGGTGGGTTAGCAGCAGCGGGAGCGGCAGCGTAGGAAGGCTCCTGGTCGCGAACCGCTCTCCCTGTGGTAAAATACCACCAAGGACGGTGGTACCAGAAGTGGGAGTGGAGGAGTGGGTTGGTTAGAGGGGACCGCTGGACATGTCGCCGCGTCTCTCATGACCTACCCAGGGGGGAAGAAATGCCATCCCGTAGTAGCACGCTACGTATGTAGGGTCTGGAACGGTGCTGGCGAGGATTTGGAATGAGAGTGGGATGTGGTCGACCAGTAGGGAGCGCTAGACCTATCCGAAGATATGTCTTCGCGTCTCCCAGCGGGTCGACCGGGAGTAGGCTGAGCCAGGAGGAAGCGCTAGACGCGTCAAAAGACACGACGACGCGTCTTCCACACAGCTTGCCAAGAGGAGGTCGGCCAAGGAGCTGTAGTTAGGTTAACCTGGCCAGGGAAGCGCGCTGGACGCGCCGAATGGCACGTCGCCGCGTCCCCCCCCTGGTCAGGTCAGATCAACTCAGTCAGAAAGGAGCGCTGGACATGCCCGAAGGTATATCGCCGCGTCTCCTTGCTGACTAAGTGCTCAACCTACCTAGCAAGACTCGGTGGTTGTGTGCACACAAGCTTCTTTAATTTCGATGTTACCAGTAACAGGTTGAGAATTCCTGCCTTAAGTGCTATGGACAGTGACGCGAGCGAAATAATTTACGTCAGGTGGTCGTGTGCGTGTGCTGTTCGTATGTATGGGTGTCTGTTGGGGTGCGTTTATTGTATCGTAGTCAGAATGCTACGTTACAAATGTAATTAATAAATAATTTATTGAAAAAATTATATAATTTATAAAGATTTAATGAATTTTCTGTTGAAAATAAATTTATTGAATAATTTATTAATATTTCATTATTTTGTGAAAAAAATGAAATATATAATTTCTCAATAAATAATCTAATAAGTGTTAATAATACAAATATTCGTATACATAAAATAGTTAATTTTATTTATAATGCAAATATTTCATTTGATGCTAATGATGTAACATAAGTAAATAAAACTAATATTCCACCTAAAAAAATTAAAAATTAAATATAAGAAAATCAACATGTTTTTACTATTAATCCTGTTAATAAACAAATTTAAATAGTTTGTAATAATAATATTAATCCTATTGCTAATGGGTGATTTATTTGAATAAAAATAAATCTTGAGACTATAGTTGAAATGTATAAAATTAATTGTATAATATTAGGAGATAGTATATTTAAAAAATTAATTTTGGAGGTTAATGATAAAGTTGTTCTTTTCTCTTGACGTTTTAAAAGATACATTTTTATTTTTGATTTACAAGACCAATGTTTTTGTTAAACTATTAAAACTAATGATAATAACTTTATATTGAGGACTACCTTGTTTTTTATTTTTAATGGGTTTTTTCGTTTTTGTATCAAGTCGAAAACATTTATTATCTATACTTTTAAGATTAGAATATATTGTATTAAATCTTTTTTTTTTATTTATTTATTTAAATTTAATAGACGATAATAGATATTTTAGAATAATATTTTTAATTTTTAGAGTTTGTGAAGGAGCTTAGGGCCTTTCAAATTTAGTTTTAATAATTCGTAATTATGGAAATGATTATTATCAATCTTTTAATATTTTAAAATGTTAAAGTTTATTTTAATATTAATATTTATTATTCCTATTTGTTTTATTAATAATTCATTTTGAATGGTTTAAAATTTATTTTTTTTCTTTTGTTTTTATTTTAATGAATTTTTGTACGTATTATTTTATGAATATTTCTTATTTTTTAGGCTATGATTTAATTTCTTGTGGATTAATTTTATTAAGATTATGAACTTGTACTAGAGAATCTATTATTAAATATAATAACTAAAGTAATTTATTTTTATTTAATGTTTTAATACTTTTATTATTTTTGGTTTTAAGTTTTAGTAGAATAAATTTATTTATATTTTATTAACTTTTTGAAAGTAGATTAATTCCTACATTATTTTTAATTTTAGGTCGAGGTTATCAACCTGAACGTTTACAGGCTGGTATTTATTTATTATTTTATACGTTATTAGTTTCTTTACCTATATTATTAGCAATTTTTTATTGATATAATAATGTTATAAAATTAAATTATTTTTTAATAAGTAATTATGATTTATTATATTTATCAATAATTTTTGCTTTTTTAGTTAAAATGCCTTTATTTTTAGTTCATCTATGATTACCTTAAGCTGATGTTGAAGCACCTGTTTCTGGTTCTATAATTTTAGCAGGTATTATATTAAAGTTAGGTGGATATGGATTAGTACGGATTTATTCATTTCTACAATTTAGTTGTTTTAAATATTATTATATTTGAATTAGAATTATATTAATTGGAGGTGTTTTAATTAGATTAGTTTGTTAACGTCAAACTGATTTGAAGGCTTTAATTACTTATTATTCTGTTGCTCATATAGAAATCGTTTTAGGAGGTTTAATAACTTTAACTTATTGAGGATATTGTGGTCCATATACTTTAATATTTGCTCATGGGTTATGTTCTTCTGGTTTATTTTGTTTAGCAAATATTACATATGAGGGATTAGGTAGTCGTAGTTTATTAATTAATAAAGGTTTATTAAGTTTTATACTTCAATGACTTCATGATGATTTTTATTAAGTTCTTGTAATATAGCTGCTGCACCTTCATTAAATTTATTAGGATAAATTTCTTTATTAAATAGATTTGTAAATTGATCTTGATTAACTATATTTTATTTATCTTGTTTGTCTTTTTTTAGCGCAGCTTTTACTTTATATATGTATGCTTATAGACAACATCGAAAATTTTTTTCTGGAACTTATTCTTTTATATATAATATAATTTTGGCGCTTACACAATATTGCTCAGTGTTTGGCCGAGTTTCTCCTACCATTTGTGGTCTGCGTGATCTATAATTAAGATTTTGCTTGCCCTGACTAAGATTCGAACTTCGAACTCACCGGCATATCGAGTTATAGCGCACACAGCTACCAATTCGACCACAGCGGCCACTTATTCTTTTAGAAGAGGAAAAATTCGAGAATTTTTTTTATTATTTCTACATTGATTTCCTTTAAATTTATTAATTTTGAAAAGAGATATTTGTATACTTTGGCTTTTATTTAAATAGTTTATTATAGAATATTGATTGGTGGTGTCAATGGTATGATTTTTATCATTTTAAATTGTGAAAAATAATGTATCAATTTGTAGAATAAGATTTTTAATTTTAATTATATCTAGATAAATTTTTTTTTTCTGTTCTCTATTTTTTTTAATAAATGATTTAGTTTATTTTCTTGAGTGAGAAGATATTAGATTGAATTCTATAGTAATTGTTATAACTTTTTTATTTGATTGAATAAGTTTATTATTTATATCTTTTGTTATATTAAATTCTTCTTTAGTAATTTATTATAGAAAAGAATATATAATAGGTTATTTAAATATTAATTGTTTTATTATATTAGTTCTTATATTTGTTATATCAATAATGTTATTAATTATTAGTCCTAATTTAATTAGAAATTTACTAGTTTGAGATGGCTTAGGTTTAACTTCGTATTGTTCAGTAATTTATTTTCAAAATGTAAAGTTATATAATGCATGTATATTAACTGCTTTATCTAATCTTATTGAAGATGTAGCTTTTTTACTTGCTATTGCTTGAATATTAAATTTTGGAAGTTTAAATTATATTTTTTATTTAGAATTAATAAGAAATATATTTGAGATAGAAATTATTGGGGGTTTAATAATATAAGCAGCAATAAATAAATGTGCTCAAATGCTGCAACTCTTGTAACGGCAGGAGTTTATTTTTTAATTCGATTTAATATTTTATTATGTGATAGCTGATTAAGATAAATTCTTTTGTTATTATCTGGATTAACAATATTTATAGCTGGTTTGGGGGCTAATTTTGAATTTGACTTAACAAAAATTATTGCACCTTCTACTTTAAGACAATTGGGTTTAATAATAAGAATTTTATCTATAGGTTTTAATAAATTGGCATTTTGTCATTTATTAACTCATGCTTTATTTAAGGCTTTATTATTTATATGTGCTGGAGCTATTATTCATAATATAAATAATACTCAAGATATTCGGTTAATAGGTGGGTTAGGAATTTACATTACCTTAACAAGAGCTTGTTTTAATGTAGCAAATTTAGCTTTATGTGGTATACCTTTTTGAGCTGGGTTTTATTCCAAGGATATGATTTAAGAAATTGTTTGTTTAAGTTATTTAAATATTTTTAGATTTGTTTATAGTTTTTTCTACTGGTTTAACTGTTTGTTATTCTTTTCAATTAAATTACTATTCACCGCACCGAATATTTAATCCTGAAGCGAACAGGAACCCTGTGTGTAATTCAAGATGAGCTTCACTTCTGTAAAAATCGAACCGTTGGGAAAGGAGAGTTTCGACACATGTAAGATCCAGATACAGGCCCTTCTTACGAGGAACGATGCCTGGAAATACGTGAATGGCACGTGCACGAAAACGAATTCGCCTCCTGAAAAATTTGCAGAATGGGAATCCGAGGATGCGAAAGCAAAATCAGACTTGATTTTGGCGATCGCCGCTACCGAATTAAAACAAATAAGTGATTGCACCACTTCGAAAGATGTATGGAATAAGTTACACAGCATCTATCAATCCAAAGGACCAGCTCGAAAGGCGATGTTATTGAAGTCTCTAATATTATTAAAAATTAAGAACGGCCAGGATATGCGGGACCACATGAAAAACTTTTTTGATTCCGTGGACAAGATACAAGAGTTAGAGCTCGAAATCATTGAGGATCTTCTAACTGTATTATTGTTGTATAGCATTCCTGAGGAGTACGAGTCATTTACAATTGCGATCGAAACCCGAGAAAAGTTGCCAGAACCATACGCACTCAAAGTAAAACTATTGGAGGAATACGAAGCGCGTAAACGCAACCATAGTGAGAACACCTCCTATGCAATGTTCATTCATAGGAACCCTAAGAATAGAAGCGGAAATAATGGTAAAGGCAAATTCAAGTTTGCTTGCCACTCATGTGGAAAAATTGGTCGCAAAGCTCGAGAATGTAGAGCGAAAACAATACAGGCAAAACCTATGGAGAACCAATTTAAACGCAACGATACTACAAGCGGAAGTCGCCTTGCAGGTAAATTCAACAAACGAACGATGGTGTCTGGACTCTGGTGCATCATCGCATATGTGTGGAGAGAAGAATAAGTTTCAAGAACTTATGACGGCGGACGTAACTGTTTTACATTTGGCCAACAAAGATTCCACGAAGATTCATGGAACCGGTATTGTGAAATTCGAGTCAACTGAGGGTATTAAAGTGAAATTTGAGAACACGCTTTATGTGCCCGACCTACGATTAAATTTGCTATCAGTTGCGAAAATAACTGATTATGGTTTTAAAGTTATATTTACTATAAAAGAGGCTACAGTCGTACGCCCAGAAACAGGTGAGGAGATATTTATGGCTCGAAGATTTAAGGATCTGTTCTATGTTTCAGAGAAGTTTGAAGAATGCAGATTGGCACGGACAAATTTGCAAGAATGACACGAACGTTTTGGACACTTCAACTAGAAGGATTTAAAAAAAGCTTTGCGTGAAGGTAAAATTGTAGTCGCTAGGGTAAATTTCAAAGAAGAAATTCCCATTTGTAAAGTTTGCGTGAAGGGTAAGCAAACAC
Organism: Philophylla caesio; assembly: GCA_963971545.1. Classification (NCBI taxonomy): domain Eukaryota; kingdom Metazoa; phylum Arthropoda; class Insecta; order Diptera; family Tephritidae; genus Philophylla; species Philophylla caesio. The sequence goes on along the minus strand of OZ020604.1, from coordinate 68,018,691 downwards.
AGAAACCATTTTCAAAATCTGTCACCAAATCAAAGATGTTATTGGAGTTGGTTCACACTGAACTGAAGTCAAGATGGTGCGAAATTTATTTAATCAAAAAGAAAAGCGATGTTATCGAAAAATTTAAAGAATACAAACACATGGTTGAAAAAAGAACTGGAAAGTCAATTAAATGCATCAGATCAGACAATGGCACCGAGTACGTTAACAACGAAATGCAGGCTCTTTGAAAAATGAACGCATAAAACACGAGCGAACTGTAAAATACACACCGCAGCAGAATGGGGTTCCAGAGAGGAAAAACAGAACTTTGGTTGAAATGGCCCGATGCATGATGATCCAATTTCGACTGCCCCCAGTTTTTTGGGCAGAAGCAATACTTACAGCAAACTAAATTAGAAACAGATGTCCATCTCGAAGTCTAGAAGGCGAAACTGCATTCAGATTGTGGTTTGCAAAAGTACCAAACGTAAATTATTTGTAAAAGTTCTACGGCATATGCTCTAAAGAAAACACAGAACAAAGGAAATTTTGAGTCCAAATCGCGAAAATATACATATATTCATCGGTTAATCAGAAGAATCAAAGGCTTACAGACTTTGGGATCCAGAAGCAAGAAAAGTTTTACGAAGCCGAGATGTTATTTTTGGAAACAATTTCGAATCAAATGAATACGAGGATCAAGGCGAATTTATTAAAGGTGGTGTTGATAGGGCAACACCAACAACCACAAGAAATTTGTTTTTGCTTCTGGTGGGCTATTGTCAAAGTAATTTGATTGATAAAATCAAAGCGAATTCAATTCATAAAATAGAAAACCAAAATATTTACACTTTTTTTAAGTTACCGGAAAGTTAACGATTTTTAATATTCTGGTTAAAATATGTTTATGTCGGATCTGTGCAACCTAAATTGCATAAACCAGTGCCTAAAACAGTGAGAAATAGGAAAGATCTCATCCAAGAACATTTTAGTACTGGACCTTCGTTCATATGTATAACTTTTTGCGGTGCGTGATATTTGGAAAACATTGATAGGAAACAGAAACTACTGCAGCTAATTTCACTGAAGTCATTACCTGACCATAGGTGATATCGTGAATTGTATATCGAAACGAGACTTAATTTACGGATTATGAAACATCTGCGCCGGAGCTCGACCTTTCATATACATTTTGCAAAAGAAAGTTTTGGGAAATAAATACAAGATCAAAAAATAAAAATGAAAACATATGTTTGGATATTATCCTTTGAACTTTTAAGTAATTAAATTGTATTATTTTCTCTGTATATATGAATAATATTAAGCCAATTATAAGAAATGTTTAATGGACTTGGACAAAACTTCATAGTTTAAAACTATTTGTATTACCCTTACAAAAATTGCTTAAATAAATTTATTATTAAAGTTTTTAATATCACTTAATGCAAAGGTGTTCATGAAGATTTTGTGCCACCAGATTTAGCATACGCTATGCAGGGGTTACATTTCCGTATAAGCATCTATTGTATATGCTGCGCAGTAAGTGCCGCGTTATGTACTACATGCTTCATCCTGGGTGTATGTATTAGTGGACATAATAACAAAACTAGAACATAATACTTGCGCTGCAGTGGACGCAATGGTGGACGTCTCTTTTGCTAATGTTACTGAAAAGAAAGGGTCCTTGATTTCGACGCGTGTTTAATCTATTTATTTCAATCAACTTTTTTAACAATTGATAAGGCTTATATAAACAAAAAAGTGTTACAAATTGTTAGGTTAGCATCGGATTATATTGAGTCAAAATTAGACAAAAAAAATTTAATATTAATTAAAACCTAAGTTTAAAATTTAATATAATTCTTAAAATAGTAATGGAAATACAGCTTCCGGCAGCAAATTTGCCCTTTTCCCAATAAATAAAATTTGCGAAGGTAAAAAATGATCTCCACATATAAGATCCCTTGCTACCAAGTGTTTCCGGCAATTCGTGCTCCACATAATTATTATTTGCTCCTCTCGGGGAAATTGAAAAAAAGGGTTCACTTCCTTTTTCCACTCCCTTAGCACACATAACACATTTTCCTATTTTTAATTTTTATTATTTTTCTTATATCTATTCAAAATACTATTGCTTCACAACACAAATTTGAAAAAATTTATTTTAACATGTCATAACATAAACATTAAAGGTGAGTAGATGTAATGTAAACAAAAAAATAAAAAGAAAAAACAATTCATTTGACAATCACCCACCAATCATCTGCTCGATTACGACCACCTTAAATGAATTCGCCTTGACGAGGATTTTACGACCGAAAAAAATGACAATTGTAACATTGATATAGGATTAAATTTTTACTATTACAAGAAAAAAAGTAACGTTATAAGAAGGAGTACTAACGAACCTAGTGGAGTAGAATATGAAGAACCTATCACAGAAATAAATGAAGGATGCAATACTCCACCAGAATTATAAAGTAGTCAACAGTTTGCTAGTTGTCCAAAATAACTATCAACCATCAAGAGCTGAAGCTTTATCTAGTCCAGAAGCAGTTGATTGGAGAAAAGCAATGAAGAACGAATATGAAGCTTTGATGAAAAATCATACTTGGGACATAGTCGATCGGCCTAGTGAGAAGAAAATCGTTGAATCGAAGTGGGTCCTGCGCACAAAGTATAATTCTGACGGCACTACAGATAGTCGCAAGGCAAGATTGGTTGCAAAAGGTTTTACTCAAATACCTGGAATTAATTTGACGAAACTTTTGCACCTGTTGCCAGAATTGGATCAATTTGTTTATTGATGGCTCTTGCAGCAGAACATGATCTTACTTCACATCAACTGGATTTTGTTACCGCGTACTTGAATGGGGATATCGATGAAGAAATTTACATGAGAATACCAAAAGCGTTCAATGAAATTCTTAACGAAAATGAACTAAAAGATTACGAAGGCGATAAGGTGTGCTTGATCACGAAAGCTCTTTATGGTCTTAAGCAGTCTGGTAGACAGTGGTACAAGAAATTAGATGAGAAATTGAAACGAATGAAGTTTCAGCCATTAAAATGCGACCCATGCGTGTTTATGAAAAAAGATGACAAATGTATCATCATCATAACAGCGTACGTCGACGATGTGATTGTAGCATCCAATAATGTGTGATGAGTACGTGGATGGTGTTATATGTACGTGGTGGTAAAATAGATTAAGGTCGATCACTGCCACCACAATCACTTTCTCGGTCACAGGGCCGTAGCGGGCAGAATCCTCTTGTGCCTTAGCTCTTGCCAGGCTTCGACCGATCACACATAAACTTTAAATTATAGGATTCTTATCTGATTATAAAGGGAACAAAATTGAGCTAACTCAATGAAGAAAATACAACAACAAAGCTACAGGATGCAAAAGTAAACGAAAGCAAACAATCAAAATTGGTATGTTGTGTCATGCTTACATACCTTAAAGATAAGCGAGGTCTAAGCTGAAATTCGACACTCGCGGTCTTGACCCTACCCGTCCAAAATCTTCAATATCAAAATTCACTGAAAATCCCTTTTGCTTACACTACCTCCTACCTACGTCATCATGTCGCCCAGGAACATTCAAAAAGATTAACACACCATTTTTTCATTACAAAATTCAAAATGGTTTCAACTTTATTTTAAGTGAAAGCTGCATATTAGTGCAATAGTGTATGAGCTTGGAAAAAAAAATTTAATACAGGTAAACTTAATTCTTCATTTGTGATTTTATATAATCATATCTTATTTTATTCCTTTTCTGATTCGGAATTTTTCCTACCAGGTCATAAATTAGGTTTTTTGTTTTTTCTTTCTGGAGATAGTGATTAAAAAGAAAGAAAAGACATAAGTCACTATCGCTAGTTTACCTACATTAAAAGCTACTTGTATACATAGAAAAATGAGCAAAAAGGGTAAAGTGGATGTAAGGTTGTTGCCTCTTCTAGTTTGGAGTTATTCTCTTTTATTTTTTTATTTTTATTTTTATTATTTGTTTTTTTGTGGTTATATTACAAAAGGGTAGCGATCAGCAGATGGACATAAATACGTACATACTCTCGTCAGAAAAAACGCGCTTACAAATGTACAAAAGCGGGTGCATATGCACATGCTGGCGCACAGGTAGGCATGTTTATGTATGCATGTACGCATGTCAAGTCGATCTAGCGTCTGCTTATCGTGAAAAAGAGCAAAGTAAATGATAACAAATTAGCAAATGACTTACATACAGATGTGGTACAAACAAATGATACCGCTCCACCGATGAAAGGTCATCCAACGACGAGTTGAATCCCCCTCCGGCTTTACATATAAACTTTAACTTTGTTCTTGTTCGCGATCATTTTATTTTGTTCTGCGCGTTTTTTGTTTTTTGTTTTTTTGGTATTATATATTATATTTTTTTGGTTGGTCAAAAATAATATTTCCACCAATTCTCTTTCAGTTACTATTTCTTATTTTTTTTTTCCTTACTAAAGACAACCTCACTTCACTTTTTCCTTCTCACCATTCAATATTTTAATACTAATTTAATGCTTTTTCTTCATTCTATTCACTTTTTTTTCTTAGAGTTTACTTGTAATTTTAGTTGTAAAAATTATTTTGTAGTAACTTAATAAATTAATTACTAAAGTTGAGCAGTCGAGTCGAGCGTTTCCGAACTGCGTAAGCAGGACTTCTCCGCAAGCCCAGTGCGTGCATATGTCGACACAAATCCTAACCCGATTCCGGATCGACAATCAATGGCAAGAAGGTAATTCCACACCCTCACCAAATGGTGGCTTGACGATTTTGTCCAAAAAATCTGGTGATGGGTGCGGTATGTCCGGTGCTCAAGCTTGCCTTCTATTTACATATAGGACAGCAGCGCCACCACGGTATGAGTTTGTTTTTCCAGTTTTCTCGCATGCGACCAATTTCTCTCGCATGGTTTATGCGACAAAAAAAATTGTATCTAATGCAACCATTACAAAACCTAAAAATTTGCTTCGAATTCTACATTTCACAAACTGCGGACCTAATTTAGCATTAAAATTTTGGGTAAACTTGCTAAGAGCGAAATTTCGACGATATACTTCTTGGCCTTCTTTAAAAGTGACAGGCTTCAAACGCAAATGATACTGTTTTTCATTACGATCATACGCATTGCGTATACTGGCTTGTATGTCCTTTCTCAATAATGCCAAATTGTCAGACAGCGAGATCGGTACAATTGCATCTTCAAGCAAAGACAAGTCTCTAAGCAGCTTGTAATCAGAACTAAACCAAATAAAGCACGATACGGCGAACATCCAAAGGACTGATGTAGCGAGGATCTTAGAGAACATGAAATACTAGTTAAGTGTAAATCCCAATCTGTTTGATCTTGCTGTAAATAAGAGCGGATTGCAGCTAATAGCGATCGATTTACTCGTTCGGCTGCATTGCTTTGCGGCGTGTATAGAGCCGTATAAACATGGTTTACGCCTAGCTCTGTAAGAAAGGCATTGGAGCCATGGGCTTTAAATTGCGTACCATTATCGCTAATAATAGTTTCCGGTACACCGAAGCTATGAAAAATGTGTTTCAATAGAAATTCTTGAATGGCGCTTCAAGTAAATTTTTTTAGAGGATGTATCCAATGGTATTTACTAAAATGGTCAAGAACTGTTAACAAACCTATATGGCCTCGTTTACTAGCGGATAAGGTCCAAGTAGATCAATGTATAACCGCTGAAAAGGTCGACATGTAGGGTTGTGAGCACCCATTAGCGGACGAAGCGTAGTGTTTGGCGCTTTGTTCTCTTTGCATTCTTCGCACTTGCGTATGTATTCGCGCACTTCTTTGGCTAAGCCAGGCCAAAAAAGATGTCGACGCAATTTTTCGATCGTTTTTTTGCATTCCACAATGCCAGGATATTTGACTTTCATGATGTTGCTGAAGAACTTCGTTCCTAAGTCTTTATGGATTCAACAATTTCCATGACAGCTTATCTTGTCGCTCGGGGAATTTGGCTTGGGTTTGTTGGTATTTTTCCTTAAGGACTACATACGAATCTTCAGTAAAAGATTCTGATTCAAGGTCAACTATGGGATTCATTTCCAGCTCTGCAATTTCATTGTCCATCAAACGGTATAAGGCATCAGTAACAATGTGCTCTTTACTTTTGCGATGTGAAATTGAGAATTTGAACTGCTGCAATCGAAAAATCCAGCGAGCAAGTCTGCCATAAACATTACGTTGGCGCATTAACGAAATTAAACTGGAGTGATCGGTCACTACTTCGAACTCTTGCAACTCTAAATAGCATCGAATTATTTCTATAGCCAATATTACGGCTAAGCACTCTCGCTCGGTTACACTGTAATTGCGCTGGGCACGACTTAATTTTTTTGACATAAAAGCAATCGGTCTTTCTTCTTTTTCATTCGACATTTGTACTAAAACGGCACCTATTCCAACATTGCTGGCATCGCAGTGTAAATAAAACTTTTTCTCAAAATTAGCATTTATGAAAACGGGAGCAGACGTAAGAGTTTTTTTAATTTTGCTATTGCGTCTTGCGCTTCTTTTTTGGCCTCGTACGTGTTTCATATTTCTAGGCGGTGGCCAATTCAAAATACTTGATACTTTATCAGGATCCGTACAAATTTCTCCACTACCAATAACATAGCCTAAATAGTCGACACTTGTTACACAAAATTGGCTTTTATCCAGGTTAAGCGTGAGGTTCGCTTTGCGAGACTGCTCAGACAGACGCACTAAAGCTGCAAGGTGCGAAGAAAAATCTTCAGACACAATACAAAGATCGTCCAAATAACCAAAGACACAGTGTCGGAGATCAGGCGGAATAATACTGTCCATGAGACGACACATGGTGGATTGCGCGTTGCAAAGGGCAAACGGCATAACCTTAAATTGATAAATTGGGCGGCCAGGGACTGTAAAGGCGGTTAAAGGCTTCGATTCGGGACTGAGCTCAATTTGCCAGTACGCATCTTTTAGGTCGAGTTTTGAAATGATATTTGCTTTAGGCAATCGTGAAAATATTCCGTCTAAGCTAGGTAAAGGATAAGCATCCTTTTTTGTAGCTTCATTAAGTGTTGGGCTTTATTACTAGTCGCATAGACGAGATCCATGCACTCAATCACATCCAGTTCGAACATTCGATCTATTTCTTTGTAAAGGAGTTTTTCAACAGCAGGACTCACAGGGTAGCATCGCTGCTTAACAGGTTTTGCTTCACCTACATCAATATGATGTCGTATCAGCATAGTACGACCCAGACCTGAGGTGGCATTCGGAAACAATTGCTTTACTATTTCTAGTTGATGTATTTGTTGTTGGCTCAGAGGATATGTATTAATATCAACGGATTTTGTTAGATTTACGTTTTGTTCGAGAGAGCTAATTATATTTGGAGCAAGACAAAATGTTTTCCAAAAGTCCAGCCCTAAAATAAGTTTCTCTTTTATTAAGGGTATAATATAAAGTTTCATAAGTTTTTTCTGTGATTTATATGTCATAAAAACGTTCAGGACACCAACAATGTTTTGATTAACACCATCGGCTATCTTAGCATGCGAATTTAACACTTTAAATTCGGGAATACTCATGAAGTCTTCTGTAGCTAGAGACGAGCCAATGCAGCTAACAGGTTTTGCTTCACCTACATCAATATGATGTCTTATCAGCATAGTACGACCCAGACTTGAGGTGGCATTCGGAAACAATTGCTTTACTATTTCTAGTTGATGTATTTGTTGTTGGCTCAGAGGATATGTATTAATATCAACGGATTTTGTTAGATTTACGTTTTGTTCGAGAGAGCTAATTATATTTGGAGCAAGACAAAATGTTTTCCAAAAGTCCAGCCCTAAAATAAGTTTCTGTTTTATTGAGAATATAATATAAAGTTTCAACATTTTTTCTGTGATTTATATGTCATAAAAACGTTCAGGACACCAACAATGTTTTGATTAATACCATCGGCTGTCTTAGCATGCGAATTTAACACTATAGATTCGGGAATACTCATGAAGTCTTCTGTAGCTAGCGACGAGCCAATACACCTAATATTCGCACCGGTATCTAAAAGACCAAGTTCGGTGAATTTAAAAAACCACTCTTTTGCATAACTACGCATATCATTTTGGTTACTAAAAATAGTTGAAACTATCAGTTTTTCTTTTCTTTTCACGGTTTCATAATATGTGCGAAGTCGTATATTACGTTTGCTAAATTTGGGCTTATTTTCACTAAAAATTTGCACTTCTATATAGGCTTGTAGGCGTTCACCATAAGGGCGAAAACGCATCGGCACATTTTTTGGTGGGAGCACCTGTTCGGTCTTACAGTTTGTCGGCGAAGTATATATTGGAGTAACTTTACTCATCATTTTGGGGGCATCCGGTTGATGTTGGATGCACCCGAATGGCAGTTTTCCGACTGATTTCAAACACAAGTGTGGCACTGTGGCTTATACACATTTGGAGCGCCACATCCGTAACAAAAAATACGGCGATCTGTTAAGCAATTTTCCCTGCAGTGCCCTACCTTATCGCAATTCCAGCATTTAAGCTTTGATGGAGAACTGTGTAGGGCTGCTATCTCTACATCCGGTTGTTCATTCTCAGTAAGATCCGTACTAGCCTCTTCCAGTGCATACACTTGACGACGGTGCGTGAGCGGCTTTGATTTATCAAAACTGTCCACTCTTACATTGAGCTCTTGCGTCAAGTTTTAGCTCATTTTAACTAAACGACGCAAATGACCTACGGAATGTACTTGCTGGAATAAGAGCTTTTGACGTGTTACAGGCAATACAGTTTTTTTTTAAATTTCTAATAATTCTTCTTCCTCAATTCTGACGGAATATTTGTCGATCAAAGAAGCGACAGCATCATAATATACTGAGAAGGATTCGCCAGCCTTTTGCTTACGTGATCTAATCATCTCCCTACTCATGCAATCTGACCGATAATCTTTGTAGTGCTGTCTAAGCGATGCACAAATGTCAGACCAAACAATCCGATGGGCTTGCTTGTGGTATCGCCAATACCACTCTCGCGCTTTGCCAATAAACAAAATGTGTATGTGCTTGCATATAGCAGTGAAGTCACTTTCTAGTGTTTCGTCTGTTAAAGACTTTAACCTATAAATAAATTCTTCAACTCCAAGACCATCCGCTGACCCATCAAATTGAAGATTCCATTTTTGCATGGTATCAGCAATTTTCCGAATAACGAGGGAAGATGTCATTGGCGACGGAGCTTCAGTTATGGCGATTACTAAGCCGTTGCCATTACTAGGACTAGAACTTGAACGTTGCATTTATATTCAAAGAAGACAAAATTCGAGTCACTGATTTTTCTATCATGTTTTGTAAACGATTATAGTCAACCTCGTTACCTTGACGACTATTTGCGGAACGATTTGGTCTACCTCTTCTTCTGTCTGTCTGTCAGGTGGGGCACGATTAGGACCGTAGCTAGCATTCATTGCAGACGACTGCACAGCACTAGCATCTGAGTGGCGCAGCTCTTGTACATCAAGAGAATGTGACGTTTGCGCTTGATTCAATGTTTTTGCCAAATTTCTGGTAATAATTGTATGACGACTTGGGCCAGCAGTAGGAGCATTTTCCTTGGCTCGAGGTGAGCAGTTTCCTACCAAAACCTTAAGTTCTTGTTGATGAATTGCTTGGTTACAAATATAACAAACCTGGTGATCTTTCAACCATCCTTCCAGGCATACTTTATGGAAAACGTAATTGCACTTTAATACAAAGCACGGCTGTGTATTGTTTATTATCTGTCGACATATGGCACACTGGTTTTCGGCATCAAAATTTTCCGCCTGTCTATGTTGCGGGCTATGCTCTGTAGGCATTCTATATATTTTATTTATAATAACTAGTTCCTGGATTCGACATATCTTGATGACCTAAACAAGAAGGAGTATAATGAACCAATAAGTCATAGTTAACATGAACAACTGGGTATTTTTACAATGGGCTATTGAAACTAATTTTACATTACTATTAAGTGAATTGACGGCATACGGTTAACAATATTCAACGTTCGGCAAGGGGTACCATATAAGCACGCACACCAGTTCCGTACCACATCTACAACTGTACACCGCAATAATCAACTCACCAGCAATGCAATCCATATTTTTGACCTTTGGTTATTTTCCCTACTCGATCTGTCAAGCAAAAAAAAATAAATTCCAGTGACAAAACAGTACTGGTATTCGACTTTAATCAAATATAAAATATTCTGAATGGTATTGAAGAGTATTTCTAAGCCCACGCCTTATCTGAGTAGAGGCTTTTCCAAATCATAAGAAAACAAACGAGCAAAAAATGGGTTTAATAAAATATTGCTAAAAGCGGATGTCTAATGCTTTCATTTCAAGTTGATAAGATTCTCGGCATAGTATCCCAGCGGAATCCCTAGCAATCGTAGGCTTATTAAATTATAATTCGTTCATCACTACACACCTACACATACGGAAGTTAGACGATGCACATCCAACCACGTCAGCATGTGTGATACGTGGACTAATAAAAAGCAACTATATTGAAAACTCGCAAAATAAAAGAAATGTTGAATAACTAACGATTGTCAAATATTTAATAAAAAAAACTGGATTTTTATTCGCTATCGCTTTATGCATCCATACATGCTTGCACATATTTGTATACACTACTCAAGCTGACAAAGGAGCATAAATAGATATTGTTGACTTTCAACCGAATGCTGCCCCACGTTGGGCGCCGAAAATTTCTGTGATGAGTACGTGGATGGTGTTATATGTACGTGGTGGTAAAATAGATTAAGGTCGATCACTACCACCACTATCACTTTCTCAGTCACAGGGCCTTAGCGGGCAGAATCCTCTTGTGCCTTAGCTCTTTCGGCGTGGGGTGGGTGTTTGCCAGGCTTCGACCGATCACACATATACTTTAAATTATAGGATTCTTATCTGAATATAAAGGGAAAAAATTGAGCTAACTCAATGAAGAAAATACAGCAACAAAGCTACAGGATGCAAAAGTAAACGAAAGCAAACAATCAAAATTGGTATGTTGTGTCATGTTTACATACCTTAAAGATAAGCGAGGTCTAAGCTGAAATTCGACACTCGCGGTCTTGACCCTACCCGTCCAAAATCTTCAATATCAAAATTTACTGAAGATCCCTTTTGCTTACACTACCTCCTTCCTACGTCATCATGTCGCCCAGGAACATTCAAAAAGATTAACACATCATTTTTTTCATTACAAAATTCAAAATGGTTTCAACTTTATTTTAAGTCAAAGCTGCATATTAGTGCAATAGTGTATGAGCTTGGAAAAAAAAATTTAATACAGGTAAACTTAATTCTTCATTTGTGATTTTATATAATCATATCTTATTTTATTCGTTTTCTGATTCGGAATTTTTCCTACCAGGTCATAAATTAGGTTTTTTGATTTTTCTTTCTAGAGATAGTGATTAAAAAGAAAGAAAAGGCATAAGTCACTATCGCTAGTTTTACTACATTAAAAGCTACTTGTAAACATAGAAAAATGAGCAAAAAGGGTAAAGTGGATGTAAGGTTGTTGCCTCTTCTAGTTTGGAGTTATTCTCTTTTATTTTTTTATTTTTTTTTTATTATTTTTTTTTTGTGGTTATATTACAAAAGGGTAAGCGATCAGCAGATGGACATAAATACGTACATACTTCGTCAGAAAAAACGCGCTTAGAAATGTACAAAAGCGGGTGCATATGCACATGCTGGCGCACAGGTAGGCATGTTTATGTATGCATGTACGCATGTCAAGTCGATCTAGCGTCTGCTTATCGTGAAAAAGAGCAAAGTAAATGATAACAAATTAGCAAATGACTTACATACAGATGTGGTACAAACAAATGATACCGCTCCACCGATGAAAGGTCATCCAGCGACGAGTTGAATCCCCCTCCGGCTTTATATATAAACTTTAACTTTGTTCATGTTCGCGATCACTTTATTTGGTTCTGCGCGTTTTTTTTCTTCTTTTTTTTGTTTTTTGGTATTATATATTATATTTTTTTGGTTGGTCAAAAATAATATTTCCACCAATTCTCTTTCAGTTACTATTTCTTATCTTTTTTTTCATTACTAAAGACAACCTCACTTTACCTTTTCCTTCTCACCATTCAATATTTTAATACTAATTTAATGATTTTTCTTCATTCTATTCACTTTTTTTTCTTAGAGTTTACTTGTAATTTTAGTTGTAAAAATTATTTTGTAGTAACTTAATAAATTAATTACTAAAGTTGAGCAGTGTAGATCGAGTAGTGTAGGTCGAGCGTTTTCGAACTGCGTAAGCAGGACTTCTCCGCAAGCCCAGTGCGTGCATATGTCGACACAAATCCTAACCCAATTCCGGATCGACAATCAATGGCAAGAAGGTATTTCCACACCCTCACCAAATGGTGGCTTGACGATTTTGTCCAAAAATTCTGGTGATGCGTGTGGTATGTCCGCTGCGTGCCGAAATGGCTAAGGCTTTGCTGGCGCTCTATTAAGAAAATTATATTTCCCAAGCAAAATGTTTGCAAACTCATTTTCTAATAAACGACATACCTTTCGATCAATGTATTGTGGCAGAATATGGCGAACTGGCTGATTAATAAATTAATCGCAGCGTTTCTGCACCGAATAAAAAAACATATATTAAAAAATTTTACTTTACCGCAGGCAGTTACTATGTTGGAGAATAGAACAGCAAAAAGGCTAACTGTTGCCTCGCGGGCCCTTATATAGCTTTCGATTCCAAAAAACTAACGCACATGCAGTAAGTGTTTTAAGCCAATATAATGCTAATTTCGGGCATCAACACTGGATAGCTGCAAAACGTGTTTTACGATACATAAAGGGAACGGAAAATATGGGATTAATATTCAAGAGAACTAGAAATGCTCTAGTTGGTTATACTGACGCAGATTGGGGCGCTAATATAGACGACCGCCGATCTTATACTGGCGATATCCGAATCAGCAAAGGAGGCAATATATCTTTCAGCAGTTTAATGTTACAACCATTTTTAATGATAACCAAGGTGCAGGGTTGTAAAGCAAGAATCCAATTTTTCCCAATCGAACAAAACATGTAGATATACGCCATCATTTTGTGAGAGAAACCGTTGAGAGGAAAGAAATATCAATTGAAAATTTGTCGACTGATAAAATGCCAGCCGACTTTGGCATTGTCAATGCCAAAGCATAATATGTATTTGTATACAAAACATCGGATTAACCTTAATTTAGACTAAGTAACTTATGTAGAATATATGATATTCAAATGTAAAATTCCATTTGAGGCGAAGTGTTGTATTTCATCGAATGGAATCATAGACTTTTATACTTATACTTTATACATATATATTATATACGGTCGGAACGGACGAGATTCCGAGCCGCCTTGTCGCCTCTGGTTACGGTGTTGCGATGGTCGGAACGGACGTGATTCCGAGCCACCCTGTCTCCAATTATCGTATTGAGGGCGTGATCGGAACGGACGCGGTTCCGAGCCACGCTCTCGCCTCTCGTGTTGCAGGAGCGGTCGGAACGGACAAGGTTCCGAGCCGTCAGTAGTAGAGGCGCGTTCTCTTACACAGGAGGTGGACGGTTGGAACGGACGCGGTTCCAAGCCGCTCACCCGCTCTGCCGAAGTTCTGCGGTTCGATGACGGCGTAGTTTCGGTTACGGTCATCTCCTCTTCGGCAAGTTCTGCCTCTTCCACCTGCTGAGCGCAGGACTTGTACGTCTCCGTTGGATGGATGGAGAGCACGTCATCCGAGCTGTCGTCTTCGGGCCTAGTGCTAACGCGCCCCGTCTCGGCGCCAGGTTGCACCCAGTCGCTCTCATCTGCGAGATGCAGTGACGTATGGTGCTTTTCGCGGCACCTGTGGCAGCGGCCCTTACTTCCGCAGATTTCCAATTGGTGGAATGGCGATAGGCAATGCGGGCAGTACCGGTGTATGAGGATCACTCGGAGCCTCTCCTCGGCAATCTTCCCGCGGTATTGGGGACAGAGCCTTATCGCATGGTTGCCTCCGCATAGTCGGCAGGCTATGGTAAACGCCTCGGAGCTCTGCTCGGGCTTCATACGTCGCGCAGTATAGCGAGTCATCTTTCCTGTAATGGGATAAATGCTAAACGTAAACAAAATAGGGTTTAATGGTTACCGCTGATTGTTGGGGTTTGGTTGGGTGGCGAGCGTGGCGCAAACTGGAGCTTCTTAAGAGGTGGTGGTCCTCTCCGATGGTAACAAGACCAATTTGACGATTGGTCTCGTAACGACTCCCTTCTCGGTGCGAATTTCTGCAACTCTGACTCGTTTGTCGGTGCCGTGGTGAACGTTGACGACTCGTCCTAGTCGCCATTCGTTTGGAGGAAGGTTGTCCTCTCGAATAACAACCAGGTCGTCCACCTGTAAGTCTGGTTGATGTCGCTTCCACTTTGTCCACTTCGTCCGCTTTTGAAGCTCGTTCAAGTACTCGTTCTTCCACCGTTGACAGAACGAATTATGCAGCGCCTTCATCTTGTGCCATCGGTTGACCACCGAGGCTGGATTCTCCGTGATCTCAATCTCAGGCGGAACTAGGATGGGACTGCCGACGAGGAAATGACCTGGAGTCAATGGTTCCAAGCTAGTGGCGTCAGTGGATGCTGCATTAAGCGGTCTTGAATTGAGACACGCTTCAATCCTACATAGTAATGTGGAAAACTCTTCGAACGTATATTTACAATTAGATGCAATTTTTCGAAAATGAGACTTGAAACTCTTTACACCTGCTTCCCATAAGCCACCCATGTGCGGAGCAGATGCTGGGATGAAATGCCAAGATACCTGCTGATGAAAGTATTTGGTCGTTACATCAGACTTCGAATGAGCAAGAAACGCTTTAAATTCTGTTTTTAAACCTCTAGATCCTCCGACGAAATTGGTTCCATTGTCGGAGTATATATTTTTTGGGCACCCCCTCCGTGATACGAACCTTGAAAAGTCAGCCAAGAAGGTGGGAGTGCTCAGGTCGTTTGCGGCTTCCAAGTGGATAGCCTTTGTTGCGAAGCAAACCAACAGGCATACGTAACCCTTTGTGATTACGCAGCCTCGCCCTCTATAACTTTTGATCTCGAATGGACCAGCGAACTCTACGCCCGTATTAGTAAAAGGGCGCGTGAAGGTAGTACGTTCTGATGGGAGGGCCGCCATGATTTGACTTTGCGCCCGCTTCCTTTAGATTGCACAAACCTTGCAGTTATGTATGATCGATTTGATCATTACTTTGACCCGAGGGATCCAATATTGCGCTCGAATAAGCCGCAACATTAACTGGTTTTCCCCATGTAAGGAGATCTCGTGAATAAATTGAGTTACCAGTCGCGAAAAATGAGAATTGTAGGGGAGAATTATAGGATGACGTTCGCTATAATATAAGTCTTTCGACGCCCCAAGTCGTCCCCCCGCTCGAAGTTGACTATTTGAATCTATGAACGGATTAAGTTGGAGGAATTCACTCTTGGAACTTATTCTCTGTCCCTTTTTTAAGTCAGAACACTCACTCGGAAAGTGTTGTTCTTGACAGAGTGCTATCATTCGTTGAGTGGTGGCTTTGATTTCCTCAGAGGAAATCGCGGTAGACGGAGCTGTAAAGTTAGATTTCCGAATAGGGTGCGTACTTTGAAGAAATCGCAAGACATACGACGGCACTCGCAAAGCTCTCGGAAGTGAATCTTTGAAGAATGTCGTACATCTCTACAACTTTTGTCGCGTGCGACAGCACCCGCTTCTCTTCTTGGTCGGTCTGGAACACCGAGTCCTGAGAAGGCCATTCCGTTCTACTTTCTTGGAGCCAAGAAGGGCCCTGCCACCACAACGAGTTTCCAACCAAGTCGGGAGCTTCGACTCCACGGCTGCCTAGGTCGGCTGGGTTCGAGGACGAATCCACAAGATACCAACTCCGTTGGCCAACCTTCTCTACAATTTTGGTTACCCTATGCGAGACAAATGTCGACCAAGAACATGGTGGCTTCCGTAACCAAGCCAGAACTATGGTGGAATCAGTCCATAAGAAAATCTGTAAGCATCGAAGATCCAAGTTAGGAATAACTGATTCCACCATTTCCGCCAGAAGTACCGCGCCACACAACTCCAAACGAGGCAGTGAGATGGTTTTTACCGGTGCAACCCTCGTTTTTGCTAATAGGAGATTGACCGCAACACTGTCTCTCCTTTCGACGCGCAGGTAGATAGCCGCCGCATACGCCATCTCCGATGCATCGCAGAAACCATGAAGCTCCATCTTTTCCGTCGGTGAGAATTGTACCCATCGTGGAATTTGGATTTTTCCTATTGCCGAGTACTCCATGGCAAACTTTGACCAGCGCTCAAGTGTTGTTGAAGATACCTGCTCATCCCAATCCGTTCCTTCCAACCAGATGTTATGCATTAACATCTTTGCCACTATGATGATCGGTGCGAGCCACCCTAGTGGATCGAATAATTTAGCGATGGCTGACAAAATCTTGCGTTTTGTCACTACTTGAAATTGATCTAATTCCTTCGCAGCGAAGTAGAATTGATCCGAACTTGCATTCCATCGTATGCCGAGAGCCTTAACGCTGCTCGTATCTTCGAAGCCCAAGAAGTCTTGGCTGAGCAAATGAGAAACCGGAATATCGCGCAAGACTTCTTTACTATTGGCAGTCCACTTACGAAGTGGGAAACCTGCCGAACTTAAGGCCTCGGTGATTTGATCCCGAACCTTAATGGTGGACTCTAAGTCGTGTCCACCTGCGAGCACGTCGTCGACGTACATGTGTTGCTTGAGGACTATCGAAGCGATCGGAAGCGGTTCGTGAACGTCGTCGGCTAGTCGCAGAAGCGTCCTTATTGCGAGATAAGGAGCGCAGTTTACCCCGAAAGTGACAGTATTCAATTGAAATTGACGAACTGGTTCACTTGTAGAATCGCGAAAGAGTATTCTCTGAAATTTCCTCTGTTGAGGCTGAACTAGGATCTCACGATACATTTTCTCTATGTCACTACTGAAGACGAATTTGAATAACCTCCAGCGGAGGATCAGTATCGTCAGATCGCTTTGTAAAATTGGTCCAGGCAGTAGCACATCATTGAGGCTTACTCCATTGTCCGATGGACAGGACGCATTAAACACCACCCGAACCTTCGTAGAAGTACTTTCGGGTTTGGTGACCGCATGATGGGGCAGGTAATAGTTACCAGACCGGCCCTCATCCGGGAAACTGGACACCTCAGTCATGTGATCCAGTTGTTGATACTCCTTGAGTACCCTAGTATATTCCTCTCGTAAAGAGGGATTTTTTGCCAGACGACCTTCGCTGCGAACGAGCTGTGAGAAAGCTATCTTTCGCGAGCACCCTAGAGAAACCTCTGTCGAAAAATTCCGACGAAATGGTAATGAAACTATAAATTTCCCCGATACGTCTCGCTTGGTAGTATCCTTAAAAACCTCCTCGCAGTAATTCTCTTCTGGTGTACGAGCTCTGCTACGGGGCAGGTCTTCCAGTTCCCAAAAGGCTGCAAGCTGTCTATCCAGCGTCACCTCATTGTAGAATGAGACGCATGATGTTGTCGGCTTGGGTGATGTCGTCCTTCCCGTCAGAATCCATCCGAAGACTGTCTCCTGAGCCAGCAGCGAGCCAAGAACGTCCTTCCGTAGACCGCCGAGCATTATTTGCGGATAAACGTCGCCTCCTAAAACTAGATCGACTTGTTCGTTCGCGAAGAACCGTTTATCCGCCAAAGTCAGCCCCGGGAACGAATGCTGTAATGTAGGATCGATACCGCAGGTCGGCAGATTTCCCGTCAGTTGAGGTAGCACTAGCGCCGTCATCTGAATCACCATCAAAGGATCGACCGGGGGTCCCAAGGTTATGGAACACGCCTGGCTGGTTTGCGCCGAAAGCGTGTTGTTGATTCCAGACACCCGTGCATTCACTTTCCTCGTTGGCAGCTTAATCCGACGTCGAAGTCGTTCCGTCATGAACGAACACTCAGATCCAGAATCTATGAGCGCTCTGGCCGAAAAATTAGACCCACGATGTCTAATGTTGACTTGAGCTGTTCCCAGTAGAACCCCTTTGTTCGTGTTCGTAAAACGCGACTGTTCTTGGGTGGGAGGCTCAGTATTACCACTGGAGGAACTGGTACCAGAAGTGGTCTGGTTGGAACTAGTTCCGGACCCACTTGCAGAAGAATTCGAGAAACCGCTTTTTCTCGAAGTGATTTGCTGAACTGGGTTCAAATGCAACAGTGAGTAATGCCTGGAGTGGCATACTGAGCAATTAAACGCGCTGGTGCACTTCGCGACCCCATGTCCGGAAGACAGGCAGTTCAGGCAGAGTTGACTCCTGCTAGCAAAGTTGCTTCTTTCTGAAGGAGCCATTTTTTGAAATCGTGGGCAAGATCGTATGCTGTGTGCATCGCAATTGCACATCTTGCATTGATTCCTTGCCACACTCGCTTGATAAGTTTGTAGTTTTCGACTTGAATTGTCGAAACTGGACTTAGAAGGCTGCGGTCTCTGTAACCGGGAAGTACTAGGCCCTCTAATGTCAAAGACAGTTTCTAAAGTCTGGAATCGACTTGTTAGAAATCTGTCCCTATCTTCCCACTTAGGAATCTCCGTCTTTTCCTGGACCGAATGTTCCCACATTGAGAGGGTGACCTCAGGTAGCTTCGTTGAGTAAAGGTATGTTATGATCGCATCCCAATTTGTTATGTCAATTTTATGAATCTGGAGTGCCGATATGCAGTTATTTATTTCGCGTTGAAGATCTTTAATTGCACTTCCAGATTCAGTTCCTACCGGGGATAGGTTGAAGAGCATCTTCAATTGACTATTAACGAGAATTCTTTTATTCTCGTAGCGATCAGTAAGGTTTTTCCATGCCGTTGAAAAACCTTCATTTGTAAGTGGGCACTTACGAACTATTTCCTTTGCTTCCCCCTGAGTCTTTTGGTTTAAGTGGAAAAGTTTTTCCACTGGGGTGAGCCGCTTATTCAAAATGTAAATGGCCGTGAACATGTCACGAAACGTTGGCCATGACAGGTAATCTCCCTTAAAAACTTCCGTGTCGCACGGTGGGAGACGGATATGGTGCTCCAAGTCGGAAGACTCCGCAGCCATTTCCTTTTCGGCTTTATTTAGCTTGGAAGTGAGATCACCAATCACTTCCATGCATTTGAGATAAGCCGCGTAGGCTTGTTTGTGCTTCTTCTTGGCGGCAGTGGCCTCTTTTGAAGAGCTCGCGGCATCTGTACCTAGAAATTCTATATAAGCGCGTTTTACTCTACCCCAAGATTCCTTAACTTCTTCCTTTTGGATATCCAGGACCGTTTGATTTTGATCAGTTGACGCAAAATCTCTAAAATCGGCTTCGAATTCAATAAGCGAATCCGCTAATTGAATAAAAGTGGCCATTAAAGCTTGTTGGATTATTCGAGGTTGGATAAAATCCGAAAAATGCACGTAATGCCGAAAACTGTAATTAAATAATCCAAGTCACTAAAAAATGCGAAAAGTTTTTCGAAAATCACAGAGCCGATTGAATTTAAAAAAAATTTAAGACGACGAAAGAAGCGAAAAACCCAGCAACAAACCCACAAAATAAGTAAAATTTACGAAAATAATTGTTTCCTTTAAGAGACTGAGTACTCTCAGTTGACTCTGAAAGATTCTTAAATCTGGAATCTGATATAACCGAACGTAAATTGTAACACAAAATCAAAATAATTTTAAAAAAAGTTTTCTTCTGTAAAAAATATAAATGTTTATATATTTTCAAATATTTTGGTTATAAATTTACAATATATATAGCTTGAATTTGTTTTATATTATTTGGTGTGTGACGTGTTTCTTAAATTCCGTATACTTAATATCACTTGCTATAATCTTGTTCACTGATCATGACAATTTATAATTTTATACAAATTTCTTAAAAACTTTATCAATTCAGACTAGAAACAATAGAATAAATTAATTTACAATTGAATTTCACTTATAAATGTTATCACAATAATTTCAAACTTAATTTTCTTGCAATCCTGTAGCGAGGATATATTGCGTCAATATCTCGCAGCTGGATATTGTACGTATGGCCACCACGTAAGCTCGCCACCCAACTCTGTATCGATACTTTTAAATCTTTGTTCTCTATTTCGATATTTTGTTTGATTATTTATTTCTGTTTCTATGTTATTTATTTTAATTTACACTCGGTTGAAATTTTACCACGAAATTGCAGGCAGCGACTTTGTGTGCTTAATTTTGAGGTTCTAATTTCTTGCAGCACTGTTTAAAAATTAGATTTAAACGCTGCCACAGCACGGGTGGGATTCGATATAGCGCCGCATAAGTTTGGTTTACTGTGGCTAAACGCGTAAACCAAATTGAAAAATTCCAATGCACACAGATGAACAACAAAATAAACTTTTGTTTAACTATCTTTTTGCAAAAATCCGTCCACAAATTTTAACAGAATTTAACTTTAAAAATGCCCTTTTTTTTGCATTTTTCACATATGTATATGGTGTTGGAATTTCATTCACTGCAGTTAATATCGAGCCACTAATGCATTCATTTTGGCACACACATATTACTAACACATTGTGCTATCAGCTTTTACTGTTTTTTGAAACTAAAACTATTTAAATACTTTGCATTTCTTAAATAAATAGTTGCATTCTTAAGCCCCGCACAAAATACTAAAATTCTTGCCAAATGCATCTGTCAAACTACTGAAAACAACGAGCGAAGGAGAAACAAAATGGAAGTTAATATAACCCAGTAAGCTAAAAGTACGCGGAAAGTAGTTGTGAGATACGTTTCAAAAGTATATACACCACAATTAAGGTCTGTGGGATTTTTCAAAAATAAATATTTCGTGATGTAAATCGCGCGATTTTTAAATATATATTTCGCTATATAGGTACATATTGAAAATTTGTAATAAAAAATCGCGCGATTTTTTATTACAAATTTTCGCCTGCGGCGCTTTTCACTATTAAATATATACATATTTCGCTATATATTCAAAATTTGTAATTAAAAATCGCGCGATTTTTCATTACAAATTTTCGCCTGCGGCGCTTTTCACTAATAAATATATATTTCGCTATATATTCAAAATTTGTTATTCAAAATCGCGCATTTTAACATGTGTAATGAACTCACATTTTGTCTGGAGTTTAATAAAAAATGTTTACTGGGTAACTTTGTCTCCCTTTTGTATGGAAAAAGTTGGATTTTTGCCCATTTTCAAAGGCTTCCCTAGGGCCTCACCGAGGGTCTAGAGGAACCAGAAAAGTTTATTCTTTCCCCTTTCTAACGGTGTGCTCGGGGGGGTGCCACGCCCCCTCCTTCACCGCCCACCACCCCCTTTTTATGCGGCGCTATACCGAATATTAACCCACAGCACTATACAAAGAAGATGCACCAATTATGCGAATTATCTTATTAAAATTATTTGTTACTGCCACAAAGTCACTAGTTCACTGCACAATGTTATGTATGTTGCGAATATTTCAATATTCGGTCAAAATTTTAAGCATTAACTATGCAAAGCGATCGTAAATCGCTATTACTGCTTTTCACTCGAATTCAATTAAGTGTAAAAACCCGGTAATTCGCGTTAGTGATTTTGTGTGTCACAGCTGTATATGTATGTGTGTGCATACATACATGAGTGCAGGTTGCAAGTGTCTTATTATGCGATGGCGATATGAATTTTGCCAGTTAATCAAATTTTTTTTTTTTTTGTTATTTTCACAATGTTGCAGATCTGGATTCTGAACAAAACCTGGCGCACTAGGAAATTCAAAGCTAAGGAAAACTGCAACCGCACTCGCTTTTGAATGAAATTGGCCTGAGCCGAAAGGAAGTTCTATAAAAATTCTTTATTAAAGCTAACACACAAAATCACTCGCGCACTGATTTCTTTCACTAATATGTACATACATATATCTTTTAGTTGAACGCGGGAGCACTTTATAAGTAAAATGGCTTACAGAACACGTACCTTTTGTATCGAAGTTTTGTTGGTTGTTCCAATTCTTGCTAAAGATGAATGTGTAGTTGCAGGTTGTTGTGAATGTCTGTTAAGCTTGTAGTGATGTGGCGATGTATTGCTCCAATTATCTGTGTGGAAGATCAGTTCAATATGAGTAAGTGATGAGACCCTTATTGTAAAAAATCGTTGGTTCCTTTCCAACGGCGACGAAGGACCATTAACAACTGTCGCAAATTCCAGTGGTCTCGTGGACAGTCCGTTTAAATGAAAAGAAGAAGGAACTCGTGTTAGACGAATTGTCAAATATGTATACGTATTGCTTTATTAACAAATTATATGTATGTAAGTATGTATATCGCAATAGAAAATCTTAAAGTATAAAACAATATAACTTACACTTATTAGGGATTTCCTTGTGTTGGCTGGCGGTCGCTGGTGATCAAAAATTGCTGTTCGCTGCTGGACGGTCCAAAAAAGAAGAGCTCGCGCAAAAATTTCTATTTGTCGCCGGACCGGTTGTTTTACCTTAGCAAAACAGTCGGTTCGGCGAACAAAAGGATATCCCGTTAAATCGGGTGATAAATTATAGCCAATGACTAGTAAGTCCGAATACCAGTTTTTGTGTTCAGGCTACTACCCAGCAGTAAACCAGACTGGGAAAATGTTGAAAATTACCCGGCAGTAAACGGATTCAGGCTACTCGCCTGAACAGGGGGTTTAATAATATAAGCAGCAATAAATAAATGTGCTCAAATGCTGCAACTCTTGTAACGGCAGGAGTTTATTTTTTAATTCGATTTAATATTTTATTATGTGATAGCTGATTAAGACAAATTCTTTTGTTATTATCTGGATTAACAATATTTGTAGCTGGTTTTGGGGCATATTTTGAATTTGACTTAACAAAAATTATTGCACTTTCTACTTTAAGACAATTGGGTTTAATAATAAGAATTTTATCTATAGGTTATTATAAATTGGCATTTTTCATTTATTAACTCATGCTTTATTTAAGGCTTTATTATTTATATGTGCTGGAGCTATTATTCATAATATAAATAATACTCAAGATATTCGGTTAATAGGTGGGTTAGGAATTTACATTACCTTAACAAGAGCTTGTTTTAATGTAGCAAATTTAGCTTTATGTGGTATACCTTTTTGAGCTGGGTTTTATTCCAAGGATATGACTTAAGAAATTGTTTGTTTAAGTTATTTAAATATTTTTAGATTTGTTTATATTTTTTTCTACTGGTTTAACAGTTTGTTATTCTTTTATTATTCAATAACAAGTGAATTAAATTGTAGATCTTTAAATATATTAAATGATGAAAGATTTATTATACTTCGTGGAATAAGGGGATTATTATTTATAAGAATTATTGGTGGGAGAATTTTAAGATGAATAATTTTTCCAACTCCTTATATAATTTGTTTAACAATTTATAAAAAATTACTAATATTAATAGTGTGTATTTTAGGACGTTTTTTAGGATATTTAATTTCTAAAGATTCTTTATTTTATTTAAATAAGTCATTAAATAATTATTTAATGGTTTATTTTTTAGGTTCTATGTGATTTATACCTTATATTTCTACATATGGAATTATTAAATATCCTTTAATTTTAGGTAATATTGTAATTAAATTATTTGATCAAGGTTGATCTCAATATATGGGGGGTCAAAATTTATATAATAAATTTGTTAAGTATGCTCAACAAATTTATATATTTCATAATATAATTTAAAAATTTATCTTTTATTATTTGTAACTATTATGCATTATTATTTTAATTTATTTTTTTTTTATTTTATTCAAACATCTTAAATTTAGAGAATAACATTGAAGATGTTACAATGACAATGTAATGTTACAATGTTACAATCAAAATGTGATGTTTTAAGTTAAACTATATAAATGTAGAAGTGTAAATGGAATTTAACTATTAAAAGAAAAAATTAGCAGCTTTTTCATGATCATCATACTTCCTTAATTGGAATTTTTATTAAATTTTATCATTAACAGTGATAAGCCTCTTTTTGGATTCAATTAATATAAATATTTTTTAAAAATAAGGGTAATATTAGGTACCTAAAATTAAGCCGAAACTAATTTCAATAAATTGCTTCATATTCAAGGCAGATTGAATATCAATACTTTTAGAATTCAAATCAAATGTTATATTAACTACATACAACCACATGTATTGGATCAATTTAATATACCTTGATTTCATTCATGATATAGCCCAATAAATAATATAATAATAAAAATAATAGAAGTTATAGATCATATTATAATATTTGATATTTTAATAATCAAAAATTAAAAAAATAATTGTGATTAAAAAAAAAATCGAAGGGAAAAAGAAGTTGAGAAAAAGAAGAAGAGAAGTTGATTTAAGATCAATTCCACATTCAAATGATGAACATTTTTCTCAATCTGTTAAAGTTTTTATTGATATTTGCAATTGAAATTAAGGCTATAATACTGATTGAAAAAATTATCTATACAACCAGTCAGTAGTCCTTATGTTAGGAAGTCAAATATACTAATATACCATATACATATATAATTAATTAACCACCTCTTCAATAAATTGATACATATAAGAATAGTCAAACAATATCAACAAAATGTCATTATCATGCAGCTGCTTTAAAACCAAAATGATGTTAATAAAGAAAAAGAAAAGAAGTTCCAATTAGTACATGAATTCCATGGAATCCTGTTGCTATATAAAAAGTAGAACCATAAACAGAATCAGCAATTGTGAATGGGGCTTCAATATATTCATAAGCTTGAAGAATTGAAAAATAAATTCCTAATAAAACTGTAAAAAATAATCCTTGTGTTGGTGAATAGTTATTTTCTATTAAACTATGGTGAGCTCATGTAACAGTTACTCCTGATGCTAATAAAATTGCAGTATTAAATAAAGGAATTAGGAATGGATTGAATGATTTAATTCCTATTGGTGGTCATAATGCTCCTAATTCAATGGCAGGGGATAAACTACTATGAAAAAATGCTAAAAAAAATGAAACAAAAAATAAAACTTCTGATAAAATAATTAAAGTTATTCCTCATCGTAATCCTGTGGTTACTGAAAATGTGTGAAGTCCTTGAAAAGTACCTTCTCGTACCACATCTCGTCATCATTGATAAACTGTTAAAATAGTAATAACATAAGTAATGAATTATCATATTGGTGAAATCATTTTACTAATCCTGAAACGGTTGTTATAGCTCCGATTGCTCCTGTTAAAGGTCATGGACTATAATCTACTAAATGAAAGGGGTTATTAGCGTGTGTTGACATTAATTTACTTCTCTAGAGCATAAAGTTCAAATACATATGATTGAATAATAGCTACAGCTGATTCAAGAATTAATAAAGCAATTTGACCAATAAATAATAATGAAACGATAAAATATGAAAGAAAAGGTCCAGTATTTCCTAAAAGAGTTAATAAAAAATGGCCTGCAATTATATTAGCTGCTAGTCGAACGGCTAAGGTTCCTGGTCGAATTACATTTCTGATAGTTTCAATACATACTATAAAAGGTATTAAAATTCCTTGAGGTACTAAATGTGCAAATATATGATGAGTATGATTAATTCAACCGTAAATTATAAAAGATAATAATAATGGGAGTGCTAATGATAATGTTAATGTTAAATGACTTGTTCTTGTAAAAATATAGGGAAATAATCCTATAAAATTATTAAATAGAATCAATGAGAATAATGAAACGAAAATAAAAGTAGACTCAGAGTGACCTGTATATCCTAGTAATGTTTTAAATTCTTTGTGAAGTGTTAATAAAATAGAATTGCATATAATATGCTAACGTGATGGTATTAATCAATAAATTGAAGGATTTAATAATACTTCCAAAAATTAACTTATACAATAAGTGATAAATTAAAAATACTTAATGATGTGTCAAATACTGAAAATAAATTTGTTAAAGGAATTTTTTATATTTATATTGAAATATCAGACTTAGGTGATTTAGGAATTATTAAAAAATATTTTATAATTTTGAATAAAATGAAAGTTATTGAGAAAATAATAAATAAACTTAATCAAACAATAGGAGCTATTTGTGGAATTAAAAAATATTAAATAAAATTAATAATTTTAGTTTGACATAATAATGTCAAGGTTATATTTTAACTAATTTTTTTAATTAGCTCCACAAATTTTGGAACATTGACCATAACATAATCCTGGTCGATTAATTAAAAAATTTGTCTGATTTAATCGACGGAGTTCCATCAACTTTTACTCCAAGAGATGGAATTGTTCAAGAATGAATTACATCTACAGCTGTTACTAAAATACGAATTTGTGAATTTATTGGTAAAATAACTCGATTATCAGCATCTAATAATCGAAATCCATCAGTATTTAATTCATTTGTTGGAATTATATATGAATCAAATTCAATATTTAAAAAATCTGAATATTCATAACTTCAATATCATTGGTGATCAATTGCTTTTAAAGTTACTGAGGGTTTGTTAATTTCATCTAATAAATATAATAAACGAAGTGATGGGAATGCAAAAAAAAAAATAATACAACAGCAGGAAGAATAGGACAGGAGAAGTACTAGGCCCCTTGAGATTCTAAATCGGTTAGAATGTTTTGAACGTCTGCGCGCTCAGTAAAAGAAAATCTGCGTGGCGAACAATAAAAGGTAGAGTGGTCGTCAGGTGAGTTTTCATTTTATACTCGTAGGGCTCTATTTGCACTTCTGAATTTACGTACAAACCCAATATTAAATTTTCGAGTTCATTACGGCTGGCGTGGTCTAGCATAAAATCTACGTCTACTTCGGAATCACAAAAGGATACTTCCATTCTAAAAATTTCTGGAATCTCTAAAACCATACAGCCGCAGGAATCATGCCCAACATAAGGAGCGTTTGTTTTTACACAACATATTATATCACTATTCTTACGTAGGCTATGTCTATCAAGAACACTTATTAAGTCGAAACGCTGTGAAGTGCTAGTAATTCCTTTTTATTCCACAAAAGGAATTCATTTTTATTACATTTGTACTTCAATGTCGTTAAACAAAGATTAAAGAAATTCAAAAAGTCGAGGCCAAGAATTATTGGCAAAAGCATTTCATCGTCCGGCAGGATGTGTATTTTAATTCGTCTTGATTGACGTTTAAATTTGATTAGGCAATTAGCAGTACGAAGAATGTAAAGTCTCCGACCTCCAATACCGAAATAGCTGCGTATTGGCACTTCCCACCGATTCGACTTAGAAAGCAATACTTACATAATTTAAGGCATCTATGTCTAGTATATCCTTCGACGGCAGGACGGCAGCAACAGGTTGGGCGGCAAGAAGCTTCAGTACCTTCCATGGGTTTGGGTAGGAACGGTAGTCGTGCCCCATCCTCCAGCATCGGAAGCTCGAACCATTTGGACGGAGAGAGTGTGGGCAGTTAGGTTTCATATGCCCACGCTGCGAACAATTAAAACACAGCGGCAGGTATCTGACGGCAGTTGAGTTTTCTTGTGCCATTGCTATCACGGGAGCGGAAGTAACTGAGCGCCGCGGATTTACCCAAATTTGTAAGTATTTGTCATGGTACTGTTTACCAGGGCCTAAAGCTCAGCCAGTGTTCGTGCCGTCATCAAGAGTTGGATATTCGATACTTGGTTTTGGATTCCATCAAGGATAAAATCAACCAACCTGCCCTCGTCAACATCGCCCTGCTTAGCCAGCGATTGCATAGTTAGGATGTAAAAATGTAGGCTCTCGCGATCCTTTTTCCAGCGCCTTTCGGTCAATGTGTGATAAATATCTTGTCGGCTGATAGTAGTTTAAAATTCCCTTATAAGCGCTTCTTTTAATGCGGAATAATTTAGGGCCGTAGTTGTCGAAAGGAAAAGTCGAGCTGTCCCATCGAGTGAACGACGAAGGCTCAGCAGTTGGAAGTGCTCGTCAGCGTCGTCGAAATCTTTAAAAAAAAATTTGAACATACTGCACGCTGCTTTCTCCAGTCAATTTCGGGATTGCGTGCTCGATATCGCTGAAGTCGACCTTATGCTCGCACCTACGTGGTGCGCAAACCTCCAGTTCTTGTATCTGGCGCCTCAACTCGAGAACGTCTTTTCTTTTTTTCAGTGCAGCCAGTTCTTCGTCTAGTGCGTCGGCGTGGGCGGTATGTTCCGTGGCGGTGGTACTCTTAGCGGCGCCGTCGGACTCATCATCGGCAACAACAACGCCAGTGGTATTTTTGGCGGCGGCGGTAGACTCAAAATGGTTAGGTTTTTCAGGCACGTGGCAAGAGGCAGCGGCGCGTCCGTCTGCAGTTGTACATCCTATAACTGTAACCCCTCGGCGGCAGCGGTGGTTGAAGAGTTTACCGTTATGATCTCATCAATGGCACTTGTGCTACGTTCGGTGAGCGGTCCCTCAGACTCGAATCCCGCGAACCCCTCTAAAGCACCAGACAAAAATGTTTCGACACCTGCGAAACCTGTGGAGGCCGATAATTTTGGAGTGCTGGCCATGTTTTATTCGTCACTGCAGTCTTCCTCGCGGCTAGCTTCTGCTAAATTCTGCGCATACAGCTGTTTAAGTTGAGCTGCGCTTTCGGCGGAAGGTGCGTTAACATCTCCTTTTCTCAACATCTCTCGTAGATTGTTAATTTTCTTACCATACCTGAGTTGTAAACTGTTTATTTATATACTTATGTAAGATACAAGTGTATTATAGAAAGAGCTGTTATTATTTTAAAGTTATATTCAATTGGCTGGTACGATGTGTTGCGTCTCGTTAATAGGAAATGTATGCTCGTTTTTTTATTTCATTTCTACCCGAAGTGTCTGTGAATTCTAACAAGTGCGGTGTTGCCTCCTTAACGCTAGCCAAATAGTATTAAGGCTATAATAGCTCTTTCACACAATGAATAAACCCTGATATAATTGCAAATACCACTCCTATTGATAAAACATAGTCAAAAAGCTACTACATAATAAGTATCATGAAGAATAATATCAACTGATGAATTAGCTAAAATTACCCCTGTAAATCCTCATACTGTAAATAAAAATACAAACCCTAAAGCTCATAATATATCAGGAGAATAATTTAATTGAGTTCCATGTAATGTACCAAGTCAACTAAAAATTTTAATTCCTATTGGTACCGCAATAATTATTGTTGCTGAAGTAAAATAAGCTCGAGTATCCACATCTGTTCCTACTGTAAATATATGATGAGCTCATACAATAAATCCTAATAAACCAATTGCTAATATTGCATAAATTATTCCTAAAGAACCAAATGTTTCTATTTTCCTGACACTTGTCTAATTATATGTGAAATTATCCCGAATCCTGGTAAAATTAAAATTTAAACTTCTGGGTGTCCAAAAAATCAAAATAAATGTTGGTATAAAATAGGATCCCCTCTTCCAGCAGGGTCAAAAAATGATGTATGTATTTAAATTTCGATCCGTTAAAAAATATAGTAATAGCAACACTAACGCGAAGCTGTAAGGTTGTGTCTTGTTTTTGGTGTGCAAATTATCCAAAATTAAAAACTTGTCAATTTTTTAAATTTATTAATCCTCTTTAAATAATTCTTTTAATCAATCTTATCCATTAGTGTTAATAATAAAATCTGCCGATTCATTGTTGTGATATTGTGTTTGTTGTTGCCAACTCTCATTTGTTTATATTATTGCATTTGTTTGATGGTGTATGCACATTATTCTCACTTACACATTCTGTATATTTTTATCACAGCTGGTTGCGTTTGTATGTTAAGTGTAATTTTCTGTGAATGTCAGACTGTTCATTGCTTTCAAAACTGTTGATCTTCCAGCTAACTGCTAATACTAACAGCTGACCATTTGTATTGCCCGTTTATTTAACTTTTGGCTCACTAAATAAAGAAAGTAGTTATTTGAAAAAATCTCATGCTCAGTTGCAAACTGCCGAAGTCGATCTGTTTAAGCTTTTCAGTGAGACTAGGAATGGGTTTTCTAAAATAGGATATTTCGGCATTGACTGAAAAATTTAAAAGGCACGAAGGATTGAAAGCCTAAAGTGCTTATCCTAAGCCTTCGACTGAACTAATTAATTTATTATCTCCAACTCCTTCTGCAATGGAAGTAGAACCCTCTACATTAAAATCCATTGTAACTAGATTGGCGTCTAAAAATGCTGTTGAGCTAACTGCAGTTCAAATTGAGCCGTCTACATCTTGCCCATTTCTGCTAGATTGGCGTCTAAGAATGCTGTTGAGCCGCCAGAATTGTTGGAACCTGCGAATAGAAAGACAATTTTTGTTTCTAGATTTGCGAAGGATACCACTGCTGAAGATATTAAATGCTATATTACTTTTAAAATTTAAACTAACAATTTAACTATTAAAAACAATTTAACTATTAAAAAAAAATATATCTTTAAAAATTGATATTTGTTTCGAAAATTTTTACACTCTTTTAGATAGTTATTTTCGGCCGGAAGGCGCTTTTGTGCGCGAATTCGAATATAAACCTCACATAAGCGATCGTAATGTTGCAAGGATTTCTCGGCAAACGGATCCAAAAAACTGAATTCAATGTTTGCTATCAGTATCTATTACCAAAACGTTAGGGGTGTTAACACCAAACTTACTGATCTATACTTAAAAAGCTGTTACTCTATCGAATTTAAGTGCATCCGTGTTAAGTCAGGTAAGGGCTTTATTTATTTATCTCTCTGCTATATTCCACCTCAATCAGACTCTTCTGTTTACTTGCAATGTGTTGCTTTACTCAAAACTGTTAGTTCAATGACCAACTGCTTAGATGCCATGGTAGTTTTGGGTGATTTTAACCTCCCCCACATATCGTGGAAGATTGTTGGCCATAATATTGTAACTTTTTCATTTAAAATGAGTACAAATGAATTTTTGGATGAGATGGCTGAACTTAGCCTGTATCAAATAAATGGTATTCCTAATAAATTTGGAAGGGTGCTGGATTTGGTTTACGTCGACAACGTGGCTACAGCGTCTGTGAATCGATGTGACCCTTTGGTTTTATCCGAAGACGTCTTTCATCGAGCTATCCAGTTAGATTGCGAAATTATGGGATGTATACAGGATCAAAGCTCTAAAATACTGATTTCTAACACTAAATTTAATTTTGCGAAAACAAATTATAAAAAGCTTAATAAAGTGCTCTCGAAAATCATATGGCCAAAATATAATGAAAATATTGAGAAAAACGTTGATCATTTTAATAATACTCTGTATGAATTGTTTGAGAACCTTGTACCTAAACTTAAATGTTATTATTCAGAGCCAACACAATTGTGGTTTACGAGTCTCGCGCCCAAGAGTTTATATCTACTTACGTTACAGATGCGCGATTAGGATGGCTTACGTTAGTCGTTTTAAATAAAATACACTTTATATTATTAATAATTCAAAGTATGTTATGCAATTTAGAGTTTTTACAAGACATTTGCGTCGCGTCCGAAATTATACAATTCAAAATCCGTTACTCTCCGTTTTTTAACTAGCGTCTCTCGGGTGGTCGTGTTGGTGTTAGCAGAGTCGTATTTTTATTATAACAGTAGAGGGTGCTATCGTTGTATTTATGTGGCGTGACACGAGGGAACTGAAATGTTTGAAAAATAGCTTCAAACTATATAAAAAAAAGTGGCTTACATTTATTTAAAGTATTCAATTCTACGCCATAGATATTTTGAGTTGGACAATAAATGTTATAAAGCATACATATATACGCAAAATGAACAATTCTATTATTTCTGATCCCAAATCATTTTATAGTTTCGTAAACTCTAAGCGAATGCTACAAAAGTTTCCGTCCGCAATGAAATTTGAAAATATCACTTTTAACAATTCAGAAAAGATTGCTATTTTATTTGCACTATTTTTTAAGTCTAATTATGCCATTAACTCCAATATGAACTTTACCACACAAGTAAGTTCGAATAACTCAATCAATTTACCTACAATAACCCCAGAGGAGGAATTCCTTTATCTGAAAACTTTAAAAAGCTCATCCAAGCCTGGTCCTGACATGATTCCGACATGCATTCTTATAAATTGTGCGGAAAACCTCTTCCTACCTTTATCAAACTTATTTAATTTGTCATTGAAGCAGGGAGTTTTTTCTTCCACATGGAAACAATCTTTTATAATCCCTCTTCATAAAAGCAGAAATAGGTCACATATTGAAAATTATCGTGGCATAGCCAAGATTTCCGCTATTCCAAAATTATTTGAGGCTATCGTCACTATTCAGTTAACTTTTTTAATCTCTTCATCAATTACTAATTCTCAACATGGATTTTGTAAAGGCAAATATATTATTACGAATTTGCTTGAATTCACAACTTATGTCTCAAAGTCGTTCCGTCAAAATAACTACACTGATGTCATATGTGTATACCGATTTCAGTAAAGCCTTCGATAAAGTTTGCCACCTTCTACTAATTCATAAGCATGATCTAATTGATTTTCAACCTTGTATACTTCGTTGGATATCTTCCTACCTGCATTGCAGAACGCAGCAAGTCATTTATAAAAATGTTGCATCGGATGTCTTTGATGTCTACTCAGGAGTTCCCCAAGGCAGCCACCTCGGCCCAATTCTGTTCCTGCTATTTATTAATAATATAACTACTGTATTAACTTTTCAAAATTTTTTTACATTTTACCGATACTGGAATATGGTTCTATAATATGGAATGCGCATTATCGAGTGCATTTTGTCCGTCTTGAATCGGTTCAAAAACAATTTTTACTGTTTGCCTTAGGACACTTTCGTTGGGATTCTACTCACAGACTGCCGCCATATACTAGTCGGCTGAAACTTATTACTCTTCCTACTCTTCCAAATCGTATAAAAATGTTAGGCATAATATTTTATAATTTTATTGAGCTCAAGGCCAGCTTATGGAAGATTTGTTTGTGAAAAAACAACAACAGTTTTTAATGGTTGAAGTTATAGTACTATTTCGGAAATCACCACATTTCCTCATCAGACTTCTTTTTGATTATTAAATTAAATTATTTTTAATTTAATTTTCAAAACCACTTCTCTCAGGCTTTGAACCCGGGAGCTCGGAGTTGCAGAGCCAATACGCTACCTATTGTGCTACGCTAGCCGAGTTGGCTGTTGTGTTTATTTCATCTTCCTTAAACAAACCAACTACAAACAAGAGCAACTGATCTGCCGCTATTTAACTTGTTTGTGTGGTTGTTGTTTGTGTTTTTATTTTGCAAATTCTGTATAAATATTTTATATTATATGCATTTTTAAGGCGTGCTCATCCTTGTCTACAAATAATTGCTCATTTTTCTGTTGGCCTAGTAAATGTTAATATTTTATAATTTTATTGAGCTCAAGGCCAGTTTATGGAAGATTTGTTTGTGAAAAAACAACAACAGTTTTTAATGGTTGAAGTTATAGTACTATTTCGGAAATCACCACATTTCCTCATCAGACTTCTTTTTGATTATTAAATAAAATTATTTTTAATTTAATTTTCATAACCACTTCTCTCAGGCTTTGAACCCAGGAGCTCGGAGTTGCAGATCCAATACGCTACCTATTGTGCTACGCTAGCCGAGTGGCTGTTGTGTTTATTTCATCTTCCTTAAACAAACCAACTACAAACAGAGCAACTGATCTGCCGCTATTTAACTTGTTTGTGTGGTTGTTGTTTGTGTTTTTGCTTGCAAATTCTGTATAAGGTATTTTTACTTTATATTCGAATGCATTTTTAAGGCGTGCTCATCCTTGTATACAAATGTTTGTTCATTTTTCTGTTGGGCTAGTAAATGTTAATATTTTACAATTTTATTGAGCTCAAGGCCAGGTTATGGAAGATTTTTTTGTAAAAAAACAACAACAGTTTTTAATGGTTGAAGTTATAGTACTATTTCGGAAATCACCACATTTCCTCATCAGACTTCTTTTTGATTATTAAATTAAATGAATTTTTAATTTAATTTTTCGTAACCACTTCTCTCAGGCTTTGAACCCGGGAGCTCGGAGTTGCAGAGCCAATACGCTACCTATTGTGCTACGCTAGCCGAGTTGGCTGTTGTGTTTATTTCATCTTCCTTAAACAAACCAACTACAAACAAGAGCAACTGATCTGCCGCTATTTAACTTGTTTGTGTTTTTGTTTGCAAATTCTGTATAAGGTATTTTTATTTTATATTCTAATGCATTTTTAGGGCGTGCTCAGCCTTGTATACAAATGTTTGTTCATTTTTCTGTTGGGCTAGTAAATGTTAATATTTTACAATTTTATTGAGCTGAAGGCCAGTTTATGGAAGATTTTTTGTGAAAAAACAACAAAAACACAAACAACAACCACACAAACAAGTTAAATAGCGGCAGATCAGTTGCTCTTGTTTGTAGTTGGTTTGTTTAAGGAAGATTAAATAAATACAACAGCCAACTCGGCTAGCGTAGCACAATAGGTAGCGTATTGGCTCTGCAAGTCCGAGCTCCCGGGTTCAAAGCCTGAGAGAAGTGGTTATGAAAAATTAAATTAAAAATTAATTTAATTTAATAATCAAAAAGAAGTCTGATGAGAAAATGTGGTGATTTCCGAAATAGTACTATAACTTCTACCATTAAAAACTGTTGTTGTTTTTTCAAAAAAAATTGTCCATAAACTGGCCTTGAGCTCAATAAAATTTTAAAATATTAACATTTACTAGCCCAACAGAAAAATGAACAAACATTTGTATACAAGGATGAGCACGCCTTAAAAATGCATTCGAATATAAAGTAAAAATACCTTATACAGAATTTGCAAACAAAAACAAAAACAACATCCACACAAACAAGTTAAATAGCGGCAGATCAGTTGCTCTTGTTTGTAGTTGGTTTGTTTAAGGAAGATGAAATAAACACAACAGCCAACTCGGCTAGCGTAGCACAATAGGTAGCGTATTGGCTCTGCAACTTCGAGCTCCCGGGTTCAAAGCCTGAGAGAAGTGGTTATGAAAAATTAAATTAAAAATTAATTTAATTTAATAATCAAAAAGAAGTCTGATGAGGAAATGTGGTGATTTTCGAAACAGTACTATAACGCGCGTGCAATAGTTGGCCGACAGGTGGTCGAGTGCGTGTGCTGTTCGTATGCATGGGTGTATGCTTGCCGTCCGCCGTCAGGTGCGTGGACTTAATAAGGGTGCCCGTTGGGGTGTGTTTATTGTATCGTACTCAAAATGCTACGTTACAGTCCCCCTCCTACTTCGGGGACAAAAAGCTGTGGTGGTGGTGGTTCGGCGTGTATGTGTGGTTGCATTTTTAATGAAATTTAAGTTAAAAATTCAAAGATATTCACAAATTGTTTGCTTATTCTAATGGTTCTAATGATAGATATATATTATTATTATTATTTTTTTTTTTTTACGTGCATACAACAATGTTCATTTTCTTACATAACTATAACTTATTTTATATTTTATATTTATTTACAACGTTGCGTGCCGGGATGTGGCGTGGTCGTTCCCCACCCGAATTACCCACACGGTGCGGCGTTTGAATGGCATCACCCATCGCTTCTTGTTCGTCGTTGGACGTCGTAGGACGAACCCTTCCAAGATGTTTGGAATGGGAGGGGTATCTGCCGTCTCTTCCTCCGGTTTTATCGCTCGTTCCACTTCTCGTAAGCTGTTTGTTGGGTCGTCGGGGCTATCTTTGATGCTGAACAGCGGTTCGGGTTGCGTGCTGGGTGATGGGAACAGCGGTGGGCCGTGAATTATTCTCACCTGCTGTATACGGGTCTTATTTGGAGGCCATGGTGTTGCTTCAAACGGCGGCCGCCATGGTCGGATGTTCTGGGGTTCGTCCGGGGGCGTCGGTTGGTGTTTTTTTTTGTTGTACATCGCTGGTGTGTCTTTATTTCTTCCCATTACTCCGTAATGGCGGGAGAAGTCGGGGAATCTTACTCAGGAACTGCGCCTTCACTGCGTATTTGTTGTGGGGCTGCGGGGTTCTGTCCGAAATTGATTTTCGCTGCGGACGTTTGCGTCGATTCGTGGTGCGCGGTGTTTATAGCGAAGGCGATTTGGGGTATTTGCTGATCCCAAGTTCGATGGTCTGTTTTTGATCGCTGTGCGATCATAGTCTTGACGACCCGATTAGTTCACTCAGTTGGATTTGCATGGGGCGCGTATGCTGCCGGTAATGTGTGTTGGATGTGGTGATCCTGGAGGACCTTAGCCAGCGCTTTACCCACTTTACCCGCTTAGGAAAATTTTTGGACAGCCGAATCGGTATATGATTCTTTCCTGGAGCGCTTTGATGACGGCTGCTGTAGTTGCTTGGCGTACTGGTATTAGTTCGACCAATTTTGAAAACTTGTCGACTAGGACCAGGAGACAGGTGTGCCCTTATTTGGAGCGTGATAGTGGTCCGATGAAGTCTGCGGTTACAACCTCCCATGGTCGGGAACATTGCATGGTGGTCATGAGTCCGGCGGGGTGTTTCTGTTCGACTTTGTATTGCGCGCAGCAGAGGCATCTCCGCAAGTATTGTTGCACATCGCGATACATGCCGGGAAAATAATAGTTCTGCTGTGCACGTTTGAGTGTTTTGTTTACACCCAAATGGCCGGCTGATGCTGCATCGTGGACTTCTCGCAGGATGTCTTCCTTTCTGCTGGTGAATATGCACAACTTCCAGTGTGGTGATCGTGACAGCTTGCTGCGGGGAACAATGTGACGGAACAGGCGATTGTCGATAATCTGATACTCGGGATTGCGGCCGGGCTGCTGTTCCACTGATTTCGCCTTTCTTTCATACCAATCTTTTGATGCGGTGCCTATGCAGAGCGTATCCTTTTCGTTGCCTGTGGTTGGTAGTGGACAGCGAGACAGAGCGTCGGCTACTCGGTACTCAATGTCGAAGTTATACTGTTGGAGCTCCAGTGCCCATATGGCCAATCGTCCCGATGGATTTTGTAACGAATGGAGCCATTTTAGCGAGTGGTGATCGGTTACTGCAGTGAAGTGGTATCCCTCCAGATATAGCCTCATCTTGCGTATTCCCCGCAGTACTGCCAGGCATTCTTGTTCCGTGGCTGAATAACGCTTCTCGAGGTCGGATAAGCTTCGGCTGGCGTAGGCTACTACTCTTTCGTGGTCGGTTGTGCCGCTGGAATAGTACGACTCCGAGTCCTTCTCCGCTGGCGTCAGTTTGCAAGACAAACGGTCGCTCGAAGTCAGGCCAACAGAGTATTGGAGCGCTGCTAAGCTTTTCCTTCAGTGACTCCAACGCGCCTTTTTGTGCATTGCCCCATTCCCAGGTCTGGCCTTTCTTTAGCAGACGATTTAGTGGCGCTGCCAGGGTTGAAAAGTCAGCGACGAAGCGGCGGTACCACGAGGCAAGACCAAGGCATCGTCGGCGTTCTCTAATGTTGCGTGGGGCAGGCAGTTCACGTACGGCGGCAATCTTGGCTGGGTCGGTGAAGATTCCTTCAGAGCTAATCACGTGTCCTATTTAGTGTAGTTTTCGTTGTACGAAGCTGCATTTCTCAAAGTTCAGCTGCATTCTGCTCTTCTGGAGGGACTGCTTGGCCAGTGGTAACTGCCAGTAACCGTTTTTCAGGTCCAGAGTGGAGATGTACTTTGCTTCCTTGAGTTGATCGAGGATAGCTCCGATCTGGGGTAGCGGATACGCATCGGGTTCGCTTGCGGCATTGAGTTATCGATAATCGATGCACATCCTCCAGCTTCCTTGCTTTTTCCGCACTAGGACGACCGGTGAACTATACGCGCTTCTCGACGGCTCGATGCGCTTGGCTGCGAGCAGCTCGTCGACTTCGTCGTTGATGACCTGCTGCATGGCGGGAGTACGGGCGTAGTAACGTTGCTTTAGTGGTCGTTTGTGCTTAAGAGTGATGACATGCATGGCGGCTATGCTTGGCCCAGTGATTCCGCTAAATACCTTCTCATCAGGAATTCGGTCAGTCGTTTGTTTTGGTCTGCAGTCAGATGTTCCCACTCGGTGAGCGCGGCCAGCTTGTCTAGCAATTTTGGTTCCTTAGGAGCAGCTGCTATCAGGGGTAGGTCATCCAGCGTGATGGTCATTTATCTTTTCCTGAGGAAATCCATCCCCAATATTATGTGCTCGGCGAGGTTGCTGAGTGCTGACACCGCAATGGACGTTGCCTTTCCATGGTACGTTATCGTTATCGGGGGCCATGACCGGATCTTCCTTCTCTCGAGGTGCTGGCGCACGGTCTCGCCGACATAGGTGAGTGTGGCGCCCGTCTCTATTAAAGCTCGTACTATCATGCCTTTTACATCTACGTTGGCATAGAAGCGTCCGTCCCGTTTGTTGGCGGTTTTACACAGTCGCCTGTGGAGAGGAGTCCCTGCTCGGGCGCCATTTATGAGGTGGGTTTTGTCGAGGGCTGAGGTGAGCTCAGCCTGTCCAGAGTCAATTGAAGGTCCCACTAACCCCCACCAAATAAAACACAGTATTTTTGTGCTTAAGTTGGACACACACACACACATACGCGCTCTGGCTTAGTAATCTGCCGGCATCTTTATGTCCTGGCTGAGGGGCGAGAGGGAAAAAGCGAGCGTAGCTGAAGGGAGGTAGTTTTGATGGCTCTCGGTGAGCACGCTAGCAACGCGTCAATATGGTCAAACAATAACAAATAAAATGTATAAAAGGATGAGCCAGCCTTATACAAAAAAATTCTAACAAAATAGAAATTATACAAACAACAACTACACAGTCAAGTAGAAATAGCGGCGGTACAGCCGCACTTGATTGAAGCAAGTTGTGAAGGGAAAGCAGGAAAAATAACAACAGCTCACACAGCGTAAGCTTGGCTGAATGTGGTTAGTTACCGGCTTTAGTATTGCGCATGTTGTTGCGGGTTCGACTCCCGCAGAAGCCAAGAAGAAAGAAGTCTGATGAGGAAATGTGGTGATTTCCGAAATAGTATTATAACTTCTACCGCTTTGAGTATTGTTGTTTTTTCCTAATAATTTTCCCAATAAACCGATCGGCCTTAAGCTCAAAAATATAAAAAAATCAAATATGTTGTTGGGGACAAAGGTAACATTGGCAATTGATTTTATAATAAATTATAAATTTACATACATATATAAACATATACATACAAACATATATATATATATCTAAATATATGTATATATATGTAATAAATATAAAATATGAACTTAAACAATTGTTACTAATTATAGGTTAATTTTAATATACTTATTTTAAGAGAAAAACCAAATATTTATATTTCAGCACTTTTTTTATTTCACTGAAATATTTCTTGGTATCAAAGCAATAGAATTAAAAATATGACTAATTTTTGAAAATATTAAATAAGGGAATATAATACCCAATCACATATTATAAATCGAGATCCTTTGTTACGAACTTGCCGCTATTTGCACAAAAATTTGTTAGGTTTCTCATTTAGACATCCTTCAATTATAGTTTAAAACACGATTTGTGATAGTTTGCCCGTATCTAGGCTTTCTCATTTTTCGTTAACCACTTGTCCAGCATGTGAAAATACTCGTTCACAAGGGACGGAAGATGCCTAAATACAGAGTCGGGTTTTCACAATTGGATATAACCTATGTAGGATACCCTGAATATTTTTCCGCGGTAAAAGAAGTTATTTTATGTATGTGTCAACTTCTACAATTGCAGATGAAAGTTGGCAATTAGGACGTGTATAATTTTGAGCAACGGTATCATTTGAGTCCCATATAAACTTTTCCCCCTCATCTAGCAAAGAAATCGGCTGTTCATTTTGAATATTCATTGACGGATTTTACTGCTCACTGATGTTCGTTTCTAAGTTAATTTAATTTTGAATTACAGTGTTTGGTGTTAAGTCGTCAAATTTATAAGAATTTAAATGTTAGTACAATTGGCGTACGTATACTATTACAGACGAGGCACTAACATATTTTTCGCAACTGATGGCATCGGTAACGAATTGGAGAACTTTCTGCATTTCTTATTAGCTCAATATTAGTGAGTACTTCACCTTTCACTTGCCCAGAAGACTATACCACAGCTACAGTTGCAACTACAGCATCTTTCATTTTTAGGATTCTTTCTAGCAAATCGAACGCCGAGTTCCATCGCGGGGGAAAATAATTAATTAATTTGGTAACTGGTTGCTGCATTCGAGCCGTGGTGCTTTTTAACTGTGCGTATGCATGTGAGCTTTTTTTGAATAAACGCACGATCGCTTTAACTTTGTCTAAAATACCTTGCACTTCTTTTAAACCCGACTGTGTAAGCAAATTTAGGATATGCGCAAAACATTCCCAATGCCGCCACTGCCCTCCACGAACTGCCGCTTTGATATTACCTGCGTTGTCAGTCACTACAGCTGTAACCTTATTATCCAAATGCCAATCTAGCAATATTTCTTGCAGCTTTTTGTAATGTTTTCTGCAGTATGACGCTCTGAATATGACACGCAGGTCAACAAATCCGACTCTGAGGTCATACGATTATTATAATCAGCAATGTACTGAGCTGTGACCCCAATAAAATTATCTTGGGTCCCTGAGGCCGATCCGTCCATCGTCAAACATACAGCGAATGCTCTGCTTAAACGTTTTTTTGCCGTTATCAGCGTTTCAGTGTAAATGCTTTGCATTAAAGAGGACGACACAGTTTTCCTGGTGGGTTAGTTATTGAGGTTAAGCATATGCACGCACCACTTGAACTCTGGGTCTTCAACGAAGCTGAATGGA
This sequence comes from Philophylla caesio, assembly GCA_963971545.1. Taxonomy (NCBI): domain Eukaryota; kingdom Metazoa; phylum Arthropoda; class Insecta; order Diptera; family Tephritidae; genus Philophylla; species Philophylla caesio. Next base: position 67,977,824 of record OZ020604.1, on the reverse strand, counting down.
TGGTACCCCCTAACTATCATTTTCACCACTTGCCGATCAATTTTCATATTTTCGTTGAAATTGGTTTTTTGAAATACTCGTCTCTTCGAGTCTTGTCTAGTAATCCTTGGCATGGGGTGCTTATTATTAATATGGCGCAAAAGGTTACACGTCGATTTGTTTGCCACAGAAATCTTCTGTGAACAGAGTCGACGTTGAACCTTTTTCACCTTCTTCTCCTAAAAAAGTAACTACACTTCACTAGTATTTTGTGACATCAGGAATACCTGTACGTTAAATATTATAAATATATAAACATAAATCGAATAAATTCGAGGGACTATTCCTTAATCACAAATGGTTCCGACGTAACAAATATTGCTCAAAGAGATAGTTGATCGATGACTAAAAACGAAAACTAAAAAAAAACTACAAAAAATAAAACACTTTTTTCCAGTTCAGTTCTTAAGTAATATAAAATTATATTTATTAGAAGTAAGTTTTAAAGGGAAACAGAAAAATAACAACAGCTCACACAGCATAAGCTAAACTCAGTACTTTTACATGCCGGCTTAAATATTACGCCTGATGTTGTGGGTTCGACTCTTGCCGAAGCCAAGAAAAAAGAAGTCTGATGAGGAAATGTGCAATAGTACTATAACTTCCACCGCTTGGAGTATTATTGTTTCCTAAAAAATTTTCCCAAAAATCGATCGGCCTTCAGCTCAAAAATAATTTAATAATATATGTTTTTATTAGAATTACCAATTTTGGCTACTTAGCAATGACAATTTAGGAAATAAATACAACGAGTTTAATGACTACGGTGTTTTGTGGTCGTGCGCCAACTGCCTCTCTGTAATATTATAAATTATCTGTCTGATCTATTTGTTCTCAGTTTATCCTCCTTCGTTTAGTCAGGTTTGTGGCCGTTGTAATGGTTGGAAGTTAATCTGCGGAAGTGAGTCTGTGTTTATACGTTCCCACATTCAGCCATCCTGTAATATCGTTTGGTCTTAAACGATGATCGCCAATACTCGGCAACGGTAAGGGTACTTTTTGGGCATTCACCTTCGTCTAATTTCTCTTCTTGATATCGGTCATGTGTCATAATTTTAGTAATTTTATAAGGGCAAAAAATTTGCGTCGACGTCTTAACCAACTCCCGAATTGGGTTCGCTTAGTGGCGACCAATTCGTTTATATCGTACTTCGTTTCTTCCTTCCGTTTCGAGTCAAAACTTTGCTTGTTCTTCAGCTGGATCCACGCTTTAGTTTCGCAGGATTCTTTGCGCATATTTTCCCTATCTGTGTCGAGCTGGAGAATAGCTTCGGTATCGAGAAATTCTTGCAATTCTGGTATGATATTTGTTCGCATTTCTACCCCAGTTAACAGTCTAAACGGTGTTATTTTCATGCTTCTAGGCGGTGTATTGTTCAACGTTTGTTGAACTTCGTCAATGTGTTCATACCAGCTACATGGATTATCAGAACCTAATTTTGCTTACATTGGCATAATTATTCGGTTAATTCTTTTGACCTGCCCTTATCTCCTTGGAATACCGGTGGATGCCAACAGGTGTTGGATGGCTGCAGCCTAGCAATAATTTTTAAAGGAAATGGACGTAAAAGCGGTGCCTCTATCAGATGATATGCTTCTAGGGTTCCCAACCAGGAAATATTGTCTTTTTTACTAATCGATGACTTTATATGTACCTGTGCTACGAGTCGGATACAACCACACAAATTTAGAAAAGTCATCAATAACAAAACTGTAAATATAAAGCTTGTTGGAAATCTTCTTTGGACCGACATGGTCCACGTGATATGTGCTTAACGGTCGGTTTTATTTATTTATCGGTATTAAGGGCCCATCTCTTTTAAGTGATTTCGCTTCTAACATAATACATTGTGCACAGCTCTGTATTATTCGGCTCTATATATTCTTTCGGTCTTTGTTGCTAATTCTGGTACGAATGTAATAAGAGTGCCGAATTAGATGTAGCACACAGGGTGAAATGGCTACATATATCCTCCATCAAACCTTCAGTCACTGCAGAAAACATTGTCGCGTATGTATCGAAGCATTCATCAATGGATTCAAACGCGATTTCCTGCTATTGGCTCGTCAAAAAGGATGTCACTGTTGAATCCTTGAAACGAGTCAACTTTAAGTTAAGAGTTTCCTCAAACTATTCCGACGCTTGACTTAATTCGGCGCTTTGGCCAGCCGATGTTAAAATACGGCCGTTCAAGTTTTTTCGACAACTAGGGAATGGAGAAGTAACCACATAAGTGCTGTACCGCAAGCTTTATCGCACTTTAATATATCGCTCTTAGAATATACATTATACTACCAAAATGTAAGCGGCATGCGCACGAAATCTACAGACTTCTATCGATGTACCTCGCTACATGAATATGATATTATCGCTATAACCGAGACATGGCTGAATGAAAATATATCCTCATCGAAATACTTTGATGACTATTATCAAGTGTACCGAAATGATCATTGTCCGAAGGTTACTGGCTTTAGTAAAGGGGGTGGTGTACTATTAGCAATTAGAGCGGACTTACGCTGCAAGGAAATTAAAATTAACAATGTTGAAGGCAAATTAGAGCAAATCTGTGCCAGCGTTAAGTTTTTAAATAATAAATGAATTATATTTATATTGTAGTATATATTCCTGATTATAGTGACTAAGATATTTATCAGAAGCATTTAAATAGTTTAGTCCACGTAATGGGTGTTGTTAAGTATGATGAAATAATCTATCTAGGTGATTTCAACTTAAGTAACTTGTACTGATCAGAACATAGCAATAATTTATTACCAACTAACCTCAAATCGGATATCGATATATTGTTTATTAGTACTCTATTTTCGCAAAATCTCAATCAGTGCAATTCTATTTTAAATAATAACGGCAAAATTCTTGATTTAAAAGTAATTTTTCAGTTCTACCATTACGAGACTTTACCCGCTACTATATCACATGAATACAATTACTCAAAAGGAAATTACGTAGCAATTAACGAGTTTTTTAAAGCAACTGACTGGGAGTTTTTGAGCATCTCCGATGATCTAACGGCGTCTTATGAGACTTTTTGTCAAAAGCTCTCACATGCGATCTCTTGTTTCGTGCCTCTAAAATTAGTAAAAACGAATAATAAACCACCATGGTTTAACTATAAGCTATGCAACTTCAAAAATCTAAAAAATAAAGCGTTCAAAAAATACAAATCGAGTAGAACTGAAGTAGATCACCAGCATTATGTGAAGTTGAGGAAAGAGTTCGACAGCCTGCACAATGTCTTGTTTAAAGAATATATGATTTCTGTTGAAAATAAACTTAAATCCAATCCGAAAAGCTTTTGGAATTGTATTACCTCTTAAAGAAAGACCAATGGTTTTCCATCGAGCTTGTCGTATGGCGGCGTTGTTTCCAACAATACCCAGGAAACATGCGATCTATTTGGGAGCTTCTTTCAAAAAGTTTATGAAAAGTATGACAATACAACATATCCACATTTGACCTCTCATCCGTTAAAAACTATTACCACCTTTGATATTTGCGTGAATGATGTTCAGATTGCGATTTCGTCATTAAATCATAGTTCAAATTAGATAGTGAAGGGGTTTCCCCTCAATTCTTCAAAACCTGCTCCGATACTGTAGCTTATCGCCTTGCGATCTTATTCAAGAAATGTTTAGATAATGGCACATTTATAGACTCGTGGAAGCTTTGCTCAATTGAAACTATTTATAAATCAGGCGACCGTAATGATGTGAGCAATTATAGGCCTATCGTTAAGCAAACTACCATAGCCAAACTATTTGATCAAATAGTTCAATCAAAACTATTTGATCACGTAAGTAAAGTTATATGTAACTGTCAACATGGATTTATGCCTGGTAGATCAACATGCACAAATTTAGTTTTAGCCACAAATCAAATAATAAAGTCATTTAGTTACCATTCTCAATTAGACGTAATATATACAGATTTCTCCAATGCGTATGACAAAGTAGACCACTCAATTTTATTATACAAGTTGAAGCGCCTCGGAGTCCGGGATAAACTTTTACAGTTCTTCGCCAATGTTCTATTTAACAGAAAATTATTTTATATTTTATAATTTTATTGAGCTCAAGGCCAGTTTATGGAAGATTTGTTTGTGAAAAAACAGTTTTTAATGGTTGAAAGTATAGTACTATTTCGGAAATCACCACATTTCCTCATCAGACTTCTTTTTGATTATTAAATTAAATTATTTTTAATTTAATTTTCATAACCACTTCTCTAAGGCTTTGAACCCGGTAGCTCGGAGTTGCAGAGCCAATACGCTACCTATTGTGCTACGCTAGCCGAGTTGGCTGTTGTGTTTATTTCATCTTCCTTAAACAAACCAACTACAAACAAGAGCAACTGATCTGCCGCTATTTAACTTGTTTGTGTTTTTGTTTGCAAATTCTGTATAAGGTATTTTTATTTTATATTCTAATGCATTTTTAGGGCGTGCTCAGCCTTGTATACAAATGTTTGTTCATTTTTCTGTTGGGCTAGTAAATGTTAATATTTTACAATTTTATTGAGCTCAAGGCCAGTTTATGGAAGATTTTTTGTGAAAAAACAACAAAAACACAAACAACAACCACACAAACAAGTTAAATCTTCCATAAACTGGCCTTGATCTCAATAAAATGATAAAATATTAACATTTTACTAGGCCAACAAAAAATGAACAAACATTGTAGACAAGGATGAGCACGCCTTAAAAATGCATATAATGTAAAGTAAAAACAGAATTTGCAAAATAAAAACACAAACAACAACCACACAAACAAGTTAAATAGCGGCAGATCAGTTGCTCCTATTTGTAGTTGGTTTGTTTAAGGAAGATGAAATAAACACAACAGCCAACTCGGCTAGCGTAGCACAATAGGTAGCGTATTGGCTCTGCAACTCCGAGCTCCCGGGTTCAAAGCCTGAGAGAAGTGGTTATGAAAATTAAATTAAAAATAATTTAATTTAATAATCAAAAAGAAGTCTGATAAGGAAATGTGGTGATTTCCGAAAAAGTACTATAACTTCAACCATTAAAAACTGTTGTTGTTTTTTCACAAACAAATCTTCCATAAACTGGCCTTGAGCTCAATAAAATTATAAAATATTAACATTCTACTAGGCCAACAAAAAATGAACAAACATTGTAGACAAGGATGAGCACGCCTTAAAAATGTATATAATGTAAAGTAAAAACATAATTTTCAAAATAAAAACACAAACAACAACCACACAAACGAGTTAAATAGCGGCAGATCAGCTGCTCCTATTTGTAGTTGGTTTGTTTAAGGAAGCTGAAATAAACACAACAGCCAACTCGGCTAGTGTAGCACAATAGGTAGCGTATTGGCTCTGCAACTCCGATCTCCCGGGTTCAAAGCCTGAGAGAAGTGGTTATGAAAATTAAATTAAAAATAATTTTATTTAATAATCAAAAAGAAGTCTGATGAGGAAATGTGGTGATTTCCGAAAAAGTACTATAACTTCAACCATTAAAAACTGTTGTTGTTTTTTCACAAACAAATCTTCCATAAACTGGCCTTGAGCTCAATAAAATTATAAAATATTAACATTTTACTAGGCCAACAAAAAATGAACAAACATTGTAGACAAGGATGAGCACGCCTTAAAAATGCATATAATGTAAAGTAAAAACAGAATTTGCAAAATAAAAACACAAACAACAACCACACAAACAAGTTAAATAGCGGCAGATCAGTTGCTCTTGTTTGTAGTTGGTTTGTTTAAGGAAGATGAAATAAACACAACAGCCAACTCGGCTAGCGTAGCACAATAGGTAGCGTATTGGACCTGCAACTCCGAGCTCCCGGGTTCAAAGCCTGAGAGAAGTGGTTATGAAAATTAAATTAAAAATAATTTAATTTAATAATCAAAAAGAAGTCTGATAAGGAAATGTGGTGATTTCCGAAATAGTACTATAACTTCAACCATTAAAAACTGTTGTTGTTTTTTCACAAACAAATCTTCCATAAACTGGCCTTGAGCTCAATAAAATTATAAAATATTAACATTTTACTAGGCCAACAGAAAAATGAACAAACATTGTAGAAAATTATTTGTTAAAATAGGTTCTAGTAAATCCAAAACATTAATTGAGGCGTGGTCGGGCATTCCACAAGGAACTCACTGTGGCCCATTGCTATTTATTATTTTTATAAATGACTTGGTGAACCACTTTAAGTTTGCAAAGTGTCTAATGTTTGCAGACGACATAAAGCTCCTCTAAGAGGTACACAGTTTATCAGACGGTAACAATCTGCAGTCCGATCTAGATGCTTTTGAACTGTGGTGTGCAACAAACCATTTACATCTAAATGTTAAGAAATGCTTCGTGGTAACATTCACCAGAAAAACATCTATTTCAATGTTTAATTACAAATTAAACCACTGTTTCCTTAATCGCTGTGACGAAATGAAATATGTAGGTGTTATTTTTGACTCCAAGCTATCATTCTCTAAACATATTGACTATATTGTTTCCAAGTCATTTGCAATGATCGGTTTCATTAGAAGAAACACTGGTGGTTTTAAAGATCCTCAAACCTTGAAGTCTCTTTATGTTGCCTTAATAAGAAGCCGGCTCGAATACTGCTCGCTAATATGGTACCCATACTATGAGGTCCATTCCGTAAAAATTGAAAAGGTACAGAAAGTCTTTACCAGGTTCGCCCTGTGCAAAATGTATTGGCCTAACGGCCCTTCACATTATATAGGGCGACGGAAATTGCTAGGTTTGCAGTCATTGCACGATAGAAGAATATACTTTTCATTAATTTTCGTTTACAATGTTATCAATGAGAACATTAACTGCCATGAGTTAAATAGCGGCAGATCAGTTGCTCTTGTTTGTAGTTGGTTTGTTTAAGGAAGATGAAATAAACACAACAGCCAACTCGGCTAGCGTAGCACAATAGGTAGCGTATTGGACCTGCAACTCCGAGCTCCCGGGTTCAAAGCCTGAGAGAAGTGGTTATGAAAATTAAATTAAAAATAATTTAATTTAATAATCAAAAAGAAGTCTGATAAGGAAATGTGGTGATTTCCGAAATAGTACTATAACTTCAACCATTAAAAACTGTTGTTGTTTTTTCACAAACAAATCTTCCATAAACTGGCCTTGAGCTCAATAAAATTATAAAATATTAACATTTTACTAGGCCAACAGAAAAATGAACAAACATTGTAGAAAATTATTTGTTAAAATAGGTTCTAGTAAATCCAAAACATTAATTGAGGCGTGGTCGGGCATTCCACAAGGAACTCACTGTGGCCCATTGCTATTTATTATTTTTATAAATGACTTGGTGAACCACTTTAAGTTTGCAAAGTGTCTAATGTTTGCAGACGACATAAAGCTCCTCTAAGAGGTACACAGTTTATCAGACGGTAACAATCTGCAGTCCGATCTAGATGCTTTTGAACTGTGGTGTGCAACAAACCATTTACATCTAAATGTTAAGAAATGCTTCGTGGTAACATTCACCAGAAAAACATCTATTTCAATGTTTAATTACAAATTAAACCACTGTTTCCTTAATCGCTGTGACGAAATGAAATATGTAGGTGTTATTTTTGACTCCAAGCTATCATTCTCTAAACATATTGACTATATTGTTTCCAAGTCATTTGCAATGATCGGTTTCATTAGAAGAAACACTGGTGGTTTTAAAGATCCTCAAACCTTGAAGTCTCTTTATGTTGCCTTAATAAGAAGCCGGCTCGAATACTGCTCGCTAATATGGAACCCATACTATGAGGTCCATTCCGTAAAAATTGAAAAGGTACAGAAAGTCTTTACCAGGTTCGCCCTGTGCAAAATGTATTGGCCTAACGGCCCTTCACATTATATAGGGCGACGGAAATTGCTAGGTTTGCAGTCATTGCACGATAGAAGAATATACTTTTCATTAATTTTCGTTTACAATGTTATCAATGAGAACATTAACTGCCATGAGTTGGCTAACCTATTTCAATCTCATATTCCTCCTCGATGTCTAAGAAATAGGCATATATTTGGTCTTCCATCTTACAAAACTAATTACTCATTGAACGAACCTCTTGTACGATGTTCCCGATTATGCAATGCTTATAGTGATATAGTAGATTTCAATGTTAATTTAGAAAGATTTAAACTTAATCTCTTTACTGTATTCAATTAGTCTGTAAGATACCTTTTTCTTTTTTTTTATCGCAACTAGTCTGTAAGATGTTTTTTCTGTAGACTGAAATGGAATAAATAACGATTTTTCGGTCCCTTCCTGGTTCTTTTGACGGTTAAATCCGTGGTTGTGGACTATCTTTATTATTTACTGCTCCACTGCCGTTGAATACTATCATAAGGTCCTTGGTGGGATCTTTGCAGAGTATACCGCGTTTTATATAAAACTGTTCGTATGTATTTTTCTCTAAAATTTCAATCACTGCCCGCTTTATTCTACTCCCTGATCTTTGTTCAATCGTATAAGAAAAACCTTGAAACAAAAGTGGCCAGTGAGATATTCGTAGTGGAACATCTGCTCTTCACACAGCAGTGGTGAAAGCAATACAGTCAGTTTCAATTTTGAAAGTAATCCCTAATAGATACATCCACAATATCTTCAATGCAAATATGATAGCAAGAACTTCCTCGGTAGCCGTTCATCGATGCACCGGTGCGCCAACTAATGCAGCTTTCAGTTGTTGAAATGCTGTAATTTGCTCATATCCAAAAAAAAAAATTTGCCATAACATATCAGAAAGTGGTTTAGCCAAATCGGGTAAAGTAAGACTTTAAATCTAAAAACCGTTCAACGCTCTTTCTGTCATTCTGTAAGCGAAAATATTCTGATGGTTTTATGATGCGCTTTTAGAAAGAATGCATGCAGAATTTGATACTTCTTCTATTTGATATTTGATTTTCAAGTTGTATTCAGCAGCTCCATGCAACACTGCTTTTAGGTTAAATTGCTCCTTATAATTTTTTATTCAGGCGACGATAGGCGCAACATAACCTTTTGAGGCCGTCTTTTTTAGTCAATAAAATGATAGGAGAGGTGAATTCTAAAAACTCGGTAGTATAATTCCTTCTTTAAGCCATTCTGATACCTGCTCGTCTACTAAGCGCATATTAGTGTAGAATATTCGGCTGAGGCATAGGTATATGGGAATATCGTCAAGACGGCGAATTCACATTTTAATCTACATATATAGTATATAAAAATGAAACGCTTTTTTGTTATGACCGCACATAACGTCCGAACCACTGCACAGAAAGACGTGAAATTTTGCACAGTTATTCGTTTATTGCTTTAGAAGATCCTAACGGAGCCCTTTTTTAGTTATAGCTAAGGGAGGGTGCCAATTTACATGACCCCTCACATATCGATTCGTGATCGTATTTTGTTCAAGTTTGTGATTGTGCACTTGAGTTACCAGGCACTGTGACAACTACCCTGTTCAGTTTCTGAATTCGCTGGAACCATTAATAATGTACAGAAATTTGAGACCACCTATATTGTGCAATGGAACTCGACTGGCCGTCAAAAATTTACATTAAAACATCATTGAAGCAACGATTTTGTCTGGCACATCGGCAGGTTAAGATGTCTTCATACATCGCATTCCTCTCAATCCTTCCGGCATACCATGGAATTTAAAATACTTCAGTTTCCGGTTCACCTAGCTTTTGCAATGACCATTAACATGTCACAAGGGCAGTCATTGAACGTTGCAAGTATGCATTTGGAACCTTCATGCTTTTCGCACGGTCAAAGGTGGGCAACCAAGGAAATTTATATGTTCATGCTAAGAATAATACAACAAAAAACGTTGTTTACCAAACTGCATTAAAATTAAATAAAAGTCTATGGAAGATAATAGTTATGATTATTTCATTTCAATAAGAATAGTGCAACGATATACGACATAGTATATACATACATAGATTACACAGTGTTACAAAATGGAAAAAATTGAATGAACTTTTAAAGTGACATATTGGAAATTGTTCACCTGGTCGAATATAACTCAAAACGGTTTTTGGAAAATTTGTAACACCCTCAAAATCTTGCTTTACCGTTAAAAAACCGTTCTTCGGAAGTGTACGCGCTAATCTTTTCATTACTTGGCCATTTCTTTACCGATTTTCAATATGTTTTGGAAAGGTAAGGATTATACCTTTAAATTGAGATATAAAGATCTATTTTTTGAGCTAGCCTGTTGTAAGTTTTCATCGGGTAAACTAGGAAAATTTGTTTTTTCTTCAAATTTTTCTACTTTGACCGCATTTTATTGCAGTATTTTACTAAAAATATATCAAGTATGAGGAATTATTTTGAAAGTACATTCATGTCCAAAAATTTTGAGTGCTCATGCAATGAAATCGGACAAAAATTGACGAAGCTATAAAATTTTTTCTGCTATTAAATAAATTTAACTTGCGAAAAGTTTTTTTTTTTTTTAATTTTTCTACTTTGACCGCATTTCATTGCGTTATTTTACTAGAAACATAGCAAGTATGAGGAATTATTTTAAACACATTCATTTCCAAAAATTTTGAGTGGTCATCTAATAAATTTACGCCGTCAATTCAACCTTGCGACCGCTTCGCAATTATATTGTGTAATAAGTGTGGTAAAATGTGTGATAGGCGCAACAAATTTTGTTACGCCTGCGGTCTATTTGTTGATAAGAAATATCGGTTCGATTTAAGAACAAATAAAGCTGTGGTTGAAGCGTTCAACCTCTTTTTCAGTTGTTCATACGTGGAAAGTGCTTGGTATGAAGCCGAATATATTTGTTCGATGTGCTGTACAACATTAAAACAATGGAAAACCGGTAAATGCGATGACCAGCGTCTGCCGTTTGTGACTCCTATGGCTTGGCATTATCAAATATATCTTTTGCCAAACAAAAATCACTGGTCACCACTATAAAAGTCGCCACCTCATAGAATATGCCAATGTGTTGACTGTATCGAAACCGATTCCAAGAGGAAAACAAGATCAGCGAACTAAAGACAAAAATCCAGCTACATTTCCTGATTCAAGCCACAAATCTTCTAATGAGGTAAATGACGAACCGTACCTTCCAACCAAAGCAATAGAAACGGAACGTGTCAAATCACGATTATTGTGATCTTGTGCGGGATATGGATCTGTCTATAAGACAGACAGAGATTCTGGCCTCCAGATTAAAGCAGTGGAATATAGTAGACAGTAACTTTAAAGTAACGTCTGCACGAGACAGAGACCTATCTTCGTTCGAACACATTTTCAAAGCTGATGACACCAATAACAAACTAGTTTATTGCGTTGATGTGGATGAATTGTTTGCTGCACTCGATCACGTGCACAGTCCACAAGATTGGCGATTATTTCTAGACGGTTCTTGCAAAAGTAAGTATTTAATGTGTTATGAGTGTGAGAGAACTAAATTTGAATACAATTTATCAATTCATTTTCAATTGACTAACATCGTAGGTCTGAAAGCAGTATTGCTGCACAACAGAAATGAATTGCCATCAGTTTCAGTGGCATACGCTACTGATATGAAAGAGACTTATCAAACGATGGAAAAAATTCTACGATTGCTTAAATACAATAAATTTCGCTGGCAGATTGTCTCGGACCTTAAAGTCCTGACAATTCTACTTGGAATGCAAGGTGGCTACACTAAATATCCTTGTTACTTTTGTGAATGGGACAGTCGTGCCAAAAATCATTACAAGTGTAGCATATGGCCACCGAGAAAGTTTCAAATTGGCAAAAATAATGTTCTCAATATTGCATTAGTTAAGCCTGATGATATAATTTTGCCGCCATTGCATTTAAAATTGGGGTACATGAAACAGTTTGTTAAACGACTCGAAAAAAACAGCGAGGCTTTTCTACACCTGAAACTTGTATTCCCCAAGTTGAGTGACGCCAAGATTAAAGAAGGTACTTATAAAAATTTCCCAACAAGAATTCTTCAAAAAGAATTCATCCTAATTAATTTTTACATTTTGATCATGAATTACAGGCGTTTTCGTTGGACCGCAGATTCGTAAGATTATGACTGATGATGACTTCATTAAAAAATTGAACCCAGTAGAGAAAAGAGCATGGCTGAGTTTCATTTCTTTGTGCCGAAACTTTCTTGGAAACACGAGAAGTTCAAATTACGTTGAGGTGGTCCATGAATTTTTGGAAGCTTATGGAGAAATGGGATGCAACATGTCTATAAAAATTCACTTTTTGCATTCTCATTTGGAATTTTTCCCGGATAATCTTGGTCAATTCAGCGACGAACAAGGTGAAAGATTTCACCAAGAAATCTCCAACATTGAAAAACGGTTTACAGGAAAGAACCAAGTTAGGATGATAGCTAATTACTGCTGGTCACTCAAACGTGAAACAGATGACTCGTCTTATAAACGCAGAAGATCAAGCAAACATTTTTAGCTATAAAGTTATTTAGCATTTTAATGATTAATTTTTTTTTATTTTCAGTCACAATAAAAATTTGAAGTTGAAAGATAATCAAAATGTATGAATTTTTAAATATGGTCATCATCTAAAATAATTTAAATAGTAATAACTCTGCCAATTTCCAACCGATTTTCGATTGAAATAGCTTAATCGACGCAGTACTAAATTTACTTTAATAATATTGTCTTTGATAGGTACCTTTCTGAATTAAGACTATCGTAAAATCGTAGTCAAAGTTTCAAAATTATTTTTTTTTTATTAAGTTACGATTTTTTTTCTCTGTAGCTTCGTCAGTTCTCGTTTGATTTTGATGAGTTATACGCCTTTAAAATAGTGATTTGTCACCTTTCAAAATATATAAACAACTTTTGAATCGGATGAAAATTCGCAAAGATATTGATGATTGACTAGCAAATGACCTCAAAAACAGTTTTTTGGCCCTAAAATGAGATTTTGGGGGTGTTTCGCAAATTTCAAGTATACAGTTTTTCTTAGTTTTATAAGGCCTAACGCCTAGGCTAGGTCTCTTTCAAAGTTCATTTTCAGTGTTACACAGTGTTATTTATGAAAAGTTGTTACATCATAAGTGATTTACAAAGTCAATAAAAAAAAGGTCGATTGATATCCTTGACAACAACGCAATACAGATATCATGCCAATTTTCACGCGAGCGCAGCCGCGGGGTTTAGGTTAGTTGGATTATAACTTCTTTGGCAAAAAGCAAAAATTTTAGGTCGGACTCAATTACCACAAAAGCATAAATCTTTGATTTCACCTAAACTCATCACCTTGTTTTACTGTATCATTTTGCGAATTGCTGTTTAACTTCTCTTTGAACATGACCGAGTTTTCAGATATCACATGCTTCACCAATATTTCGGGAATTACACTTAAATGCAGAGAAATTTTACCTCGGAAATATTGACGAAATCAAGGCTGAAGAAAATCGTATCCACTCTAAGCCCTATTACGAAATAAAATTGGCTATCATTAACAAATACATGCGATGACAAATTATGGCAACCAACGACACGTAAATAAATTGACGGGTATACATTATATGACTTTGACAAATTGAAAGCAGACGCGCATAACTTCTTATGAACACTTCAATCGCATATCAGTACTATTAACATAAGTGCACCAGAAAACCTCAGCAGAAATGAGCAGTGCCAAATAAAACTGCCAAAATTGGAAATACCGAAATTCAGCGGCAGCTCTCTAGAGGGGGTATAAATACCACCAGAAAATGTTTTATTTGACAACACATTTGACAGACGGGCCAGAAAGATTAAAGATAATTGAACCAATGGACTCTGGATCGCAAGTTAACTTGGTAACGGAGAGCGTACTAAACAAGCTTCACCACTTTCCATTAAAGGGATATGGCGCATGATTCTCAACGTATCTCGACGTATCAACCTCGAACTTTATGCATGTTCAGGCAGCTATTCTACCATAATTGATATTTTTGTGCTTCCTAGCATTGTGTCGAGGCAACCCACAAAATCTGGAGAATATTAACTTATCCGACCTTTGGTTCAATCGAATGGATATAATTGTTTTGTTAATTGGCGCAGAATTTTATCCCCAATTGATGCGCTCACAGCAAATAAAACTCAATCAATTAATTGATTGACAAATTCGGGAAACTTGAAGACAATAAAGATGCTGAGCGATCACTGTCTCTAACTGACCGACGATTTGAAAATCATTTTGTGTAGAACGTAAAAAGAAATACGGATAGGAGATTCATCGTTTGTCTGCAATTTTCAGAACAATTATTCTCAGCTCAGCACATGGTTCAAATTCTGGAAGAAGATATTCCTGATTCACGCGACGTCATGCGACACCACTGATTTTGATGCATCAGTCAAGACATCTAGCATGTCGGACCAACTGTACAGAGTGAACTTTTTTCTTTCTGTTGCTATTTCGGGTGCATAGATTTGTCTTCACGGCTAACAACGATACAATGTATTGGCAGATTAAAGTCAATGATGTAGACCAGATTTTTCAACTCATCGTTTGGAGATACAACAAGCATCAGAACATTCTATCGTCTTAAAACTGTAACATTCAGCGCCATACTTAGCCACGAAATTCCTTCAAGTGCCTGATGATTTTTATGTAGACGATTGCCCCAGAGGGGCTGACTCTATCAGTACCGCCTTGGAACCACAGAAACAAGTGAATTCACTTTTAGAGAAGCTCTAAGCTTCGGAAATGGTGTTCAATTACACTGTTCAACAGCATTTTTGGAACAAAATAGCGACCCTATAATTCTGAAAGGGTATGTTAAGTAGATCATTTTTGTAGAACAAACTTATGGCCAGCACGTCTGAGTTTTTTTTTACAGTGGGTCAAAGTTTTAATTTTTTGGGCCAAGAAAGCATTATTCTATATGAAAAAAATGTTGTAAGTTAATGTCTGAGAGAATTCTTATGGTCAGAGTGTTGAATTGTATGAGGATTATTTTTGTGGAAGATCTTAACCCTATAACTGGTCTCTTTATGGGTCAATTTGACCCTTTTTTCGAGAAAATCAAAAAATATCCTTTAAAAAATGACATTTAAGGATTAAAACATTCTACGAAAATGTTTGTCGGAAAATTTCAGTGGAGGTCACCAAAGACACCATTGTTGTAAATAAAGCTCTTTACAATTAATTGGCAAAATTACACGCCAACTTCTGTAAAAAAATTATAATTTTGTTTTAATAGTGGTTTATTATAGTATGTACATATTTATTTTTTTGCTTCAGCAGTAGTATGACAATGGATTAAAGATTAAACTTAATATCCTGATGAAGCCTTTCACCGTGTTCATCTGAAACCGCTCCAAGGGTTTCTTTAAAAAAATTGAGATGAGAGTGCAGAAAATGCAGCTTTAGTGACATCTTAACGCCAATATTGTTAAAACCGATTAGCATGCTTTCAATATTTTCTGCATAGTTTTGTGCTTTTGAGTTTCCAAGGAATTCTGATATAACCAGCTGCACAAAGTCAAATGCTGTCTTTTGCATATCCGACAGATGACCATAAAATTCTTTATCTTGTAATAATTTTCTTAGATCGGGTCCAACGAGCATTCCTATTATTATTATTATAATTGAGCTTTATTGTATAATTAATTACACAAAAAGTATAAAGGTACTTAGGCACTAATAACTAAGATCTTCAGCCTATGTATAAAGTAAGGTTTTGGAATTATAGCGATTACTGGTTTCAAATAAAATTTATAAGGTATTAGATGTCAAAGTAAATATTGCATAATCTAAGAATTTTTATAAGGATGGAGATGTGTTCATCTGATATGTTTTCCAGCAACTGAACCATCGTCTTGTTGTGATTCTTACAAATACTATTGATTCTTTCACATTCTAACGTTAGGTGGTGGATTGAAATAGTAGCTTGGTGGCATATAGGACATGTTGGTGCAGGACTGTCGGTGAATAAGTGTGCGTGAGTTAGATGTGTATGTCCTGTTCGAAAGCGGATATATCGCTGCAAGTGAGTTCTTAAGACGTTTGAGGGGTAGATGGGTGGTTTTCCCGATGGGTTGATGTTTTTGTAATGGTGTTGGTAGTGGTTCCAGAATAGATGTGTGTTGCGTGAATGATGTTCGGTTATGGTTCTTAATATATCGGTTTTGTGTTGTGTTGATTTTTTTACAATAGGTGCAAGTGTGCTGAATTTAGCTGCTTCGTCTGCTACAAAATTTCCTTGGATACCGACATGGCCGGGGATCCACATCAATTTGGTCTTGTTTTCATGGCGTATGAGTAGGTCTCTAATTTCACAGATGGTATCATTTTTGTGCGAAATGTTCATAACAGCTTTTATGCAAGATTGGGAATCGGAGCAGATAATATGCTTTCCTCTTTGGCATTTGCATTGTTTAAGTGCATCGACAATCGCTTCCGCTTCAGCAGTGAATATGGAGCAGTTCGTTTCTAGTTGGGATAGTTGTGCGATATCTAATTTTTCGTTTATAATAGCGTAGCCAACTCCTGCTGTCGTTTTGGATCCATCGGTATAGTTAAAGGACCACCCAGCCGCTTTAAACTTTTCTGCTGTGTTGTAAAAGTGTGTAACGTAAGTGGCAGCGCATGTAGTTTTTTTGGGAAGATGCATTAGTGATGATATTATGCTACTGTTACGGAAATACCAAGCAGGGCGGTATGGAATAAACCTACGCCGAGGCATTGGATTGAGCCCCATATTGTGGATGCTTTGGATAACTCTATCCAGAGCTGATGTGTACTTTTTATTTTTTTGTTGTTGTTTTTTCATCATATTTTGGTTGTAAGACAGTAGTTGGCGCTCTGAAGGCATTAGTATTTTTGTGGTCAGTTTTGCTATGCTAATATTGATTCTTGAGTCCAGAGATCCAAGCCCACTTTCGGTTTGCAAGATAATTAATGGTGTTGTACGAAAGCCTCCGAGGCCGTAACGAATAGCAGCATTGTATACGGATTCGATTTTCCTAAGGTTTGCTTTAGAAGTGTGCCCATAGATAAATAAGCCGTATTCAATTTTGGTAACTATGAGAGATTTTATTATGTTTAGTATTACATTAGGGTGGGCGTTGCTATGGTAGCTGCTTATGCATTTGACTAGAGTGAGTCTTTTAGTTAAGGTGTTTTTAAGATGGTCTATGTGTGCGGTGAATAGGTATTTGTTGCTTAGAATAATTCCTAGAACTCTAAGTTCAGGTAGGTACTCAATTTTGTTGCAATTGATATATATTTCTACTGGTGTATACTGTTTTTTGCGGCATATGTGCAAAGCTTTCGTTTTTGTTGGGGACAATTTAGCGCCCGTGATGTTGCACCATCTGCTTATATCTTCAAAGAGAAGGTTAATTTTACTTTGTAGTAAGCTTTGATTTTTGTGGTTCACTACTATATACAGGTCGTCAGCGTAGATGCAGTGTGGAAATGTTGGGTGATTTGTGAGTATATTATTTAGTTTTTCAAAGGCAATTAAAAATAGTGAAACCGATAAGGGTGAACCCTGTGGGATCCCATTTTCTAGTGGCATAGTTTTGGAGTAATGTTGGTTAACTCTAACTTTGAATTTTCGTTTTGACAAAAAAGCTGCAATGAAGTTAATTATTTTTGGACCAAGTTTCCATTCCTTAAGTTGTTCGATGATTGCATGGGCACCGATGCGATCGAATGCCTTTTCAAAGTCTATGGAGAGAATAGAAATATGGTTCTTTGAACTCAAATTTTTACAATTTGATGGTCCAAAAAGAGCATGGCGTCTGTTGTTCCTTTTCTTCTTTTAAATGCTACTTGCTTCGGGTTTATTAGGCTGTTTCTTACAAAGAACCAGTTGATCCGATTGGATATTATTTTTTCAAGTATTTTGCTGCTGCACGAAATAAGGGAAATCGGTCGGTAACCATCGATTCTGTTTTTGGGCTCTCCTGGTTTCGGAATTGGTATTACCGTGCTGGTCTTCCATTCTTGTGGAATGATTCCAGATGTGAAGATGTTATTGTATAGGTGAAGCAGAAAACTTTTTGCCGATGGTGGGAGGTGCTTTAACATTGGATAACTGATTCTATCGGCACCAGGGGTTTTCCCTTTTACATTTGAAAGTGCATAGTTAAGTTCAATTAACGTTATTTCCGATTCTATAAATTTGGCAGTTGGGTGAGGGGTGTAAGCAATGTTAGTACTCATGTCATTTTTACAACTTAAAAATAGGGATGAAAAATTGGTATCATCGGATGCTGTCGACCATGCTTCGACAAACAAAGAGGCAATATCAGAACAATTTGAGGTAACGTTTCGGCTTTGGTCTTCGATAAAAGGTAATTTACATTAAATGAAATAAATAATTTCTTAAAACCGTATTTTACGTTCTTTTAATTTTGCTGCAGATAATCTGGGGAAAATTGTTTGAATGCGTTTGAAAGCATTTCTTTGTGTATTTAAGCTTTTAATACAATTTTCCACCACGCCCAACTTAATATGCAGCGGTGGAAGTATGACCTTATCTTTTGGGACAAGGGATTCATGGATTACATTTAAGTCACCAATAATATTTTCTTTACGTTCTTCGAAATATTTAATATGATAATGGCTGCTGGTAGCACGTGAATCCCATTTACAAAGAAAGCACATATATTTTGTGTATCCTGTTTGCATTCCAGTCAATATTGCAATCATTTTGAAGTCTGCGCATACTTCCCATTTATATTTATAGTATTAAATTTTATTTAAGAAATTTGAAATATTTGCGTATGTTTCCTCCTTTTTTGTGGAATACGCAACCGGTATTGATGGATGCTGATTTCCATTGTGCAGCAAAACTGCTTTTAAGCGGTGTTTTGAACTATCTATAAATAGTCGCCAAGCGGAAGAGTCCAGTGGAAGCTTTAGATATTTTAGAACCTCTTCAATACTGCAACAGTATACAAGTTCTTCTGATTTTTTTAAATAACTTTCCAGATCGGCGTGTCTTTTTCTTGGCGATGTAACTTTTACATCGGCTTTTATCAAATTCCTGTTTTTCAATCTGGAACATAATATTTCAGCTTTCTCTTTTGTTAGTCCAAAATCTCTTACAAGATCTTCAAAATAAGCTTGGTCTATCAAATTAGGACATATGTTTAAACCATCAGGAGGCAAGTAACTTATATCTGATATTCAACCGCCGCTGTTATTTCTGTATTGGCGTATGTCATATTGGCCGTAAATGTATGTGTAGGCGGTTGAGGCACCGGAACACCTTCACAGCGCACTTCTGGTAAAATGACATTATTTGTTGCTTCGTATGTCATTATCGCGTACTGCCTTTGGCTTCAACCAAATTTGTAATTTACGCAGAAATAGCATGTGATGTGTGATCTTCATGTTCAATCCATATAATAGGCGCGGAAAATGGCAGCGCCTTAGTACCGCATTTCTACCAGGTCAAAAGACCACTTTCGCAAGTAGTACATACAGTTTTGGTATCCAAGCTTCACATAAAAATCGTATTCCAAAGAAAAGAAAATATGGTTCTTCAATTGTAGGGAATATCTTTCTTCTGCTTTGATGGTGCGTAAAATGTCCACAAATAAAACAAAACCAATCTCTTTATTTGCAAACAGAATCCGCCATGCTTATTTAAGCTTTAATTGTTCTTTTTTATATTAATTTTAGTAAAATGTTTGTTCATTTTTCTGTTGGTCTAGTAAAATGTTAATATTTTATAATTTTATTGAGCTCAAGGCCAGTTTATGGAAGATTTGCTTGTTTTTTCACAAACAAATCTTCCATAAACTGGCCTTGAGCTCAATAAAATTATAAAATATTAATTTTAGTAAAAATCACACCCGATATGTACTGCTTAGTAGCTCAATTATGCTTAATTTTATCACACCCGATTTGTAAGTCACAGCTTACTAGACGCGAGAACTCAGTGTTCGGCCCGGCCGAACTTGACGACGTTTTCACCTGCTTTGTATATGTTGGCGTGTAATTTTGCCAATTAATCGTAAAGAGCTTTATTTACAACAATGGTGTCTTTGGTGACCCCCACTGAAATTTTCCGACAAACATTTTCGTAGAATATTTTAATCCTTAAATGTCATTTTTTAAGGGATATTTTTTTATTTTCTCGAAAAAAGGGTCAAATTGACCCATAAAGAGACCAGTTAGAGGGTTAAGATCTTCCACAAAAATAATCCTCATACAATTCCACAATGCAGCTCTGACCATAAGAATTCTCTCAGTCATTAACTTACAACATTTTTTTCATATAGTATAATGCTCCCTTCGACCAAAAAATGAAAACTGTGACCCACTGTAAAAAAAACTCAGACGTGCTGGACCATAAGTTTGTTCTACAAAAATGATCTACTCAACATACCCTTTCAGAATTATAGGGTCGGTATTCTGTTCCATTCAAAAAGTCTTCATTTGTTGGACAGTGTTATTAAGCAGTACTGCACCTGAACGTCAGGAACGTCAAATTATCCTGGATTTCGACGAACCTTCTTATTGATCGATCAAAACACTCAGGTTATGGCTGCCAAAGTCTGATCAATTATTCGGAAGAGCACAAAAATCAACGGCAGAAGGTTTGACAAAGAAATAGTTAGGTCAGAACTTGCAAAAATCTTCGATCCGTTAGGGCTATTTTTTCTAACATTTCTGCAGGAACCGTGGCAGTTACAAATACCACTGAATCATCAAAACTAATGGCAAAACGAATAAAACCACGAAAAACAAAAATCAATTCAAATGCACACATTTGTCAACGCATCCGAACGAGTCTATGGAACTACGATCTACATTCGGTCAACATATTCAGAAAACACTTTAACAACCACACTGCAAGAAGCACCAATCAAAAAACAAGCGAAATAGGTGTGAAATAAAAATTTTTTTTCTTCGTTCTTGGAAAACCCGTTTCTTTATTTTTACGATTCCATTGTTATTAAATTATATAAGCCTAACTACTTTATTTTTCACTCCTTTTTCCTCGTCACTTTACTAATTCGAACATACATAAGTAATTTTATATTTCTACAGGTACTGTTACCAATTTTGTTAAGTTTATATATACACATATATAAACATATACCTCTTTTTTTGCATCATATAAAAGGACGGGCATTATGAGGGATTTGTAAAGCGAGATTTTTGTTCGTCGAGAAAAAACTGTACTTTTCAATTGTCTACCGAGCCCAAAGTAGCACCAGTTGGATTGATTTATAGGCTGACATTATTGGCGGAGTTCACCCTTCTTATGGCTTGGGCAAAGTACACAGAGATTTCAATCTTCTGGCATCTACTAGTCGGACCAAATTGTGCTTAACTGCTGCTACATGCTTCCTACCAGCTCTTTGCTGCCGGCTTTGAACAGCTCAACCGGTATACCGTCTGCTTCAGACACGTTATTGTTCTTGAGCCGCCTTAGTGGTGTTCTCACCTCGGCTTTGTCGAGTGGAGGGACTCGTTTTTCATTACTAAAGATTGTTCTGGGCTCCTCTTCTTCAAACGCGTCAGAATGCATATTCAGTAGCGTTGAGAAGTGCTTCCTCCTTACCTGAAATGAGATCTGAACGTCTGTCACTATATTCCCATACTCGTTTTTGCAGGAACAAGCCCCGTTCTTGAAGCCACATTTTCGGGCCGCTTTCCTGCTTGTCTATCGTTTTTTCCGTTCTTACGGTAGCACTTGTTTATTGCACGCTTATTAATTAGCTGCAGGGTGGTTTTATACGCTGAGTATATCTTTGCAGCAGTAACGCGGCACTCGTCGTCATACCAACTGTTTATTTGTGACTGGTAGTGGCCAACCACATCCTCCGCAGCGGTACGAGGCGATTGGGAGATGTTATCCCATTGCTCGTTAATGTCGGAACAATTAGGGGATGCTTGCAGCATTCAGAGTCAATATTGAAAATTATCAGCTGTCCGTTAGGGCTTTCTTCAGTGTAGAGAGGTGCATGTGGACAAACTGCTACAAGGTAATGATCAAAGTCAACGCTTGCTCCTCGGATAGAATGAACATCAAGCACGCTAGAAGCGTATCTCGTGTCTGTCAGGGGACACCCATGTGGCTTTTTGTATGCTTCAGTGTTGGAATCTGGTGTTTCTTTTTATCATGTTTCGCGCCGCGGCGAAGTCGATCAGCCTCTCACCGTTGCCAGAGTATTTTCATGAAGGCTGATGTTTCCGACTGTTGGACAAAAAATGCCTTCTTTGCCTACTTTAGCGTTAAAGACGCCAATCATAATTTTTACATTGTGCCGGGGGCAGCGCTCATATGATTCCTTTAGGCGCTGATAGAACTCATACATGCATATTTTTGCATCCATGCCCCGTCCATCGCATCTCCTGAACTACAGTGATGTCATCCTTATATTTATTGAGGACATCCCTCTATCCCTATAAAGAGTCCGGAAATTCCACTGGCCTATCCGTAAATAGTAGTCCTTGTTTCGTTTGCGGGGGTCGTCAACTGTATGTAGGTGCAAGTTTGAAGACACTAAAAATGACGGTCGACTTTTAAAATTGTTTTTGGGGAGTGTTGCGTTTTTGAATGGGTTATAAAACTGCTTACTCAAAAAATTTAAAAAAATTTGTTTAATCAAATTTGTACACTTAATAGAAATTTGTTAAATTATTTTAAGTCTTGCTGAAAGTTTTAAACTTGGTTTTAAATATTTTTATATGAGAATTCTCTGTATTTCAATAGAAAAATAAAAAAAGTTAATATATATGTACAATGTACATTGTACATTCGAGTATATATTGTCCAAATTTGCCAATATGTGGGTAGGCTTAAGTTCTGTCGTGGACTGTTTTTTAAATTTGTTCAATTTTCATCTAGAAGTTTTTTCTCATTTGACAATTAATGCTGCAATACATATGCATGTTGCTGGCAGAATTTCACGGCTGTAAACTTAATAGTAAAAGTGCTCAAAATTAATTGTTTTTAATAGTTTAAAATATAATTTATAACAGTTGCAATAAATGTAAATTGATTAATGCAGAAACTTACATCATTTAAAAGATGCGTATGACGTCAGGACCAGTTTTAAGAAAACCCTAAATACATTTTATTATTATTAATGGATTTATTATAAAAAAAATAATAGGAGCAACCCACGCTTTATAACATTATATCGATTTTTTCTGTTAATTATTTTATATACTCGTATATAATAATTTGGCGCTTACACTTATAGCTCAGTATCTGGTCGAGGTTTTGGTGTGCACTACTCGTACAAATGGAGGGCCCTACAGCTTTGTTCTGACTCCGTACGGCGGAAGAATTTAATGAGATATGGTACGACTATATAGATAATAAACACTATTTTCTAGATTTTAATTCTATCTGCCATTTTAGCGTGTTTTTGAGTTTTTGAAACAATTATTTTTTAACTTAATATTGGGATAAGGTTTAGGAAATCGAAAGTACCCAATCATGTTCTGCGAACTGGGCATTATTATTATTATTATTATTATTTGAGAATTTATCTCATACGGCGAGAGACGTAAAATTTTAAAATGTTATTCGTACTCAATTGATGGATGTGTCCATAAAGTCAAGATTACAAGAACCAGTAAATAGGCATATTTCACATGAAGAGCTTCTGCCTTTCGACGGTCCAGCAATGGGGCACACAAAATTTTGCTGTCCGCACAACTGGCCGTCAAATGTCTCCAAACCAGTGATGCACAACGTTGGCAGAGCTACCAATATAACCGCATCAATTTTGTTTTAGTACGAGTATGCGTGCGCTTGTGTCGCATAAAAATAAAACCTCCGCAAACTTTGTATACAGCACAACGCACAAAGGCAAACTGATTCGTTGCCAACGCACACACGACCTGTAGATAAAAGCCGAGCAACCCCATACGGCTCCGGTGTGCATCACTGCTCCAAGAGGATACATATTGTTTGAAACATTGGAATGTGTATGTATTGACTATTTACGGCTAGAACTCGCCATCAATGATTTAATATCATAAAATCATACTTTTAATAATACGATAACTGAAAAAATCAAAATTAACAAACTTCAAAATGAAAGTAAGGGAGCGCGAGTTTTATTCTGAAGCAATAATCTCTGCCTTTGAATAATTACATAATATTAGGCCTCATCTTTTGTAAGCGACTTGCAAAAGAACACTATGTAGCTTAGCGTGGAAAGCAACAACAAAAATAAGCTTGTTGAATTGAAATAAGCGGGTTGAAATAGCCGACTTTACAACAAATAGCCGACAAATTTTACAAACGACCATTAATTTTGACAGATTAGTGTTGTAAAGTGTATTCAAAATATAAGAGAGTTGATTATAAGCAAGTTTGACTTTCTTTTGCTAGTCGCTTACAAAAGATGACGACTATTGTGATTTTATTGCATGTAAATGATGTTTACTTATACGTATGTAATATGTTTGTGTATATACTTCTGTTTTTTTCTTTCTTTTATGGATGGAATTCACCACCTCGGAATTACTTTGAAAATATACGTTTCTTTACCGTAATATTGTCATATGATATCTACTACAACCACAGGGACAATTCTTTTCTGGAACTTCTTATCGCATATACCTGTTGGGTAACCCTATAATTTGGTGGAGTAACTTGATTTTTCTAGTTGCTTTTCTGGTTGTAGTATTCGTAACAGCTATTAAACAACGTCGTTTGTATGGACAACAGATGCTTCACCGTCATTTGACCACACAACAGGGATTCATGCAATTAAATGGAACAAATAACAATGAAGGTACTAATGATATATGATGAAATATTATATGCACAGCCTTATACGTAGCACAAAAGTAATATCCTAGTAGTAGAGGTTCAAAGTATCTTGTTCAGCGCAGTATTATGAACATTTTATAGTTAAAACAGGTAAAAGGGGCTAGCTCTGATTATTTTAAGTACGATTTTTCGTATATTTAAAAATTACATAAGTATATATGCTGGCCGACAGAAAAAGCGCCCGAAAATTCTTTCACAAAGTACGACGGCTAACAGAAGGTTTTAAGACCGGGGCGAATTCCTGTAAGAACGACAACGGCGAACTGGTGACTGACGTTCAGAATAGTTTATGGAGGGAGCACTTCTCCACACTACTAAGTGGTAGTGACAGAGGCCACCTTGGAGAAGGTGATGATCCCGAAACCCCAATCAATGACGACGGAATTCATGTTCCGTTACCCAACTGCGATGAAATCCGTATAGCAATAGCACGGCTAAAGAACAACAAAAGCGCCCGGAGTTGACGGGCTGCCAGCTGAGTTATTCAAATACGGTGAAGAAGAGTTGGTAAAGCGCATGCACCAGCTTATCTGTAGAGTATGGTCGGACGAATGCATGCCTACTGATTGGAATCTAAGTGTACCTTGCCCAATCCACAAGAAGGGTGATACTGCAATTCGCGGCAACTATCGTGGTATAAGCCTTCTTAACATTCCATATAAGGTTCTGTCGAGCGTATTGTGCATGGCTTTAGACCTGGTAAATCTATCACCGACCAGATATTCACAATACGCCTGATCTTGGAAAAGACCCGAGAAAGAAGAATCGACACACACCATCTTTTTGTCGCCTTCATTGCCGCCTTCGACAGAACGAAAAGAAGTTTCTTATGCCGCAATGTTTGAATTTGATATCCCGGCAAAATTATACGGCTATGTAAAATGACGTTGAGCAACACCACCAGCTCCGTCAGGTTTGGGAAGAACCTCTCCGAGCCGTTTGATACCAAACGAGGTTTCAGACAGGGTGACTCTTTGTCGTGCGATTTCTTTAACCTGGTGCTGGAGAAGATAATTCGAGCCGCAGAACTAAATCGGTTAGGCACCATTTTTTGTAAGAGTGTGCAATTGCCGGCGTACGCCGATGACATTGACTTCATCGGTCTTAACAACCGCGCAGTTAGTTCTGCCTTCTCCAAACTGGATATACGTCAGCCTTGAAATCCAACGCAGAATCTCTCTTCCCAACATGCGCTACTCCGGACTGAGTAGGCAATTGCACAGTAAAGTCCTCTCTCGACGGACAAAAACCATAATCTATAAGTCTCTCATCATGCCCGTCCAATTGTATGGCGCAGAAGCATGGACGATGACAACATCAGATGAGAGGGCTCTTGGAGTGTTCGAGAGAAAGATTCTTCGAAAGATTTATGGACTTTTGCGGTTTTGCGAGGGTGAATACCTCGTTCGATGGAACGATGAGCTGCACGAGCTGTACAAGGATGTAGACATAGTGCAGCGGATTCAGAATCAGCGGCTCCGCTTGCTAGGTCACGTCGTTCGAATGGATGAAATAGCTCCAGCCCTGAAGGTTTTAAACGCGGTACCATCGGGTGGTAGCAGAGGAAAGAGGAAAAGGAAGACCTCCTCTGCGTTGGAAAGACCAAGTATAGAAAGACGTGGCTATACTTGGTATTTGCAATTGGCGCCAGTTAGCAAAAGATAGGGACAGCTGGCGTTCTTTGTTGACCTCGGCCAAAATCCCTTAGGCGGTTGATGCGCTTATTAAGAAAGTAAGTAATATAACGCAACCGATTTTGCCAAGAACCACAATGGAAGCAGTGTATCCCTATCTATCGTGCAAAATATTTGTTCGCCCGGGATGTACAAACAAATGATTGATTGATGGCCACAATGCAATGCACATGCCTATGGAAAATCATCACAACAAGCTTCGTCGGACCACTACCGGACTACAATGCATGTCTCCTCGTCTTGATTGACACATTTTCTAAGTGGGTCAGACTTGTTTCAATACGTCAAGCAACAACTGTAATAGCCCTCTAAGCACTCCAGGAGAGGGTATTTTATCTATTCAGATGCCCAGTAGTCTTTCTCAGCGGCAACAAAAAGCAGTTCGTTGATAATGACTAAGCGCGTCATCTCAGCGAACAACATATCAAGCATAAATTCACCCCGGCACATTTTCCCCAGGTAAATCCCACTGAGCGAGACGATCGAGTAATTAAAAATATGTTTTCGCTGCGCTCAAATATGGAGCACCGCCAAAATGAACTTTGAAATCGAAGCCCCACACCAGACACCCACGGAAAGAGAAGAACGTCATCAACTCGCAATGCCATAACCGAACTGTGGGAAGAAATGAGGAAACAGCTCTCAACTGCGCAAAACTAAAACTGGGAGAGAATAGAACAAGTGAAAATATTTATTGGACCCCCGCTGGTACCACAGCTCCATGTGAACCCTATTTCGCGGTTAAGGTGGAACCAAATGCTTTCATAGCTGAGCACTCAGCAACACCAGACGCAACCGACATATAAGGAGTAGAAAGAGAAGACAAACGTTTACAGAAGTAGAGAAAGCCAACCTGTTAATAGCAATGCGTTAACAGGGGACTTACTGCAACGGCCTGCACTAAAAAAAATACGATTTTTTAAATGCATAAAAAAGGAAGTGTATTTTTATAACATTACATTTTTTATATAACACCTAAGAATGGCGTTACGAGCCGGCGGAATGGAATTGGGCACCAACAACACCAGCACTGAGGCTTATGGATATGCGGACCGATAAATAGGTTGCGGCTTATCTAGCGAGTATTATGCAATGAAACATTTTTTCTTCGACCGACGAAAACATATTTAATAATTGGAAATTTTTCTTCGGTTTAATTTTTGAGAAAAATTATCATATGCATGGAGTAAAATAGTAGTATATAAATACATTAAATAAGTCAATGAAATAATTGGGTGATTCACACGGTGTCATAAAGAAAGATATTGTCATAATATCAAACTCTTTATTTGATAATCAAATATGGTATTGGAAAAATGTATGTAAGGAATATAATATATATACTTTAAAATATTTTATATCAGTGTGCAAATTTCTTTTAAGAAAAGAAAACTATAATAGCTTCAGCGTAATCCACAATTATTATATTTCATTGCGCAAGGAGCGCAGACATTTGTCGGAATCGGCCAAATCGAACGAATACAACCGATTGTTCAGATTTTCCATTTTGCTGGAAAACCCCCCATTTGAGCAGCTGAAGTCTTGAAATGTTGTACAAATTATATATAGATTTTTAATGAGCTCAAGGCCGGAAAAATAAAACAATTAAATAATATGTAAATTATTTTATTTAATCGTCAATATTTCGACTTCAGTCTGAAGTCATCATCAGGACTGCAAAAAACAACAGAAAGCGTTCGCTATGTACAAACTAAAACAATAATGAACACAAACTTACACTATCGGCTGCGCCTGGTAGACTGGCATGTGATATGCAAAAACTTAATTTATAGTATACATATACTCAACAAAAATTGAAGATGAGCGAAACATAAACCAAAAATGTAAACAATAAAAGAACAGTAATTGTATACAAAAATATGTAGGAACAACAACACGTGAAAATGTAAACAAGTTAAAATACAGTAATTGTAAACAGAAGGAGGAGAAAAGTTACTACAAAAGATTCACATTGGAAATGCTGCACATTGTGAACACCCCTAATAATATGAGGATGAATTTTAAAACGGACACCGACAATTGTGCACATGTCTACCGCAACTTAATATTAAGAAACAGCAAATATTCAAGGCATATGAGGACATAGTCCAACAGCTGTTCCGATTCCAAAACCGTCCCTTGCATTGTTGTTTGTTTATTTTTGTTTACAATTACTGTACTGTATTCATTTACATTCTCACGTGTTGTTGTTCCTAAAATAATTTTTTGTTTACAATTACTGTATTTTAACTTGTTTACATTTTCACGTGTTGTTGTTCCTACATATTTTTGTATACAATTACTGTTCTTTTATTGTTTACATTTTTGGTTTATGTTTCGCTCATCTTCAATTTTTGTTGAGTATATGTATACTATAAATTAAGTTTTTGCATATCACATGCCAGTCTACCAGGCGCAGCCGATAGTGTAAGTTTGTGTTCATTATTGTTTTAGTTTGTACATAGCGAACGCTTTCTGTTGTTTTTTGCAGTCCTGATGATGACTTCAGACTGAAGTCGAAATATTGACGATTAAATAAAATAATTTACATATTATTTAATTGTTTTATTTTTCCGGCCTTGAGCTCATTAAAAATCTATATATAATTTATATAATTATGGCCAATACAACTGAATCAACAATGTTGTACAAATAATTTTTATTATGAGAACTTCTTTAGCAGTGAAAATCATAGAGATCGGATAAATACAACGAAATACCTGGGAAGTGATGTAATTTTCCCTGTAGGTCTTATCGAGTAGAACGAGAATCCAATTTTGGAATTTGTCAAACACCCCCAAAATCTCGACTTAACCTTAAAAACCGATTTTTCGTGCTTTTGCGCAATTCTTAGCCCATATCTTAGCTAATTAACAACCATTCTAAGAACGGTTTAAGAAAGAAGAAACTCAGACCTTTTGAAAGATATATAGTCGTCACAGCAGTCAAAATTCTTAATATCAAATAAATATAACATATGGCTTGCATACAATTTTTCCTTTCATGAAAGATATGAAAACTGGAGAATCTGATCAATCGGTTGTATGGAAGCTATATGTTAAATTTCTTTGACCTATATGATTTTCAGTGCCTATATATAGCTAACAATAGCGGACAACTATTAATTATTATTGGTACTATTATTGCAGTCAAAATTCTTAATATCAAATGAATATAACATATGGCTAGCATACAGTTATTCCCTTCATGAAAGGTGTGAAAACTTCGGCAAAGCCGAAAGCCTTTTTTTACTTGTTTGCTCTTTATTTTGCCCTTTTCACAAGGTTTAATAATAATAATAATAATAATCCCAACGGTTTTTTTTCCCTCCATACCCGCCCGACCGACGCGAGGGGCGCATCCGTATGACGCACGGATATATAAAAAAAAAAAATTTTTTTTTTCATATACATATGCTGCGCCGAGTCATGAAAGGCAGAAGTTTGTTAAGTGTCGAGATCTAAAACTGTTCAGCTACAGAACAAATGCTCATCAGCTGATCGAGTAGTAATATATAAGTATGTTTGTATCAATTATTGAGAGCATTGAGTATAGTTTTCTTTACGTAAAAAAGTGAGTCTGAAGTATCAAAAGAACCGGAATGAGTGTTAAAATCCTGGCACAAACTACGGAGTGGCGCATTTAACTCAAAATTACTTTTACATGGCTTCAGAAAAAGAGGCCGGAAATGTCTTGAAATTCGGGAGGGAACGTTTAGTTTTATTTCACCAAGAAGAGATGGGCTATAGATCAAGCCTGTCAGTAACTTCACTAAAAATACTACGCCTAGCATTTCTCTACGACTAGCAAGTGTAGGAAGATTAATGAGTTTTAAACGACTTATATATGGGGGCAGGTTGTACTGAGAATCCCAACGAAAATTTCTTAAAGCAAAAAGCAGAAATTGTTTTTGAATTGACTCTATTCGGTCGGAATTTTTTAGTTTATTAAAATCTGTTCCGTGATGAATATATATGTAGTTGATTTTCGAAATATATTTATATCTTACAGATAGTGATGAAACACAACGGTTATCTTTGAGAGCAGCGATTTGGTTTTTTATCGGTTGGATTTTGCACTATCTTCCGTTTTGGACAATGGGCCGTGTTCTCTATTTCCATCATTACTTTCCAGCCCTAATATTTAACTCCATGCTAGCAGGTAAGACCCTCAATTATTTAATATTATTGATTTGCTTTCAATATTTTGAGAAATTTTCTGTTTATCTTATGAATGAAAGTTGTAGAAGATATATTTTCAAATATTGTTCTGTGACAGGATTTTGGGTGTTGGAGATAAATATGCATTAAAATTCGTCATCATTTAATTTACGATAATACGATATCTTTAAAGCTTTTTTATTGAGCAAACGAAGGGTATTGTGCATTCAGCGGGACCGCTTTTTAATAAAAAGCGAGCGTTTTAAAAAAAGCGACTCAAGCTAAATGAAGTTTGTGAAGAAAAACCAATAAATATATAAAAAAAAAATTGCGGTGATCGAACAGCGTCGACTTTAAAATGTATACCTCTTCAACCTGCATTTTCCGGCGCCACACTCGTTTGCGCGGGCACAGTCCTGAGTCGCGGTAGTGAGTTTGCAGCCAGAACCTGCAGGACACGAATAGTATCTCTCAGAAATGTCAACTTCGTGGCCTTTAATTCAAGAATCTTCGATATGACAACCATTAGTTACCATCAGCCAATTCGACATCAGCTTGTTTGTCAACAAACTACATTTCAAGGCATTGATTCGATAGCTGTACTGCAAGACAAAATTTAGATACCACCCTTCAACCATGACTTTCCTGACAACGTTAAAGAATATACCGAATCGCGAATTTTAAGAATTATCGCGTTGCAAATTGTTTTAGAAATATAAATCCATTTTACATGATTCGGTGCCAAAAATACGAACAAGAGAAGTTCAGCTTTAGAGATAATGCATGGCTGGTATAAACATTCAAAATTCATTTCAAGCTATGGATATTTGTAACTCCGACGCTATTCCAAATGTTTATGAAGTACTGATAATCAGAGTTGTTTTGTATGTTACAACTGCCGCGAATGAAAGCTTGTTTTCCATTTAACGTCGCCTAAAAGTTTATTTGAAAGAATATCGTTTCAATGGGCCAAATAAAATGATGATATTCTTGGTTGTTACGTATGACTTTACATAAAACCCCCTGCAAAAAGAAATCCTTCAGGGCCGACCTGTGCTGTGTAAATTTATGAAATTGAAAGAACCAACAATAAAAATAATAAAATCTGTCATTTTAATGCACTTTAAAAAACCTTATTATTATTTTTAAGAAAAAAAGAAACCAAATGACAAAACTTTTCGAAATTTTTTCCTTTCGCAGTTTTCATTCAGTTTCTAAATATTTTTAAAACTTTTGGTGTAATTTGAGCTCAAGACCTTGTTATAAAAAAAAATTAAATTGCTAATTTGTTTTATTTATTTGGTTTATTATTTTTGACATTTAAGGGAATCTTCAGGAACTAATGAATTTACATGTATTTTAAACCTTTTTAATTAATTAAATTTAAGGAAAATATTCAAACAAATTAAAATGAGATTTTATTGAATTTCGGCTTTAATTTAAACTCATTTACAGGGGTGATGTTTAATTATTTATCAAGCTACTTGCCGAAATGGATCCAACACATCCTGTTCGGTGGATTGATCTCAGTGCTATTATACAGCTTTATACAGTTCTCACCACTTGCCTACGGAATGAAGGGACCATTATCCAACGATCCCATCTCTACAATGCATGGACTGAAATGGCTTTCATCTTGGGAATTTTAATAAATATACATAATAATCTACATTATTTGACATAAACGGTCTTAATAAATATTATACCTAGTATTCTTATAGGGTTCGGGTAGGATATTTGTAAACATTTAAGGATGAAAAATATCTAATTTTAATTTATACTTGCGACGAGAAATATAAGTTAAAATTCTACAAATTTTTCAATCAAAAATAACATATAAAGTAAAAGTATTATTATTTCGATCAAAATTTTATGTCAGATGATTTAACTGAATGATATACATAAGCATTTAAATATGAAAAAATTTTAACTTTTAATGTTTAATTTTTGACTATTTTAAAATAAATAAATAAATTGTATGCTATATAAAAAATATAGAATAAGAAAATTCTTTCCGCCGAACGTTTTGAATTTAAAGTTTGTAAATAACTGCTTATTTCGGTTCCTGTGTACGACAGATTAGCTAAGCTCCAGTTAGTTCGTGTTCAAGAATGTAAGCAAATTTTGTTATTGTTCGCACGCGTATGTGAAGAAGAATCAAACATCGCGCGTTCATATGTAAATGAAACTAAGCGTTGCATCGAACCGTTCGCGAACGTTAATTTCTCTAGTTATCCCTCATATATGAACGAAAGGGTTACATCAAACATTCGCGGAAGATATATGTATGCGGTACGCAAAGGATACGAATATTTGGATAAGAAAAAGCTCTCCTCGCGATTGGCTGCCGCGATTGCTCACACTCGACCATAAGCGCAACCATATAACTACTTTAAAGGATTGGCAAAAATCCATGAATAGGACTACGAACTGCTACCCCATCCAGCATATTATCCAGGTTAAGCCCCATGCGACTATTTCCTAATTCCAAACCAGGAGAAATGGCTGGTAAGAGATTTAGGTGATATGAAGTGGTCACCAAAGAAACAAACACCTATTTTGAGAGTCTTGAGAATAGCAATTATTTGAAATGAACAAAAAAATTGAAAAAACGCTTTACTAAGTATATAGAGTTTATGCCGCCGTACTGTCCTCGCAATTTAAAACCCTTTTATTTTGGTCTGTCATTTGGGTATCGCCACCACTGTCAGTATTTTTACTGCAATCTTTGGTTTCTCTGTTTTCCGCCTTCGTTTGTCTTTACACTTCTTAAGCACCATCTTATAGTCAGAAATTTATTAAACATACCTGACTTAAAATAATTTTTCAATTCATTAATATGTTTTACTCTCCTTCTGGTTCATATATGGATATTTGAACTATTAATATATCTAATCGAAAATCGTTTTCCTCCATTTTTAGTTGAAATAATAAAATAACAAATATTATTTTCTTTTTAGAACAAGTTGAAGGCGAATGGGTTAATTTCCGTTTTCGAGGGTCGGTCTTTCCTTGATTCGTCATCCGGCTTTTATAATAATAATAATAATCCCAATGGCCGGAAATGTCTTGAAATTCTGGAGGGAACGTTTAGTTTTATTTCGCTAAGAAGAGATGGGCTATAGATCAAGCCTGTCAGTAACTTGACCAAAAATACAATGCCTAGCATTTCTCTACGACTAGAAAGTGTAGGAAGATTAATGAGTTTTAAACGACTTATATATGGCGGAGGGTTGTACTGAGATTCTCAACGAAAATTCCTTAAAGCAAAAAGCAGAAATTGTTTTTGAATTGACTCTATTCTGTCGGAATGAACTTGATAGCGCGGGTTCCAAACAACAGATCCATATTCCAGTATGGGCCTCACTAACGTTGTGAACAGAGCCTTCGTGATGTAAGGGTCGTTGAATTCTTTTGACCACCGTTTTACAAATGCAAAAACACCCTTGGCTTTGTTAACTGTAACATTTATGTGAAATTAAATTAAAATTAAAATTAAATTTCGGGTCCATTGTAATTCCAAGATCAACAAAGTCAAACACTTGTTCGAGGTTATGGTTACATATTTCATAAGAAGCTGGTTGAACTGCTCTGCGAGAAAAGCACATTTCTTTAAATTTTTTAAGGTTTAGTGGCATGTAATTTATTTCACACCAGTTAGTCATGCTATTTAAATCCGCTTGAAGAAAGCACCTTTCCTCAACAGAATGATACGATCTAAAAAGCTTTACATCATCAGCATACAATAAAATTTTTGAATAATTTATTACAGAAGGTAAATCATGTATAAAAAGTAAAAACAGAATCGGACCAAGGTGACTTCCTTGCGGGACCCCTGAAGAAACATGAATAATGTTTGAGGTACTATTTTTTAAGAGAACTCGTTGTGTTCTGTCAATGAGGTAAGAAGACATCCAACGAAGGAGATTAGGTTGAAAACCAAGGAGATCGAGTTTATGTATCAGTAAAGAGTGACTTACTCTGTCGAATCCTTTACTAAAATCAGTGTATATAACATCAGTGTGCATAAATTCTCTGAATCCATTTGAAACATGAGTTGTGAACTCAAGCAAGTTTGTAACGGTAGATTTACCCTTAGAGAACCCGTGTTGTGTGCTAGAAATTGTAGAGGATATGGAATACGTTAAATGGTCAACAATAATAGCTTCGAATAATTTAGGAATAGCAGAAAGCTTAGCTATACCGCGGTAATTTCCTATAGAGGACCTACTCCCGGCCTTTAAAAAAAAAGGGGTATAATGAATGATTCTTTCCAAGCTGAAGGGAAAATCCCAAGCTTAAGAGAAAGATTAAATAAATTAGTTAAGGGCTCATAAATATGTTTAGCACAGTTTATGAGGAAACACGTAAGGATCGAATCGGGGCCAGCCTAAAATGATTATTTTAAGTTACTCAAATAATAAAATAATTCCTCGGAAGATATCTTTGGAATAATAGCACAGGTGAGGGAACAGAGTTTATATGGATAAGGTTTGCTCAGAGGCGAGTTAATGGAGTAATTTGACCTGAAGAATTGGGCAAACATGTTGGAAATTGATTGGGAGTCACAAGAAACGGTATTTTGATATTTCATAGCAGACGGAAAACTAGTCACCCTGCGCCTAGAGTTAACGAAGTCATTAAATGATTCAGGGTTTTTTATTAGATTCCTTTTAACTTTGCACAAATAAGATCTGTAGCATTTTTTATTTAATAGTTAGTGTGCAAACCAGTTTTTTTGTACAATTTTAACGATCGCGACTTTTTATTTTTAAAATTTTTTAGTTCTATAGTAAACCAAGTTTGTGATTGCTCCTTTTGTACGCAAACCCGTTTTGGTACAAACTTTTGAAATAAGCTAAATATAGTGTTATAAAAAATACGTCATCAACAAAAACAAGATCCAGAATGGTGCCAAAATTATTTGGAATTAAATTGATCTGATTTAGACAGAGCTCAGCCATACCTTGTAAAAACACATTGTTTCTATCCTTTGATGATATTGGAACGATAAAGTCGTCTATAAGAGTCCATGATATGCCTGGCATATTGAAGTCACCAAGTACAATCATCGAGTCATGTGCAGTAATCATTGAACTTAAGGATCTAAGTAACGCAATATGTTGAGAATAAACCGATAAGTCAGAGTTAGGAGGGATGTAGCAAGCAGCTAAATAAAAGAAACCATTCCCTACCATAACTCGTATTGCTTTAAATTCGATTGACTCGATG
This sequence comes from Philophylla caesio, assembly GCA_963971545.1. Classification (NCBI taxonomy): domain Eukaryota; kingdom Metazoa; phylum Arthropoda; class Insecta; order Diptera; family Tephritidae; genus Philophylla; species Philophylla caesio. The sequence continues at coordinate 67,941,933 of OZ020604.1, read as the reverse complement.
AGGGGGATATTAACATCTTCGGATGGTATTGAAGAATGAACTGCAAAAAGAACACCCCCACCGATTCTGTCCTTACGGTCATTTCTATAATAAAGAGCTGCAAAAATACATTTGCCACTAAAATGCTTGCAAGCACTCCTAGTATTGTACTCTACTCAAAAAAAAATGCGAACCGTTAACAGCACAAAGTCGCTACTCTCCATTGAGAGTGCAATTACTAATTATACTCTTTCTGTTGAATCAAATGTAGTAAACTACTAGCCACGACCGTGAACAAAAGTTAACCGAAGCTACAGCAACAAGTAGAGAAAATATTTCGTGCTGCTTGTATTACTCCCAAGTACTTTTAAATCCGAAATTAGTTTTTGCTTGTTTGTGACTTGGCTGGTATTGCTTGCGCTGAAATTTTGTCATTATTTAATTACGGATATGGAACTTGATAGCGTAAGTTATTAAATATATATTTATTTTGTTTCTTTTCTTATAATGTATTAATATTTGCAGTCATTTACTAACGACTCACCTGCAGCAAACATCACATTAAGTAGTAGCTTAAGTAATAGTGCCATAAGAGAAAGAATTATTAGTGGTGAATTAAAAATTTCTAAAGCTACTGGGAAAAGCAAAGTTTGGGAGGTATTTGGAATAGTAGTAAATGAAATTAATGAACAAATTCCAAATATTGTAGCGTGCAAAACGTGTTTCAATATATTTAAGCACTGCAAAAAATCCACCTCAAACTTGTTGAAGCACAAGTGCTTTATAAAATACACATTGGCCAGTAATTGCGAAAGTATCAATAAAGTAGAAATAAAGTAGAAATAAGTGCAGAACGCAAAAAGGAAGCGTTGGAAATTATAACTGAATGGGTCATTAAAAACTGCAGGCCATACAAAATAGTTGAAGACAATGGGTTACATAAACTATTAGAATATTTTTCTCATCTTGGTGTGAAATATGGGCAGCCTATCAATGTGCAAAGTGCGTTGCCGCATCCGACTACAGTATCCAGAAACATAGATAATATATACGACAAATATTTTAACGTAGTAAGAGCCGACCTTGGATATGCCAAACTATATGGATATGGATTAACAACCGACCTTTGGACAGACAATTTTTTAAGGAAAACGTATTTAGCGCTTACAGTTCATTACATTAAAAATGGAAATATTGTAAACCAACTTCTTGGCTTACGGTCTATGAGCGGCGAAAGAAATACAAGTAAGTAATTTTGGAATATTTAAAAACACTAGTTAATCTACCCGTAACCCCGTTTTCTATTTTGTGTTAACATTTCATAAATTTTCCTTCTTTGCAATTTCATTAAATAATAGTCTTTGCAATATTTCCGAAATCTTTAGAGTAATTAAGTATTAAACTGCTTTCTTTGCGGTTCGCCTATTTAGCAAAATTTTTTTTTAATATTCACTTTCGCGTGTAACCTCATAAAAGTACGTACGTGAATATTCATAAATGAATATTTCCGAACCCTCCTAAACACTGTTTGAAAGTTATTGTATGTACATATATGTACATACATATGATGGCTACGGAGACCTTAGCTTTTATAAAAATTAGACTGGAATTCGTTGTTTCCTTGTTTATTAATTTCAGGTGTAAATATTCATTCAAAAGTTACCAGAATACTTGAAGAGTTCGAGCTTAGTCTGGACGAAAAGGCAATTATTGTTACGGACAGGGGATCCAATATGGTTGCTGCATTCCGTTCATATCGTCACCTGTCCTGTGTGAATCATTTGCTACATAATGTACTTCAGAAAGCGATTGAAGCGACCAAAGATATGGCGGAACTGTGCCGTTCCTGCACGAAGCTTGTCAAATATTTTAAAAAGTCTGGACAAAACTCGTCTTTAAGAAACACTTTGAAAAGCTTCTCTCCGACACGTTTCAATACAATTTTTTATTTGCTCTTATCTATACAGAGAAATTGGGGCGAAATATTTAGTATATTGCAGCAGGAAAATAATCTAGACAAAATAAATAATATTCAGTTGCATCACTTAAACGCTATAATCGCCATTTTAGAGCCTTTCGAACAAGCGTCTAAAAAGTTAGAGGGTGAAAAATATGCCACAATTTATCTCATCTATGTTTTACTTCATAGGTTACAAAAAGTTTGTACTGTTGCTGTCACCGATTCCGAACCAGTTACAGAATTCAAGGAAAAACTGAACACATATTTACAGTCTACAGTTATCGAAAATCTGAATATCATTCATAAAATTGCGCTCTTTTTATTCGTTCCTGCAAATAAACTTGTACCGTTCTCCGAAATAGACAAAACTTGTACTAGAAATGAATGTAAGCGGCTAATGGCAGAATTCACTGTAGATGCAATAAACACTGAGTTGTATCCCACGCCGTCTTGTTCTACCGAAAATAGTATATTGTTTACGGATTTTGTACAACCAAGACAAACGCTTAATGTTGAAAATAAAATCGATAAAGAATTGCATAAGTACGAAAACACTGACGTCGATTTTTATGATGATTTCGACATTATTCAGTGGTGGGACGGTCACAAAGAGGATTTTCCAATTTTATATAAACTGAGCTGTCGAATTTTAGCAACTCCAGCATCCTCAGCTCCTTCTGAAAGAGTGTTTTCCGTCGCCCGGAATATTATAACCGAGAAACGCTGCAGCATTAGTTGTAATGACAGCGCAATAAATAAGATAATGCTCCTGCATTCAAGTATAGACTAAAAGCGTATTTAAAAGTGTATTTAAAAAAATAAGAATTTATGTGCATTATAATTATTTTCTCTGTCTTTCAAAAAAGTTCTTTTGTTAATTTTGTATTTTCTTTCCTTCCGTGTTTTTTCTGAAATATTATATCCATCTTTGTTTATCAAATAAACTACATATAAAAATTTATGTTTCATTAACGAGTTTTCATTATCTTAATGCAGCAAGGCAAATTGAGTGTACCAATAATCAACAGCTCCATAGATATCCGCAAGTACTCCAAGCACAGTTCACTACTTTAGCATACTTCTCACTCTATGTAATTGTAGCTTGCAAAGCAAATACAATTTGTATTGCTTATGATCGGCTTTTTACTTACACATACACCAACTGGTTTGTGTTTGCCGGCACTCTACAAGAGAACGGAGAGACAAAGAGTTTCAGTAATTGCGCTGCTGGCAAATGTCTTGTTGGGCGGTTTAAATGTATTCATGCAGCGCTTTATTCTATAAATTTTATATTGATAAGGAAGGATCTCTGAATTAAAAATATGTGGTTTAAGCCAGGTTTCAGTAAAGCAAATTACGTTATAGTTACAGTCTAAGCCTTTTAAATATAAATCGTTCAATTTAGTATTTAAACCTCTAACGTTTTGGTAGAAAATACTTAAAGTAGAATTTAAAATTAGTTTTTTGGCTCAGTGTCACGATTAGGAACTGAAGTTAAGTTATTTATTTTGTTTGTATTTTTATGTGGCTTGTATTCAAATTCGCGAACAAATGCCCCGGTTGGCCAAAAAGAATTGTTAAGCAAAGTATCAAAAACTTCAGGTGCCACATCAATTTCTTCAACAAGACTGTCATCATCAACGAAGGGAAAAGTTAGGTGAAAGGGCACTTGCTCCAGCGAGGATGCAAGAGGAAGACTGATAAATTTTATTAAAGGCATTTATAAAAGGTTACTTTTGCGGAAATGCTTCACGCACCAACAAAACTGACACATTTTTTTTCACAAAATCATATGTACTTATTGCTAAAACTAAGTAACATATACGAGTACACACAATATTCCTTAGAATAAATTCAATTATTCAAAAAAGCAACCTTAAAAGGGAAAACCCGTTCTTATAGGTTATTATTATTAATGGAATTTAATTCACGTATAGCGTGAGTTACTGGGCATTACTGGAGTAGTAAGTTTTAAAATTATCCCCATAAAACAGGTAGGTTCCGAAGATAAAATCCTTTCAAATGATTAAGCACAATCAATGTCTCCGTTAGGCACTCCGCGAAACGAAACTCAACATAGGGGAAGATTTTGAAGTAAAATTAGTAGAAAAAGGCTGTGTTCGGCTATGCCGAAGATTTCATACCTTTAATGAATGGAATAATTATATGGGAGCCATATGTTTAATTTATTCGATAGCAAAGATTTTGATTGCTATAATAGTCCCAATAATAATTAATATTTGTGCGAATTTTCTAGCCTTTAGCTTTTTAAATGAAGGAGTTATGGCCCAAAATGTAATATCTGAACTATCGGTTGTATGGGAGCTATATGCTATATTTATCCGATTTTAATGATTTTCACGGCTAAAATAGTTCTATTAATAGCTATTATTTGTGCAATATCTGAATAATCGGTTGTATGGAAGCTATATGTTATATATCTTTGATCTTTATGATTTTCACTTTATGCATATGCCTAATAATGACATGGCTATGCCGAAGACTTCATACCTTTCATGAATGGAATAATTATATGGGAGCCATATGTTTTATTTATTCGATTTCAATGATTTTGATTGCTATAATAGTCCCAATAATAATTCATATTCGTCTTTAGCTTTTTAACTGAAGAAGTTATGGAGCAAAATATAATATATGAACAATTGGCTGCTATATACGTTATAGTAGTCCGATCTGGCCGGTTCCGATAAATGTCTAATAGATTATAAAGATACTCCTCCAAGTATCATTTAAATAGGTCAAAAATTGAGGGACTAGTGTGAGTTCAAACAGACGGACAGGCGGACAGAAAGACGGACATGGCTAAATCGACTCAGCTCGTCATCCTGATCATATATGTAGGTATACTTTTCCATGAAAAAAAGTTATTTGGTTATTAAAAGACAATTTATTATCAAAAACAACGCCAATATCCTTAAGCTCGCTAACACCCTAAAGGACACAAGTCGATAAACTGTACTTAAAAAATACAATTTTAGTTAATTTCGAGTATGTCATTTGAAAGTAATTTGAAGTAATGAAATACCATAATTATCACCACACAGCACTTTCTGCACAAGAAGGATTTTATTCATTTCAGAAGATCAGAATGAAAGCAAAGACAGGCTATTTTTTGTTATTAAGACGATCTGAGAGACTTTATCGAAAGCTTTCGAAAATTTTATATAAATATAGTCTACCTCGAAACCAGTCGAGAAAGACTCAATACAGTATTCACATTTTATCAACAATCTGCAAACCTAAAGCAATTAAGAGAAAACTCAATCGCGACGCAAGAATATATGATATGCTGAGGAAATACAATGGGGCCAATGTTGGTTCTACCGCCTGGCACAAGCCGATTTATTTGGCATCATTTTTATAATAGTTTTGCTGCACTGTTTATTGGTTTGACAAATACGAGAGCGGTTTGATAAGTCAGCGACTTTCTGAACTTCTCGCGCAGAAACTTAATTGCTGCCATTAACCGCCATCTAATAATATACTACTCAATACAAATTTTACGGAAAGTGAATTTCGAGTGCTGATTAAAAAATATATTTTGCAAACACCTTAACCAAGAAAAGGCTTGATAAATACTCTGGCGACACTGCGCCATTAACTTTAATAGTTAAAAAGAACGATTTTTTGACGAAATCAATACATTTTATTCAGAAAGTCAATGGCTTATCAAATCGCCTTTGTAAGATATTTGTAAACACAAGGAATCAAATCGCACAAATTAAAACTTGTAATAATGATGCAACGCCACGATCGCCGTATTTCATGGAGTTGCCTCGACCTTCACCACTGCTCAGTGGTCAAAGGCTTTGCCGTTGTCAGCAGAAATTCTATTGCACGGGCTGCAAAATACAATAATTTTGCTGTTACTGGTGTCTTCGTCAAATGGGCTCGTCTTTTGCGGCTTCAGCCAATAAGACTTATTCCACTATAATTAGCAATACTTCTTGTGCAAGTACTATCTAATTCTATCCACATACTTTTCAAACACTTCTAAATATGTATATGTACAAATGTATTTTCTCAAACCTTTTTCACAATAGACAAAACAATATTTTTATTCGGAAGTAAATAAGCAAATGTCAATCAAACTCAAAATTTCTTAAACACCTGACAATAGTTCATGTGCATGCGGTCAAACCATTTTTCGAAACACTTTTGCCAGTCCGAAGAGGATACCTTAGAAACATGGTTTTTGAACGCTTCAACCCCTTCTTAAGGCGATGAAAATCATTCACCACGCAATTTATTTTTAACTGTTGGAAACAGGAAGAAGTCATTGGGTGCCAAATCGGGGCTGTACGGCGGATGACCCATCGATTCGATCTTTTGAGTTTCCAAATACGTGGTGCAAAATGATTCGTCGTTTTTGATTGGTCTCTCGCAATTTACCGACATTTTCTGGCAAACAAATGGTCGTACACCAAGCTGAATTGACGGTCTTTTGGTTTTCAAGAGCCACAGTTACCACATGATTAGTTTTTGAAAAGAAAGAGGTCACCATCTGCTTCGCAGTGCTTCGCGCTCGCACAACTTTCGTTAGATTTTCTTCGAATTGAATTGACCCAAACAGTTGATTGGTTTTTTGTTTAGGGTTCATACGCATAAATCCACGATTCATCACCTGTGACGATGTCGTCGAATTTTTTTTGAGCGTCTGTCAATTTATGTGGAATCCAACGCGCACACAGCTTCCGCACACGTATATGTTCATGAAAAATCTTATGTATGCTAGTCGCCGATATGCCTAGGGATGCCTCTATTTCGAGATATGTCACATGACGATCCTGCTCAATCAGTTTTCTCACCGCATCGATGTTATCTGGCACAACAACCGATTTTGGACGACCTGGTTTCTCATCGTCTTTGAGCGAATGTCGTCCGCGCTTGAACTCATTGTACCAGTTGTAAACACTTGCTTTGGATTGCGCTTCATCGCCAAAAGTTCAATGATTGATTGAGTTAGCTCCTTTCGGAATTCGTAAAAAATAATGGCACGACAATTTCACGATAACAACGGCGATGGAGTCGAAGCTCAGTGGTCAATGGAGAAATTTACGTCTACGACATTGGTGGCGGCATCAACATAAGCAACTGAGGTTGCGTTCTTTTTTCAATGTTTAAGTTGCATGCAGTGGCTAATAAAATAAAACGTACCAAAATACACGTTTGTATGTACATATGTATATTGGGTCCTTTTTTCCAGAGCAACATCAGCATTATTAATTTTATGTTGCACTGCGTCATACAGTGGTCACTTCGCCCGCGTTCATTATCAACATCTGAAGATTCAATATCTGAAATATGGAGCCCTTTGTTTACAAATCTTTAACAAGGGCGGTTTGATAAGTTAGTTTTGAATAAAAAATATTTTTTTGGCAAAAAAGTGTTCTTATTCTCAACATAATTGCCTTTCAACACTAAATCTGAAGAATATGCTGGATAAGGTAGCAGCTCGTAGCCTAGTTCATGGATTTTTGCCATGGCAATCACCCAAAGCGCGGATAGCTTTTTCATATCCCAATATTCGTGTAATACCTACAGGCTCAGCCACTTCTCCGGTCACACATATCATTGCATGGAATTTATCGACGATTTCTGGATAAAATATTGCTTAGTTAGCACACGAAATTCCGTTTCACACAAAATTTTTGATTAGTAGTCTATTAATTAATATTATTATTAAATGGCGGAATTGGCGGGAAGTTCAAAAAGTCGCTGAGTTATCAATCCGCGCTGATATTTGAAGTTGTGAACTGTCAAACTAGTATACAGTGCAGCAAAACTTTTGAACAATGGTGCCAAAATTTTGTCAACAGTGCGACCAAATATTGGGGAAAATAAGGGTTGTACGTCCACGAAAACCAAATAAAAGTGGTGTTTAAAGCCAATTAGACAAAACATATTTGTATGGTAAACTCCGAGTTTATGAGAAGTGTTTGACTTTAAACTCTAAAATTGCTCATAAACTCGAGTAAACGGCACAGTCAGAACATAGTATTAAACTCCAATTATGAAAAGTTTATAACGTACCTTATGATAAACTATGCACACAATTTTACTTCGAGGCTTAGCATGTACAAGTACCTGTGGAACAAATTTTTTTTTTAAATTCGTATGTTTAACTAACATTTTAAAAAAGTAACTATGGTGAATCCAAGGCACATTACACAGGTAGCAGCATTAAAGTAAATGCAACCCTGTGGTATACTTTTTGATAAGTTGTGGTCCATCAGACTTTAAAATAGATACATAAAATTTTACGAGTTTGATAATTCTAAACGTAAACAAATTGTACGCGTTTTAACATTTTGCATGAAAAACACATTTGTTTTCAACGCAAACAGTGCAAGACGCTGCCTTGTTAAACACGGGCACTCAATACACTTTCAACCGAAACAGATTTTGGTGAATTATCGACCTCACGTTCGTTAGCAGGAGTATGTTTAGAAAATGGGAATGGGAATGGGAAGTGAGTGACTGTTACACCCAAAGCGATCACGCCGCAATTATCTGTCAAATAAATCGTGGTACTGAAAAACCACAACAAGCAGATAGAGCAGGAAACTTCCGGGGCTGGAAATCAACACCCTTCGACGCCGCTCTATTTGCGGAAGCATTTTCCACATCACAGTACCAGGGGTCGGCAGAAATCATGGCGAAGAAGCTAATAACAGACGTCAGGGCTGCTTGCGACGCGTCGATGAAGAGGTCACCATCTGCTTCGCAGTGCTTCGCGCTCGCACAACTTTCGTTAGATTTTCTTCGAATTGAATTGACCCAAACAGTTGATTGGTTTTTTGTTTAGGGTTCATACGCATAAATCCACGATTCATCACCTGTGACGATGTCGTCGAATTGACCAATCATTTTTCGGCACCAATCGACGCGAGTCTTTTTTTGAGCGTCTGTCAATTTATGTGGAATCCAACGCGCACACAGCTTCCGCACACGTATATGTTCATGAAAAATCTTATGTATGCTAGTCGCCGATATGCCTAGGGATGCCTCTATTTCGAGATATGTCACATGACGATCCTGCTCAATCAGTTTTCTCACCGCATCGATGTTATCTGGCACAACAACCGATTTTGGACGACCTGGTTTCTCATCGTCTTTGAGCGAATGTCGTCCGCGCTTGAACTCATTGTACCAGTTGTAAACACTTGCTTTGGATTGGATTGGATATGTTGCACTGCGTCATACAGTGGTCACTTCGCCCGCGTTCATTATCAACATCTGAAGATTCAATATCTGAAATATGGAGCCCTTTGTTTACAAATCTTTAACAAGGGCGGTTTGATAAGTTAGTTTTGAATAAAAAATATTTTTTTGGCAAAAAAGTGTTCTTATTCTCAACATAATTGCCTTTCAACACTAAATCTGAAGAATATGCTGGATAAGGTAGCAGCTCGTAGCCTAGTTCATGGATTTTTGCCATGGCAATCACCCAAAGCGCGGATAGCTTTTTCATATCCCAATATTCGTGTAATACCTACAGGCTCAGCCACTTCTCCGGTCACACATATCATTGCATGGAATTTATCGACGATTTCTGGATAAAATATTGCTTAGTTAGCACACGAAATTCCGTTTCACACAAAATTTTTGATTAGTAGTCTATTAATTAATATTATTATTAAATGGCGGAATTGGCGGGAAGTTCAAAAAGTCGCTGACTTATCAATCCGCGCTGATATTTGAAGTTGTGAACTGTCAAACTAGTATACAGTGCAGCAAAACTTTTGAACAATGGTGCCAAAATTTTGTCAACAGTGCGACCAAATATTGGGGAAAATAAGGGTTGTACGTCCACGAAAACCAAATAAAAGTGGTGTTTAAAGCCAATTAGACAAAACATATTTGTATGGTAAACTCCGAGTTTATGAGAAGTGTTTGACTTTAAACTCTAAAATTGCTCATAAACTCGAGTAAACGGCACAGTCAGAACATAGTATTAAACTCCAATTATGAAAAGTTTATAACGTACCTTATGATAAACTATGCACACAATTTTACTTCGAGGCTTAGCATGTACAAGTACCTGTGGAACAAATTTTTTTTTTTAAATTCGTATGTTTAACTAACATTTTAAAAAAGTAACTATGGTGAATCCAAGGCACATTAAACAGGTAGCAGCATTAAAGTAAATGCAACCCTGTGGTATACTTTTTGATAAGTTGTGGTCCATCAGACTTTAAAATAGATACATCAAATTTTACTAGTTTGATAGTTCTAAACGTAAACAAATTGTACGCGTTTTAACATTTTGCATGAAAAATACATTTGTTTTCAACGCAAACAGTGCAAGACGCTGCCTTGTTAAACACGGGCACTCAATACACTTTCAACCGAAACGGATTTGGGTGAATTATCGACCTCACGTTCGTTAGCAGGAGTATGTTTAGAAAATGGGAATGGGAATGGGAAGTGAGTGACTGTTACACCCAAAGCGATCACGCCGCAATTATCTGTCAAATAAATCGTGGTACTGAAAAACCACAACAAGCAGATAGAGCAGGAAACTTCCGGGGCTGGAAATCAACACCCTTCGACGCCGCTCTATTTGCGGAAGCATTTTCCACATCACAGTACCAGGGGTCGGCAGAAATCATGGCGAAGAAGCTAATAACAGACGTCAGGGCTGCTTGCGACGCGTCGATGAAGAGAAACTGCTCTTATAAACACTCCAATGCCGTCTATTGGTGGAATGAGCGCATCGAAGCTTTGAGAAAGAACTGCTTGCAAGCTAGGAGATCCTTTCAACGTGCAAGAGGAAGGATTAATTTTCTAGAATGCCAAATTATATATAAGGATGCACGAAACTTGTTTAAAAAAGCTATCAAGGAAAGCAAGCGGCAGTGTTTCCTCGAGCTGTGCGATGCTGCGGAAGTTAATCCTTGGGGAACGGTACACAAAGTTGTAATGAAGAAGCTCAAAACCACCAAAGCTGCAGTTTCAACGTGCTCACTGTTTCTACAAACAGTAGTAGATACTCTGTTTCCCAAAAAAAGACGGCTCGTTTCTCCAGTACACGATGTAAATCTGCACCTATTTGACAAGGTGACGGCTGATGAAGTCACTCAAGCCGCAAAAAGAATAAACGTAAAAAAAGCGCATGGCCCCGATTGTGTACCAAACAAAGTCTTAAAAGTTGCTATCGGCAAAAATACGTCGGCGTCCACCTCAGTCTTCAACGCATGCTTTGCTGAAGGTCGTTTTCCATCGATTTGGAAGCAGCAAAAGTTGGTGCGCAAGGAAGCTTGAGTAAATAGCCCAGCCGAGTGGCAAAACAAATGGAACAGTGCGATAAACGGACGATAGACATACCGATGCATTCTACGCTGGGTTCAAAGAAGCCACGGCGAAGTTGACTTCTACACGACCCAATTTCTGAGCGGTCATGGATGCTTTAAGTCGTATCTGCACAGATTCAAGCACGAGGTTGATCCTTACTGTGACTACTGGCTCAACAAAATGGGCAGATCGGAATCTCGGACTTTTCAACTGCGTATGCAAAATTAAAGCTGATTTTCAAGGCTCACGAGCGGTGCCGAAACATTCACATTCAGCCGTCAACGCGGATTGGAACCTAGGACGTTCCAACCCCAAAATTAAGCAACGAAAAGCTATAGTAATATAAAAGTTTAATATTTCTCAGATATAAATGCAGTCAAAGAATCAAGAATGTAAAGAGTCGGGGCGGATTGGAACCCAGGCCGTTTCAACCGTCAAGAGCTACAGACGCATAAAACTGGGCTATCTTTCCCGTTGAGCAAAAAAAAAAAAATATGGAATACAGCTTGAGTTGCAAAAACAGAGGCAACAATGGCGTAGCAGTGGCGACTAACCGCCCTTCCCCCAATGATGTTATGCATGACGGCAGTCCCGTGGGGAGTGGAATTCATCGGAAAACAGGCTTATCCTGGTTTCAAAGGGCCACTTGAGGGTAGTGCGCTACCACAACACCAATGAAAAAAAAAATAAAAACACATTTGTTTTCAACGCTAACAGTGCAAGACGCTGCCTTGTTAAACACGGGTACTCAATACACTTTCAACCGAAACGGATTTGGGTCAATTATCGACCTCACGTTCGTTAGCAGGAGTATGTTTAGAAAATGGGAATGGGAATGGGAATTGAGTGACTGTTACACCCAAAGCGATCACGCCGCAATTATCTGTCAAATAAATCGTGGTACTAAAAAACCACAACAAGCAGATAGGGCAGGAAACTTCCGGGGCTGGAAATCCACATCCTTCGACGCCGCTCTATTTGCGGAAGCATTTTCCACATCACAGTACCAGGGGTCGGCAGAAATCATGGCGAAGAAGCTAATAACAGACGTCAGGGCTGCTTGCGACGCGTCGATGAAGAGAAACTCCTCTTATAAACACTCCAATGCCGTCTATTGGTGGAATGAGCGTATCGAAGCTTTGAGAAAGAATTGCTTGCAAGCTAGGAGATCCTTTCAACGTGCAAGAGGAAGGATTCATTTTCTAGAATGCCAAATTATATATAAGGATGCACGAAACTGGTTTAAAAAAGCTATCAAGGAAAGCAAGCGGCAGTGTTTCCTCGAGCTGTGCGATGCTGCGGAAGTTAATCCTTGGGGAACGGCACACAAAGTTGTAATGAAGAAGCTCAAAACCACCAAAGCTGCAGTTTCAACGTGCTCACTGTTTCTACAAACAGTAGTAGATACTCTGTTTCCCAAAAAAAGACGGCTCGTTTCTCCAGTACACGATGTAAATCTGCACCTATTTGACAAGGTGACGGCTGATGAAGTCACTCAAGCCGTAAAAAGAATAAACGTAAAAAAAGCGCATGGCCCCGATTGTGTACCGAACAAAGTCTTAAAAGTTGCTATCGGCAAAAATACGTCGGCGTCCACCTCAGTCTTCAACGCATGTTTTGCTGAAGATCGTTTTCCATCGATTTGGAAGCAGCAAAAGTTGGTGCGCAAGGAAACTTGAGTAAATAGCCCAGCCGAGTGGCATAACAAATGGAACAGTGCGATAAACGGACGATAGCCATACCGATGCATTCTACGCTGGGTTCAAAGAAGCCACGGCGAAGTTGACTTCTACACGACCCAATTTCTGAGCGGTCATGGATGCTTTAAGTCGTATCTGCACAGATTCAAGCACGAGGTTGATCCTTACTGTGACTACTGGCTCAACAAAATGGGCAGATCGGAATCTCGGACTTTTCGACTGCGTATGCAAAATTAAAGCTGATTTTCAAGGCTCACGAGCGGTGCCGAAACATTCACATTCAGCCGTCAACGCGGATTGGAACCTAGGACGTTCCAACCCCAAAATTAAGCAACGAAAAGCTATAGTAATATAAAAGTTTAATATTTCTCAGATATAAATGCAGTCAAAGAATCAAGAATGTAAAGAGTCGGGGCGGATTGGAACCCAGGCCGTTTCAACCGTCAAGAGCTACAGACGCATAAAACTGGGCTATCTTTCCCGTTGAGCAAAAAAAAAAAATTATGGAATACAGCTTGAGTTGCAAAAACAGAGGCAACAATGGCGTAGCAGTGGCGACTAACCGCCCTTCCCCCAATGATGTTATGCTTGACGGCAGTCCCGTGGGGAGTGGAATTCAACGGAAAACAGGCTTATCCTGGTTTCAAAGGGCCACTTGAGGGTAGTGCGCTACCACAACACCAATGAAAAAAAAAATAAAATAAAAATATGTATGTTTTCAAATCACGTCGACGCAAAATTTTTATAAATTAGGAATTATAATTATACAAAATGTAAACAAAGATTGTTTTGTAAACAAAGTTTTTTTTGTTTTTGAAAAAGAAGTTTGTTTTTTAAACAAAATTTGACTTGTTATGGACCACATATAAAAAAAAATCCAGTTAGCTGCTAACATTATACTACCTGTTTATTGTACCATTGGAGAATCCTTAAATGTATGTTTCATAAAATAATTTTAAAAATATATATTTAAACTCTAAAATTGCTCATAAACTCGATTAAACGGCACAGTCAGAACATAGTATTAAACTCCAATTATGAAAAGTTTATAACGTACGTTATAATAAACTATGCACACAATTTTACTTCGAGGCTTAGCATGTACAAGTACCTGTGGAACAAATTTTTTTTGTTAAATTCGTATGTTTAACTAACATTTTAAAAAAGTAACTATAGTGAATCCAAGGCACATTAAACAGGTAGCAGCATCAAAGTAAATGCAACCCTGGGGCATACGTTTTGATAAGTTGTGGTCCATCAGACTTTAAAATAGATACATCAAATTTTACTAGTTTGATAGTTCTAAACGTAAACAAATTGTACGCGTTTTAACATTTTGCATGAAAAATACATTTGTTTTCAACGCAAACAGTGCAAGACGCTGCCTTGTTAAACACGGGCACTCAATACACTTTCAACCGAAACGGATTTGGGTGAATTATCGACCTCACGTTCGTTAGCAGGAGTATGTTTAGAAAATGGGAATGGGAATGGGAAGTGAGTGACTGTTACACCCAAAGCGATCACGCCGCAATTATCTGTCAAATAAATCGTGGTACTGAAAAACCACAACAAGCAGATAGGGCAGGAAACTTCCGGGGCTGGAAATCAACATCCTTCGACGCCGCTCTATTTGCGGGAGCATTTTCCACATCACAGTACCAGGGGTCGGCAGAAATCATGGCAAAGAAGCTAATAACAGACGTCAGGGCTGCTTGCGACGCTTCGATGAAGAGAAACTCCTCTTATAAACACTCCAATGCCGTCTTTTGGTGGAATGAGCGCATCAAAGCTTTGAGAAAGAACTGCTTGCAAGCTAGGAGATCCTTTCAACGTGAAAGAGGAAGGATTCATTTTCTAGAATGCCAAATTATATATAAGGATGCACGAAACTTGTTTAAAAAAGCTATCAAGGAAAGCAAGCGGCAGTGTTTCCTCGAGCTGTGCGATGCTGCGGAAGTTAATCCTTGGGGAACGGCACACAAAGTTGTAATGAAGAAGCTCAAAACCACCAAAGCTGCAGTTCCAACGTACTCACTGTTTCTACAAACAGTAGTAGATACTCTGTTTCCCAAAAAAAGACGGCTCGTTTCTCCAGTACACGATGTAAATCTGCACCTATTTGACAAGGTGACGGCTGATGAAGTCACTCAAGCCGCAAAAAGAATAAACGTAAAAAAAGCACATGGCCCCGAATGTGTACCAAACAAAGTCTTAAAAGTTGCTATCGGCAAAAATACGTCGGCGTCCACCTCAGTCTTCAACGCATGTTTTGCTGAAGGTCGTTTTCCATCGATTTGGAAGCAGCAAAAGTTGGTGCGCAAGGAAGCTTGAGTAAATAGCCCAGCCGAGTGGCAAAACAAATGGAACAGTGCGATAAACGGACGATAGACATACCGATGCATTCTACGCTGGGTTCAAAAAAGCCACGGCGAAGTTGACTTCTACACGACCCAATTTCTGAGCGGTCATGGATGCTTTAAGTCGTATCTGCACAGATTCAAGCACGAGGTTGATCCTTACTGTGACTACTGGCTCAACAAAATGGGCAGATCGGAATCTCGGACTTTTCGACTGCGTATGCGAAATTAAAGCTGATTTTCAAGGCTTACGAGCGGTGCCGAAACATTCACATTCAGCCGTCAACGCGGATTGGAACCTAGGACGTTCCAACCCCAAAATTAAGCAACGAAAAGCTATAGTAATATAAAAGTTTAATATTTCTCAGATATAAATGCAGTCAAAGAATCAAGAATGTAAAGCGTCGGGGCGGATTGGAACCCAGGCCGTTTCAACCGTCAAGAGCTACAGACGCAAAAAACTGGGCTATCTTTCCCGTTGAGCAAAAAAAAAAAATATGGAATACAGCTTGAGTTGCAAAAACAGAGGCAACAATGGCGTAGCAGTGGCGACTAACCGCCCTTCCCCTAATGATGTTATGCTTGACGGCAGTCCCGTGGGGTGTGGAATTCATCGGAAAACATGCTTATCCTGGTTTCAAAGGGCCACTTGAGGGTAGTGCGCTACCACAACACCAATGAAAAAAAAAATAAAAATAAAAATATGTATGTTTTCAAATCACGTCGACGCAAAATTTTTATAAATTAGGAATTATAATTATACAAAATGTAAACAAAGATTGTTTTGTAAACAAAGTTCTTTTTTGTTTTTGAAAAAGAAGTTTGTTTTTTAAACAAAATTTGACTTGTTATGGACCACATATAAAAAAAAATCCAATTAGCTGCTAACATTATACTACCTGTTTATTGTACCATGGGAGAATCCTTAAATGTATGTTTCATAAAATAATTTTAAAAATATATACAATTTTTTTGAACATTATGTAAATGCTTGTTTAAAGATGGAATAAGCCTAAAATTGTGAAATTTTAGAAACAAGAAAAACAACTCTTAAAATCTCCTAAAATTCCCTGAAATGTTTTTACGGTTTATGGTAATTTGAACCCTCTATTATCAGGGGAAAGTATAGGTTAGGTTAGGTTAGGTTGAAGTGGCTGTCAGCGATCACACTGACACATCTAGGCTATTAATAGGCCCATTGTGGTACCACCTGGATCAAAGATCCCCTTACTCGAACCATCGTAGGTCTTCTAGATATATAATTTTGGCGCTTACACTATATAGCTCAGTGTTTGGCCGAGCTTCTCTTACCATTTGTGGTGTGTGTCTTTATATTATACCACAAATGGAGGGACCTACAGTCGACTCCGAACGGCAGATGTATTTAATAAGAAGCTTTTTCATGGCAAAAATACACTCGGAGGTTTGCCTTTGCCTGCCGAGGGGTGACCGCTATGAGAAAAAACTTTTTCTATGATTAAGATTTTGTTTGCCTTGACTGAGATTCGAACCTCGAACTCACTGGCGTATCGAGTTATAGCACGCACCGCTATCAACTCGACCACAGCGGCCAACATGTGAGTGTTGTTAATATTTTAAATTCCTGCGAGCCTCTACACTGGCCAGGTCGCTTAGGTCGTTTAAGAACGCAGATCCTAAGACTTTCATTCTTATCCTCCATAGTGGGGGAAATTCGCAAATTAAATGCCTTATGGTTTCGGGCTCGTCCTCATTTCTGCAGCTCCTGCAGAAGTCATTATAGGGGGAACCGAGTCTCTCTGCATGCCTTCCGATCAGTACGTGACCTGGTATAAGTCCTAAAACTAAGGACAGACTTACTCTGCTCAGCAGGAGCAGACCCTGTGACCTTTTGACGTTCCACTCTGGCCACATTTGTTTCGACCTAACGCAGTTGTTATTATTTTCCCATCGGGCCCCTGCTTCTTTAAGAGATGAACCTCTTAGAAGGAGCTTGCAGGTAGCGAGTAGCATACCTAAACCCTTCCATTGTCATGAAAGCGGATGGATGTACCCACTCTTGCAAGCTCGTCCGCCGTTTCATTACCTGGTATGTTGCTGTGCCCAGGCACCCATACGAGGTGAAAGACATACTGCTCAGCCATCTCGTTAAGAGATTTGCGGCAGGCTGCCACTGTTTTAGAGTTGCTGCTGACCGAGTCCAGTGCTTTGAGTGCAGCTTGACTGTCGGAAAATATGAAGACTTTGTCGCATCTTATCTCTCTTGTTCTTAAATACTCTACCGCCTCCTGTATCGCCGCGACCTCAACCTGAAGACGGAAAGATTTTTCCAATCTTATTTGGCCTGAGAACGCCCCTCCTCCTACTCTGTTCTCGAGTTTTGAGCCATCAGTGTAGAAGGGAAGTGCCCCTCCGCCACAGTGATTGCATCAGAGTACCAGTCTCTGCCGGGAATCAAGATATTCAACTTTTTTGTGAAGTTTATGGGTGGCACACAGTAGTCCGTATCCTGCGAACATAGTTTTTATGTGATTGCTGCATGACCTTCCTTGCTAGCCTTCCAGCCTGGCAGCACACACAGTGAGAGAGCGGCGCATGCCGCGATTTTCTTCCCCATAATATCAATTGGAAGGATGTTTAATATTGAGTCCAATGCCTCCGAGGGAGTCGTACGTAAGGCCCCGCTAATGCAAATCAGCGCCGTCCTTTGCACCCTTTGGAGTGCTAACGATGATGTTTTCTTGTGAAGGCATGGCCACCACACCAAGACCCCGTATAACAAGATTGGCCTAACCACCTCAGTGTACATGCAGTGAGTAACTTTTGGGGACAATCCCCATTTCCTACCAATGGCTCCCTTATAGCTGTTGAGGGCTACCGTGGCTTTCCTTATGCGCTCTTGGACGTTCTGTGCCCATGTAAGTTTTTTGTCTAGTATCACATCGAGATACTTGGTACTATGCCCAAGCGTTAGCACTATATTCCCTAGAACGGGAAGCCTTAGTTGCGGGGTCTTATATCTCCTTGTGAAGAGAATAAGTTCGGTTTTGCTAGGGTTCACCCCCAAACCCATTTGTTTAGTCCATTTATCGACCTTGTTAAGTTTTTCTTGCATGATGTCACATAGCGTTTGTGGGAATTTACTCCTTACTACCACCGGAAGATCGTCGACATAAGCCATTACCTTAGATCCTCCATCTTCCTCTAGGTTTCGCAGTAGATCATTGATGGCCACCACCCAGAGGAGGGGGGGAAGGACTGCGCCCTGCAGAGTTCCTCTGCTGGTGCAGCGTTCTAATGTTGCTTCCGCCAGATGGACCTTCACAACACTGTTAGTTAACAATTTTTGCACAAAGGAAACCAACTGGAGATCGACGCCGAGGTTCCCTAGAGCTTTTGTGATCGCCAGAGGTTCTATATTTTTAAAGGCACCCTCGATGTCTAGAAATGATATCAAGGTATACTCCTTGACATGTAAAGATTGCTCGATATTCGACTCTATTTGATGCAGCGCAGTTTAAGTTGACTTCCCTTTATGTAAGCGTGTTGAGAAGACATGAGTTTGTCCGCAATTGATTCCCCGATAAGGCAATCAGTTACTCTCTTTAAAGTTTTAAGTTGGAAGGAGGTGACGCTTATCGGCCTAAAATCCCTGGGGTTAACATCCTGTTTTAGGGATAAAGACTACCCGCGATTCTTTCCACATTTTCGGAATACGGTTAAGGCTTCGCACCCCTAAATATATATCATACAGCCAGTTTGCGCTTAATTTCAGTGATTGTTGTAGCTGCACCGGTGCGTTTTCATCTAGACCGGGGGATTTATAAGGTTTAAAAGACTCTATAGCCCAAATTATTTTCTGCAAAGTGAGGAAGTCGGCGTTCAAAGATGATCGCTCTCTGTAGCTGGACTTATTGACAGCATAGCTGTAGCGTTGGGAAAGTGTGTTTCCAGGAGAAGGCCCAGGGCCAGACACGGCTTCCAGGGAGCCTCAGAACTCCCTCCATGAAGACCTCTTCGAGTGTCTTATTCATTTTTTATATTCTCGCAAGTGCGACTTATAAATTTTCCATAGTGAGTCGCTTTGGTTCCTTTTGGCGCAGTTGAAGGTTTTTCGGCAAAGCTTGCGGGCCTTGTCGATGTCAGTATTCCACCATGGTGGTTTCTTCTTGCCTCTCGGCTTCTTTATGGGGCAGGCCAGTTCTAACGCATTCTTACATGCTGTGGTAAACTGCCCCACCATACAGTCTAGCTTCCCTGGACTAACCGGTACTCGTACTCGTACACATAACCTACAGTCTGCCCTTTAAGACATTGCAAGTATGATATGGAAATAAGCCTACATATATTAGTTGAATTCAATAGAGTTGAAAAGCAGGACGGTTAAAGTCCTCTCTTGTGGAGTAGAAGTAAGAACCTGAGTTCAGTAATTTAGTAATCGAAAAATGAGCCCTGTACTTCAGAAATTATAGTTGGTACAACATGGATGCGATGTAATTAGGTTCTTTGATTTAACAGTAGGTAATATTTATTGTTATTTATTTATTTGTCTAAATAAACATCAAACTTATTTTGGCAGATTTACTGAAGAAGGTTTAGAAAGTTCACATAGAAACTTTAGAAATAAGCTGCTTTCTCATACTAGGAAAATTGTAAAAGAAATTAATGTACCTGGCCCCAAAAGTCCGTTGAAACTCTCGAACCTACGTTACAAGATTTCCGAGATAATACGCAATTGTTTGGAGGAGCATTGGTTCTTAAAGTCGGTGACTTTCCCCAAACTCTGCCTGAATTATACATACGTGACAAGAATAACGTATGAATGAAGCCTTCTACACTTTGGCAATAAGTTTGATTTTTAAATTAAGTGCAAATATGCGCATGGTTCCAACAACAGATAAATAGTCGACACAGTTTAGAAGAAATAATAAATTAATTTGAATTATATTAATAGGGACAGAATAAATATAATGATAGTGTAATCAAAGACCTTTAATCGTCGTATTTTACGATGCCCTCTGTCTTTTCCAGGAACGGCAGGGACTGCCTGTTTAGCATCAGTACCACTTGACGCGTCGGTTTGTTGTGTGCTCGACCTTCAGCACCTTCCAGTTACCAGCAGGCAGAGCTGGGTTGAAAAGCCGGAAATTCGCAAGAATTTTTTCGGGCTCGGCGGGTTTTGCTGGCAGCCATACTCTCGCCCTAGGCCTGGATGGGATGTCCTTAAAATCCATTGCCCGGAACTTCGCTCCCGGATAGACTTCCCCTAAGCTGGCTAATGCCTTCTTGTAAAAGTCGGCAGATCTAATATCGTCACAAGCCACGAGCTTTACATTACCCTGAAACCACGCCGCATCTTTGCAAGATGGAGGTGGTCTAGGATTCGCTCGAAGTACGCTCCGACCTCACCTACTTCCAGTGCTTCCGCAGCACGGGTTCGTCTCCCTGGTTCTCATCTACGACGCCCAGTACTATACTTTCCCTTGCGACTTATGCAAAGGATGGGCCATGAACTCTGACCTTCTTTGATTGGTTTTGCGCAACCTCCAGCGATCTATTGCGCTTAATAGATGCCTTCTGCTCAGCTGGAGCGGCTGGCTGGAAGTTCAGCACGATGGTTTTTGCCCATTCAATCTCTGCCAAAATCTCTGTTCGATCATCGGGTAGCGCCCGATTGCAGAGATCATCTGATGATCAGAATCCTAATAGCAGCTGTCTGATGTCTTGCATTTGCTGCCGCATGAGTTGGCTTGTCATCCGGCCTTGTAAACGCCGTAGAAGTATCAGGTGGCGCCCGAGAAGCCCGACAACTGGTTTTGGCTTCATCCATGGTAGCAGGCATGCATACCATGACCGCCTTCTCCAGGGCCAGGAGTGTTTCTCGGAAACTTTCCGTCCCCTTTGCGTTTGATAAGGTGTTCAGGCTTCGGCAGCGCCAGAAGTTTGCTATCCCCTTTTGGCTTAGCCGCATCGTGGCTAGTCGAATGACCCTGCATCGTACGGGCCTCATTTTTCTTGGGCGACTGCCCTTCCGACTTTTTACGAGTGCCGGTCTCGTTGTTGTTGTTTATTGATTTACTTTCCATTGTTAAGTCCCACGAGTGACGCAAAAGGGGTTAGTCAACCCGCGTTGCCCGGGGTAAGGCCTGAATACAACCGGGTGCGGCATGGTCCCCAGAGGGCGCCGTATAAGACTGCGTTATTTGGGGGGCCCCTAGTCAGGCTGATCATCAGCATGGTACGCATGACACTTTGATCCAGCCCCTACCTCAAGACCACGCTCAAGAACCATTTCCATATGACAGAGCTATCAGGAAGCTTACACAAATAGCACTGATTCCTGAGCTTAGCTGAGTACCTTCCCAACATCGTACGGTATTGCTCTGTAGTACTCATTACCAGTCGGCACCCTCGCGGATGGTTCAGTCCGAGGATATCCGGGGAAAGTAGCCTTTTTCTGCCTCGCAATAGTATTTCATTTTGAAATAGAGCCTACATCTCCTTTTTTCGTACTTTTTAGCATATCTGTATATGTGCATATAAAATACTCGCAAGAATTTTTATTATGTTTTGAGATCTGCACGGTTCGTTCGATTTTCAAAAATAAGGTATCAAATGAAAGAGATTGACCTGAAGATGTGTAGTACGGTTTTTGAAAACAAAAAGTTTGTTTTGTAAAAAAAGTTTGACTTGTTATGAACCACATATAAAAAACAATTTCCAATTAGCTGCTAACATTATACTACCTGTTTATTTTACCATGGGTGAATCCTTAAATAAATGTTTCATAAAATAATTTAAAAAATATATTAAATTTTTTTGAACATTATGTAAATGCTTGTTTAAAGATGGAAAAAACCTAATATTGTGAAATTTTAGAAACAAGAAAAACAACTCTTAAAATCTCCTAAAATTCCCTGAAATGTTTTTACGGTTTATGGTAATTTGAACCCTCGATTATCAGGGGCAAGTATAGGTTAGGTTAGGTTAGGTTGAAGGTACCACTTGGATCAAAGATTCCCTTACTCAAACCATCGTATATTTTAAAATCCTGCGAGTCTCTACACTGGCCAGGTCGCTTAGGTCGTTTAAGAACGCAGATCCTAAGACTTTCATTCTTATCCTCCATAGTGCGGGACATTCGCAAATAAAATGCTTTATGGTTTTGGGCTCGTCCTCATTTCTGCAGCTCCTGCAGAAGTAATTATAGGGAGCACCGAGTCTCTCTGCATGCCTTCCGATCAGTACGTGACCTGTTATAAGTCCTAAAACTAAGGACAGACTTACTCTGCTCAGCAGGAGCAGACCCTGTGACCTTTTGACGTTCCACGCTGGCCACATTTGTTTCGACCTAACGCAGTTGTTATTATTTTCCCATCGGGCCCCTGCTTCTCTAACAGATGAATCTCTTAGAAGGAGCTTGCAGGTAGCGAGCTGCATACCTTAACCCTTCCATTGTGACGAAAGCGGATGGATGTACCCACTCTTGCAAGCTCGTCCGCCGTTTCATTACCTGGTATGTTGCTGTGCCCAGGCACCCATACGAGGTGAAAGACATACTGCTCAGCCGTCTCGCTAAGAGATTTGCGGCAGGCTTCCACTGTTTTAGAGTTACTGCTGACCGAGTCAAGTGCTTTGAGTGCAGCCTGACTGTCGGAAAATAAGAAGACTTCTTCGCATCTTATCTCTCTTGTTCTTAAATACTCTACCGCCTCCTGTATCGCCGCGACCTCAGCCTGAAGATGGAAAGATTTTTCCAATCTTATTTGGCCTGAGAACACCCCTCCTCCTACTCTGCTCTCGAGTTTTGAGTCATCAGTGTAGAAGTGAAGTGACCCTTCCGCCACAGTGATTGCATCAGAGTACCAGTCTCTGCCGGGAATCAAGATATTAAACTTTTTTGTGAAGTTTATGGTTGGCACACAGTAGTCCGTATCATGCGAACATAGTTTTTTTTTGATTGCTGCCTGACCTTCCTTGCTAGCCTTCCAGCCTGGCAGCACACACAGTGTGAGAGCGGCGCATGCCGCGATTTGCTTCCCATAATATCAATTGGAAGGATGTTTAATATTGAGTCCAATGCCTCCGAGGGAGTCGTACGTAAGGCCCCGCTAATGCAAATCAGCGCCATCCTTTGCATCTTTGGAGTGCTAATGATGATGTTTTCTTGTCAAGGCATGGCCACCACACTAAGACCTCGTATAACAAGATTGGCCTAACCACCTCAGTGTACATGCAGTGAGTAACTTTTGGGGACAATCCCCATTTCCTACCAATGGCTCCCTTACAGCTGTAGAGGGCTACCGTTGCTTTCCTTATGCGCTCTTGGACGTTCTGTGCCCATGTAAGTTTTTTGTCTAGTATCACATCGAGATACTTGGTACTACGCCCAAGCGTTAGCACTATATTCCCTAGAACGGGAAGCCTTAGTTGCGGGGTCTTATATCTCCTTGTGAAGAGAATAAGTTCGGTTTTGCTAGGGTTCACCCCCAAACCCATTTGTTTAGTCCATTTATCGACCTTGTTAAGTTTTTCTTGCATGATGTCACATAGCGTTTGTGGGAATTTACTCCTTACTACCACCGGAAGATCGTCGACATAAGCCATTACCTTAGATCCTCCATCTTCCACCAGGTTTCGCAGTAGATCATTGATGGACACCACCCAGAGGAGGGGGGGAAGGACTGCGCCCTGCGGAGTTCCTCTGCTGGTGCAGCGTTCTAATGTTGCTTCCGCCAGATGGACCTTCACAACACTGTTAGTTAACAATTTTTGCACAAAGGAAACCAACTGGAGATCGACGCCGAGGTTCCCTAGAGCTTTTGTGATCGCCAGAGGTTCTATATTTTTAAAGGCACCCTCGATGTCTAGAAATGATATCAAGGTATACTCCTTGACATGTAAATATTGCTCGATATTCGACTCTATTTGATGCAGCGCTGTTTAAGTTGACTTCCCTTTTATGTATGCGTGTTGAGAAGACATGAGTTTGTCCGCAATTGATTCCCCGATAAGGCAATCAGTTACTCTCTCTAAAGCCTTAAGTTGGAAGGAGTTGAGGCTTATCGGCCTAAAATCCTTGGGGGTAACATCCTGTTTTAGGGATAAAGACTACCGGCGATTCTTTCCACATTTTCGGAATACGGTTGCGCTTAATTCCAGTGATTGTTGTAGCTGCACCGGTGAGATGTCATCTAGACCGGGGGATTTATAAGGTTTAAAAGACTCTATAGCCCAAATTATTTTCTGCAAAGTGGGGAAGTCTGCGTTCAAAGACTGATCGCTCTCTGTAGCTGGACTTATTGACAGCATAGCTGTAGCGTTGGGAAAGTGTGTTTCCAGGAGAAGGCCCAGGGCCAGACACGGCTTCCAGGGAGCCACAGAACTCCCTCCATGAAGACCTCTTCGAGTGTCTTATTCATTTTTTATATTCTCTCAAGTGCGACTTATAAATTTTCCATAGTGAGTCGCTTTGGTTCATTTTGGCGCCGTTGAATGTTTTTCGGCAAAGCTTGCGGGCCTTGTCGATGTCAGTATTCCACCATGGTGGTTTCTTCTTGCCTCTCGGCTTCTTTATGGGGCAGGCCAGTTCTAACGCATTCTTACATGCTGTGGTAAACTGCCCCACCATACAGTCTAGCTCCCCTGGGCTAACCGGTACTCGTACTCGTACACATAACCTACTGTCTGCCCTTTTAAGACATTGTTATGGAAATAAGCCTACATATATTAATTGAATTCAATAGAGTTGAAAAGCAGGACGGGTTTATTAATTGATTATAACAAGCAAGGTTTCGGTACAACGAATGATGGGCTCGGCGTTTTTTTAGCAAATTTTGATGTTGCTGCTGAAATTACTCGTCTGCATAAATCTTTAACTTACATATTTTCTCCATTGGTAAAAGTCCTCTCTTGTGGAGTAGAAGTAAAAACCTGAGTTCAGTAATTTAGTAATCGAAAAAAGAGCCCTGTACCTCAGAAATTATAGTTGGTACAACAACAACCCAACCCGTGTGGAGCCATGGGTCACGGCTAATAGAGAGGGAGCTTTAGTGGAGCCACTCCGACATATTCGGTTTAAGGGTACACTAAAGTCCGCAGCGTCTGTTCACCAGGAGGTGCGGCTGCAAACGGGCGTCTGTCTTGGAGCAAGCGGCTCGCTATATAAACGAATTTAAAATTTCAACCCCCTGCAATGGGTTGTGCACAGGGCTTGGAACCCGCCACGGAAAAAACAACTTCCAATGAAAAGCAAAGCCTCGGACAGGACACCCCTTTTTAGATGACAACCATGGCAAACGTTTTAAGGACCATGATTTGAGGGCATGCACCTGGAATGTCCGAACCCTTAATTGGGAAGGTGCCTCTGCCCGGCTGGTAGATGTCCTCGGTAGAGCAAAGGCTGACATCACCGCCATCCAAGAAACGCGATGGACGGGGCAAGGGAGGAAAACGGTAGGCCCTTGCGACATCTACTACAGCTGCCCTCTAAAGGGTCGCAAGTTTGGTGTCGGATTTGTGGTGGGAGAGAGACTGCGCCGTAAAGTACTGTCGTTCACTCCGGTGGATGAGCGTCTCGCCACAATCCGCATCAAGAGGAGATTCTTCAACATCTCCCTGATTTTCCCACGCCCCGACGGAAGAGAAGGACGATGGGACCAAAGATCGCTTCTACGATCTCCTTGGCCGCACGTATGAGCGGTGCCCCCACCACGATATAAAAGTAGTGCTTGGTGATTTCAATGCCAAGGTGGGCAAGGAGGGCATCTTTGGTTCCACAGTCGGAAAACTCAGTATCCACGAGGAAACGTCTGATAACGGATTGAGACTGATCGACTTCGCCGGGGCCCGAAACATGGTAGTTTGTAGTACCAGGTTCCAGCATAGGAGGATACATCAGGCTACGTGACTGTCTCCAGATGGTAAGACACGAAACCAAATCGACCATGTTGTGATAGACGGAAGGCACGATCCGAGGAGCCAACATCAACTCGGACCATTATCTTGTCGCAGCCAAGATACGCACGCGCGGAAAGGCACACAAGGAAAGCTCGACGTCGAAAAGTCGCAATCACAACAGACAGCCACGCACTTCGCTACTCGACTCGCACTCCTGCTCTCTGCGAGCTCTAATCAACACAGCGATATTTCAGAGCAATGGAACCGCCTCTCTTGGCTTAGCCGCATCGTGGCTAGTCGAATGACCCTGCATCGCACGGGCCTCATTTTTCTTGGGCGACTGCCCTTCCGACTTTTTACGAGTGCCGGTCTCGTTGTTGTTGTTTATTGATTTACTTTCCATTGTTAAGTCCCACGAGTGACGGAGAAGGGGTTAGTCCACCCCGCGTTGCCCGGGGTAAAGCCTGAATACAACCGGGTGCGCCATGGTCCCCAGAGGGCGCCGTATAAAACTGGGCTATTTGGGAAGCCCCTAGTCAGGCTGATCATCAGCATTTTACGCATGACACTTTGATCCAGCCCCTACCTCAAGACCACGCTCAAGAAACATTTCCATATGACAGAGCTATCAGGAAGCTTACACAAATAGCACTTATTCCTGAGCTTAGCTGAGTACCTTCCCAACATCGTACGGTATTGCTCTGTAGTACTCATTACCAGTCGGCACCCTCGCGGATGGTTCAGTCCGAGGATATCCGGGGAACGTAGGCTTTTTCTGCCTCGCAATAGTATTTCATTTTGAAATAGAGCCTACATCTCCTTTTTTCGTACTTTTTAGCATATCTGTATATGTGCATATAAAATACTCGCAAGAATTTTTATTATGTTTTGAGATCTGCACGGTTCGTTCGATTTTCAAAAATAAGGTATCAAATGAAAGAGATTGACCTGAAGATGTGTAGTACGGTTTTTGAAAACAAAAAGTTTGTTTTGTAAAAAAAGTTTGACTTGTTATGAACCACATATAAAAAACAATTTCCAATTAGCTGCTAACATTATACTACCTGTTTATTTTACCATGGGTGAATCCTTAAATAAATGTTTCATAAAATAATTTAAAAAATATATTAAATTTTTTTGAACATTATGTAAATGCTTGTTTAAAGATGGAAAAAACCTAATATTGTGAAATTTTAGAAACAAGAAAAACAACTCTTAAAATCTCCTAAAATTCCCTGAAATGTTTTTACGGTTTATGGTAATTTGAACCCTCGATTATCAGGGGCAAGTATAGGTTAGGTTAGGTTAGGTTGAAGGTACCACTTGGATCAAAGATTCCCTTACTCGAACCATCGTATATTTTAAAATCCTGCGAGTCTCTACACTGGCCAGGTCGCTTAGGTCGTTTAAGAACGCAGATCCTAAGACTTTCATTCTTATCCTCCATAGTGCGGGACATTCGCAAATAAAATGCTTTATGGTTTTGGGCTCGTCCTCATTTCTGCAGCTCCTGCAGAAGTAATTATAGGGAGCACCGAGTCTCTCTGCATGCCTTCCGATCAGTACGTGACCTGTTATAAGTCCTAAAACTAAGGACAGACTTACTCAGCTCAGCAGGAGCAGACCCTGTGACCTTTTGACGTTCCACTCTGGCCACATTTGTTTCGACCTAACGCAGTTGTTATTATTTTCCCATCGGGCCCCTGCTTCTCTAACAGATGAATCTCTTAGAAGGAGCTTGCAGGTAGCGAGCTGCATACCTTAACCCTTCCATTGTGGATGGATGTACCCACTCTTGCAAGCTCGTCCGCCGTTTCATTACCTGGTATGTTGCTGTGCCCAGGCACCCATACGAGGTGAAAGACATACTGCTCAGCCGTCTCGCTAAGAGATTTGCGGCAGGCTGCCACTGTTTTAGAGTTGCTGCTGACCGAGTCCAGTGCTTTGAGTGCAGCCTGACTGTCGGAAAATATGAAGACTTCTTCGCATCTTATCTCTCTTGTTCTTAAATACCTTACCGCCTCCTGTATCGCCGCGATCTCAGCCTGAAGACGGAAAGATTTATCCAATCTTATTTGGCCTGAGAACACCCCTCCTCCTACTCTGTTCTCGAGTTTTGTGTCATCAGTGTAGAAGTGAAGTGACCCTTCCGCCACAGTGATTGCATCAGAGTACCAGTCTCTGCCGGGAATCAAGATATTAAACTTTTTTGTGAAGTCTATGGTTGGCACACAGTAGTCCGTATCATGCGAACATAGTTTTTTTGTGATTGCTGCATGACCTTCCTTGCTAGCCTTCCAGCCTGGCAGCACACGCTTCCCATAATATCAGTTGGAAGGATGTTTAATATTGAGTCCAATGCCTCCGAGGGAGTCGTACGTAAGGCCCCGCTAATGCAAATCAGCGCCATCCTTTGCACCCTTTGGAGTGCTAATGATGATGTGTTCTTGTCAAGGCATGGCCACCACACCAAGACCTCGTATAACAAGATTGGCCTAACCACCTCAGTGTACATGCAGTGAGTAACTTTTGGGGACAATCCCCATTTCCTACCAATGGCTCCCTTACAGCTGTAGAGGGCTACCGTTGCTTTCCTTATGCGCTCTTGGACGTTCTGTGCCCATGTAAGTTTTTTGTCTAGTATCACATCGAGATACTTGGTACTATGCCCAAGCGTTAGCACTATATTCCCTAGAACGGGAAGCCTTAGTTGCGGGGTCTTATATCTCCTTGTGAAGAGAATAAGTTCGGTTTTGCTAGGGTTCACCCCCAAACCCATTTGTTTAGTCCATTTATCGACCTTGTTAAGTTTTTCTTGCAGGATGTCACATAGCGTTTGTGGGAATTTACTCCTTACTACCACCGGAAGATCGTCGACATAAGCCATTACCTTAGATCCTCCATCTTCCTCCAGGTTTCGCAGTAGATCATTGATGGACACCACCCAGAGGAGGGGGGGAAGGACTGCGCCCTGCGGAGTTCCTCTGCTGGTGCAGCGTTCTAATGTTGCTTCCGCCAGATGGACCTTCACTACACTGTTAGTTAACAATTTTTGCACAAAGGAAACCAACTGGAGATCGACGCCGAGGTTCCCTAGAGCTTTTGTGATCGCCAGAGGTTCTATATTTTTAAAGGCACCCTCGATGTCTAGAAATGATATCAAGGTATACTCCTTGACATGTAAAGATTGCTCGATATTCGACTCTATTTGATGCAGCGCAGTTTAAGTTGACTTCCCTTTTATGTAAGCGTGTTGAGAAGACATGAGTTTGTCCGCAATTGATTCCCCGATAAGGCAATCAGTTACTCTCTCTAAAGCCTTAAGTTGGAAGGAGGTGACGCTTATCGGCCTAAAATCCCTGGGGTTAACATCCTGTTTTAGGGATAAAGACTACCCTCGATTCTTTCCACATTTTCGGAATACGGTTGAGGCTTCGCACCCCTAAATATATATCATACAGCCAGTTTGCGCTTAATTCCAGTGATTGTTGTAGCTGCACCGGTGCGTTTTCATCTAGACCAGGGGATTTATAAGGTTTAAAAGACTCTATAGCCCAAATTATTTTCTGCAAAGTGAGGAAGTCGGCGTTCAAAGACTGATCGCTCTCTGTAGCTGGACTTATTGACAGCATAGCTGTAGCGTTGGGAAAGTGTGTTTCCAGGAGAAGGCCCAGGGCCAGACACGGCTTCCAGGGAGCCTCAGAACTCCCTCCATGAAGACCTCTTCGAGTGTCTTATTCATTTTTTATATTCTCGCAAGTGCGACTTATAAATTTTCCATAGTGAGTCGCTTTGGTTCCTTTTGGCGCAGTTGAAGGTTTTTCGGCAAAGCTTGCGGGCCTTGTCGATGTCAGTATTCCACCATGGTGGTTTCTTCTTGCCTCTCGGCTTCTTTATGGGGCAGGCCAGTTCTAACGCATTCTTACATGCTGTGGTAAACTGCCCCACCATACAGTCTAGCTTCCCTGGACTAACCGGTACTCGTACTCGTACACATAACCTACAGTCTGCCCTTTAAGACATTGCAAGTATGATATGGAAATAAGCCTACATATATTAGTTGAATTCAATAGATTTGAAAAGCAGGACGGTAAAAGTCCTCTCTTGTGGAGTAGAAGTAAGAACCTGAGTTCAGTAATTTAGTAATCGAAAAATGAGCCCTGTACTTCAGAAATTATAGTTGGTACAACATGGATGCGATGTAATTAGGTTCTTTGATTTAACAGTAGGTAATATTTATTGTTATTTATTTATTTGTCTAAATAAACATCAAACTTATTTGGCAGATTTACTGAAGAAGAAAATAGAGAAATAAGCTGCTTTCTCATACTAGGAAAATTGTAAAAGAAATTAATGTACCTGGCCCCAAAAGTCCGTTGAAACTCTCGAACCTACGTTACAAGATTTCCGAGATAATACGCAATTGTTTGGAGGAGCATTGGTTCTTAAAGTCGGTGACTTTCCCCAAACTCTGCCTGAATTATACATACGTGACAAGAATAACGTATGAAAGAAGCCTTCTACACTTTGGCAATAAGTTTGATTTTTAAATTAAGTGCAAATATGCGCATGGTTCCAACAACAGATAAATAGTCGACACAGTTTAGAAGAAATAATAAATTAATTTGAATTATATTAATAGGGACAGAATAAATATAATGATAGTGTAATCAAAGACCTTTAATCGTCGTATTTTACGATGCCCTCTGTCTTTTCCAGGAACGGCAGGGACTCCCTGTTTAGCATCAGTACCACTTGACGCGTCGCTTTGTTGTGTGCTCGACCTTCAGCACCTTCCAGGTACATACCAGCAGGCAGAGCTGGGTTGAAAAGCCGGAAATTCGCAAGAATTTTTTCCGGCTCGGCGGGTTTTATTGTTATTTATTTATTTATTTGTCTAAATAAACATCAAACTTATTTTGGCAGGTTTACTAAAGAAGGTTTACAAAGTTCACATATAAACTTTAGAAATAAGCTGCTTTCTCATACTAGGAAAATTGTAAAAAAATTAATGTACCTGGCCGAAAAAAAATCCCTTGAAACTCTCGAACCTACGTTACAAGATTTCCGAGATAATACGTAATTGTTGGAGGAGCATTGGTTCTTTAAGTCGGTGACTTTCCCCAAACTCTGTCTGAATTATACATACGTGACTAGAAAAACGTATGTATGTATGCAACAAGTTATGTGCAAATATGCGCATGGTTCCATCAACAGATAAATATTCGAAACAATTATTGAGTTTAGAAGAAATAATAAATTGATTTTTATTATATTAATAAGGACAGAAGAAATTGATATCCAGTAACGTAAAAAATATAATGATAGTGTAATGAAAGACGATTAAAGTAATGGCATTTTCTGTTCTCGATATAATGTTGCCATGTTTTGTTTTTCTCAGCACTTTTAAGGCTTTTTCCAATTAATTGGACTCTGACCAATAATTAAGGAAGATAGATGGCATAATGTAAAAGTTACAATGTGAGAAGACAACATTTTTTTCGAGAAAAGAAAACACCATTAGAATCTCCATGATTCTTGCATGGGCAGCCGTTCGTTGCATATTCCGGAGCGGGTAGACCGACTGATTTACCTGTTTACGCTTCGAGATGGGAAAATAATAAACATTGTTAATGCGAGAGCTTTACTAATAGTTATGTGTTTATTAAATAACACAGGTCTGCAACAAAAATGTTGTCTATATATGTATATGTATTTAGGTGTTCTAAAAACTAAAAAAAAATACGCAAAAAATTCCAAAACGTAAGATTATTTTACAAAACGCAAAATTTTAATATAAAAAAAGGTTTTTTTTTGGGCTTGTAGGCATTAATAATAGGTATAATTTTATTTTGATTACTGCTTTTAATTGTTTACCATAACTATCATTAATTTCTGAATAAGGAACACCCTGTGTGAGCTGCATTAACAAACATAAACATGTTGTAACCTGCAAGTTAATATTACGGACTTTGTAAAAAAAAGTAAACTTCGCGTATTTTGGCTTAAAATTTGGAGATCAGGATTGGGGACCTCATAAAGTCTGCAAACGATGTGTTGAAGATCTTCGAAATTGGTTTAGGAGCAAGAAAAAAGCTTTCCGATATGCGATTCCTATAGTATGGCGCGAGCAAAAGAACCATAGTGATGATTGTTACTTTTGTTCGTGTAATGTGAAAGGGTATAATTCAAAACGGAAGCAGTCAATTGCATACCCCAATCTGCAATCAGCTACTCGTTCCATACCTCATGGGACCAAAATACCAGTGCCTGCTACCTTGCTACAATATTGAAGGTTTGATGGATACATTTAAGATCTCATACGACCTAGCAGAGTGACGTATATTCATAGATTCTTCAAAAAGAAGCCTTAAAGCAGTTCTGATTCACAACGACGGTTTCTATACTTCTATTCCTGTCGGTCATTCCGTACACCTTAAGGAAACCGACAAGAACTTGGAATTGATTCTTTCCAAATTCAAATATAAAGACCACGGTTGGCAAGTGTGCGGTAAATTCAAAATCTTGGGCATGGGGCTCGGACAACAATCTGGGTTTACCTTGCTTTTTGTGTCTACGGGATAGTAGAGACCGAACAAATCACTGGGCCAAAAAGTGTTGGCCTCCAAGGGAGCTTAAAGTTGGCAAAAAGAATGTCCTGCATGAAGCTTTGGTGCTTCCTCATAAAGTTCTTCTACCACCGCTTCACATAAAGTTGGGACTGATGAAGCAATTTGTAAAGTCACTTCCAAGAGATGGAAATTGCTTCAAATACTTAATATCAAAGTTTCCAGGCCTCTCGGAGGCAAAGTTGAAGGATGGTGTTTTCGTCCGACCATACATAAGACGGCTTATGGCTGATCCACTATTCATCACAACCATAGATGGGCACTTTGCAGTACCAGTAAGAATGCAGTAAATATAATATTTTACTGATAATGCAATTTAATTAACATTACCAGTAAACTTTTACTGATTACTGAAAAAAATTTGCAGTAAAAATTTTTTTTACTGATTACTGGAAAAAATTTTCAGTAAAAATATTTTTTTACTGATTACTGGAAAAAATTTGCAGTAAAAATATTTTTTTACTGATTACTGGAAAAAATTTTCAGTAAAAATATTTTTTTACTGATTACTGAAAAAATTGCAGTAAAAATACTAATAATATAATTTGAT
Source organism: Philophylla caesio (assembly GCA_963971545.1). Classification (NCBI taxonomy): domain Eukaryota; kingdom Metazoa; phylum Arthropoda; class Insecta; order Diptera; family Tephritidae; genus Philophylla; species Philophylla caesio. Next base: position 67,908,559 of record OZ020604.1, on the reverse strand, counting down.
TTGCATTATCAGTAAAATATTTACAGATTACTGAAAATAGTTACTGGTTGTTTAAAATCAATACCCAACCAATAGATTCAATGAACTATTAAAGAAAATGACAATATTTGTTTTCTTTGAAAAATATATTTTATACTTGTTATTCGCTATAAGCTTTTCTTAAAACAAGCATTTTAAAATTTGCATCGCTGAGTTTTTGCCTTCTGGACTGATTTACAATCCCAGCGAATGAAAGTAACATTTCTACAGGTGCAGATGACGGTAATGGGGTATTATATTTTAGAAAAACGTGTTTAATAGCCAGATGTTTATTTAGACAACTTGTTGTGGCGTCTCGTTCGACCAGGAATAAAAGTGTTTCCTGAAGATAATTTTCCGAGTCAGTGGAACCACACTGTATGCTAATATCTATTTAAGAAAATACATGCATGCAAAAAATATTTAATTGAAAACCAAGTGTAAAAATTGTACCATTAATTTTTTCCCCGAAGTCAAGGAATGTTTTTTGAGGTGTTTGAGGCAGAACACGAGTTGTGGCATCGGTTATTTTTCCATTTTTCACCACATAAGTGTTAAACATTTTTTTGACTTCATCTTCTGTTTGCGTTGTTGCTGTTTCTAAAAGGGCTTTTAAAAATCGCAATTTAATGTCAGGGACAGAAATAGCGGCAATAACAGCATCCCAAGCGGCAGGCTCAATCAGGAAGTACCTCTCAAATCTTTTAAGCAAAGCTTCCTGCATTTTTTCGCTTGTTTCGGATAAATACTTAAAGCTTGTAGGCTCAAAACGACGCATTTTTATCCTTAAGGACACTATAGTGGGTATAAAGTAACCAAAATACATGGTCTTTTCGCCCTGAAGGAAGTCGATCGCTTCTGCAATAGGTCTCATAAGCTTTATGTATTCTTTTAAGTACTCCAGCTCATCACTGAGAATGGTAGGAATTTTTAAACGATAACACAATTCCGCTAAATTGCTTTTGTGTTGCAGCAACTTTTGTACGGAATCATAAAGTAAGTTCCACCTTGTTATGCATGGAGTTATTAAGTTCGCATTTATAACTCCATTAATTGCTTCTGCAGATTTTGGTCTATTGCATTTATTCCAAATCTGTGTGCATCTATACAGTAATTAAATATGTAAATGTAAAAAGTGTTAAATTAAATTGTAATATTTTTACCTTTGGAAAGATCTTTTGTGAATATCTTTTACATCCTGACTTGAAGAATTCATTATTTTGTTGAAATCGGTTGAAGCCAAAAGATTTAGAGTGTGGCTCGCACATGGAAAATGTTTCGACAGACGTGGAGTTATGGATCGAAATTGAGGACCTGAAACAGTTGTTGAGTCATCTGAATCGGAGTCAGGGTCAGATTCCGCATCACTGTCATATTCATTTATAGGTTCTAAATCAATAAAAATCAATAGTTTTATATAATAAACTGATTTGGAATAAATACGTACATATGTATATCAGATATTCATACTTTAACACTTACTTAATTCAACTCCAAATTCTTTAAATGCCTTAACGAAGTTGGATCCATTGTCAGTGATCGTGTAAACTATTTTTTCAACGGGTAGTTTATATTGCTTGTTTATGTCGCATATCATCTTCGTCACACGATCAAAGGAATGAGTTCCCTTAAACCTTCGACAAGCCAGTGCTACAGACGTCCGCTCAAAATTTCTTGAATCTAACCAGTGGCAAGTGTAACCAAAAAATGATTTTTTTCTACCTTACCACACATCAGCAGTTACACACACGTATTCAACTTTATTCAGCTCAATAACCAGATTTTGACGGCTCGGAATACTTTTACCAGGAATTAATTTTGTAAAACTTTTGTCATTGACTATGGACAAGGGAGAGGTTGTGTTGCAAATAAAATCCAAAATGTCTTGATTAAAAGAGCATTTGTGGCCTACGATCTGCCTTCTTTCTTCTTTTATTGACTTGAAGTCGCAAAATTTTTGTGGATGTTCCTTTTTCAAATGCTTGATAAAATTGGAGCTAATACGAAGCGAACCTTTTAGTTTTTTTCCGCACACTTGACAAGCACCAATCAAGCCACACATTCTTCTTTGATGTGGAGTTTTGTTCATCTGCATTTTAATGAAATTAACATACCATTAGCAAGAGTATAACAAGTAAAGTGATGTAATTTGGTATTTTTTTAAACATACCGTCTCCACAATTTTGAAAAACTTCTCACAAAAGAGAATCTTATTGACACCAACCAATTCTTCATTTATCAACGAATCTGGTGTACTTGAAGTTTCACTTATGTAAATGTTCATAGCTAATATCGTGACTTATTTGTGCGCTCCGACCGTTTGAACAACTTGGAGTATTTTGCTCGCAAACGAAATCTGGATCATTATTGGAATCATCACCATTGAAATTTACTGCATTCATATTAATATATTTTTCTTTTTTAATTTTTGCAATTTAGCACTTAAAATTTTTAAAATAGTTTTTCGATTAACATACACTTGCAAGCCTATGACCGAATTATATAAGAATCACCTGTTTTGTTCATTGATAGCGAACATGGGAAATTTTTACAAAAAATTTTACAGTCAAGCGAACCTGACTTGTTGATACCCTACTACATGTATGCAAATTATTCATTCTTCTTAAATTAAAGTACACTTAATAGTATACTGAATTAAACTTTACTTGGCAGATAGACGGGCGTGGGTTAATCGATTCTGATAAGGCAGCTGTTAATTTATGTAAAAATAACATATCATATACAATATCATATAATCTCTATGTTGTTTAAATATGTGTAGCGTGTAATAAATATTTATTGGTCTGTTTTTATGTTTGCTTCTTCATACAATTCGTGATGAGGAGATGATTTTGTTATATCGCACACTAAATGCAAAGTGTCACAACTCAAAATTTTCAATCGGGTTTTTCTGTGTATTAATTCATAATTATTATCAAATACATCATAGTCATAATACAAATTTGTTTTAAGATTATATTTCACGCAAGGTGGCTTTTCTTTATTGGTGATCGCAATCCCTTCATAATACTATACATATTTTCACAACATTTTTATTTGAATCTTTGCTGAATATTTTTGTTTTTAAGTAATGACTCTTTCGTGCCATATGCTTCTTTTATTTTTCTGAGGAACGGCAGATAATCCAAAACTAAAAATATTTATAGGGTACATAAATGAAAAAAATATTTTTACTGAAAATTTTTTCCAGTAATCAGTAAAAAAATATTTTTTCCAGTAATCGGTAAAAAAATATTTTTACTGAAAATTTTTTCCAGTAATCAGTAAAAAAATATTTTTACTGCAAATTTTTTCCAGTAATCAATAAAAAAATATTTTTACTGCAAATTTTTTCCAGTAATCAGTAAAAGTTTACTGGTACTGCAAACTTAATTTCATTATCAGTAAATTTTACTGATTACTGCTGCTTGTAATGCAGTAAATATATAATGCAGTGTGTCCATCTATGATCACAACCATTACGGATCCTCAAAGAGAAGGGTGGATTGCCTTTAAAGAGGTCATAAAGAAAATGTTAGGCAATAACAAAGATCCTAACTACAAACAAATCGTCAAAAGAATGTTAAAAGCATTTCCAGCTTTAGGTTCTTGATGAGTTTAAAAGTACATTTTCTTCATTCCCACCTCGACTACTTTCCAGAAAATTTAGAAGACGCGAGTGACGAGCAAGGTGAACGATTTCACCAAGATATTAAGGAGATGGAAAAAAGACACCAGGGAAGATGGAGCTTTTCAATGATGGCAGCCTACTGTTGGACGCGCGTCAAAGAGACCTTCCCGATGCTTTCCATAAGCGAAAATGTACCAAAAGGAGTCTCACTGAGAAAAATAAATGTGTTTAGTGCTTACTTATTAATGTATTTTACATAAATAAATTAGTTTTGTTACGCAATTATAAATTAAATTTTTTTTTTTTAATATTTTATATTTTATTTTAAGATGAAAACTTGTTTAACATAGACACCTACATTGTCAGAAAACGTGACGTTCTGTGGCAAAATTTAAGTTATTTTCGGATTCAGCACACCCAAAAACATAAGAATTACACAAAAAAACCAAAACAGCTCACAATTATTTTTTTTTTTGCAGACTTGTGTAATTTCATATAATATACAAGTGCATACATAAATATTTATTTATTTTTATTTATTCCTTTATTTCAGTCTACAGGGAAACCTTACAGACTATTTCTAATTTAACACAGTAAATATATTTAATTTAAATCTGGATAAAGAGGTATTAAAATCTATATGATGAGCATATTGTTACACAGACGTATACATCGGGCAATTGGTAAATTATAGCCATAATTAGTTCTATGAGAGGTTTCAACAAGCAAACGATTATGCCTTAATTCATGTGATGAAGTAAAGAAAATCAAAAAACCATATAATTCATCACAATTAATTCTCTTATTTATTAAGTTGTAAACAAACATTAGCGCGAAGTAAGTTCTCCGATCTTCTAGAGATTGTAAGCCAAGAAGTTTCCGCCTTCCAACATAGGATGGCAAATCGCTAGGCCAATTTGATTTAAATAGAGCCATTCTGGTAAAAGTTTTTGAACCCTCTCAATTCTACTAATGTGAGATAAGTAATAGGGACTCCATAAAAGACAACAATAATCAAGGTGGCTTCTAACTAAAGAGTTATAGAGAGACTTTAATGTGCAAGGGTCCTTGAATTCACTTGAGTTTCTTCTAATGAAACCCAGCATAGAAAGTGCTTTAGAAAGAATATATTCAATATGCTTGTTTGGAGTTAGTTTCGTGTCAAAAATTACTCCAAGATCCTTCACTTCATCGATGCGATGTAAAATAGTATTATTAATGGAATAGTCAAACATAGTGAGACTAGCAGTTTTGGTGTATAAAACTACATCGCATTTGTTTGTGTTAAGGAACAGATTGTTAACAGTGCACCATTGCTGAAACACCACAAGATCCGATTGTAGATTAAGGTAGTCATTTAAATTACGTACCGGCATATAAGTAGGCTTTAACATCGTCAGCGAACATTAAGCATTTAGCAAAATTAAAGTGCTGGGGTAAGTCATTTATAAACAATAAAAACAGCAGTGGTCCTCAATGAGTGCCCTGTGGTATTCCCGACCATGCATTGATTAGGATGTCGGATTTTGTTGGGCCTATTTTAACTAAGAATTTCCGTCCCACTAAAAAACTTTCGAAAAAACTTTAATAGGGTGCCTCTAATTCCATACAAAGAAATTGTAATTTTGTTACGATCACCTGACTTAAATATTGGCGTAATTGAACAGAGTTTCCAGCAATCTAGGAAAACTCCATGTTTAAGACAAATGTTAAACAACATTGACAACGGGTGAGAAATAGCATTGCAAAAGGTCTTTACGAATACCGGGGCGAGCCCCTCCAGATCTGGACAAGAACTTGATTTTAGGTTCGAGATTGCCAGGGCTACGTCATCGGAAGAAATTTCAAAGTTGGTTATTGTACCCGAATTTACAATAGAGTCAAAAAATGCAGAGCTCGTATCAGATATCACTTGACATTCCTCATAAACTAATCGCAATATTTCAATACGTAGGGCGTAGCGAAGCACGCCGAGTCTAGGGATGTGTAACACAGCACAGTGCTGTGTTATTTTGCTAACTCTCATCAAGGTGCCGCACACACATGCACAACTTTGACAAACATGGCACAGTGTTACCACTGAAATACACCCAAAACAATATGAAAGCAAAACAAGCTAGAGACACACTCGTGTCTTTTTGGAATCATCACCATCTATACGAAGACGAAACATGCAAAACTGTGCTTAGAAAAAATCCCTCTTTCGCAAAATCGACTCCACTTTAAAAAAAAAAAATTCGGGGAGTCATAAAAATCAACATTTCTCGGAAATTTGACGTGATACAAACCTTTGGTGGTTTCCGATCAACTGAGTAGGTATGCCCCTAACTGAAAATAATACTAGAAATTTGATTTGCGTTTCAAAAACTATAATAGTTTATTTCATTCATATATAATAATTTGAATAACGCATCCTTATACGTATATACATTATTTTCATTACAACTAAGAAAAAAAAAACAATATTAATCGTAATCAGTTGTAGATTATTACAATTAATTATAATGTTTTCATATAAAAATCTTAGTTTTTTATGAGAGTGCTACTCGTTGGAGCAAATATATATTCATACATTCATATATCTTAAGGAATTAATTTGTTAATCAAAAGCAACGAATTTCTACCATTTGCAAAAAAATAAGTAGTCAAATATAGTTAAGTAAACTATTCAAAAGAACGAATTTTAAAAATCATAGTGCCCTAGATTGTAATTTTAAAAACCATTTGCGATACATTTTCAGAATCAAGTATTTATTTCTTTTTTTTTTTCGCTGACAATTTGTCCTGCCTGTAAAAAACTGTTCACATTGACCTGAAATGGCTGAAATACAAAGCCGATATTTCATTATACGATATAGCCTAGGATAAGTGTGCTCCCTTTGGTTCCACCAGAACAGTGGTCCTTATTCTTTCCCTTGGTAAAGTAGGCTCAGCTGAATATTTGTTAAGTTCCACTATAGCAGAAGCTAATTGGTCTTGTGGACGCGTATGCATTTGGACCTCTACATCAAAATCTTTCCACAATAAACCTTCACGATGACTTTCCAACGAACTATGCGAAACTAGGTCTCCAATGCCTTTATTCAAATCTTCTTCGTTTCCTTCATTTTGAATAATGGTATTTCCCACTTTCGAATATAGTTTTTTGACAGCCGATTTATAAAAAAGCTCACTTTCAAATCCAAATTTTTTGAAACGCCGATCAATAACCGTTGCTTGAGCTATAAGCTCATTTTGTTCTAAATCTTTGGATCGAGAATTTAGTTCATCTAATAATTTGTTGACTAATTCTTGTGCAAATGGTGTAAGTTCACTGACGTTAAAGTCTTAAGGTGTTTATTAAGATGTTTAATATATATATAAAATAACTGACGATGCGCTAACATTCGTTTCACCGCCAATAGCTATCCTTTAAAAAAGGACATTTATGGATTAAAATATTCGAGAATTTAGTTCATCTAATAATTTGTTGACTAATTCTTGTGCAAATGGTGTAAGTTCACTGACGTTAAAGTCTTAAGGTGTTTACTAAGATGTTTAATATCTATATAAAATAACTGACGATGCGCTAACATACGTTTCACCGCCAATAGCTATCCTTTAAAAAAGGACTTTTAAGGATTAAAATATTCTACGAAAATGTTTGGCGGAAAATTTCAGTGGGGGTCACCAAAGACACCATTGTTGTAAATAAAGCTCTTTACGATTAATTGGCAAAATTACACGCCAACTTCTATAAATAAATTATAATTTTGTTTTAATAGTGGTTTATTATAGTAGTATGACTATGGATTAAAGATTACACTTAACATGCTTTCCTGTATTTAGCTTGACGTGAATGTTTCGATGTGTCAAGGTTTCTGTACAAGCCCCATACGTATTCAGCAAGCATTACACTTTGGGATTTCCCTTTGAATCTTTCTTCCAATACCTTTATATCCTGATGAAACCTTTCACCGTGTTCATCTGAAACCGCTCCAAGATTTTCTTTAAAAAAATTGAGATGAGAGTGCAGAAAATGCAGCTTTAGTGACATCTTAACGCCAATATTGTTAAAACCGATTAGCATGCTTTCAATATTTTGTGCATAGTTTTGTGCTTTTGACAGATGACCATAAAATTCTTCATCTTGTAATAATTTTTTTATATCGGGTCCAACGAGCATTATTTCTTAAAACCGTATTTTAACTTCTTTTAATTTTGCTGCAGATAATCTGGGGAAAATTGTTTGAATGCGTTTAAAAGCATTTCTTTGTGTATTTAAGCTTTTAATAAAATTTTTCACCACGCCCAACTTAATATGCAGCGGTGGAAGTATGACCTTATCTTTTGGGACAAGGGATTCATGGATTACATTTAAGTCACCAATAAAATTTTCTTTACGTTCTTCGAAATATTTAATATGATAATGGCTGCTGGTAGCACGTGAATCCCATTTACAAAGAAAGCACATATATTTTGTGTATCCTGTTTGTATTCCAGTCAATATTGCAATCATTTTGAAGTCTGCGCATACTTCCCATTTATATTTATAGTATTCAATTTTATTTAAGAAATTTGAAATATTTGCGTATGTTTCTTCCTTTTTTGTGGAATACGCAACCGGTATTGATGGATGCTGATTTCCATTGTGCAGTAAAACTGCTTTTAAGCGGTGTTTTGAACTATCTATAAATAGTAGCCAAGCGGAAGAGTCCAGTGGAAGCTTTAGATATTTTAGAACCTGTTCAATACTGCAACAGTATACAAGTTCTTCTGATTTTTTTAAATAACTTTTCAGATCGGCGTGTCTTTTTCTTGGCGATGTAACTTTTACATCGGCTTTTATCAAATTCCTGTTTTTCCATCTGGAACATAATATTTCAGCTTTCTCTTTTGTTAGTCCTAAATCTCTTACAAGATCTTTAAAATAAGATCGGTCTATCAAATTAGGACATATGTTTAAACCATCAGGAGGCAAGTAACTTATATCTGATATGTTTTCAACCGCCACTGTTATTTCTGTATTGGCGTATGTCATATTTGCCGAAAATGTATGTGTAGGCGGTTGAGGCACCGGAACACCTTCACAGCCCACTTCTGGTAAAATGACATTATTTGTTGCTTCGTATGTCATTATCGCGTAGTGCCTTTGGCTTCTACCAAATTTGTAATTTACGCAGAAATAGCATGTATCTGATTTGTGATCTTCAGGTTCAATGCATATAATAGGCGCAGAAAATGGCAGCGCCTTAGTACCACCTTTGTACCAGGTCAAAAGACCACTTTCGCAAGTAGTACATACAGTTTTTGGTATCCAAGCTTCACATAAAAATCGTATTCCAAAGAAAAGAAAATATGGTTCTTCAATTGTAGGGTATATCTTTCTTCTGCTTTGATGGTGCGTAAAATGTCCACAAATAAAACAAAACCAATCTCTTAATTTGCAAACAGAATCCGCCATGCTTATTTAAGCTTTAATTGTTCTTTTTTTGTATTAATTTGAGTAAAAATCGCACCCGATATGTACTGCTTAGAAGCTCAATTATGCTTAATTTTATCACACCCGATTTGTAAGTCACAGCTGACTAGACGCGAGAGCTCAGTATTTGGCCCGGCCGAACTTGACGACGTTTTCACCTGCTTTGTATATGTTGGCGTGTAATTTTGCCAATTAATCGTAAAGAGCTTTATTTACAACAATGGTGTCTTTGGTGACCCCCACTGAAATTTTCCGACAAACATTTTCGTAGAATATTTTAATCCTTAAATGTCCTTTTTTAAAGGATATTTTTTGATTTTCTCGAAAAAGGGTCAAATTGACCCATAAAGAGACCAGTTAGAGGGTTAAGATCTTCCACAAAAATAATCCTCATACAATTTCACAATACAACTCTGACCATAAGAATTCTCTCAGACATTAACTTACAACATTTTTTCATATAGTTTAATGCTCCTTTCGACCAAAAAATGAAAACTTTGACCCACTGTAAAAAAAAAACTCAGACGTGCTGGACCATAAGTTTGTTCTACAAAATTGATCTACTCAACATACCCCTTCAGAATTATAGGGTCGCTATTCTGTTCCAAAAATGCTGTTGGACAGTGTAGCCGTAGTAGAAATGTCGAAAATGTTCATAACGTTCATGGGTTTCTGCGCAATTTAACCATTCCTCATTGCTTAATACGTCTATACCACACAGTCCCTCATCTCCTACTTCAGATGAATTTACAACAGCTACTGTAGAGATAACGGCATCCTTAATAAGCAAAATACGTTTCAGCATTTCGTAGGTAGAATTCCAACGTTACAATTGCTTTTATTTTGTCTAAAACTGGATGAATTTCTTTCAGTCCTGACTGTGCTACAAAATTCCAGTTAATCGCAAAACAACCCCAATGCATCCAGCCACCTCCTCGCACTGCTGCCTTCTTATTGGCCGCATTATTTGTGATTTTATTGCACAAATCCCATTCTTGCGAAATCTCCGTCCGGTTTTTTCGTTATGTTGTCGCTCCGTATACGAAACGCAGCTTAATAAATGTGAAGCCAGAAATGTGCGTTCATTGTCTTCAACAACGTAGTGGGCAGTTGGGCTAATAAAACGTTCTTGCGCTAACGATGGCAACCCATATACGGTCAAACACACAGCATAGGCTCTACCAAAACGCTTGTTTATTAATTCTCGTTTATTTACTATAAATTGTAGGAACTAATGTAGAAGATATTGTTTTGAGGATCTTAAGTTTGTTCAATGGATTCAGCAAGAAAGCCAATGTTTTAAACTCTACTACATCCTCCACAACAGAAAATGGATGGAAGTGTCTAATGATCATCTTGACCACTTGACTATTGCGCTATCGAAGGACGTGGTTGAACACACAAAGCTGGCATGGACGCCTCTACAGTTTGTAGTTCCGTACTTACAGAATTATGATTGTCGTCGCTGACTGTTGCTGGTAGATCTTGCCTTCTAATTGTTGCCGCTGAATGCTTGCAATTTAAATGCCGTATGAGACCGAATGTACATTTCGTTATTTGTTGAAACGATTTTCCGTCATCCCTTGTCAAGTTTGGTTTGGATACAAACCGGTTTCGGCGTTGTGCCATCTTCGGTGTCAATATTCGTTCTGTTTAGTTTATGTCGTTTTTTTTGGTCAATCAGGTATTGGTGCATAATCGAAAATGTTAACAAATGTTAAGTGTCCTGAGTATAGGTACCTACAGTCTCACGCGGTTAGAGTCCAAAAGGGTATATTTTATCTCGAATCTGCCTTTTGCTGTAAAAACAGGTAGATTAGTCAGTCATTTTAGTCCGTTTAATTTAATTTAATAAAACCGGTATATTTGCAAATATTCCGACGAAGTAATACAATATCGACAGTCGAGCAACAATAAATATTGTATACCTGTTCAATATTATTGCATAGCTTTAACTTCTTTTTATTGTTTAATAATATTGCTTAGTTTAATGCCCGAGTTCTGTGACTTGGTATAATCTCATGTCTCAAAATGAGCTAGAGATTATTGCTTTTCCTCGCTTTCACGTTAGCCTCCAATGACGCCGCAGCGTCCTCCATTCTCACATTTGACCTCGATAACCATGTTCGTCTAGCTCTCTGTCGCTTCTTTTTTGAATTGCATAAATTTTTCTGAATTTATCCACCAGCTCCTGTTTACATCCGTTGTTTGTTGCTATGTAGTTCGTAAATCACAAACACGTTATTATTATAACCCAACGGAAACCCACTTTCCCGCACAACCGACACGAGGGGCTCAATCCGCATAACGTACGGGTGTTTTTTAAATATACAAATCTTAGGTGCCGAGTCGTGACAAAAGAAAGTGTGTTAAGCGTCGAGATCCCAAGCTGCTCAGCTACAGAATAAGAATTCATCAGCCGAATACAAAGTTAGAGAAATGCAAAATAAGAAAATTGGATCGTTAGCTGTTATTAAGAGAGGATAGAACAGTTCTTTTAATTATAAAAAGTGAGTCCGATACATCAAAGGTGCTGGAATGATTGTTAAAGTCTCGGCATAAACCCCGAAACGGTTCATTCAACTCAAAGTTAGTTCTGCATAGTTTCAAGAAAAGTGGTTTAAAGTTTCTCGTTGCACGGGAGGGTACATTAAAATTAATTTGCTCTAGAAGAAATGGACTTGAGATCCATCCATTGACTAATTTTACCAGAAATATTATACCTAACATTTCTCTGCGACTCGAAAGAGTAGGAAGATTAATAAGTTTTAAACGACTAGTGTAAGGGGGAAGATTGTATGGCGAATCCCATCGAAGATTTCTCAAAGCAAAAAGTAAGAACTGTTTTTGTATTGACTCTAGTTGGTCTGAGTGGACCTGATAACGAAGATTCCAAACTATGGAACCATACTCCAGTATTGGTCTTACCAATGAAGTAAAAAGTGTTTTAGTTATATACGGGTCGCGGAATTCCTTTGACGTTACGAACTACACTGCGACAAAATTATCTTAAGTTTAATAATAAACAAACAAACGGACTCGGAATGGGAAAGCCAACCTCGGCCATCCTCATGGAGGTATTTATGCAAGAACTGGAGGGTTAGTATATGGAAGAACTGAAAGCCGAGTTGGGCGTATTATTCTATGCAAGGTACGTGGATGACATTATCTGCGTGATCACCAAGGACAATGAAGAGCAGATACTGGAATACCTGAACAAACAACATGAATGTATAATGTTTACCATGGAAATGGAAAAGAAGGAACAATAAATTACCTGGATCTGACGATTAAGATAGACAAAATTGCCCAAAAACTTGCAAATATTCCGACGAAGTAATACAATATCGACAGTCGAGCAACAACAAATATTGTATACCTGTTCAATATTATTGCATAGCTTAACCTTCTTTTTATTGTTTAATAATATTGCTTAGTTTAATGCCCGAATTCTTTGACTTGGTATAATCTTATGTCTCAAAATGAGCTAGAGATTATTGCTTTTCCTCGCTTTCGCGTATTTTTCTTTTGTTTTAATTTTAATTTTTTGTGACCTGCTCATCACCGAGGTCTCAATTTAGAGATTTTATTTTGAGACTAGAGGTTTTATTTTGAAACTTATGAATGCCAACTGGTTTAAATTGTGACTTTAACTAATCAATGACGTTCCAACACGTATAAATTCAACCTACGAAATGCTGAAACATATTTTGCTTATTAAGGATGCCGTAATCTCTACGGTAGCAATTGTAAATTCATCTGACACAGGAGATCAGGGACTGTGTTTTTTTATTTTTTTATTTTTAGATGAAGTCACCATCAGGAATTCACCTGAAAGCTCCTCCTGCCCATTAGCCTCCAATGACGCCGCAGCGTCCTCCATTCTCACATTTGACCTCGATAACCATGTTCGTCTAGCTCTCTGTCGCTTCTTTTTTGAATTGCATAAATTTTTCTGAATTTATCCACCAGCTCCTGTTTACATCCGTTGTTTGTTGCTATGTAGTTCGTAAATCACAAACACGTTATTATTATAACCCAACGGAAACCCACTTTCCCGCCCAACCGACACAAGGGGCTCAATCCGCATAACGTACGGATGTTTTTTAAATATACAAATCTAAGGTGCCGAGTCGTGACAGAAGAAAGTTTGTTAAGCGTCGAGATCCCAAGCTGCTCAGCTACAGAATAAGAATTCATCAGCCGAATACAAAGTTAGAGAAATGCAAAATAAGAAAATTGGATCGTTAGCTGTTATTAAGAGAGGATAGAACAGTTCTTTTAATTATAAAAAGTGAGTCCGATACATCAAAGGTGCTGGAATGATTGTTAAAGTCTTGGCATAAACCCCGAAACGGTTCATTCAACTCAAAGTTAGTTCTGCATAGTTTCAAGAAAAGTGGTTTAAAGTTTCTCGTTGCACGGGAGGGTACATTAAAATTAATTAGCTCTAGAAGAAATGGACTTGAGATCCATCCATTGACTAATTTTACCAGAAATATTATACCTAACATTTCTCTACGACTCGAAAGAGTAGGAAGATTAATAAGTTTTAAACGACTAGTGTAAGGGGGAAGATTGTATGGCGAATCCCATCGAAGATTTCTCAAAGCAAAAAATAAGAACTGTTTTTGTATTGACTCTAGTTGGTCTGAGTGGACCTGATAACGAAGATTCCAAACTATGGAACCATACTCCAGTATTGGTCTTACCAATGAAGTAAAAAGTGTTGTAGTTATATACGGGTCGCGGAATTCCTTTGACGTTACGAACTACACTGCGACAAAATAATGTTAAGTTTAATAATAAACAAACAAACGGACTCGGAATGGGAAAGCCAACCTCGGCCATCCTCATGGAGGTATTTATGCAAGAACTGGAGGGTTAGTATATGGAAGAACTGAAAGCCGAGTTGGGCGTATTATTCTATGCAATGTACGTGGATGACATTATCTGCGTGATCACCAAGGACAATGAAGAGCAGATACTGGAATACCTGAACAAACAACATGGATGTATAATGTTTACTATGGAAATGGAAAAGAAGGAACAATAAATTACCTAGATCTGACGATTAAGATAGACAAAATTGCCCAAAAACTTGACTACGAAATTTACAGAAAACCGACAGCTACAGACACCATAATACATAACACATCAAATCATTATTAAGAACACAAATACGCCGCTTTAAGGCAACTAACAAACAGACTTGAACGAATACCTCTATCGCGAGAGGTATACGGAAAGGAACTAAACACAATATACAACAAAGCAATAAACAACGGAGCTCGTGGATAAATTCAGAAAAATGTATGCAATTCAAAAAAGAAGCGACAGAGAGCTAGACGAAAAAACTTGGACAGTAATGACTTATACAGGAAAAATTACATACAAACTTGCAAATTTCTTCAGAAAGTATAATATCCACACGACGTTCAAAACTGGAAACAACTTGGGAAGGATGCTTAAAAGCAGCCCGATTGAAGAAGACCCATTGAACAACCAAGGCGTGTATAAACTGACCTTTAAATAGGACAAACAGGACGTAAGGTAAGAACAAGATTTCGCGAACACATAAGGGACTACAACAAAAGGATACGAAAACCCACGGCAATACCTGAATTCAACTTTGCAAACCAATTGGTAAACGCCAAATGTTCACCCGCAAACATAAAGAAAACCGTTAAGGTACTGCGCGTACAACAAAAAGGACGGCGCCTAAATTCTCTTGAAAGCAAGGAAATATATAAACAAAAAATATTTGATGGGAGGATAATAAACGAACAAATAAACAGCAACTCTGATGCGATATTTGCACCATTAAGGCTTGTTTACAAAAAACAAAACAAAGACGTAGAAAAAAGAGGTATTGGTATTATCGCTTTTTAATTCCATAAATCTACTTAACCTCCGATAATAAGCGCAAACAACAACCGACATAAGCGAATGACAAATTTGAACGGTGTGTATCGGTTTCTTGATCAACTTTCGTTACGGCAGTGACGAATATTTGCAGAAGGCGTAATAGGGACAGCTGCATTTATTCCAAATAAAAAATGCTAAAGTCAAAAAAGATAGTATAAACTCTTGCTTTTCAAGATATATGAACGCTGAAAATTTTAATTCCGTAAATTTAATAAAACAATATCGACAGTCGAACAACAACAAATATTGTATACCTGTTCAATATTATAGCTTAACCTTCTTTTTATTGTTTAATAATATTGCTTAGTTTAATGCCCGAATTCTGTGACTTGGTATAATCACATGTCTCAAAATGAGCTAGAGATTATGGCTTTACCTCGCTTTCACGTATTTTTCTTTTGTTTTAATTTTAATTTTTTGTGACCTGCTCATCGCCGAGGTCACAATGTAGAGACTTTATTTTGAGACTAGAGGTTTTATTTTGAAACTTATGAATGCCAACTGGTCTAAAATTGTGACTTCTGTCTATATTACAGACTGAGACTGCTTACTGAATTCGGGCATAACTAAACTATTAATGTTATTTTGCACATGGAATTGTTTGTCTTTTAGACATTGGCAACCCTCTAATGTAAAACTGAATACCGTTGTAACAAATTCGCCCTCTTCATTTTGATTTCGATGGCTTTGGTGTAGGTAAGGTTCAAGTATTTGCGCAGCGGATAAGCAAGCAGTGGAATTTATTTTAACTAAAGTTTTGATAATTGTCCTTCAATGTGTGTTTTTATCAGAGCAGATTTTAATACTTTTATGTTTTTAATACCAGGTTTAATACATTTATTTTAAAGGAAAAAAATAAAGTGTGCTTTTCGTGCGGCTCCGGACAAGTAGATTTTGGAATTTTTTCTCGTAAGTTTCTTGCAGTGGGGTGTTGCGAACATGGGTTATCGAGGTTAAAGTTAGAGAATAGAGGACGCTGCGGCGTCATTGGAGGCTGATGGGCAGGAGGAGCATTCAGGTGAATTCCTGATGGTGACTTCATCTAAAAATAAAAAATTAAAGAAAAAAAATTGTATTTTGAAGCAGTGAAAAAACTTAGGAATTCCCTGTATGTAGAGGGTAGAGAAAAAGGTAGTGAAGGGGTATTTCCTGCCGATGTTAAAATACCTTTGCAAGGTGTACTTGTGAAAAGAAATTCAGCGAATTTTTTTAATGACCTTTTTGAAATTGCAATGGCGGAATTGTGAGTATGGAAAAAGAAAATGGAGCAGGGGACGTTAATATCATTGTTAGAGAAATGGCCGCAAGCGAGCAAAGTGTAAAAGAGACAGGGCATAAGAAAACAATTAATGGGGAGTGCAATGGTGCTTTGTACTCATCAGAATTTTGGGGTGAATTTTGAGTTTTGATTGGCACAACTCAAATTGAACTTTTCGATAATAAAGTTATGAAAAATAGTTCGTTTTTACTAAGTAAAATAAAAATATTGAACATACCGGACGTTTAAACTATCTAAGCGGTTCGGAGATCTTTGTATACGGTTCAATTTCATAGTCATAGAGCTGCAAATAAAGTTTTACTAGAAAAAAGTATTAAAACTTGTATACCTAAAATTTTGTTTAAACTTATGGTGTTGTGCGACCAGTTCTACTGGACTTTTCGAAAGAGGACATCTTTCAAAATTTACATTCTGCAGTAAAAGTCACAGGAATAAGGCGTATTACAAAAAGAAACTTGAACAACAAGGACAATTTCGAGCCAACTTTGTCGTCAAAGATTGCGTTTGGCGGAAATGTGCTACCGGAATCGGTAGGGATTTACTGCGTAGATTTAAAAATAAACCACTTTTTTCCCAGAGCAAAAGAATGCTACAATTGTGGGAGTTTAGGTCACACTAAATAAGCTTGCAGAGCCAAATTAGGTATATCATATGCGCCAAACCTGAAATATGTGATAGAAAATGCAGTGAGGATCAAGCAAACAAATATTGAGCGGTAGTAATGAACATATTTCACAGGAGGTGTCCTGTGTGGAAGCGTGAAAATGAAGTCATGGAAATTATGACAATTAAGAAGTCAAAGAGGGAATTTATGGCTACTACTACTATAAGCATTTCTTTGAAGGGACCAATCGTTATGCAATTCTAGAAAATTATGTGGATAATTTTCCAGAGCTGAACAATAATAGGCAGGATATACAAGACAATGATCGAATTATAAACAGGAGAATTACGAGAAGAAACTATAGTTAAACAACAACAGATGCACAAGCTTAGTGGCAATAAAGAAGGAGTGAGGGATATGGTGGTGTTGCAATAGGAATGAAAAAGGTTATAGGATGAAAAGAATGAGGTTCAGTACGAGGCAAGATATAATTGTGGTTAAGACTACAAATCTTGTGAAAAATATTAATATATGTTGTGTGTACATTTCACCTAATACGACCTTATTAGTTTTTAATTATGAAGTTACAAGATTGATGGATTTCTGGTCCAAGTATGAAAATGTGTTTTTACTCGGTGATTTTAATGCGAAATCTGGAAATTGGGTGGATAATAGAAATAATCTTAGTAAAAGAAGTTAGTAAAAAGGTGCTAAAATGTCTTAATGATGGGGCTTTTACCTTTTCGGTTTGCAGTGTAAATGCAATGATCAAGACGGTGCTTGCCCATTATATGTCCAATTCTCAACTGACTGTGTATGGGAGTGCAATAGTGGATTCGTAGGATGCAGTCATCATAATCCTATAATTATGGAAATTAAAGATATTCATAAGTTAATTTTTTCTTTTGTCTAAAAATAAATTAAAACAAGTAAGAAAAGCAAAATTCGGGCGAAACCGATTTTTATATACCCTCGCGATGTATTTTTGTATGGGCTGTGCCCATAATTTCATAAAAACCCCGTTTCTTTGTTGCAAATCGCAGCTAGTATTAAACTTTACTCAATTTCTTCCAATAAATACAGAAAAACGAAGTTTTTGCATTTTTCAAAATTGCCGTTATATGGAAGTTGGGCGTGCTTATGGTCCGATATCAAAAATTAAGTAATGCTAATGGTATCAAGGACAATATGTTCACCAAATTTTGTGAATATACCTTACATCGTTATTGAGATACCTACAGACGTGTTTTTATAAGTGGGCGTGGTAACGCTCATTTTTTAAAATTTCATACACATCAAGTTTCTTAATTAACTATCTCTCTAAATATCAAATTTTAATTAATATTTTCCGATAGATAAAGAAAAAACTAAATGTTTGCATATTTCAAAATTTAAGTTATATGGGAGGTGGACGAGGTTGATTTAAAAAATATCTAACGATGATAACTGTGATATTGGGGAACATTTTTTCACCAAATTTTGTGACGATACCTTACACCGTTATTGAGATACAGACTTTTTTTCCTAAGTGAGTGTGGCAACGCACATTTTTCAAAATTACATAAATACCTAATTTCTTAGTTCAAAATCGCTCCATATACTGAATTTCACTTTGTTTTAATAGATACCGAAAAAATGAAGTTTTTGCATTTTCCAAAACTTCCGTTATATGGGAGGTGGGCGTGGTTATGATCCGATTTCAAAAATTTTCTACGATAATAATAGCGACGTCAAGGAAAATATCTCCATTCAATTTTGTGACGATAACTTATACTGTTATTGAGATACAGAAATTTTTTCATAAGTAGGCGTGGCAACGCCCATTTTTCAAAATTTTATAAATACCTAATTTCTTAGTTCAAAATTGCTCCAAATACCAAATTTCACTCAATTTGCTTTAATGGATACTGAAAAAACGAAAGGTAAATCGGACAACATGTGCTTAAATGAAATAGGTTTTTGGACAAGTAGACTAAAAATGTTCAGATTAGCAATGGTCTACCTCAGGGCAGCTGTTTGTCTCACTTCTTATTTAATGCATACACAGCCTCTTTGTACGAATTAAAAAGGGATACAATTCAAATATTTTGCGATTTTGAGTTATGACACAGATGAATTTAGAGCATTGGATAATCTTAGTAATATGTTGGAAAGCTTTAATAGAAGGTGCAACGCACTTGATATAAGGATTAATAAAGGGTGTTTTTTTTACAGGTTTGTTTTTCGAATAGAGATAAAACTGGCATTTTGTGGTCAAATCTGGCAACTCTAATGTCATTTATGTTCAGTTTGGTTTGCCATTTCATCATGAACAGGTTGACAAAAGAACAACGCTTGCAAATCGTGCAAATTTATTTCGAAAATAATGGTTCAGTTCGCGAAGTTTACCGTGAGCTCCGTCCATTTTATGGTCGACATAATCGTCCATCAGAGCAATTAATTCGGTTAACCATGGATCGTTTTCGCACTACGTTTACTCTATGTGATAATACGCATCCGCAGAGACGTCGAACAGTGCGCACCGAAGAAACAATTGCCGCTGTAGAGCAAAGTGTTGAAGAGGACCCGAATGAATCGATTCGCCACCGTGCACAGCAATTGGAGCTTTGTCCATCAACTTTATGGAAGATTTTGCGCAAAGATCTTGGCTTGCGACCTTACAAGATCCAGCTTGTGCAAGAATTAAAGCCGCGAGACCATGCAATGCGTCGTGATTTTGGTGTATGGGCCGAAAATGAGATTGATCTCGATGCTGATTTTCATCGCAAAATTTTGTTCAGTGATGAGGCTCATTTTTGGTTGAATGGCTACGTCAACAAGCAAAATTGCCGCATTTGGAGTGAAGAGAATCCACATGAGACCCTTGAAACGCCATTCCATCCACAAAAACTGACTGTTTGGTGTGCTCTATGGGCTGGTGGAGTCATTGGGCCATACTTCTTCCGCAATAATGCTGGAGAGGCAGTTACCGTTAATGGAGACCGGTATAGAGCCATGATAACCGACTATTTTGTTCCCGAATTGGATGGCATGAATGTGGATGAGTTGTGGTTCCAACAAGACGGCGCTACATGCCACACAGCGCACGTCACAATCGATTTATTGAAGGAAACATTCGCTGAGCGCATAATTTCGCGGAATGGACCTGTCAATTGGCCACCAAGATCGTGTGATTTGACACCATTGGATTATTTTCTTTGGGGATATGTGAAGTCGCTCGTCTGCACCAACAAACCAGAAACGTTAGGGGAATTGGAAGCCAACATTCGTGGCGTTATTGCCGACATACGGCCCCATATGCTCGAAAAAGTGGTTGAAAATTGGACCTGTAGAATTGGCTTTATTCGAGCCAGCCGCGGCGACCACATGCCCGAAATCATATTTAAACATTAATGGCATAAAATTATCCTTCCAATAAAGCCAAATTGATGGACCTTAAAACGATTTTCTTGTGTTTAATTTCAATTCGAAGTTCTATACCCCTAAAAAAAACACCCTATAGTAGTAAGACGAAAGTTATGAGTGTGCATACAAAGAGACAATTGTCAATTTAATGTCGAGGGGCAAGCAGTAGACCAGGTGGTTAGTATGAAAGGGCTGGCAAGGATTATAAGTTCAAATGGTACTGTTAAC
The DNA here is from genome assembly GCA_963971545.1 of Philophylla caesio. Classification (NCBI taxonomy): domain Eukaryota; kingdom Metazoa; phylum Arthropoda; class Insecta; order Diptera; family Tephritidae; genus Philophylla; species Philophylla caesio. The sequence continues at coordinate 67,888,005 of OZ020604.1, read as the reverse complement.
AGTCACATTAAAGGGTAACCAAAAAAGTACCTAGTGTAAAAATTTGTTAACCAAACTAACTCCTATAAAATCTAGTCTGGAACCCAGAGTGGCTTTAAAGTTCTATAAATCTTTTATTAGGGCTAAAATAGAATATAGTATTACGTCGTTTGCCGACGCTCCAGGTGGAGTAAACAAAAAATTGCAAGTGATCACAAATGACTCGATAATAATATATTTAGATGTACCGCCAAGCAGGTGAATTACGGTGCAGTGAAAAAAGGCCCGTGGAAAAACACCCTCGGGCTTTATTTCCTAAATAAAATAAAAAGGAAGAAAGCCAGCTTTTTTCTTAAAAATAATGGAAATAAAGCCCTTGAGTGTTATGTTCTTTTAAATGAATCACTTTATTTTTGCATATAAATGCATTATACACATAAAAGGTATTTTCAGCCATTCACTGATTGCCGAATTTTTCCAAATGAACTGGAAATTATTATAGTTTTTATCATTCAATGCGAGGCGTATTTTAGTTTTCAGCTTATGTTTTTTTGACATGTCTGGTGAGACAATTATAGAAACGGCATGGAGGTTAATACTTTAATCTATAAATTCGTGCCTGGCATAAGAAGAAATAGTAATTTACTTTACGCAGAATGTGAAAAAGAACTTTATAAAACATAATCGGTACGCGTGCTATCAGAAATAATGCCAAGTTAGTTTGTCTATAGATAACATTACCAAACAGCGCAGAAAATTACACAATAAATTACATGATCATCATAATCAAGAATTTTTGAAAAAACTAGAAATAATGAACTCCATAACTCCGCCGACTAAAAAGGAAATCAATATCAGACCTCTACTAATATTGAACACCTGCGAAAAATATATGGTTACACCACTGGGTGTATTCCATTCATGATTATTTTTATTTAGTAATAAGTTTTAAATATTGTTTAATGTAAATACAGATCGCAATAAATGATATGAATTACAAAAAAAAAAAAAAAAAAAAAAAAAAAAAGCCTAAAGGTAAGTTAAAAAAGAAATGCAACACGAGATATATGCATTTGATCAAGAGTGCTTAGAAAATCCAAACGCTGCGCATTTAGTTCAGTATGGTAAAATAAAAAGAAATTTGGTACATCTAAAGTAAAATTTGAAGAAAACTCACCAGCCGAATTCAAATTATTTTACAAGGAGACAATAATAGAGAAAAATTTTGCATATACGATATTCATGCCACCAACGATTTGCCAAATCATTAATACTTCTACACATCTGGAGAGAAATTATTTGATGGACGCCACTTTCAGTATTGTCCCGCAATGTGGGTACGAACAGCTCCTCACAGTTCATTTCGAACATTTAAATCATGTAAGTATATAAACAATAAAACTACCGCGCCGGGCGCCGCGGGTAACGCATTTATAAACATCAAACTTACATACTTATGTATGTATATTTTTTTTTTTTCAGACATATCCGATTATATACATATGTATACTAATGTAAATAAATTTATAATCTAATCTATTTCAATTTATTAATAATAATTTATTTCAATTTAATGCAGTATCGCTTAAAACGGACTTTGAAAAATCTCTTCGTAACAGTTTAAGGCGAAATTTTATTTGAGCGAAAATCACGGGTTGTTAATTTTATTACTGCAATTCACTGAAAAAAATGCAAGTAAAATAAATAAGTTTAATTGAAAATTAAAAAAAAAATCAAAATGCTGGCCGGTTATATAAAAAGTTTTTAGTATTACCACTTCTGCCTCCGAATAAAATTGCAGAAGGATTAATTTTTTAATAAAGGAGGAAGCTAGTAGCAAGCTAAGCCATTTTCCTTAATTTGAAAGCTTTATTAAATATTTTGAAAATCAATGGATGTAAAGGGTAAGTGACCGAAATAAATACATATAAATACATGCGTATGTAGGTATTTCAATGAGGTATATACATATTTGTATGTTATGTTTATAAATATGTACTACGTATATACATATTGATTTCTATTTTATTTGTATGAATCTGGGAAGGCTGTTCATCATTTTCTGTCTGCAAAGAAAGCGTGCGTACTACAAACAGCTTAGAGGGTTATCATTCTCAGTTATGCAAAAAACTTGTGCCAAAGGGTAGCTTTTGCAAATTTTTTAATTGTCACTTAGATGAAGATTTCAAAGCATCTATACAGCTCAATCAATCTCTAAACGGAACTTATGGCGTTTTCCAATGTCCAAAACAATTACATATACAAACGAAGGGCTGATTTAATTGAGAGAGCGACTGACAAATTCACAAACAACGAAATAACACAGGAAGTATTTTTAAATCAAGTGAGTAACTGAGAAAATAACATTTTTAATATCGATAATATTAATGCATCTGAAATAGATGAAGCGTCAGACGATGGTTCTAATATGAATTTTTCAGAAAGCCAGAACCAATTATTTTGTGTAATTTGTCTTAATAAGCCACGGGATGTCCTCTTAAATCAATGCAATCATTTTAAACTTTGCATAGATTGCTTTGCAGAGCACAGTCGACGTACTATTCTAAATGGTAATACAAGTATTTTGTGCCCAATTTGCCGTCAATTTGTTCAACAATCGACGAAATTATTTGTTTAGTTTTTACTTTTCTTGTACCTTTTTTTTAAACATTGAGTTATTTAATTTGCATACATAAATATTAATTTCTTCTGTTTGCTTTCTTCCCCTTGTTTTCTTGGTGTCTCTGGACTTCCAATTACAATTTGTTTCGATTATTCCACCTCTGATTTGCTCATTTGCGTCCTATTTATTTCCGATCAGTTATCTTGTCGTAAAACGACAAAAGTTGGTATTGTTAACTTTCAAGCCCCTCGGATCTTCCTGCCAGATGACAATCTGAAAACTTTAATGTTTTGTTACGTTGTCTGTGGTTGTTTGTAGAGTTTTATTTTGTTCATTATGTATGTATTAAAGCGCTGCATGAATACATTTAAACCGCCCAACAAGACATTTGCCAGCAGCGCAATTACTGAAACTCTTTGTCTCTCCGTTCTCTTGTAGAGTGCCGGCAAACACAAACCAGTTGGTGTATGTGTAAGTAAAAAGCCGATCATAAGCAATACAAATTGTATTTGCTTTGCAAGCTACAATTACATAGAGTGAGAAGTATGCTAAAGTAGTGAACTGTGCTTGGAGTACTTGCGGATATCTATGGAGCTGTTGATTATTGGTACACTCAATTTGCCTTGCTGCATTAAGATAATGAAAACTCGTTAATGAAACATAAATTTTTATATGTAGTTTATTTGATAAACAAAGATGGATATAATATTTCAGAAAAAACACGGAAGGAAAGAAAATACAAAATTAACAAAAGAACTTTTTTGAAAGACAGAGAAAATAATTATAATGCACATAAATTCTTATTTTTTTAAATACACTTTTAAATACGCTTTTAGTCTATACTTGAATGCAGGAGCATTATCTTATTTATTGCGCTGTCATTACAACTAATGCTGCAGCGTTTCTCGGTTATAATATTCCGGGCGACGGAAAACACTCTTTCAGAAGGAGCTGAGGATGCTGGAGTTGCTAAAATTCGACAGCTCAGTTTATATAAAATTGGAAAATCCTCTTTGTGACCGTCCCACCACTGAATAATGTCGAAATCATCATAAAAATCGACGTCAGTGTTTTCGTACTTATGCATTTCTTTATCGATTTTATTTTCAACATTAAGCGTTTGTCTTGGTTGTACAAAATCCGTAAACAATATACTATTTTCGGTAGAACAAGACGGCGTGGGATACGACTCAGTGTTTATTGCATCTACAGTGAATTCTGCCATTAGCCGCTTACACTCATTTCTAGTACAAGTTTTGTCTATTTCGGAGAACGGTACAAGTTTATTTGCAGGAACGAATAAAAAGAGCGCAATTTTATGAATGATATTCAGATTTTCGATAACTGTAGACTGTAAATATGTGTTCAGTTTTTCCTTGAATTCTGTAACTGGTTCGGAATCGGTGACAGCAACAGTACAAACTTTTTGTAACCTATGAAGTAAAACATAGATGAGATAAATTGTGGCATATTTTTCACCCTCTAACTTTTTAGACGCTTGTTCGAAAGGCTCTAAAATGGCGATTATAGCGTTTAAGTGATGCAACTGAATATTATTTATTTTGTCTAGATTATTTTCCTGCTGCAATATACTAAATATTTCGCCCCAATTTCTCTGTATAGATAAGAGCAAATAAAAAATTGTATTGAAACGTGTCGGAGAGAAGCTTTTCAAAGTGTTTCTTAAAGACGAGTTTTGTCCAGACTTTTTAAAATATTTGACAAGCTTCGTGCAGGAACGGCACAGTTCCGCCATATCTTTGGTCGCTTCAATCGCTTTCTGAAGTACATTATGTAGCAAATGATTCACACAGGACAGGTGACGATATGAACGGAATGCAGCAACCATATTGGATCCCCTGTCCGTAACAATAATTGCCTTTTCGTCCAGACTAAGCTCGAACTCTTCAAGGATTCTGGTAACTTTTGAATGAATATTTACACCTGAAATTAATAAACAAGGAAAAAACGAATTCCAGTCTAATTTTTATAAAAGCTAAGGTCTACGTAGCCATCATATGTATGTACATATATGTACATTAGGGTGACAGTTAATTTCGAAAGTGATATTTTCTTTGGTCTCAGTATTTTTTTGTGTGTAGTTTTATTTAAAAAAAATTCTAGTAAAATTTCAAGGTCGTAGGAAGATGATTAGGGGGCGCGTCGGCCCCCCAAAGTTACACAAAATACGTTTTTTCACGCAAATTCTTACTTTGACTGCTTGTAACTTTCTCTGTGTTTTTTTTTTTTTAAACATTACTGGCGAAAGATGTTCATTAATATGTCTACAATAACATCTGTCAATAACATTTTTGTCTAATGTTAATATTTAATGAAAAAAACTTAAATATAGGAGAAAAAGTACGCCTCAATGTCGATTTATTATACTTAAATAAAATTACTTATATGATTCAAATTTTGGATTTTGTTCAGATTTATTTAATTAAAGATTCATATAGAAAATTCCTTATGATTTACGTAACAGTAGCTTCAACAATTATATACAGTAAGACCTCGCTAGTCCGAACTTCAGACTTTTTTTGTTTACTTTTGTTTTCAAGTGTAAGAATTGTCTTTAAAAGTTTGCTTCAAATTTTTTTTGCCTGTATGCTGAAGCGATCTATAATATTGACAATTGTGACCGAGAATATTCCCGTTACAACCTCAACAATATTATTCTCAATGCTTGCGTAAGCTACCGACAAAAAATCAGCACCAATGTTTCTCGGAAAATAGATTCTTATTTTACAGTTATATGCAGCAGCCGCAAACATTTTTTAATAGCATTAAATTTGCAAAAAAATCATTCGAAGTGAATATTTGAATGTGAAAAGTCGAAAATGTCTGCTAGAAATTTACGTGAACGCATATATTTAATTGGTTATTGTAACAACTCATTAACGGGAAGTAAACTACCCTCCAATATAGAAGTGTTGAAAGTTTTGTTTTTCAATTTACGTGTAGTAAAAAAAAATTTACGGGAAAGTTCAGATTTAATTGTAAAAGAACTATTCGTGTTCTGGGAAAAAGCCCGCATTCCGGTCAAGGATAAACAACACTGCATTACAAATGTAGAGAAATTGTATAAAGAATGGCAAAGCTTTCAAAAAGATTCAAAGAAGACTTCTAATTTCCATAAGAGCAAAGTAAACACGTGGAAAGAAAAATTGGATATGCTTTTTGACGTGGCGCATGCAAGTGCATTAAAAATAATGTCGAATCAAGAAGATATTGATTTCTTGATAAGTCAACGAAAAACGGGGCGCCCAGGCTTTATGTATGGTATCGATTACGAAGAAGTACGCCGAGAGTGCCGACTTGAAGAACGCAACAACAATTTATTACAACAAGTGGAGCGGAATAATCGTGAAATTGCATTAATTGGTTCGTTGTATGTTATTGTTTATTTTTTATTTTCTTTAAATTAAGTCGTTTTTATTAGATGAAACTGCAGAGTTGCTGTCATCTGAATCTTCAGAGAATGATAACAGTTTTCCAGATATGGAATGTGACCCACGTTGTAGTCAACCTCCAGCCAAAAAATGTAGGGGAACAAATAAAATACTAACACCAAAACTGGCGGCCGCCCTCGATGTCTGTAAAATCAGTGACAGACATGCGGTTCATCTAATAAGCGCAGTCGTTGAAGCTCTGGGTAATAATGTTGAAGATTATATTTTAAACCGAACGTCTGTACACCAGGAAAGGGAACAAATCCGTGAAGAAAGAATTTCAGCATTAAAAAATAAATTAAAATTAAATGAGCTCGACGCTATCTGCCTTCATTGGGATGGTAAACTTTTGCCGGCGCTGACGGGAAATGATAAAGTTGATAGGTTGCCTATAATAATATCGAGCGGTAAAGTTGAACAGCTTCTTGAAATACCTGCACTTGATTCCGGTACTGGAAAAGAACAGGCATCCGCTGTATGCGATGCTATTTATGAATATGGTCTGCAAAATCACATCAAAGCTTTAGTGTTTGATACAACAGCGGTCAATACTGGGCGTTTCAATGGTACCTGTACGTTAATTTAAAATAATTTACAAAGACAACTTTTATGCTTACCATGCCGTCATCATATATACGAGATTGTTTTAAGATGCGTTTTCGAAGAAAAAATAAGCTGTTTTGGAAGTCCAAACGTTAAAATGTTTGAGAAATTTAAAAATGCTTGGGCTAAGATTGATGCTAAAAACTATGAGTATGGCATCAACGATCCAACTGTCAAGACGTACATGAAAGAGTCTGCTGTTCGCATTATCGGTGCAGTAAATAATATCTTGGAAGAAAAACAACCCAGGGAAGACTATAAAAATTCTTGGAACTCACTTTGCTCTTCCTGGGTCAAAAACCAGAAAAGACACATCCAAACAGCCTAATGTTTCGATCGCCAGGAGCTGTTCACCATGCAAGGTGGATGGCAAAAGCGATTTACTGTCTAAAAATATTTTTATTCCGTAACGAGTTCCAGCTTTCAGCAACTGAATTAAATGGGCTTCGTCAAATTTGTGTTTTTATTGCTGAAGTCTATGTCGAAGCGTGGTTTTCTGCTCCTTTGGCCATTAAAGCGCCATATCAAGATTTTTTATTTTTACAAAAACTTGAAAACTTCAAAAAAATTGATGCTGCTATATCTTATGTTGCTCTTAAAAAGTTCAGGAACCACTTGTGGTATTTAAGCCCTGGGCGGTTGGTCTTGCATTTTTGACAGCAACGTATCCCTTTTTTCAAAACAAAAAATGGTGGCGGCTTTGGAAAATGATTTTGAACAAGAGCAAAACACAAAGCGAGCTACAATAAATGATAGAGAAATCGTTGAAATATTCCATGACGGAATTGAACAGTTCGTCTCTGCCGAAACAAAAGCATTATTTGAAAGATTTCAAATAAATACTGATTTTTTTAAATTAAACCTAGACAAATGGGAGCAGGACCAATCTTATTGTAAAGCGGCTGAACTGATGAAAAAATTAAATGTTACAAATGACACTGCCGAAAGGGGGGTTAAATTGATGGAAGAGTATAATAAACTATTTACCAAAAATGAACGCCAAAAACAATTTGTTTTAAAAATTGTTAGCGATTACCGCCATCGGTTTCCGGACTGTAATAAAAAGACATTGTCTCAAGTGCTTTAAACAATATTAATAAAAAGAGAAATCATATACATAAGTAGTTTTATTTAAGTATAATAAATCGACATTGAGGCGTACTTTTTCTCCTATATTTAAGTTTTTTTCATTAAATATTAACATTAGACAAAAATGTTATTGACAGATGTTATTGTAGACATATTAATGAACATCTTTCGCCAGTAATGTTTAAAAAAAAAAACACAGAGAAAGTTACAAGCAGTCAAAGTAAGAATTTGCGTGAAAAAACGTATTTTGTGTAACTTTGGGGGGCCGACGCGCCCCCTAATCATCTTCCTACGACCTTGAAATTTTACTAGAATTTTTTTTAAATAAAACTACACACAAAAAAACACTGAGACCAAAACAATAAAGAAAAAAAAATACTCCATACATTTAATTGTCACCCTAATGTACATACAATAACTTTCAAACAGTGTTTAGGAGGGTTCGGAAATATTCATTTATGAATATTCACGTACGTACTTTTATGAGGTTACACGCGAAAGTGAATATTAAAAAAAAATTTTGCTAAATAGGCGAACCGCAATTTCAAGAAATTATGGCCGACGTATAAAGATGATGTTGAACGTTGCGTCCAGCATTTTAATAACACTATATTTAGCTTATTTCAAAGTTTGTACCAAAACGGGTTTGCGTACAAAAGGAGCAATCACAAACTTGGTTTACTATAGAACTAAAAAATTTTAAAAATAAAAAGTCGCGATCGTTAAAATTGTACAAAAAAACTGGTTTGCACACTAACTATTAAATAAAAAATGCTACATATCTTATTTGTGCAAAGTTAAAAGGAATCTAATAAAAAACCCTCAATCATTTAATGACTTCGTTAACTCTAGGCGCAGAGTGACTAGTTTTCCGTCTGCTATGAAATATCAAAATACCGTTTCTTGTGACTCCCAATCAATTTCCAACATGTTTGCCCAATTCTTCAGGTCAAATTACTCCATTAACTCGCCTCTGAGCAAACCTTATCCATATAAACTCTGTTCCCTCACCTGTGCTATTATTCCAAAGATATCTTCCGAGGAATTATTTTATTATTTGAGTAACTTAAAATAATCATTTTAGGCTGGCCCGGATTCGATCTCGACGTGTTTCCTCATAAACTGTGCTAAACATATTTATGAGCCCTTAACTAATTTATTAAATCTTTCTCTTAAGCTTGGGATTTTCCCTTCAGCTTGGAAAGAACCATTCATTATACCCCTTTTTTTTATAAGGCCGGGAGTAGGTCCTCTATAGAAAATTACCGCGGTATAGCTAAGCTTTCTGCTATTCCTAAATTATTCGAAGCTATTATTGTTGACCATTTAACGTATTCCATATCCTCTACAATTTCTAGCACACAACACGGGTTCTCTAAGGGTAAATCTACCGTTAAAAACTTGCTTGAGTTCACAACTCATGTTTCAAATGGATTCAGAGAATTTATGCACACTGATGTTATATACACTGATTTTAGTAAAGGATTCGACAGAGTAAGTCACTCTTTACTGATACATAAACTCGATCTCCTTGGTTTTCAACCTAATCTCCTTCGTTGGATGTCTTCTTACCTCATTGACAGAACACAACGAGTTCTCTTAAAAAATAGTACCTCAAACATTATTCATGTTTCTTCAGGGGTCCCGCAAGGAAGTCACCTTGGTCCGATTCTGTTTTTACTTTTTATAAATGACTTACCTTCTGTAATAAATTATTCAAAAATTTTATTGTATGCTGATGATGTAAAGCTCTTTAGATCGTATCATTCTGTTGAGGAAAGGTGCTTTCTTCAAGCGGATTTAAATAGCATGACTAACTGGTGTGAAATAAATTACATGCCACTAAACCTTAAAAAATTTAAAGAAATGTGCTTTTCTCGCAGAGCAGTTCAACCAGCTTCTTATGAAATATGTAACCATAACCTCGAACAAGTGTTTGACTTTGTTGATCTTGGAATTACAATGGACCCGAAATTTGATTTTAATTTTAATTTAATTTCACATAAATGTTACAGTTAACAAAGCCAAGGGTGTTTTTGCATTTGTAAAACGGTGGTCAAAAGAATTCAACGACCCTTACATCACGAAGGCTCTGTTCACAACGTTAGTGAGGCCCATACTGGAATATGGATCTGTTGTTTGGAACCCGCGCTATCAAGTTCATTCCGACAGAATAGAGTCAATTCAAAAACAATTTCTGCTTTTTGCTTTAAGGAATTTTCGTTGAGAATCTCAGTACAACCCTCCGCCATATATAAGTCGTTTAAAACTCATTAATCTTCCTACACTTTCTAGTCGTAGAGAAATGCTAGGCATTGTATTTTTGGTCAAGTTACTGACAGGCTTGATCTCTAGCCCATCTCTTCTTAGCGAAATAAAACTAAACGTTCCCTCCAGAATTTCAAGACATTTCCGGCCATTGGGATTATTATTATTATTATAAAAGCCGGATGACGAATCAAGGAAAGACCGACCCTCGAAAACGGAAATTAACCCATTCGCCTTCAACTTGTTCTAAAAAGAAAATAATATTTGTTATTTTATTATTTCAACTAAAAATGGAGGAAAACGATTTTCGATTAGATATATTAATAGTTCAAATATCCATATATGAACCAGAAGGAGAGTAAAACATATTAATGAATTGAAAAATTATTTTAAGTCAGGTATGTTTAATAAATTTCTGACTATAAGATGGTGCTTAAGAAGTGTAAAGACAAACGAAGGCGGAAAACAGAGAAACCAAAGATTGCAGTAAAAATACTGACAGTGGTGGCGATACCCAAATGACAGACCAAAATAAAAGGGTTTTAAATTGCGAGGACAGTACGGCGGCATAAACTCTATATACTTAGTAAAGCGTTTTTTCAATTTTTTTGTTCATTTCAAATAATTGCTATTCTCAAGACTCTCAAAATAGGTGTTTGTTTCTTTGGTGACCACTTCATATCACCCAAATCTCTTACCAGCCATTTCTCCTGGTTTGGAATTAGGAAATAGTCGCATGGGGCTTAACCTGGATAATATGCTGGATGGGGTAGCAGTTCGTAGTCCTATTCATGGATTTTTGCCAATCCTTTAAAGTAGTTATATGGTTGCGCTTATGGTCGAGTGTGAGCAATCGCGGCAGCCAATCGCGAGGAGAGCTTTTTCTTATCCAAATATTCGTATCCTTTGCGTACCGCATACATATATCTTCCGCGAATGTTTGATGTAACCCTTTCGTTCATATATGAGGGATAACTAGAGAAATTAACGTTCGCGAACGGTTCGATGCAACGCTTAGTTTCATTTACATATGAACGCGCGATGTTTGATTCTTCTTCACATACGCGTGCGAACAATAACAAAATTTGCTTACATTCTTGAACACGAACTAACTGGAGCTTAGCTAATCTGTCGTACACAGGAACCGAAATAAGCAGTTATTTACAAACTTTAAATTCAAAACGTTCGGCGGAAAGAATTTTCTTATTCTATATTTTTTATATAGCATACAATTTTTTTATTTATTTTAAAATAGTCAAAAATTAAACATTAAAAGTTAAAATTTTTTCATATTTAAATGCTTATGTATATCATTCAGTTAAATCATCTGACATAAAATTTTGATCGAAATAATAATACTTTTACTTTATATGTTATTTTTGATTGAAAAATTTGTAGAATTTTAACTTATATTTCTCGTCGCAAGTATAAATTAAAATTAGATATTTTTCATCCTTAAATGTTTACAAATATCCTACCCGAACCCTATAAGAATACTAGGTATAATATTTATTAAGACCGTTTATGTCAAATAATGTAGATTATTATGTATATTTATTAAAATTCCCAAGATGAAAGCCATTTCAGTCCATGCATTGTAGAGATGGGATCGTAGGGTAATGGTCCCTTCATTCCGTAGGCAAGTGGTGAGAACTGTATAAAGCTGTATAATAGCACTGAGATCAATCCACCGAACAGGATGTGTTGGATCCATTTCGGCAAGTAGCTTGATAAATAATTAAACATCACCCCTGTAAATGAGTTTAAATTAAAGCCGAAATTCAATAAAATCTCATTTTAATTTGTTTGAATATTTTCCTTAAATTTAATTAATTAAAAAGGTTTAAAATACATGTAAATTCATTAGTTCCTGAAGATTCCCTTAAATGTCAAAAATAATAAACCAAATAAATAAAACAAATTAGCAATTTAATTTTTTTTTATAACAAGGTCTTGAGCTCAAATTACACCAAAAGTTTTAAAAATATTTAGAAACTGAATGAAAACTGCGAAAGGAAAAAATTTCGAAAAGTTTTGTCATTTGGTTTCTTTTTTTCTTAAAAATAATAATAAGGTTTTTTAAAGTGCATTAAAATGACAGATTTTATTATTTTTATTGTTGGTTCTTTCAATTTCATAAATTTACACAGCACAGGTCGGCCCTGAAGGATTTCTTTTTGCAGGGGGTTTTATGTAAAGTCATACGTAACAACCAAGAATATCATCATTTTATTTGGCCCATTGAAACGATATTCTTTCAAATAAACTTTTAGGCGACGTTAAATGGAAAACAAGCTTTCATTCGCGGCAGTTGTAACATACAAAACAACTCTGATTATCAGTACTTCATAAACATTTGGAATAGCGTCGGAGTTACAAATATCCATAGCTTGAAATGAATTTTGAATGTTTATACCAGCCATGCATTATCTCTAAAGCTGAACTTCTCTTGTTCGTATTTTTGGCACCGAATCATGTAAAATGGATTTATATTTCTAAAACAATTTGCAACGCGATAATTCTTAAAATTCGCGATTCGGTATATTCTTTAACGTTGTCAGGAAAGTCATGGTTGAAGGGTGGTATCTAAATTTTGTCTTGCAGTACAGCTTTCGAATCAATGCCTTGAAATGTAGTTTGTTGACAAACAAGCTGATGTCGAATTGGCTGATGGTAACTAATGGTTGTCATATCGAAGATTCTTGAATTAAAGGCCACGAAGTTGACATTTCTGAGAGATACTATTCGTGTCCTGCAGTTCTGGCTGCAAACTCACTACCGCGACTCAGGACTGTGCCCGCGCAAACGAGTGTGGCGCCGGAAAATGCAGGTTGAAGAGGTATACATTTTAAAGTCGACGCTGTTCGATCACCGCAATTTTGTTTTTATATATTTATTGGTTTTTCTTCACAAACTTCATTTAGCTTGAGTCGCTTTTTTTAAAACGCTCGCTTTTTATTAAAAAGGCGGTCCCGCTGAATGCACAATACCCTTCGTTTGCTCAATAAAAAAGCTTTAAAGATATCGTATTATCGTAAATTAAATGATGACGAATTTTAATGCATATTTATCTCCAACACCCAAAATCCTGTCACAGAACAATATTTGAAAATATATCTTCTACAACTTTCATTCATAAGATAAACAGAAAATTTCTCAAAATATTGAAAGCAAATCAATAATATTAAATAATTGAGGGTCTTACCTGCTAGCATGGAGTTAAATATTAGGGCTGGAAAGTAATGATGGAAATAGAGAACACGGCCCATTGTCCAAAACGGAAGATAGTGCAAAATCCAACCGATAAAAAACCAAATCGCTGCTCTCAAAGATAACCGTTGTGTTTCATCACTATCTGTAAGATATAAATATATTTCGAAAATCAACTACATATATATTCATCACGGAACAGATTTTAATAAACTAAAACCTTGTGAAAAGGGTAAAATAAAGAGCAAACAAGTAAAAAAAGGCTTTCGGCTTTGCCGAAGTTTTCACACCTTTCATGAAGGGAATAACTGTATGCTAGCCATATGTTATATTCATTTGATATTAAGAATTTTGACTGCAATAATAGTACCAATAATAATTAATAGTTGTCCGCTATTGTTAGCTATATATAGGCACTGAAAATCATATAGGTCAAAGAAATTTAACATATAGCTTCCATACAACCGATTGATCAGATTCTCCAGTTTTCATATCTTTCATGAAAGGAAAAATTGTATGCAAGCCATATGTTATATTTATTTGATATTAAGAATTTTGACTGCTGTGACGACTATATATCTTTCAAAAGGTCTGAGTTTCTTCTTTCTTAAACCGTTCTTAGAATGGTTGTTAATTAGCTAAGATATGGGCTAAGAATTGCGCAAAAGCACGAAAAATCGGTTTTTTAAGGTTAAGTCGAGATTTTGGGGGTGTTTGACAAATTCCAAAATTGGATTCTCGTTCTACTCGATAAGACCTACAGGGAAAATTACATCACTTCCCAGGTATTTCGACTTTATTCTTTTTTGTAGCACTGTGTAGTAATTAATATTTGATCGAAAGTTTTAGTCTTTAGCTGATTAAATGAAGGAGTTAGGGCTCAAAATGCAATATCGGAACTATCGGTTGTTTGGGAGCTATATGTTGTATTTATCCGATCTCTATGATTTTCACTGCTAAAGAAGTTCTCATAATAAAAATTATTTGTACAACATTTCAAGACTTCAGCTGCTCAAATGGGGGGTTTTCAGCAAAATGGAAAATCTGAACAATCGGTTGTATTCGTTCGATTTGGCCGATTCCGACAAATGTCTGCGCTCCTTGCGCAATGAAATATAATAATTGTGGATTACGCTGAAGCTATTATAGTTTTCTTTTCTTAAAAGAAATTTGCACACTGATATAAAATATTTTAAAGTATATATATTATATTCCTTACATACATTTTTCCAATACCATATTTGATTATCAAATAAAGAGTTTGATATTATGACAATATCTTTCTTTATGACACCGTGTGAATCACCCAATTATTTCATTGACTTATTTAATGTATTTATATACTACTATTTTACTCCATGCATATGATAATTTTTCTCAAAAATTATTTCGACTTTATTCTTTTTTGTAGCACTGTGTAGTAATTAATATTTGATTGAAAGTTTTAGTCTTTAGCTGATTAAATGAAGGAGTTAGGGCTCAAAATGCAATATCGGAACTATCGGTTGTTTGGGAGCTATATGTTGTATTTATCCGATCTCTATGATTTTCACTGCTAAAGAAGTTCTCATAATAAAAATTATTTGTACAACATTTCAAGACTTCAGCTGCTCAAATGGGGGGTTTTCCAGCAAAATGGAAAATCTGAACAATCGGTTGTATTCGTTCGATTTGGCCGATTCCGACAAATGTCTGCGCTCCTTGCGCAATGAAATATAATAATTGTGGATTACGCTGAAGCTATTATAGTTTTCTTTTCTTAAAAGAAATTTACACACTGATATAAAAGATTTTAAAGTATATATATTATATTCCTTACATACATTTTTCCAATACCATATTTCATTATCAAATAAAGAGTTTGATATTATGACAATATCTTTCTTTATGTGTTTCCTCATAAACTGTGCTAAACATATTTATGAGCCCTTAACTAATTTATTTAATCTTTCTCTTAAGCTTGGGATTTTCCCTTCAGCTTGGAAAGAACCATTCATTATACCCCTTTTTTTATAAGGCCGGGAGTAGGTCCTCTATAGAAAATTACCGCGGTATAGCTAAGCTTTCTGCTATTCCTAAATTATTCGAAGCTATTATTGTTGACCATTTAACGTATTCCATATCCTCTACAATTTCTAGCACACAACACGGGTTCTCTAAGGGTAAATCTACCGTTAAAAACTTGCTTGAGTTCACAACTCATGTTTCAAATGGATTCAGAGAATTTATGCACACTGATGTTATATACACTGATTTTAGTAAAGGATTCGACAGAGTAAGTCACTCTTTACTGATACATAAACTCGATCTCCTTGGTTTTCAACCTAATCTCCTTCGTTGGATGTCTTCTTACCTCATTGACAGAACACAACGAGTTCTCTTAAAAAATAGTACCTCAAACATTATTCATGTTTCTTCAGGGGTCCCGCAAGGAAGTCACCTTGGTCCGATTCTGTTTTTACTTTTTATAAATGACTTACCTTCTGTAATAAATTATTCAAAAATTTTATTGTATGCTGATGATGTAAAGCTCTTTAGATCGTATCATTCTGTTGAGGAAAGGTGCTTTCTTCAAGCGGATTTAAATAGCATGACTAACTGGTGTGAAATAAATTACATGCCACTAAACCTTAAAAAATTTAAAGAAATGTGCTTTTCTCGCAGAGCAGTTCAACCAGCTTCTTATGAAATATGTAACCATAACCTCGAACAAGTGTTTGACTTTGTTGATCTTGGAATTACAATGGACCCGAAATTTGATTTTAATTTTAATTTAATTTCACATAAATGTTACAGTTAACAAAGCCAAGGGTGTTTTTGCATTTGTAAAACGGTGGTCAAAAGAATTCAACGACCCTTACATCACGAAGGCTCTGTTCACAACGTTAGTGAGGCCCATACTGGAATATGGATCTGTTGTTTGGAACCCGCGCTATCAAGTTCATTCCGACAGAATAGAGTCAATTCAAAAACAATTTCTGCTTTTTGCTTTAAGGAATTTTCGTTGAGAATCTCAGTACAACCCTCCGCCATATATAAGTCGTTTAAAACTCATTAATCTTCCTACACTTTCTAGTCGTAGAGAAATGCTAGGCATTGTATTTTTGGTCAAGTTACTGACAGGCTTGATCTCTAGCCCATCTCTTCTTAGCGAAATAAAACTAAACGTTCCCTCCAGAATTTCAAGACATTTCCGGCCATTGGGATTATTATTATTATTATAAAAGCCGGATGACGAATCAAGGAAAGACCGACCCTCGAAAACGGAAATTAACCCATTCGCCTTCAACTTGTTCTAAAAAGAAAATAATATTTGTTATTTTATTATTTCAACTAAAAATGGAGGAAAACGATTTTCGATTAGATATATTAATAGTTCAAATATCCATATATGAACCAGAAGGAGAGTAAAACATATTAATGAATTGAAAAATTATTTTAAGTCAGGTATGTTTAATAAATTTCTGACTATAAGATGGTGCTTAAGAAGTGTAAAGACAAACGAAGGCGGAAAACAGAGAAACCAAAGATTGCAGTAAAAATACTGACAGTGGTGGCGATACCCAAATGACAGACCAAAATAAAAGGGTTTTAAATTGCGAGGACAGTACGGCGGCATAAACTCTATATACTTAGTAAAGCGTTTTTTCAATTTTTTTGTTCATTTCAAATAATTGCTATTCTCAAGACTCTCAAAATAGGTGTTTGTTTCTTTGGTGACCACTTCATATCACCCAAATCTCTTACCAGCCATTTCTCCTGGTTTGGAATTAGGAAATAGTCGCATGGGGCTTAACCTGGATAATATGCTGGATGGGGTAGCAGTTCGTAGTCCGGTTCGATGCAACGCTTAGTTTCATTTACATATGAACGCGCGATGTTTGATTCTTCTTCACATACGCGTGCGAACAATAACAAAATTTGCTTACATTCTTGAACACGAACTAACTGGAGCTTAGCTAATCTGTCGTACACAGGAACCGAAATAAGCAGTTATTTACAAACTTTAAATTCAAAACGTTCGGCGGAAAGAATTTTCTTATTCTATATTTTTTATATAGCATACAATTTTTTTATTTATTTTAAAATAGTCAAAAATTAAACATTAAAAGTTAAAATTTTTTCATATTTAAATGCTTATGTATATCATTCAGTTAAATCATCTGACATAAAATTTTGATCGAAATAATAATACTTTTACTTTATATGTTATTTTTGATTGAAAAATTTGTAGAATTTTAACTTATATTTCTCGTCGCAAGTATAAATTAAAATTAGATATTTTTCATCCTTAAATGTTTACAAATATCCTACCCGAACCCTATAAGAATACTAGGTATAATATTTATTAAGACCGTTTATGTCAAATAATGTAGATTATTATGTATATTTATTAAAATTCCCAAGATGAAAGCCATTTCAGTCCATGCATTGTAGAGATGGGATCGTAGGGTAATGGTCCCTTCATTCCGTAGGCAAGTGGTGAGAACTGTATAAAGCTGTATAATAGCACTGAGATCAATCCACCGAACAGGATGTGTTGGATCCATTTCGGCAAGTAGCTTGATAAATAATTAAACATCACCCCTGTAAATGAGTTTAAATTAAAGCCGAAATTCAATAAAATCTCATTTTAATTTGTTTGAATATTTTCCTTAAATTTAATTAATTAAAAAGGTTTAAAATACATGTAAATTCATTAGTTCCTGAAGATTCCCTTAAATGTCAAAAATAATAAACCAAATAAATAAAACAAATTAGCAATTTAATTTTTTTTTATAACAAGGTCTTGAGCTCAAATTACACCAAAAGTTTTAAAAATATTTAGAAACTGAATGAAAACTGCGAAAGGAAAAAATTTCGAAAAGTTTTGTCATTTGGTTTCTTTTTTTCTTAAAAATAATAATAAGGTTTTTTAAAGTGCATTAAAATGACAGATTTTATTATTTTTATTGTTGGTTCTTTCAATTTCATAAATTTACACAGCACAGGTAGGCCCTGAAGGATTTCTTTTTGCAGGGGGTTTTATGTAAAGTCATACGTAACAACCAAGAATATCATCATTTTATTTGGCCCATTGAAACGATATTCTTTCAAATAAACTTTTAGGCGACGTTAAATGGAAAACAAGCTTTCATTCGCGGCAGTTGTAACATACAAAACAACTCTGATTATCAGTACTTCATAAACATTTGGAATAGCGTCGGAGTTACAAATATCCATAGCTTGAAATGAATTTTGAATGTTTATACCAGCCATGCATTATCTCTAAAGCTGAACTTCTCTTGTTCGTATTTTTGGCACCGAATCATGTAAAATGGATTTATATTTCTAAAACAATTTGCAACGCGATAATTCTTAAAATTCGCGATTCGGTATATTCTTTAACGTTGTCAGGAAAGTCATGGTTGAAGGGTGGTATCTAAATTTTGTCTTGCAGTACAGCTTTCGAATCAATGCCTTGAAATGTAGTTTGTTGACAAACAAGCTGATGTCGAATTGGCTGATGGTAACTAATGGTTGTCATATCGAAGATTCTTGAATTAAAGGCCACGAAGTTGACATTTCTGAGAGATACTATTCGTGTCCTGCAGTTCTGGCTGCAAACTCACTACCGCGACTCAGGACTGTGCCCGCGCAAACGAGTGTGGCGCCGGAAAATGCAGGTTGAAGAGGTATACATTTTAAAGTCGACGCTGTTCGATCACCGCAATTTTGTTTTTATATATTTATTGGTTTTTCTTCACAAACTTCATTTAGCTTGAGTCGCTTTTTTTAAAACGCTCGCTTTTTATTAAAAAGGCGGTCCCGCTGAATGCACAATACCCTTCGTTTGCTCAATAAAAAAGCTTTAAAGATATCGTATTATCGTAAATTAAATGATGACGAATTTTAATGCATATTTATCTCCAACACCCAAAATCCTGTCACAGAACAATATTTGAAAATATATCTTCTACAACTTTCATTCATAAGATAAACAGAAAATTTCTCAAAATATTGAAAGCAAATCAATAATATTAAATAATTGAGGGTCTTACCTGCTAGCATGGAGTTAAATATTAGGGCTGGAAAGTAATGATGGAAATAGAGAACACGGCCCATTGTCCAAAACGGAAGATAGTGCAAAATCCAACCGATAAAAAACCAAATCGCTGCTCTCAAAGATAACCGTTGTGTTTCATCACTATCTGTAAGATATAAATATATTTCGAAAATCAACTACATATATATTCATCACGGAACAGATTTTAATAAACTAAAACCTTGTGAAAAGGGTAAAATAAAGAGCAAACAAGTAAAAAAAGGCTTTCGGCTTTGCCGAAGTTTTCACACCTTTCATGAAGGGAATAACTGTATGCTAGCCATATGTTATATTCATTTGATATTAAGAATTTTGACTGCAATAATAGTACCAATAATAATTAATAGTTGTCCGCTATTGTTAGCTATATATAGGCACTGAAAATCATATAGGTCAAAGAAATTTAACATATAGCTTCCATACAACCGATTGATCAGATTCTCCAGTTTTCATATCTTTCATGAAAGGAAAAATTGTATGCAAGCCATATGTTATATTTATTTGATATTAAGAATTTTGACTGCTGTGACGACTATATATCTTTCAAAAGGTCTGAGTTTCTTCTTTCTTAAACCGTTCTTAGAATGGTTGTTAATTAGCTAAGATATGGGCTAAGAATTGCGCAAAAGCACGAAAAATCGGTTTTTTAAGGTTAAGTCGAGATTTTGGGGGTGTTTGACAAATTCCAAAATTGGATTCTCGTTCTACTCGATAAGACCTACAGGGAAAATTACATCACTTCCCAGGTATTTCGACTTTATTCTTTTTTGTAGCACTGTGTAGTAATTAATATTTGATCGAAAGTTTTAGTCTTTAGCTGATTAAATGAAGGAGTTAGGGCTCAAAATGCAATATCGGAACTGTCGGTTGTTTGGGAGCTATATGTTGTATTTATCCGATCTCTATGATTTTCACTGCTAAAGAAGTTCTCATAATAAAAATTATTTGTACAACATTTCAAGACTTCAGCTGCTCAAATGGGGGGTTTTCCAGCAAAATGGAAAATCTGAACAATCGGTTGTATTCGTTCGATTTGGCCGATTCCGACAAATGTCTGCGCTCCTTGCGCAATGAAATATAATAATTGTGGATTACGCTGAAGCTATTATAGTTTTCTTTTCTTAAAAGAAATTTGCACACTGATATAAAATATTTTAAAGTATATATATTATATTCCTTACATACATTTTTCCAATACCATATTTGATTATCAAATAAAGAGTTTGATATTATGACAATATCTTTCTTTATGACACCGTGTGAATCACCCAATTATTTCATTGACTTATTTAATGTATTTATATACTACTATTTTACTCCATGCATATGATAATTTTTCTCAAAAATTATTTCGACTTTATTCTTTTTTGTAGCACTGTGTAGTAATTAATATTTGATTGAAAGTTTTAGTCTTTAGCTGATTAAATGAAGGAGTTAGGGCTCAAAATGCAATATCGGAACTATCGGTTGTTTGGGAGCTATATGTTGTATTTATCCGATCTCTATGATTTTCACTGCTAAAGAAGTTCTCATAATAAAAATTATTTGTACAACATTTCAAGACTTCAGCTGCTCAAATGGGGGGTTTTCCAGCAAAATGGAAAATCTGAACAATCGGTTGTATTCGTTCGATTTGGCCGATTCCGACAAATGTCTGCGCTCCTTGCGCAATGAAATATAATAATTGTGGATTACGCTGAAGCTATTATAGTTTTCTTTTCTTAAAAGAAATTTGCACACTGATATAAAAGATTTTAAAGTATATATATTATATTCCTTACATACATTTTTCCAATACCATATTTGATTATCAAATAAAGAGTTTGATATTATGACAATATCTTTCTTTATGACACCGTGTGAATCACCCAATTATTTCATTGACTTATTTAATGTATTTATATACTACTATTTTACTCCATGCATATGATAATTTTTCTCAAAAATTAAACCGAAGAAAAATTTCAAATTATTAAATATGTTTTCGTCGGTCGAAGAAAAAATGTTTCATTGCATAATACTCGCTAGATAAGCCGCAACCTATTTATCGGTCCGCATATCCATAAGCCTCAGTGCTGGTGTTGTTGGTGCCCAATTCCATTCCGCCGGCTCGTAACGCCATTCTTAGGTGTTATATAAAAAATGTAATGTTATAAAAATACACTTCCTTTTTTATGCATTTAAAAAATCGTATTTTTTTTAGTGCAGGCCGTTGCAGTAAGTCCCCTGTTAACGCATTGCTATTAACAGGTTGGCTTTCTCTACTTCTGTAAACGTTTGTCTTCTCTTTCTACTCCTTATATGTCGGTTGCGTCTGGTGTTGCTGGGTGCTCAGCTATGAAAGCATTTGGTTCCACCTTAATCGCGAAATAGGGTTCACATGGAGCTGTGGTACCAGCGGGGGTCCAATAAATATTTTCACTTGTTCTATTCTCTCCCAGTCTTAGTTTTGCGCAGTTGAGAGCTGTTTCCTCATTTCTTCCCACAGTTCGGTTATGGCATTGCGAGTTGATGACGTTCTTCTCTTTCCGTGGGTGTCTGGTGTGGGGCTTCGATTTCAAAGTTCATTTTGGCGGTGCTCCATATTTGAGCGCAGCGAAAACATATTTTTAATTACTCGATCGTCTCGCTCAGTGGGATTTACCTGGGGAAAATGTGCCGGGGTGAATTTATGCTTGATATGTTGTTCGCTGAGATGACGCGCTTAGTCATTATCAACGAACTGCTTTTTGTTGCCGCTGAGAAAGACTACTGGGCATCTGAATAGATAAAATACCCTCTCCTGGAGTGCTTAGAGGGCTATTACAGTTGTTGCTTGACGTATTGAAACAAGTCTGACCCACTTAGAAAATGTGTCAATCAAGACGAGGAGACATGCATTGTAGTCCGGTAGTGGTCCGACGAAGCTTGTTGTGATGATTTTCCATAGGCATGTGCATTGCATTGTCGCCATCAATCAATCATTTGTTTGTACATCCCGGGCGAACAAATATTTTGCACGATAGATAGGGATACACTGCTTCCATTGTGGTTCTTGGCAAAATCGGTTGCGTTATATTACCTACTTTCTTAATAAGCGCATCAACCGCCTAAGGGATTTTGGCCGAGGTCAACAAAGAACGCCAGCTGTCTCTATCTTTTGCTAACTGGCGCCAATTGCAAATACCAAGTATAGCCACGTCTTTCTATACTTGGTCTTTCCAACGCAGAGGAGGTCTTCCTTTTCCTCTTTCCTCTGCTACCACCCGATGGTACCGCGTTTAAAACCTTCAGGGCTGGAGCTATTTCATCCATTCGAACGACGTGACCTAGCAAGCGGAGCCGCTGATTCTGAATCCGCTGCACTATGTCCACATCCTTGTACAGCTCGTGCAGCTCATCGTTCCATCGAACGCGGTATTCACCCTCGCAAAACCGCAAAAGTCCATAAATCTTTCGAAGAATCTTTCTCTCGAACACTCCAAGAGCCCTCTCATCTGATGTTGTCATCGTCCATGCTTCTGCGCCATACAATTGGACGGGCATGATGAGAGACTTATAGATTATGGTTTTTGTCCGTCGAGAGAGGACTTTACTGTGCAATTGCCTACTCAGTCCGGAGTAGCGCATGTTGGGAAGAGAGATTCTGCGTTGGATTTCAAGGCTGACGTATATCCAGTTTGGAGAAGGCAGAACTAACTGCGCGGTTGTTAAGACCGATGAAGTCAATGTCATCGGCGTACGCCGGCAATTGCACACTCTTACAAAAAATGGTGCCTAACCGATTTAGTTCTGCGGCTCGAATTATCTTCTCCAGCACCAGGTTAAAGAAATCGCACGACAAAGAGTCACCCTGTCTGAAACCTCGTTTGGTATCAAACGGCTCGGAGAGGTTCTTCCCAAACCTGACGGAGCTGGTGGTGTTGCTCAACGTCATTTTACATAGCCGTATAATTTTGCCGGGATATCAAATTCAAACATTGCGGCATAAGAAACTTCTTTTCGTTCTGTCGAAGGCGGCAATGAAGGCGACAAAAAGATGGTGTGTGTCGATTCTTCTTTCTCGGGTCTTTTCCAAGATCAGGCGTATTGTGAATATCTGGTCGGTGATAGATTTACCAGGTCTAAAGCCATGCTGATAAGGTCCAATCAGTTCATTGACGGTGGGCTTTAGTCTCTCACACAATACGCTCGACAGAACCTTATATGGAATGTTAAGAAGGCTTATACCACGATAGTTGCCGCGAATTGCAGTATCACCCTTCTTGTGGATTGGGCAAGGTACACTTAGATTCCAATCAGTAGGCATGCATTCTCCCGACCATACTCTACAGATAAGCTGGTGCATGCGCTTTACCAACTCTTCTTCACCGTATTTGAATAACTCAGCTGGCAGCCCGTCAACTCCGGGCGCTTTGTTGTTCTTTAGCCGTGCTATTGCTATACGGATTTCATCGCAGTTGGGTAACGGAACATGAATTCCGTCGTCATTGATTGGGGTTTCGGGATCATCACCTTCTCCAAGGTGGCCTCTGTCACTACCACTTAGTAGTGTGGAGAAGTGCTCCCTCCATAAACTATTATGAACGTCAGTCACCAGTTCGCCGTTGTCGTTCTTACAGGAATTCGCCCCGGTCTTAAAACCTTCTGTTAGCCGTCGTACTTTGTGAAAGAATTTTCGGGCGCTTTTTCTGTCGGCCAGCATATATACTTATGTAATTTTTAAATATACGAAAAATCGTACTTAAAATCAATCAGAGCTAGCCCCTTTTACCTGTTTTAACTATAAAATGTTCATAATACTGCGCTGAACAAGATACTTTGAACCTCTACTACTAGGATGTTACTTTTGTGCTACGTATAAGGCTGTGCATATAATATTTCATCATATATCATTAGTACCTTCATTGTTATTTGTTCCATTTAATTGCATGAGTCCCTGTTGTGTGGTCAAATGACGGTGAAGCATCTGTTGTCCATACAAACGACGTTGTTTAATAGCTGTTACGAATACTACAACCAGAAAAGCAACTAGAAAAATCAAGTTACTCCACCAAATTATAGGGTTACCCAACAGGTATATGCGATAAGAAGTTCCAGAAAAGAATTGTCCCTGTGGTTGTAGTAGATATCATATGACAATATTACGGTAAAGAAACGTATATTTTCAAAGTAATTCCGAGGTGGTGAATTCCATCCATTAAAGTAAGAAAATAACAGAAGTATATACACAAACATATTACATACGTATAAGTAAACATCATTTACATGCAATAAAATCACAATAGTCGTCATCTTTTGTAAGCGACTAGCAAAAGAAAGTCAAACTTGCTTATAATCAACTCTCTTATATTTTGAATACACTTTACAACACTAATCTGTCAAAATTAATGGTCGTTTGTAAAATTTGTCGGCTATTTGTTGTAAAGTCGGCTATTTTTAAGCGAGTTTATTTCAACCCGCTTATTTCAATTCAACAAGCTTATTTTTGTTGTTGCTTTCCACGCTAAGCTACATAGTGTTCTTTTGCAAGTCGCTTACAAAAGATGAGGCCTAATATTATGCAATTATTCAAAGGCATGTACTGTCCTCCAGAGATTATTGCTTCAGAATAAAACTCGCGCTCCCTTACTTTCATTTTGAAGTTTGTTAATTTTGATTTTTTCAGTTATCGTTTTATTAAAAGTATGATTTTATGATATTAAATCATTGATGGCGAGTTCTAGCCGTAAATAGTCAATACATACACATTCCAATGTTTCAAACAATATGTATCCTCTTGGAGCAGTGATGCACACCGGAGCCGTATGGGGTTGCTCGGCTTTTATCTACAGGTCGTGTGTGCGTTGGCAACGAATCAGTTTGCCTTTGTGCGTTGTGCTGTATACAAAGTTTGCGGAAGGTTTTATTTTTATGCGACACAAGCGCACGCATACTCGTACTAAAACAAAATTGATGCGGTTATATTGGTAGCTCTGCCAACGTTGTGCATCACTGGTTTGGAGACATTTGACGGCCAGTTGAGCGGACAGCAAAATTTTGTGTGCCCCATTGCTGGACCGTCGAAAGGCAGAAGCTCTTCATGTGAAATATGCCTATTTACTGGTTCTTGTAATCTTGACTTTATGGACACATCCATCAATTGAGTACGAATAACATTTTAAAATTTTACGTCTCTCGCCGTATGAGATAAATTCTCAAATTCTCAAATAATAATAATAATAATAATAATGCCCAGTTCGCAGAACATGATTGGGTACTTTCGATTTCCTAAACCTTATCCCAATATTAAGTTAAAAAATAATTGTTTCAAAAACTCAAAAACACGCTAAAATGGCAGATAGAATTAAAATCTAGAAAATAGTGTTTATTATCTATATAGTCGTACCATATCTCATTAAATTCTTCCGCCGTACGGAGTCAGAACAAAGCTGTAGGGCCCTCCATTTGTACGAGTAGTGCACACCAAAACCTCGACCAGATACTGAGCTATAAGTGTAAGCGCCAAATTATTATATACGAGTATATAAAATAATTAACAGAAAAAATCGATATAATGTTAAAAAGCGTGGGTTGCTCCTACTATTTTTTTTATAATAAATCCATTAATAATAATAAAATGTATTTAGGGTTTTCTTAAAACTGGTCCTGACGTCATACGCATCTTTTAAATGATGTAAGTTTCTGCATTAATCAATTTACATTTATTGCAACTGTTATAAATTATATTTTAAACTATTAAAAACAATTAATTTTGAGCACTTTTACTATTAAGTTTACAGCCGTGAAATTCTGCCAGCAACATGCATATGTATTGCAGCATTAATTGTCAAATGAGAAAAAACTTCTAGATGAAAATTGAACAAATTTAAAAAACAGTCCACGACAGAACTTAAGCCTACCCACATATTGGCAAATTTGGACTATATATACTCGAATGTACAATGTACATTGTACATATATATTAACTTTTTTTATTTTTCTATTGAAATACAGAGAATTCTCATATAAAAATATTTAAAACCAAGTTTAAAACTTTCAGCAAGACTTAAAATAATTTAACAAATTTCTATTAAGTGTACAAATTTGATTAAACAAATTTTTTTAAATTTTTTGAGTAAGCAGTTTTATAACCCATTCAAAAACGCAACACTCCCCGAAAACAAGTTTAAAAGTCGACCGTCATTTTTAGTGTCTTCAAACTTGCACCTACATACAGTTGACGACCCCCGCAAACGAAACAAGGACTACTATTTACGGATAGGCCAGTGGAATTTCCGGACTCTTTATAGGGATAGAGGGATGTCCTCAATAAATATAAGGATGACATCACTGTAGTTCAGGAGATGCGATGGACGGGGCATGGATGCAAAAATATGCATGTATGAGTTCTACCAGCGCCTAAAGGAATCATATGAGCGCTGCCCCCGGCACAATGTAAAAATTATGATTGGCGTCTTTAACGCTAAAGTAGGCAAAGAAGGCATTTTTTGTCCAACAGTCGGAAACATCAGCCTTCATGAAAATACTCTGGCAACGGTGAGAGGCTGATCGACTTCGCCGCGGCGCGAAACATGATAAAAAGAAACACCAGATTCCAACACTGAAGCATACATAAAGCCACATGGGTGTCCCCTGACAGACACGAGATACGCTTCGAGCGTGCTTGATGTTCATTCTATCCGAGGAGCAAGCGGTGACTTTGATCATTACGTTGTAGCAGTTTGTCCACATGCACCTCTCTACACTGAAGAAAGCCCTAACGGACAGCTGATAATTTTCAATATTGACTCTGAATGCTGCAAGCATCCCCTAATTGTTCCGACATTAACGAGCAATGGGATAACATCTCCCAATCGCCTCGTACCGCTGCGGAGGATGTGGTTGGCCACTACCAGTCACAAATAAACAGTTGGTATGACGACGAGTGCCGCGTTACTGCTGCAAAGATATACTCAGCGTATAAAACCACCCTGCAGCTAATTAATAAGCGTGCAATAAACAAGTGCTACCGTAAGAATGGAAAAAACGATAGGCAAGCAGGAAAGCGGCCCGAAAATGTGGCTTCAAAAACGGGGCTTGTTCCTGCAAAAACGAGTATGGGAATATAGTGACAGACGTTCAGATCTCATTTCAGGTAAGGAGGAAGCACTTCTCAACGCTACTGAATATGCATTCTGACGCGTTTGAAGAAGAGGAGCCCAGAACAATCTTTAGTAATGAAAAACGAGTCCCTCCACTCGACAAAGCCGAGGTGAGAACACTCTAAGGCGGCTCAAGAACAATAACGTGTCTGAAGCAGACGGTATACCGGTTGAGCTGTTCAAAGCCGGCAGCAAAGAGCTGGTAGGAAGCATGTAGCAGCAGTTAAGCACAATTTGGTCCGACTAGTAGATGCCAGAAGATTGAAATCTCTGTGTACTTTGCCCAAGCCATAAGAAGGGTGAACTCCGCCAATAATGTCAGCCTATAAATCAATCCAACTGGTGCTACTTTGGGCTCGGTAGACAATTGAAAAGTACAGTTTTTTCTCGACGAACAAAAATCTCGCTTTACAAATCCCTCATAATGCCCGTCCTTTTATATGATGCAAAAAAAGAGGTATATGTTTATATATGTGTATATATAAACTTAACAAAATTGGTAACAGTGCTTGTAGAAATATACAATTACTTATGTATGTTCGAATTAGTAAAGTGACGAGGAAAAAGGAGTGAAAAATAAAGTAGTTAGGCTTATATAATTTAATAACAATGGAATCGTAAAAATAAAGAAACGGGTTTTCCAAGAACGAAGAAAAAAAAAATTTATTTCACACCTATTTCGCTTGTTTTTTGATTGGTGCTTCTTGCAGTGTGGTTGTTAAAGTGTTTTCTGAATATGTTGACCGAATGTAGATCGTAGTTCCATAGACTCGTTCGGATGCGTTGACAAATGTGTGCATTTGAATTGATTTTTGTTTTTCGTGGTTTTATTCGTTTTGCCATTCGTTTTGATGATTCAGTGGTATTTGTAACTGCCACGGTTCCTGCAGAAATGTTAGAAAAAATAGCCCTAACGGATCGAAGATTTTTGCAAGTTCTGACCTAACTATTTCTTTGTCAAACCTTCTGCCGTTGATTTTTGTGCTCTTCCGAATAATTGATCAGACTTTGGCAGCCATAACCTGAGTGTTTTGATCGATCAATAAGAAGGTTCGTCGAACTCCAGGATAATTTGACGTTCCTGACGTTCAGGTGCAGTACTGCTTAATAACACTGTCCAACAAATGAAGACTTTTTGAATGGAACAGAATACCGACCCTATAATTCTGAAAGGGTATGTTGAGTAGATCATTTTTGTAGAACAAACTTATGGTCCAGCACGTCTGAGTTTTTTTTACAGTGGGTCACAGTTTTCATTTTTTGGTCGAAGGGAGCATTATACTATATGAAAAAAATGTTGTAAGTTAATGTCTGAGAGAATTCTTATGGTCAGAGCTGCATTGTGGAATTGTATGAGGATTATTTTTGTGGAAGATCTTAACCCTCTAACTGGTCTCTTTATGGGTCAATTTGACCCTTTTTTCGAGAAAATAAAAAAATATCCCTTAAAAAATGACATTTAAGGATTAAAATATTCTACGAAAATGTTTGTCGGAAAATTTCAGTGGGGGTCACCAAAGACACCATTGTTGTAAATAAAGCTCTTTACGATTAATTGGCAAAATTACACGCCAACATATACAAAGCAGGTGAAAACGTCGTCAAGTTCGGCCGGGCCGAACACTGAGTTCTCGCGTCTAGTAAGCTGTGACTTACAAATCGGGTGTGATAAAATTAAGCATAATTGAGCTACTAAGCAGTACATATCGGGTGTGATTTTTACTAAAATTAATATTTTATAATTTTATTGAGCTCAAGGCCAGTTTATGGAAGATTTGTTTGTGAAAAAACAAGCAAATCTTCCATAAACTGGCCTTGAGCTCAATAAAATTATAAAATATTAACATTTTACTAGGCCAACAGAAAAATGAACAACCATTTTACTAAAATTAATATAAAAAAGAACAATTAAAGCTTAAATAAGCATGGCGGATTCTGTTTGCAAATAAAGAGATTGGTTTTGTTTTATTTGTGGACATTTTACGCACCATCAAAGCAGAAGAAAGATATTCCCTACAATTGAAGAACCATATTTTCTTTTCTTTGGAATACGATTTTTATGTGAAGCTTGGATACCAAAACTGTATGTACTACTTGCGAAAGTGGTCTTTTGACCTGGTAGAAATGCGGTACTAAGGCGCTGCCATTTTCCGCGCCTATTATATGGATTGAACATGAAGATCACACATCACATGCTATTTCTGCGTAAATTACAAATTTGGTTGAAGCCAAAGGCAGTACGCGATAATGACATACGAAGCAACAAATAATGTCATTTTACCAGAAGTGCGCTGTGAAGGTGTTCCGGTGCCTCAACCGCCTACACATACATTTACGGCCAATATGACATACGCCAATACAGAAATAACAGCGGCGGTTGAATATCAGATATAAGTTACTTGCCTCCTGATGGTTTCAACATATGTCCTAATTTGATAGACCAAGCTTATTTTGAAGATCTTGTAAGAGATTTTGGACTAACAAAAGAGAAAGCTGAAATATTATGTTCCAGATTGAAAAACAGGAATTTGATAAAAGCCGATGTAAAAGTTACATCGCCAAGAAAAAGACACGCCGATCTGGAAAGTTATTTAAAAAAATCAGAAGAACTTGTATACTGTTGCAGTATTGAAGAGGTTCTAAAATATCTAAAGCTTCCACTGGACTCTTCCGCTTGGCGACTATTTATAGATAGTTCAAAACACCGCTTAAAAGCAGTTTTGCTGCACAATGGAAATCAGCATCCATCAATACCGGTTGCGTATTCCACAAAAAAGGAGGAAACA